>OY744516.1:226027044-226189544 GCA_963556195.1 Sepiola atlantica
AACAAAGTTTGAGTATCCGACAATTGTTTCAAAACTTCTTCGGCTCCTTCCAGGATAGGTGCTGAAACAATTGTCGGATGCTCAAACTATGTTTATCTAATATATTAAGTAGAGACGTGTTTTCCCCTCTACCTTCTCGGAGTATAGGAAAATAACCACATGCATCACAGGCTACGAAACTCACCGCTATACGACACTTATTCACTCGATCGTGTTTTAGTGAATTTGTTAGTATATTTTCTACCTAACATTTAATATTACATTTGGCGAACAATAAACGTCTCTCCGAAAAACCAACTCCATATAGGTGGTAGCAAAACTTTTCCCCCTAACAATTGTGTACTGTGACTACACTGATCGACACCGGGAAGTAATACACACAGTGTAATTTTCACATACCACCGGTTGTCATTCATTATTTTTCTGGTATTAATTTAACACGCATGCCAATAATGACATTTAGGTTAATTGGACTATTTACACACGCATTTGATATCCGAAACCTTAGCGCACTCGGTAAGAAGGTAAGTTTCATTGTCGCGAGCTTTAGCATTCGATCCCAGTCTACTATGCCACACTTTTTTTTAAATTTAAAACATTCGCCAACACGGTAGACGGGGCTAAAAAAACAGTGGGCCGTTCCTTTTTTTATTCGACGTCATGCAATAGGTAGTACTTTCTCCCGTGCAACGCCGGGCGACGGGTTCCGCTAGTTTTAATATAAAAAGCTCTCGTTTTTTAGCACTTTTGAAAAGTATTAGTTTTATTCATTTTGTTAATATTTGAACTTAATTATATATATATATATATATATATATATATATATATATGTAACTTTTATCCCAGATCCAAACCGAAAGACATATTTAATTTGTTACTAAAGTGTCTAGTAAAACTGTTCAGTCATCCGACGTTTAGAAATTACCTGCCTCCCGATATACTCAACATATTTAATCACCAGATACGTCCTAAGATAGGGTACAGCAGCCATTTCTGATGACGTGCAACTCAGAAATCTATTGTTTGCACTGGCACAATATTCAATCGACGTCATAGTCTAGTGGCAGGTTATATATGATAATATATAACCTGCCACTAGACTATGACTTAACAGGTATTTTCTCACAAAAGTACCGTTACTATTCAAGTTCTACTTAATTGTTTTTTTACATGAAAGTTGGGCGACTGAGTAGCAATCTCTAGTTTCTCTTCGTAAGACATTCGCAACAAAATCTTGTCATATTCTCCAACTGATAAAAAACTTGTTCCAAAAAGCACACAGATTTTTTATGAACAGAGTTTCTTTACAATTGTTTTCTGTCTTCGGAAAACATTACCACAGGACTGCTTCTCTGTAGAATACAACATTGCTATTTTCAAGTAAATGTCAACGAGCATTCGTCATAAACTGTATTTTATACCTAATATTATACTGATCAATCATTTTACCATTTGTAACCTTCTCATATTATTCTAAACTGTTAGACATGCACTTCATCAATCTGAGTAACTTTTATAATCAAGTTGTGTTTAGCCTTCATAAGTGAGTACTCATTATTAAAAAAATCCACTTAAATTTAATTTTTAAAATGAGATTTTAAGAATTTGATATTTTCCAAAGGATAATGTTTGTTTTACATAAAACAAATTCAATTCCGTTTTAGGTGTTTTATAGTTTATATTTTCAATATGTCTATGACGTACTAACCTTTTTCTGTGATGTTATTCTTATTTCTCTCGTTATTATTTTCGATATGTCTATGACGAACTAACCTTTTTCTGTGATTTCATTCTTATTTCTCTCGTTATCATTTTCTCCTCATTCTTTCTTTTATCTTTTTATTTATCTACCTCCCAATACTTCTGACACTATGAATAGTTTTTTGAGTTCATTTTATGTGCAACCTTCTTAGTTAACGCTTCATATATTCGTAATTAACGTTCCTTTGCTTAAATACATTTTCCTCATTGTTACAATTTATTTAAAAACGAAAGCTATATCCGATCTTGACCATTTTAAATAGCAACAAGAAAATAACGAGAGATAAGAGAAAAAAAAAACAAGCGTAAACTACTCCAACTATCAACACTCGCAAATGATGAAAAACATGTGTTTCTGTAACTTGACTACCAATAACATAATACCTTGCGTTTTACCACAGATCTGGTCAATATACAACTCTAATACCAACTGCGTTTTAGGCGCACATATTGTGTTTAAGTGCGCCTCGCCTCAATCATTTACCCATTTCAATGTGTTTCAAAAATTGCTTCAGCCGGATTCGATCTGATTAGTTACACCCTCTACGATTAAAACTAACACGTGACATTTATCTTCCCATAGAAATCTCAATCACAAAGTTTAAAACAAGCTCATGGAAAAATTGAAAATGTTTTGTGTCCGCCATGTTTCAATGGACACTTTCCAATGTTATAACTATGGTAAAAGTATAATATTTCATTAAGCACATATTTCTAAATAATAGAATCATTTATTACCGTATTTAGAGCATTATAATCATTTAAAGTCGGATATAGTGTCTGTTATCTTCGAAAATACTACATGTTCGTTCTTAGTGTTTTATTAATTCTTGATATATAAGCAATTATATATAACTGTACTACATCATATCATAAAACGTCAGATACGGCCATTATTATATGAATAATCGGATTTTAAAAGGATTTGAGGACTATTTCAGAATCCATTTTTATAAAATTACAACATAGAAAAATAAGGGTTATTCCACACCAAAATAATGGAGCTATTTTAAAAATAACTAACTTCCATTTGAAATATAAGATAATTCCAAACACATCTCTACAAATTTTAGGAACTTCGGGTTATAACAGTCGGGTGAAATAAACGAGTCCATTAGTGAATACAGGAAATTCATTTAAATATTTAAAAAAATATATTGTTCAGTTTAAAAAGAAATAAAATTGTCAAAATGAAAATTCAAAGAGGGTTCATTGCTTCATTATTAATAATTTTTATAACTAGTATGACATTTTTGTGGTTGTTGTCTGATTATTTTTCCGCCATTTTTTAAACGCTACCGTTTCACTTTTGCTTCCCGGCTTCATTAAATATATTCTCTTCATTTTAGTTTTAATTAAATATTTCGAAATAAAATTAAACGCCCCTTTTCCGGTTTTCTAAGGCAGCGTTTCAAGAGCAATTAATTTCCTGGTTCGTTGGTGTTAAAAATCAAATAAAGAAGTTTAATGTCTTTATTAGGGAAACACAAAATAACAGGTTTGATGAATATGACACATTCAAGTGATTTCGTTTTTAAATGCATGTGAATGTGTATCTCTATACATTTGCATATCTGTGGTATGTATTGTTTCTTTGATATATATATATATATATATATATATATATATATATATATATATATATATATATATATATATATATTATAATTATAATAATAATAATCCAGGAAAAACATCCACAGGGTAGTAATCCAAATAATTTCAACCGGGTTGATTAAAAGTGCTCAATATCAAATAGAGCTTTTATATATGATTATTTTTATTTACACAGACATGTACAAAATATGTGACACTCGAATATCGATGTTATCGATCAACAATTATTATAAACTGAGATCTCATCAGGCAGAGTTAGAATCCTATCTGAACCTTAGATCATATTTGGAAAGCTTTCCAAATATGATCTATGGTTAAATAAAAATAATGATATATATATATATATATATATATATATATATATATATATATATATATATATATATATATATATAAGGGGTATGCATTACAGTAAGTTTGTGTTATTGCTAAATATAAAGTGTGTGAAATATTCGATACAATAATAGTCGATACTAAAGTAGTGGTCACTATGTGTGGTATGCGTGTATGGTTTCAGTCAGTGCGACACTTTCTGTGAAAACCATATCAATTAATGTAAGATTTGCTCTGAAGTGATCGCACACAACCACACGCATATATATATATATATATATATATATATATATATATATATATATTACTGGACAACATACATATTTATGATCATCCATATGTCGAGTCAGATACTTACCAATAGGAGTCGCACAGTTATTATATCGACTGATTAATGGTCACATTTGGTATCTTTACTCCTTCTGATTAAGTGTCTATGTTTACATCAAAACGACGCTAATGATCGCTTATTATAATTCTGTATAGTGTTTATTATAAATATATATGCTGTTGTACATGTTATTGAACACTCTTGTTATTTCTTTTATTACACATATAAATATATATATATATACATATATATATATTGCCAATAAAATTACATACATATATATACATATATATATTTATATTTATATATATATACATATATATATATATATATATATATATATATATATGTATATATACGTATATATTTATTGATAAAAAATGCACATGTCCCAAAAAGTTAAACCAAGCCAAAGAATATCATGAATGCCAAGCAACCAAATATATAAGAACGTGTTCCATATGTTCCAATAATATAGGGGTCCGACTCCGATGCTGAAGTTCATTGGTAAACTCCTTTTTCCAACAGGCCTCATCAGGGCTATTCACACAACTACTGTGATATGTTTTTCCTTTTTTAAAACAGCCCTAATCAGGGCTACTCAGACAACGACTGTGATTATTTCCTCTTTTGCCAGCCAGCAACAGCAAGGATACCTTGTCAACATCCATCGACAGCTACCCAGACTTTCTCTCCAACGACACCACTCTTGTCGTCCAGTTTGCTGTAAACAGAAACGCCACTCCCGTCTTTCCAGTGTTTCACCTGTTACAGTGACGTAATTCATCTTTCTAGCCTTTTCTCTACAACGACACCACTCTTGTCGTCCAGTTTGCTGTCAACAGAGACGCCACTCCCATCGTTCCAGTTTTATCCTGTTCCACTGACGTCATCTCAATTTCCATCACTTCTTGTTATTACCATTTTGCTATGGTAAATACACATACTCATTTATTAACTGTTCACCTGTGTTTGTACTCTCTTCTATGTCATTGCCGTTAAACATATTATTGCCTGTGTCTCCTTTCTTAGTTGGGAGGGCGATCAACCCCAACGGTCGGTCCCGAAACAATATACGTAAATCTATCACACCGCAAAAAAAGTTATTTCCTTGCGCCAGTTAAAAAATATTCTTCTCTCTTTTGTCGCACATTACCTAACAAATGAACTTTAACATCGGATTTGTATCCCTATATATTCGCACTTCTGGAACACTTTCTGCTATATGTGCTTGCTTCACATGAAGAATATTCTATATGTACATTTTTAGACATAATGAATTTTGAATCGATGTTGATTTTCATTGATCAAAAAGTATTTATATATAAAATATATGTATATTAGCATAACACTTCTGCCAGCAGTTAAAGAAAGTGTATTATACGTCGATATTACGGTGACTTTTTGGTGATAAGAAATATAATAGTATCAGTGCATCTATGTAATAATACGCTAAGCTATTTTTTTTGTTGTACTAACCTCATCATCATTACACCGATCGCAATGTAAAAAAAATGTTTAATTACATCGGATACTGCTTTTGTAACGAACGCGATACTTGAATTAAAGTACACTTTATTGACCTCCGTAATATGATCAAAGCATAGTAGCTGTCTGTTCTAAAGGTAATACAATACTATCGTGTGGTCTGTGTTTACGCCTAGTGTACAAATACTGGAACTATGTCTCAAACTCATACAATGGTTTTGGAGATGGACTTCATGATCAGATATATTGTTTAACTATATTCATCAGAGGACTTAAGTAAGTATGTTTCAGTTATGCGACCGGTGGTACTATAACGTCGTAGGGTCTGCGCTGCACATCTTGCGAATAGATACATATGCACGGAATATATATGCACGGCAGCATTATACAAAAGATGGAGAATACAACTGTGGAGATTCCACTGATCTCTATATTATTATATACGCGTCTGAATATATTCTCCCACTGGTCGCTTATTTTTGGTAGTGGTCTTTATTTCTAGATAATGGCTAAAATATATAGTCATCTTAACTTGTTCTTAACACAATAATCTTTGAAATTAGCGTTATTTATTTTTATATTCATTCAATTAAATTTGTGTCTGGGAGGATTGAAGGTAAACACTAAGATTCGCGGATTGCCTACATCACTATCACTACCAATGATGAACGAAATTTTCTTTTATGGACATGAACCTACCGAGAACCGACTGAAAGCCAACGAGCAGATAGCCTAGCCGTATGGAGCCCGTAACAACGTATCAGGATGAGACCAGGCTATAGCTCTGAACCATATGGCTAAAAGAATAGCCGTTGTTCTACTAACATGAAAATCACCCCCTTCTGAAGCACAACCTCTCAGGACAGAAGAATCCCGGGTCCAGTGGAAAACAGTCAATGCGGATGGGTGACCATGCGATGCAGCACAACCGTGTCTACAATCTACTGCGCAACTAGTGACGCTTGACATATCTTTATAACTATAATGCAAAGAACTGCGTCAAAACGTAGAAAAATGTCACAAGGAAATGCAAAAGAAAAATACCGCTATCGTCTCTAACATTATTTTGGTAATAAAAACACACACATTCTGCTTACAAATGATTAAGCACGTGATTAACAGATCATGCATTAAACAGTTCAATTTTTAGGAAAATGTTTGTTTCATGGTATGCATAACGGTAAACGAAGTCTTTGAAGTGGATATTTCTAAAGGAATTCTTTAGAAACCTCTAAAACAATTTTGTACACTTCGGTAACTATATCGACTTTTGTTTGAAAACAGCTTTTGTAGGCGCATGTTTATGTAAACTTGTTCGAATTGTTCGATCATCCTAAATGCCCTTTGTAAATTGGATATTTCGGCTAATGTCGCATCTCAATCCCAATAATATATGTTTATGTTTTATTTAAATAAATTAACATTAACGTAAAAATTAAATCATTTCATGATATAACTTGGTTAGAAGTTATAATAACAAAAATAACCAGAGTGTAAATTCTTTCAGAGAGGATGGTTTATTAACACACATATCTTGTACAAAACAATAGCACTACCTAATAGGATTGGCCTAATATACTCCAATACAGTCCACTATATATACTACTGTCCGTAGTATATATATATATGTATATATATATATATATATATATATATATATATATATATATATATATATATATATATCACTTAATGACTACTAATACTACTACTCGTACTAATACTATACATTAACACATTAGAATGTATGTAAAAAGTAAGTCATTTCTAATGACTTATTTTATTTATTTTTTATTTTCTTCTGTAAAAATAATATTAATCAAACCAAATATATACTAATTAAATTCTTTCGAATAACTTTATTGTATATTTGTTTTAATAACTGAAAACAAGGATTGTCAGGATAGATTACCATAGCATTAAATACTTAACACTATCTGTAACGACTAACACTAATAAAGATTAACGACCTCTACCCGGCGTCCACTAGAGCCGAGCGCTCCCTTCCCAGGAGCCAGAGTAAAGTGAGCTTAGTCAGATTCGTGTGTGATTTCTAATTATACAGCAACTCTGAAACTGGAAATAAGCACGAATGCTACCTTCTTCTTCTTCTTTCGTGTGAATCAGATGATCCTGGTGTTGGCATTAGTTTCCACGATGTTTTTCTAGTTATAAATCTTTCTGGAAAGACATCGGGTACTTACAGGAAAGACCACGAGAACGTTTTCAACATCCCTAAATGAAAGTGGGACTGTGGAACCGACTGGATATATATATATATATATATATATATATATATATATATATATATATATATATATATATATATATATATGTGTGTGTGTGTGTGTGTGTGTGTGTGTGTGTTAAATTATTTTTATTGTTTTAGAAAACCCAAGAAAAAATTTCAAGACATTATATTATTTTAATACACTAAGTTGTCTTACGCGCATTTCCGATCATTTAATAATCCGGTTATGATTAAAACAAGATCCAAACACAAAACGCATGCATGAACTATCTGTTCTGGATTTGAAATTGATTGTGTATAAATAATTAAAAAAATAATATATAAACTCTTTTTTCTTGCGAAAATAGAGCTTATTGCCGTAATAGTTTTATTGAAAATTGCAAGAACTTACAAATGTCTCAACATTAAAATAACTTTTTACTTAGAAAAGGTGGCACAAATTCTTGTCAAATTCCGTTAAATATCATTCGCAAAATTTTCACGATGTCAGTAAGATGTAATGTTTTCTATTCCCGACCACATACACAACTGTTTTTGAAATTAATAGTACTGCTATTACACATACTCATGTCTGTGTAGTAAATTAACTATTACAACTACTCATGATAATAATAACTGTCTGTGTAGTAAATTGACTATTACAACTACCACAAATACCTATACTTTCCGATATAATAATAATGTTTTACTTTCTTCCCTTTTGTTTGTTTATTCTGTTAATTTTATCCACATGTAGTCGAACCACCTCGAACAACGGGAACGACTTGCCGCTATAAAGACATCTCTCATAACCATTTGTCCGGCAATCCATCACCATATGGTTTACTCCTTTGTTCGGGATCCCCGGTCATATACTAAATAGAGATTAGTGTTTGTCAGGCAAAACTATTCTCTCTTAACCCTATTACTTACACTAAGTCCTGGTTGAAACTATACTCGTTCTTTCCTTCTCGGTTCGTTGGGAGATGTTTTTTGCCAGACAGATTTAGGGTTAGTGGTAAGTTTAATGGAGGGTATATATGAGAAAGCGATAATAAAGGCAACCATTGTTTTATAAAAATGTCGACAGCTGATTTGTTTATGTCGGCGTGAAGTATAACGCAATAGATAACTAACGAAAACAATTGTTTTTGACTAATATCCCAAGTGAATTTCTTTCAAAGATTATGTCGGTCAAAGTAATTTATTGAATGGAATTTGTAGATAAAATTGTATTAGTGTGGCATTTTTTTCATCTTGTGAAACTATTCGGAATTGTGTTAAACTAAAACATAAATGTTCCGTAAGTCGCATATTTTTGCTAGCCTGTTATGACTGAGAGTATCGTATCATGACGAACGCCCCCACCCCACTCGCAAAAAGAAGGATGATATCATGACATCAGAACAGATGGTACACTACTCCACCCACCCCTATAAAATATGAAAATAATAGAAGTATTATATCACGAGGAACAAACATATACTATACTGCATCCCAATATAAAAGGAAATAATATCTGAGAGGATCGGCCCTATAACATGAGAAGTTAATGTTTGTGAGTATGGTATCATGGAAACAGAACAGATACTACACTATCCATCTAACTAAAAAACGAAGAAGGTAGTCCCTCGGAAGATGGTCACATAACACCAGAACAAATATTACATTACGCCATCCCCCTTAGAAAGATTACGCCACACCCTTTAAAAGATAGAGGTAATTAAATACTACACTACCCACTCCCATTAAAAGATAATACAATAATGTATTAAACCATTTTTTAAGTGTAGTATATGTTCCGATGGATACTGCACCCCATAGACTAGTATTGTCTTGGCCTTCGGGGCTTGATTTACGACGGTCTATGGGTCTGTTCTGTGCAGTTCTAGGCTGTCCCCCCTCCCAGGATTCGCCTCCACTCTTTGGGGAGGAGTAAGTTTATTGCTTACTGCCTGAAGCGCCCCTACCGGGGAATGCCGACAATTTTTAAACCTCACTTTCCTGACCCGACCTTGGGTCACATCTTACTTGTGGGAGTAAGATAAAAAAAAAACTGGCCTTGTACCTAACTCCTGGAGAGGAGTAAATCAATACTCGGCTTTTCGGCTAAGATCAATGTTCTGTGTATGTTCTGAATATCTCTTCTCAACATCCCAGCGACTTCAGGCGTTTTACTATCAACGAAAATATTGCGTATATATATGAAATATAACAATACAAACTACATCTATATAGTAAAGAATATAATTTATTAAAGGCTGTTTATAAAATAAATATGTAAATTAAGAAGACATAAATGCGTTTGATGTTATTTTCAGCGTCATATATAGACGATATGTCAAAGGGTATGTTAGATCATATAATTAAATAGGACCAAGCTGTTTTGATGTTAATATATTAAGGATGTATAGATAAATCGTTCACATTTATTCATTTAGAAGATTAGCGTTTGCTATGCAAAAGAATACACTCTATACACCCTGCCACTAATAAGAAGTACTGGTGAAAACCGTTCTCTTCTATTTTTTCTCAGATAGCTTTTGTTTTTTGTCACAGCAACTTAGGGTTAGTCGTCGGTTTAATATAGAGAATGTTCTGTAATAAACAAATAAAAACAAACATTGCATATAAAAGTGTCGTCGGTTGAATATAGAGAATGTTCTGTAATAAACGAATAAAAACAAACATTGCATATAAAAGTGTCGTCGGTTTAATATAGAGAATGTTCTGTAATAAACAAATAAAAACAAACATTGCATATAAAAGTGTCGTCGGTTTAATATAGAGAATGTTCTGTAATAAACAAATAAAAACAAACATTGCATATAAAAGTGTCGTCGGTTTAATATAGAGAATGTTCTGTAATAAACAAATAAAAACAAACATTGCATATAAAAGTGTCGTCGGTTTAATATAGAGAATGTTCTGTAATAAACAAATAAAAACAAACATTGCATATAAAAGTGTCGTCGGTTTAATATAGAGAATGTTCTGTAATAAACAAATAAAAGCAAACATTGCATATAAAAGTGTCGTCGGTTTAATATAGAGAATGTTCTGTAATAAACAAATAAAAACAAACATTGCATATAAAAGTGTTATACACGTCATCGCCGTCGTTCCGGTTTTAAGTGGTAATGATGGAAGTAGATGATTATGTGAGAGTAAACGTTGCTACGACTTTCTTTGTGTAAGACTATTTTAAAGAGAATTGTGCGAGTCGGAGAAATGTAAAAATTACTAAAAACGAACGATACGGGTTCGTATTTTCCGAAAACGCGCATAAATAATCGTTCTAATGCTTAGGAATAGTCGAATTCTATATATCGATTGTGTTTACAGAGCTATAATGTCTGAATATAAACAGAAACACTCAACTTTACTTTACTATATAGATATATACGTATATATAACTCTATGTGGTGTTTATTTGTATATGTGTAATATTTGTGTGCTCCCTATAGAACGAAAGGTTAGAATATTTACACAGAGTATAAACGTGTATTCTCTAGTGAAATTTACCGTGAAAGACAATGGAAGTGTTCAAGAATATGCTTGTGCATCTCTTGGTAAGCTATGAGGGTATACTCCACTTTAAACTTCAAATATATCCTATTTTTATGTAATTAAAATTCTATATATAACATTTTCTGGGGAAGGAAATGGAAGTAATCCCAAATTGATAAGTGGTCTTTATTTTAAAACTTATAATATATTCTAGTCAGAATAAAATCATATATGTATAAAATTCTGTGGGAATGACCATGCAAGTGGTTACAGATTTTTACGTTACCCAGACTGTGCCTAATATTTACGTGCCCAGATTTCGAAGTTACACATGAGGAAAGAACGCGCTTAAAAAATCAAATACGTATATTTTCTTATAAGTGTTAATTAAAGATTCGACTTAACAAATGTCTAGCAAAGTATCGGACATAAAACATCGAATGTGCCGCTTCTTTTCTACGCGCCCCGGATTTCTAAAAAAATATTGTATGAAATCATTTTATATATTTTTATTTTTTCAATATAACATATAAGTGACGGATTTTGGTATATTAAATACTTACCGCGTTTCTGTCTCTCTGCCTTCCTCTCTCTTTCTCTCTTTCTCCCTTTCTCCCTTTCTCTCTTTCTCTCTCTCTTTCTCTCTTTCTCTCTTCCTCTCTTTATCTCTCTTACTCTTTGCCCAATATTTACGCACCTCCACTTCTAACTGACCATTGAAGAGACACCTACTCTAAACTCCAAATGCGTATATCCGATTTTTTCTCATAAATTTTATGTTAAAAGTCGATTTACCACATGCCTTTATGGTTAAATTGGGAAAGAATCAACTTGAAAACCACAAGTCTGCGAGTTTTATTCTACACCCTGGTTTTTAAAAAAAAATCCAATTATATCCCATCAATAAATACATTTTACATTTATTAATATAATAACACAAAGTCGTATATTTAGTACATAACGCCTCTCTGTCTGCCTGTCTGTCTTTATCTTTCCTCTGTCTCTATCTTACTCTTTCTCTTTTTATGGCTTTCTCTCTCTCTTTCTCTCTCTCTCTCTTTCTCTCTCTCTATATATATATATATATATATACATATATATATATATATATATATATATATATATATATACATATATATATATATATATATATATATATATATATATATATATATATATATATACGGGGTGGCCCAAAAGAATGTTTACAGTTATTAAAGTATCACTTATATGATTTAAGTTACTGGCTAAGTACACTGCATCTTTTCGCTAGTGTTGGTTCAGAAGAAGTGGTAGCATCGAATGGCCACAACCTCCATCCGACCTAACACCAAAAGATTTCATTCATAGGATGTTCTAAAGAACAATGTTTATGAGAAGAAATCGAAAAGTACACGTGTTTATACCCTAATCCTTACCCAAAAGAGGAAATCAATGAAAAGATTACATTTATGACGCATTCACAAAAAATAATGAAGATCGGAATCTGTGCCGCACTGTGTGTCAGAGTATCCTGGAGAGATTTTAAGAATGTTGCAATGTTGAAGGAAACCATTTTGAGCATCTGAGAGATTAAATAGTTTCTGTTTAATGTTTGGAACATGCTAAAAAATTCCAAAGAAATAGCCGACGTGATAACTGTAAACCTACTTTGGAGCCACCCTGTATATATATATATATATATATATATATATATATATATATATATATATATATATATATATATATATAGAGAGAGAGAGAGAGAGAGAGAGAGAGAGAGAAGGAAATACAGACTAGAGAGTGTACCTAAAATACACAGGTTTATACACATGTAAATTTTCATAGGAAAATGATAGAAGTAGTCCTGACGCTAGGTGCCTTATTTAGAAAGATACGCTCATTTTCAAACATTCTGTACATATACTAGAAATTTACTGATGAGTTATATTTAAAATGACGACTTAACAAATGTCATAATTTCTTAATTGTGACAGTATTAAACTGTAAACATAAAATGCGCGGTTCAAATCTTACCTACGCCCCGATAAAAAATAATCAAATAAAAATGTTTTGTGTTTTACTTTTTTTAATATAATAAAATGCAAGTTAACACTTGTATTATATTTAATACGTAACGATTATACGCCTGTCTGTCTTACTCTCCTTTTCCTTCTTTCTCTCTCGTTTTATCGCTCTATACTATCTTCGATCTAACTCTCCCCCCTTTCGCTCCCATTGTTATACTCTCTCTCTGTTTTTCTCTCTCTCTTTCTCTCTCTCTCCCTCTCTCTCTCTATCTATCTATCTCTCCCTATATATATATATATATATATATATATATATATATATATATATACATATGTTTATATTTAAAATGAGTACACTATTCTATATATATGTCGCTAAAAATGAAAACATTAGAAATACTGTATTCATATTTACAATTTTGATGTGCACATTGCGGAAGTGATTCTTCATATGTAGCTGCCCCTTAAAGGAACGAATGATAGTTTCCTAACATTTTACACAATACAATTAAGCTGTTTACAAGCGTTGCGTGTGGAGTATTAACATATTTGTGAATAGCATGGTCGGTGAGATAGCTAGATGTCAATATAAACATTTGATGTTAAACTATATTCCCAGTTATATGATGTTTCATATGATACTATCGCACAGTATATCCCAGGCAACGCTAAGCAACAATGATTATATATATATATATATATATATATATATATATGTATATATGTATATATATATATATATATATATATATATGTATGTATATATATATATATATATATATATATATATATATATAGAGAGAGAGAGAGAGAGAGAGAGAGAGAGAGAAAAAATGAGTAATAAACAAGCGACGATTGTCCAAATTTATTTCAAATTTCAATTGTTCAATGCAAGTTGTATTCAGTAATACACTAGTGTTTATTATTCTTTCTTAAAGCCAAGGCTTTTCAAAGATCGAGATCTAGTCATCAGATGAGAAACACAGAAAGATAAGTAGGCTTTCGAAAAAGCCAATGTTCAAATATTTGAAAAAAATTATTAAAATGCACAGTGAAAGAAAAAGGAAAAATTTCCGTAAAAAAGATATGTGGTTTGTCCGGGTGGTAAATTTCCAATGAAATTTTTTTCTTCTATCTCTACAATTGCTCTATCTCGTATATTTAGCTAAACCTCTTCACTATAGGTTCCATCTACTAAAAGTTTTGCTTTTGGTTTATTTATATATATATATATATATATATATATATATATATATATATATACTTAATTATTATTACAACAAAAAGTATTCGTAATAAGCATCGATCTTTATGTAAAAAATGAATTGCAACTTTTCTTCACGGGTAATGCAATCAGAACATTAGTAAAAACGAAGTCCGAATTGTATCAACAAATAGATGTTCAGATTTACAGAAAATAACGACTTACTTCGAAGATAAATCAATTTCGTGCTCGATACAAATGGAGAATAAGGTTCCAGGTGTGGCATTTTGCTACATTTGAAGGTTTAATATTGAAATATTTACCACATAGTTATCGTTCCTTAAAAACCCATTAACACAAAAAAAATATAACTTTTGATGTACCCGACATGATGGATACAAACAAAAAGTAAGAAGGATACTTGACTAGTTTTCACGTCTATCAATGCAGTGATTCGAACCCCGTAAATGATCACATAATAACGATATGTAAATGAGTGTTTATTAGGAACAATTAATAATTTTCCGTTCATAAAAAAACTGTACATTTTCGTTTAAATAATGCAAATAATTACATATTCTGTCAATTGTTCAAGTGAGAGTTGCACTTCTGACGAATGATTGTACTCTCTAAGCCTGCATATTTCCTACCTCGAATTTTTAAAATTTCATCATATTTCTCAAAAGTAAAATGACTGAGAATGGAAAAAAATAGCTTTCGATGTCACCTGTAATATCCTGTTTTCTCTATTAGTAAACGTTTCATTTTGAGTCGTTCCATATGCTATTTCATTTTAATAAGCACACATTGCACAAATTATGCAGGCAGGAAGCACCAGCTGCGCACGTTCGATGTTTAATCAATTACAATCCATGTATCAATTCTGGACTTTAAAAAGAATATACAATGTATTTACATAAACGCACTGAGCATATGTAATGTTTCTATTTATCAAGTATGCAAATCGGATGGATAGCGGTTGACTTTCGTTCTTACAAGTATAAGAAACTAAACATTTGTCCAGGTAAAAAAAGGTGCAGCAATTGAATAGTAATTTAAAATCATTTTGCCTTGTCAACCGGCACTCAGACACAATTACATACACACAACCAGACAAATACAGACATAACAATGTGTATATATATATATATATATATATATATATATATATATATATATATATATATATGTAAGTAAATTTCGTGTACAACAGAATCGTAGGATCAATTTTAGAGAAAGCATTATTATAATAAACAGACGAGTGGAAAAAAAAGAAAAATTGTTAAAATTACCTTAAGGCCTTATCGTCTGACCCTCTGAGAGGAAACGTCAGAATGGTAAATTAAAGACTAAAAGTCGTATGAGATATGAGGGGGAAAATTATTTCAGTTGGAGGAAACGATTGAGAGGGGAAAAAAGGGTAAATCTCTCAACGTTATGGTGGCTTTGAATCATTAAAGATCTCAAACTGGTGATATATATATATATATATATATATATATATATATATATATATATGCAGACATGATTCTATTTTGTTTTAAAATCCCCCAAACTGTATGTATATAAATATGTATGTAATTATATAAATATATGTATGTGTATATATTTGTGTATATATTTGGTACTTTTCCAGATTTTGAACCTAATTTCCGTGACTGCCCGGCAGCAGCGAGCCGACGGCTAACGGAAGCGTCCGAGACCTGCCGAGTCGGCAGACGACAACAATATAAGACGATGAATATACGTAAAGAAACAGAAATGCATATATTTTTATACAAAAAATGAAATAAATGAACAAACCCATAGCTGAAATAAATAAACTATTTTTATTATTATTTTTTAACCATTTTTTAAAAACTTTTGTAGAAACGCTAAAATAATAAATACTGTTTTTTTTAAAAACTTTTTGTAACCATTTTTTGGTAACTTTTTTTTTGCAATTACGCATTGTTTTTCTTCCTTATTTTAGCTTTTATAGGTTTTTTTTTACATTATGGATTTTTTCTTTCATTTTATTTGGCTTTTTTATGGGGGGGGGGAATTTGGGAATTTTGAAGATTCTTTTCCTGGAGGGGTAATGGC
This sequence comes from Sepiola atlantica, assembly GCA_963556195.1. Taxonomy (NCBI): domain Eukaryota; kingdom Metazoa; phylum Mollusca; class Cephalopoda; order Sepiida; family Sepiolidae; genus Sepiola; species Sepiola atlantica. The sequence goes on from OY744516.1 coordinate 226,043,613, forward strand.
TTGTTTTTTTGTGGGGGGGGGGCTTAGCGAAATACAGTCAGAAGAGGAGGATGGGGTCGTCGTCGAGGATGTGGAAGGAGGAGGAGGAGCAGAAGATTGTTGGTCGCCGACGACGGATAGAGTACGGCTATCTGCGATAATATGGCGTCGAAGGGGTCTTTTTTGAAAGTCTGACGCCACATGAATTATCACAGATAGCCGTCTATTAGGGTCTTGCTCGTCACGCATTCTTTTTTGTTCCTCTGCTTCGCTTCCTTCCACATTCTTTCGACATGATTCGTGCATGCCCCCGTCGCCGGGTCCACGAAATGTTGGGCGTGATTCACAGTTAGGTGTCGATATCCATCCTCCTCTCCTAACCTGCTATAAGCCCTCCAGCAATCGCAGACGACCGTGATCACAGGGGCGACGTACTGTCTGATTATTGGAAGGAGGGTTTCGGCATTCCTGTTTAGTACCGTCACCAGGAAACCATCCTACTCTGCGGGGTCGTATCCCCCGAAGACCCAGAGCGGCTGGAGAACACGGCCGACGTTGTGTTTTCTACGGTTGAACAGACTCTCGTCTATCTAAACCGTATGCCCTGGGCCTCCGAGTCATCTGGGGTTTCGCGCTAGATGTTCGGTGCACACCTCTCGCACAAAATTCTTCCAGTCCACTTGCGTGGTTCGAGACAGTACGTCGCATTCTTTTTTGTAGGTTTTTACCGGTCGCCATATCCTGGGACCACAGGTAGATCATCTTTAGAATGGTTGAAATTTCTAATTTTGATCGCGAAAAAAACGTCCTCGATCGCAACGAAATCCAAGCCCGGCATTTCTAGGTGGAGCATCTCTAGGCATATTTGTCCGCCACAATCTTTCGCGGTGCTAACCGGCAAAGCCGGCCGCCGCCGTATAGCATACATCGCATTACTTTTGCCAGCAGAGCTTTCTGCTGGCAAAAGTTAATGCACTGCTCCGGAGAGCCAATCGTGCGACACAGCACTTCGAAATTAATTTTCTGCAATTGGTTAACGAGCGTCTCTCCTTCAAATCGCTATCGGCTGCTTGACGCCAGCCTCGTTTTTCGACTCGGCAGGTCTCGGACGCTTCCGTTAGCTGTCGGCTCGCTGCTGCCGGGCAGTCACGGAAATTAGGTTCAAAATCTGGACAAGTACCATATATTTGTATGAGTATATATATATATAAATATATATATATATATATATATATGTGGGTATGTATATATATATGTATATATTTATATATATATAACTATATACACATATATATATATATATATATATATATATTCATATATATATTTATATATATATATATATATTTGTACGTGTGTATGTATATATGCACATGTTAGTAAGATTGAGGCTACATTTTATGGTCACATTTTGTACAAGAGCAAAGGGAGGAAAGATTAGTGCAGCAACTATGGAGGCATCCATCTTTTGAATAGGGCAGGAAAGATATTTACCAGAATCCTGTAAGATATTATTAATTTCTGTGTGTGCTGTCTGAGAGTCAGTGGGGTATTAAAAAAATAGGGGTACCACTAGAATCATCTTTACGTCTAGACTTATATCAGGGGTTTATTGATCTTTCGAAACTGTTCGATACTGTTACATTGTGGAACGTATTGGTTAAGGTGGGCTGTTCCCCTAATTTTGTGAGACTGCTTCGTGAGATGCACAACAATATGAAAGCACGCGTAAACTGTGATTGGTGTCCTTCTGAACCAGTTGCAGTTGACAATGGCGTTAAACAGGGTGGTATACCTGCACCTAGAGTTATTCTGTTGTAACTCTGTCATTAGTTTGAATAAACTGTGTACCTACTGTTTTTCACATCGGTTCGGTTGTATAACTTACAGTTTTAAGACTTTGTCAAGGACATTCTTCACTAAGTTCGAGATTTTATCTATGCAGATGGCATCACAATAAGCCTAATATTAACGCTATGTTTTCCCTCGTTCCTTGTCCACGCGTATCAGGAGTGGTGTCCTATTCTTTTAAAAAAAGTGTTTGCCTTCAAGATTAGTTTCCTCTAGTTTTGCCTATCTACAGCCATCCGTTCATATTTTCCAAAGTCAATTCTAAAGCACTTCATTTAGTTGTTGAGACAATTTTCAAATCGCTCACGCGGTCTGTGCTGTGGGCTAGTATTTCAAATTAGTTCCCCATAAATCCCCTGCTTGGGTAGTCTTTTCGTCAGTAAGACGAACAAAATAACCAGCCCAACAAAGTCTCTGTTTTCTTACACTAGACTCAATGTTTGGAGAAGCAACTCGCTCAAATACTTCGGTGTCAGAGGTTAAGTTATCTCAACGGATGTTAAGCAAGTGCCCAAGGGTCTTCTTATGGAAACGTTAGAGCAGGTGAATATGAGCTCTGTAAATGGTCCATGCGTTACAAGCATAAAACAAAGTTGATACAACACAGGTATCGTACAAATATATCCTAGTGTCCAGCCTGATCTCACGATGTGCCCACACCCACTCTTCTAACTGACAAAAATACACACCAGCCTGTTTAATAGGTCTACTTATCTGAGCAACCAACGACCCGTTTATCGCACCAACACTATCCAGATACGTATAACGATCCACTTCAGCAAGTGTGTGGCATTCAGGTTGATGAAAAATACTGCATTATTTATATATATATATATATATATATATATATATATATATATATTTGTGTGTGTGTGTGTGTGTGTGTGTATGTGTGTATGTGTGTCTGTTGAGCTTATTTAATATAGTAACACATATTATTATTATTATAGATATATTATACATACATATATATACATATGTATAATATATATATACATATATATACATATATATATATATATATATATATATATATATATATATATATATATATATATATATGTATGTATGTGTGTGTGGGTGTGTGTATTATGCTACTAGTAAGACCAAAGTTCTGTGTTAAGTTCTGCGTTTATTACTGACATAAACTACTATGAGAATTGATAAAAAAAAACTTACTAAAAAAATTGAGAGTTTTTCTAACAATGGGATTGGGACCAACAGTATTTTAACATAACCGTAACTATATACCATCTGCTTAACATTAAGTATCGGGAACTTACGACGAAGGACAGATTCAATTGCTTACATACACTTGACTTGTAAACACAAGTCGAGTAAATGTTTTCGATATCAGTCCGTCAGAAACTGGCCCATTTCGGTGGGCTTTTATGTTGGCCTGTGGTAATGATCCGTGGTAGTCCTAGGATCTCCACTCTCTTATGTTTTTTCTCCCATCTTTTGGGTGGAGTTAGGTTATTGCTAACTTCCTGGGGCGCCCCGATTGGGGAATGCCAATGGGGTGCTCAGAGTGTCGCTTATTTAAATACGCTGGATTTTAACCCCTCACTTTCTGACCTTGTGCCAAAACTGCATGTAGGTTAAAAGAGGTAAATACGCAGTCTCTTCACGAATTGTGTGGTTCAGATACATTTGACTGAAAGATACTAGTCGAAGATCCGTTCTCGACAATCAGTTCGGCAGGAACTGGGCCATTTTGGTTGTCCTTTATCTGTCGTGCTATGGCCCTGAGTAGATCTATGAAGTCCACCCTCGAAAACATTGCCAAACTCCACCCTCAAAGTAGGGACTACTTTGAGGGTGGAGTTTGTCTAGTGTCATCTGTCTGAGGCGTTTTAACCGGTGAATGCCGACGTAGCCTAGGCATTTTTAAGAAACTCAAGTTCCTCTTCTTTATGGCCGGTGACTTATTCTCCTAAATGTCAGTCTTTGCTCCATATGTTTTTTGTGAGCAATGAAAAGGAAGTAGATACAGTGTACATGTAACTTCAGTTACTTAAAGATGTGTGACTTAAGTTACATAGAGACGTGCAGAGATCCGTATTTGACAATTAGGTAGATCAAAACTGAGTCATTTCCGTGGGATTGTATTTGCAGTGCTGTGGTATTCGTCTTGATTAGTCTTAGGACGTCCACCCTTCAAGGACTGTTCTTCCCCTCTTGAGGGTTGAGTTAGTTTATTGCTAACTGCATGTGAAACTGTCCAAGATATTTGTAATAGGCCAGAGTTATTCTGTCTAAGGAGTTGTGTCACCTCATCTTTCGGTGGGAAGTAGGTAAATACCAAGTCTATCTGCAACATTGTTCAAGACAGAATTACGGCTGGTACGTTCTCGACAATCAGTCCGGCAGAAACTGGTTCATTTTGGTGGCTTTTGATCTGTCGAGCTGAGGTAGTGTTGAATGTAGTCATAGCAGGCCTTAAATCCCATCTTTATGGTGATAGTTTAGTTTATTGCGAACTTCTGTGTGCACCGCGACCGGTGAAGACCGACGGGGTTGCTCAGGCAATTGTCAAGGCTGGGTAACCCATTTCGTTAACGGCATATGCTTATTATCCTCATCTTCCAGTTTTGGTTTAATCCGGACGCTCTTCGTGTGTTAATTGTGTTTATTCACGAAAATAAGAATTATGTAATTTTAACTAAAATTACCAGTATTGATCAATAAAAAATATAAATATTCATGTTTTTAAAGTGAAATTAGACGGAGTCTACAAGTTTGTCATCGATAGCTACCATCCTAAAACTCAATCTTCAATTTTCAAAAGCTATTCTTTTTTCCTTACCATTCATCTATTATCTTCAGAAAATAATACTCATTTCGATATAATTCCTTTCAGAAAATGTTATATCTGACTAGGAATCCTTTTCTAATTGGATGCTATTTTTACTAGAAGCAAATTAAAATTAAAATTAACACCATCTATCTGATAAGCAGGAAATTAAAATTAAAATGAACATCATGTTTCTTTTCAACCATACATTTAAATTAGGAACACGTAAATAAGTTTAAAAAAGCTTACATTTTCTTCTCGCTAAAATGTGAACTATTTATCTTCCATTGTGAGAAGTTACGACCGAGTAAAAGAATAAAACACTAAAAAGTTGATTGCCTTATTTAAGTGAGTAAATTAGCGGAATTCAACATTAACTACCAGCAAGAATAACAAATTCGACTAAGAGAGAACTCATAAGCCCAACCAAATTGAACAAATGAAATATCAGAATAAAATAGAATAGAAAAGTCTCGTTTGGAAGTGAAATTGCAAGAACAACAATTGTAAAGCTCTGAATAAATGTGTCTTCATACCAAACAAGAACAGAAATATATATACAAATTATCGAAAAGGGGTACATATATTGAAGATAGAAAGTACATATTTACAAAACACTATTCGTGGAGCTGTTGATTATTTAACTTAGGACACTAAATACAAAGAGTACAGATGGGAACGATTTTTAAAAAGATTCGTTTGCTATTTAGAAATTTGGTACAGTCAAACATACACAATTAGTCAATTTGATGCGAACGAACAGAATTGCTAAAAGCGTCACTTGTGAACAAAAACAATTTAAAGGTGATCTAATCTCTAACGTTACATTAACAAAAGAGGACTGTTGAATGAAAACTGGTCGTAATTAACAATCAAACAACATTTTGATACGGACTGGATGAAAAAATGTCAATATTAGAATATGCCTATAATTACTTTCTGTTAAAATACTGAAATTAAAATTCCGAAGCAGGCAGACAAAATAGTATTAAAATAAACATTTTCGAAAATTTCCCTGGATAAATCGGAAGATGTAATAGAAGATTGTCAAGTTTTAGTTAAAACCAAATATACAACTACTTTATAAACAAAACAAAAATGTGGCATTTGCTTCATTGAATTAGATTGACGGGGGATTTAATAGACTCGAAGTAAATTATAACGATTGGGTTTCGCCTACAGTTTGCATGAAAAGGTAAAGAGATCCGTGTTTGGCAGAATACTTCACAGGATGATATTATAAACTAAAAGATAAATACTACTCTCTTTCTAAGCAGAAAAGATTTCGCTAAACAAAGAAGTAAAAAGATTTCCAAAGTTTGATTTAAGTTATGCTTATCTACAAATAACTGTCGACGAACAGTGCTTAAATGTAGTTTGTACAAATTCAAATTAGTAGACGGATCGCTGAAACCTATTGCCCACTCGTCTCGAACGTGATTACCGGAAAAAAAAACTTACTCACAAATCCAGCAGGCAGCATTGTGTATTATTTTTGCAGTCACCCAATTTCATCGATTGTTCATCAAATAAATGTTGAGTTGCAAACCGATGATGAGCCACTTTAAACAATAAATTAAAATGATAAAAATGATTCCCTCCCAGCGAAAAAAAATAGGCTTGCTAATAGATTAGCTTAACTTATCCCAAAATATGCGGAACAACTTGAATGATCCGGTGATTGCCTCCTTAGAAACAGAGATAGAAAGGAAAAAGTCATTGTGTAACGCAATTGGAGAGCTCCCGGTAACACGCGAAGGCATAAAAGGAAGGCGTTATCCGACTATTAAAAGAAAAAATAAACACACCGAAATCTGTCCGAAGTATATTCAAAATGTGATGAAGTAGATGTGTAGGTACATCGAATGGTTATTCTTGGAGAATAACAAAAATAATATTAAAAGAATGTCATCTCTTTCACCCGGATTTCTGAGGATTAAAAGTCTTATGAGACGCTATGTGTACTGGACAAGTACAGACAAAGACATTGGCAATGCGGTGAAACTATGCAAAACATCTTTTTTTGCCGGCTAAGATAAAGTTCAAACCCTAGCTAAATGCTGATCGACCGTTGTTTAATATCCACATAGATTCTGCTTGGCTACTAGATTGTTGCTATTAACTAATCATGTTGCATTGTATTTCGATATGGCCGGGAAGATTAAAGAGCAGGAAACCAACCACAGAAGTAACAATCAGATGATTACATGAAGTGTCAATTCGGTTTGATATCGTTAATTGTATTGTATGAAGTCAATTCACGTCTACTGAATTTAAACTATTCTGTTAATATGGGTAGTTAAGGATATCACGATCGCTCCGTATCATGCGAGAAGCAATGGTCAGGCAGACCGGTTTGTTGATACGTTCACAACAGTTCTTAAGAAAGCGAGAGGTACACCTACTGAAAAAATAAGATGACATCAAATAACGACGTTCCATATATCAAGACGCCGTTAGGAGAAATGTTTTCAAAGAAGAGTAAAACAATGTTTGAGAGATTATTGCTAACACATACAAAACCAAGACGCAAAACGATGTCACAAATAGGCATTTTGAAGTTGGAGAAAATATTTCTCAAGGGTGTCCAATACGAATACACCCTACTGATCAACAGGTATTTACATAAACGAATTTGGAACATGATTTACATGGTAAAGGGACCCAAGTTTCTCCACAAAAGATACAGTTACCAGATGGGAAAACGGTACTCAGATCCCGTTTAAAATAATACTCCAGATGGCGAACTAATGGCTGTCGTCTTGGACACATTTAATATACCAGTACTGAAAATAGATACTGAACAGTGGATATTAAAGAGAAAACCTATAATTACAGACTTGATTGTAAGTAACAATAAAATGAAACACTATTGATTACATACGTGGCAAGGCTGAAAATGATTGTGTTATAGTGTAATCGTGAAACTATGGACTCCAGTAGATATTATTTAGGGAGGAGTTTACAAAGAATAACGAAGGAGTATTGTTGTAACTTACTATTCTGTAATCTGTAAATACACCTTATTTTAAACATGTAACCGTGCTGTCTTATTTATTATCGGTCCTTCAAGGTAACAACATCCATATACACTACACATAAGGTAATATACAAGAGTATTTTCTTTCAAAAATACCCATATACCTGATGATTTTCTGCAGAATAGAATATGGGCGCCTTTGTATAGCTAACTTGCCGTAAATATATTTTCATACTACACACACATATATATATATATATATATATATATATATATATATATGCGTGTGTAAATAATATCTATATCAGTATGTAATTATACATATTGCAAGTAAGCATTACACAAACGATTAGGTTTAATCCCCAAATGAATTCGCAAGTCTTAATTTAATACGAAGCTCCACTCATGCATTTTGCAATGCTTAAGTAAATATTAAAGCAATATATGCATGACACATTATATTATATCATAAGTAGGCAAGAAACATGAATATATCTCTTATATACATACACATATATGATATATATATATACATAAATAAATGTATATATTTGAATATATATATATACATATATATATATATACATATATATATATATATATATATATATAAATATTTATATATATATATATATATATGAATATATACAGAGTGGTCCAAAACTAGGTTTACAGTTATCATTTAATATTTGAAGTTTTTTAACTAGGTTATTCGAAAAACTTTAAATAGGTTAAATATTTATTTGAAATTCTACACCAGAACAGCAGGAAATTCATTATACCTGTTAACATAAATGCAAATAATGTAATCTCTCAGATGCTCAAAATGTCCTCCTTCAACATTGCAACACTCTTTAAATCTCTCCAGGACACTCTGACACACAGTGCGACACGAATTCCGATCTTCATCAATTTCTGTGAATGCGACATTAATGTAATCTTTTAAAATTATTTATTGTTTTTGGTTTCTTCTCATAAACACTTGTTCTTAACAAAACCCCAATAAAAAGAAATCCATTGGTGTCAGGTCAGGTGAACGTGGTGGCCAATCGATACTGCCCTTCTTCCGAACGAACGCTGTTGAAAAACTTGGTTAAGGTAGTCTCTTACTTTAGACGCATAATGTGGTGGTGCTTAATCCTGCTGAAAGAAAAGTTCAAAGTCAGGTTTTGTTTTGAGTTGTGGTACTACTACTTAACGAAGCATGTCCAGGTAGTTCTCCGCATTTACAGTTCCATTAAAAAAAACGTGCCCAATAACACCTTGGCTTGATAATGCACCCCAAACTGTAATACCAGGCTGGTTCAGTTCAGTCTCTATGGTCAAATGGGGATTTCCATCGGCCCAATACACACAGTTATGCCTGTTCACATGACCAGATAGTTTAAAGCAAGCCTCATCTGACAAAATAATCTAATCCAAAGAGTCAGGTTGTTCTCCAGTAAATTGATTGCGCATCATTTCGCAGAACTGCAGTCGACGATCTGCGTCGTCCTCTAAAAGACCATGTACTAGTCTTGGTCGGTAAGGTTTTAATTTTAGTTTACGCATTACGCGTTGCAACGATGATCTTGGTATGGATAGTTCTGCGGAAGCACGTCGTGTGGACTTCCTTGGACTGTTCCGAAATGTCATAGCAACTAACATTTCATTTTCTTCGGTCTCAGAGGTTTTTGGACGTCCAGACTTCGGTGCATTACTCACTTAACCTGTTTCGTCAAATGTATTCCTTAGACGATAAATTGTTTGTCGTGAAGGCGGGGAAGTGTCAAAAATGTCTTGCCATGCTGTACGTACCATTTCGGCATTTTCAGATTTCCAATATTGCTTTAATATCCATTTCTTTTTTTCTTGATTTAAATTGTTCGCCATTAAACCTGAAATAAAAACATATCATCAAGTAAACAGTTGGCTTTACAGAAATAAAATAAATTACAATCAGCAAGGAAATAGCTATTTATGTAGGTTAGATCTATAATCTGAGGAGTATTTTATATTGCTTGTAATTAGCAAGTAACTTCAACTATATAGTAAATAGTTTAATAACTTTAAACCTACTGTTGGGCCAACCTGTATATACATATATATATATATATATATATATATATATATATATATATATATATATATATATAATAGTATACCTCCGTCAAAATGCCGGGAAATAATGCTTCGCCAGTGTACATTCCAACTCGCTATTTATCAAAATACATTGTTAAAATATTGATACAATATCAAATTACATTAGTTATTGTTGTGAAGTTGTCCAACAGTAAATAATAAATAAAGGAAGTCAAGTTGAGGGTTGGTTTGACAAGTGTATTAACAAAGTAAGAAAGTGACTAGCACTTGGCTAGACAGTTACAAGACTGTGCTTTGTCTTCTCCGTGTCTCTGGTGACTCGCACTATTTATAGTGACAACGGGTGCAGTTTCTCCTGTGTAAGAACGGCCGGTGTAACAGTTATTTAATTTTTAAATTATTATTTAAATTTCCTATTACAAACCAAAGAAATGGCCACAATTAAAATCAGGTGGTGATATAAGTTTAGAATTGTCTTGCATGCTATTTGGTTCCTTGTTTCACATCTCAACACGATATGGTTTCGTCTAAAAGCTGGAAAATTCACATATGTTCTAAGTATATATATGTATATATACATATATTTCCGAGTCTTTTAATTACATTAGAAAATTTCTTAATAAAACAAAGAAAAGGGTATTAAAAGACATAGCATCTAAGATATTATTAAACCCGGATATGATATATAGGATAGAAGACCTTCCTCAATAGTATGAGTATATCATGGATATAATCGATACAAAATTATACAGGACACCTGCTGAGGGTATAAAAAATAAACCTCGAAAGGTTTGTGTAGTCCTGTATGAAAATAAAGGATTTGATGATATAAATCTGCCTAAAATATTTAATAATCCAGCAATCATTCAGTCACTGCCCAATGAACTTTAAAAAGAGGAACAAAAACCAATAGTTACATATACACTAGTGCAAACTATACGGAATAAGGTTTTTAACTATGAAAACACCTGTAGATAATTAAAATATTCATGATAATGATGGAATGTATATACCATCATGCCAATGTGAATCCTCCCCTTTATGTAATACTGACATAGGGCATATAATTACCGGTAATCTAGCGATAGTTAAAAATTCTAAATCAAGAACACTCCTAAGTAAAGGCCCAAACTATAGAGAACCTTAATGTTTAAATTATGCGAAATGTGTTAAGGAAACAAATAAAGCGTTAGATAATTTCACTGCATCCATGGCAAAAAAAAATAAACTATTACACTCTACATTTGACGCATGGAAAAATAATATACTTAGATTCGTAAATAAAAAAGTATAACGTTTAAAAGAATTTAAACACCCTAAAAAACGAATCCCCTCCTTAGAAATCCACAAATAACTACGGAGCTTGAAATGCTTCAAAATAGGTTTGTAATAGTTCCTATATATAAGGTGACAAATAATATAGCTTTTATCTGTAAAAAGTATTATATACAAAGCTTATTGCTAGAAGTAGGAATAATAGGTAGAGTTTCAGATACTTATAAATTAAGTAATAATAAAAACGATAATATTATCATAAACAATGCTGTTATTTGTGAAAAATTACGATTAAAATTAGAAGAAAAATAAAAATAACTTCCATCTATGTATTGGATACCTAAAATGCATAAAACACCAGTTGGCACCCGTTTCATTGTTGCCTCAAAATGTGGATTACTAAACCTTTAAGTAAGGCTGTGTCTAAACTCTTTAAATTAATTATAAACCAAATAAATAATGTCCATAAAAAAAGTAAATTCTATAGTAATATACACCTATTTTGGGTGGTAAATAATTCCGATCTAGTGAAAGAAACATTAGATCGTATTAATTCTCGTAAACAGGCTAAATCAATCTCGACATATGATTTTAGTACATTATATACCAAAATACCACATAAAGAACTTATTAAAGAATTAGGTAATACTGTAGATTTAACTTTTGCAGGAGGAAAAGGTAAATACATAGACTTTGCAAAATCTAAAGCCTTTTGGTGTGAAAATAAAAATGGTAAGACGAGTGTGTCCAAAACTGGTATGATAATGCTTATAAGTCACCTTATAAAAGAGAGTTACTTTCACATAGTGAATAAATTATTACTCCAAAAAATAGGTATTCCAATGGGTTTGGATCCGTCTCCATTTTGGGCAAATCTATATTTACATAGACTGGAATATATATATATATATATATATATATATATATATATATATATATATATATATATATATATATCATTAATAAAAAATGATATATCTAGAGCGTATAGTTATCATAGATGTAGGCGACATATTGACGACCTTGTTTGCATTAATGATACCGAAGAGTTTGCAAATACTAAACATTTAATATATCCTAAAAAGTTAAAATTAAACTGTGAACATAAGGGAACACAAGCTACTTTTCTGGATTTGGATATAAAAATTGAAGGTAAAATATTTATCTATAAACTGTTTGATGAAAGAAATTCATTCCCTTTTCGTATCGTGCTAGCCCAGTACTAAAAAAGTACTAGCCCTGTGTATATATTTAACGGGAGTATTATGTCTGAATTTCTGAGGATTGCTCGTGTTACCTTAAAATTAGTAGATTTCATGCCCCCAATTTCTGATCTAATAATAAGAATGATTAACCAAGGTAGCGATCAAAAGAAAATAGTAAATAAGGCAATTACTCGCCATCCTGATGCTTTTAAATCTTATCAAATTAATCAAAATAAACTGATAGAACAAATCATAGGATATATAAATAAAAATAATGTAGAATATATATAAACGTATATATAACACATCTACTAATTATAATGAGAAAAAGAAAAACAATATAAATACAGTAGAAAGAAAGAAAGAAATGTTAAAAAAAGAAGAAGAAGAAGAAGAAGAAGAAGAAGAAGAAGAAAAAGAAGAAGAAGAAGAAGAAGAAGAAGAAGAAGAAGAAGAAGAAGAAGAAGAAGAAGAAGAAGAAGAAGAAGAAGAAAGAGAAAAATCGACAGTTATGAACGGCGATTTTAAACACTGGGAGAGGGCAAAGAAGAAGAAGAAGAAAAAGAAGAAAAAGAGAAAAAAATTAACGGTTAACTTAGAAACGCCGATTTGAAACACTGATGAAAGAAAAAAACTTGACAGTTGTGAACGCAGATTAGAAAAACTGTAAGTGAACAAGGAAGATTAATATTTATTTGAGGTTGACGACAACGGAGAGATGGACAACAAAGGAGGAGGATGGAGAGCAGGAGGAACTAAAGGTATATATATGCATGTATGTATATATATATATATACATATTTATTTATTAATTTAAGGTATATATATGTATGTATGTGTATATATATATATATATATATATAAATATATATATATATATATGTTTTTTTATTTATTTATTTATTATTTTTTGATGTGTTGATATTTTTTATATTTATAATATAACACTAAAAACAATACATTAATCACCTAAATAATAGTGTAATGGATTCGTCCAAACACTTTAAAATGCAGCAACATTTTTGTGAGTAACGGATAAATTATATTAGACAGACGAACAGCACAGGTAAAGACATTTTTTTAAAAAATAACTAATATAAGTTAGCAAAACATTTATATGGAACAAAACGTAGATTTAGTATAAGGAACGTTAATGTTGTTTGTCTTTTAAGGGAAGTGAGTCTGATCAACTCTGCTGGGATGCCATGAAATTAAATACTGTCTTGTTTTTAAATTCCCGAAACAGTTTTTTTCTATGGTAAACAACTGATGATCCCTTAAAATAGTGTTAGAAACAAACTAATATAATAACTGTAAAAAATAAATTGACTTACATGAGTGATTTTCCACTGAAAGACTTCAGACTATAATTTAAAAAAATTTTTTTTAGTTTTTTTAATATAGTTTTAATGGTTGAGAAACTTCCGAGACTATATATATATATATATATATATATATATATATATATATATATATATATATATATATATATATATATGGAGTCTTTGGTCTAAAAAGGTTCACGCTCTGCGAAGAGTACAACCGAAACATGTATGCACATATGTAACCAATAATGTTTGTATAAATAAAAATGTATACATATGAACAGCTCTACTTGTTATTGAGCACTTTTTTATAAACACCTGGGTTTAAACGGATTAAACAGAAACTAATACAAAACGTGTAGTATATATATATATATATATATATATATATATATACCACTACACCTCCCGTCGCGTGAACCATATAGTATATAATCTCCCGTCAACAAGCACTTCTCATATCTACTTCCCCTTTCCATTTTAATAATTCAAGTTTAATGTACCCGTGACAGAATTCGCAACCAACCCATTTACGCAAGTATTTTCACAACACTCCCACTTCTAATTAAAGTAATATTCCTATTGTTGCTTATCACCGCCATCATCTATTTTGTATCTCATATTTTGATTTTTCCTGCCCAAAAGGTAGTAGGTTTGGAAATAGCGGCCAAAACATTATGTACTTTGTTTTATGTTTTCTTCAAGATAAATATAATGTAGAAGTCTTTTAATAATTGATAAATACATAAAGAATATTATTTGTATTTTCTATTTTCAATATATATATAATATTTTTATTGTTTATTATCTATGCACGTAAACGTTTCGCCTCTTTTCAATCGAGACTCGTCCACATAAGGATATGACTAGTCACTACCGGTCGTACGATTCGAAACTCTGGATTACAAGTATTTTTCAACTTAAATCCAACGTCGCTAACCGCGCAGCCAATATTTGAATAGCCATATATATATATATATATATATATATATATATATATATATATATATATATATATATATATATATATATATATATATATATATATATATATATATATATATATATATATATATATATATATATATGTATATATATATATATATTTATATATATGTGTGTATGTATGTATGTATATATATATGTATATATATATACATATGTATATATATACATATGTATATATATGTGTATATATATATACATATGTATATATATGTATATATATATACATATGTATATATATATATATGTATATATGTATATATATATGTATATATGTATATGTATATATGTATATGTATATATATATATATATATATATATATATATATATATATATATATAATTTATTTGAAACGTATATGTTACATAAAACGTACCACCGTTTCATCCAGATGGGCTGACTTTTCACATTAAAAAAAAAAATATTTAAGCCTAGTGGGATCGCCGGCGTTCTGAATAGAGTGAAACCACGATGGGAAATAGCGTTATCGATAAAAAAAAAACGGTGGAAAAAAACATGTTGGGAATTGATTGCGTTTTATTTTATTTATTATTTATAGTTTTTGTTTTTCCTACTAAGTGTTTAATTTATTTATTCTGTTAAAGTTTAGTATTGTCATTTATATTTTTATTTAATTTAAGTTGTGGGGGTCGTAGCAGATAATGGCGTTCTGGAAAGTGAAAATGCAAAGAGGGGGTTGAATACGTTGTTTAAAAGTTGTAATATGACGTATTTCTTACGGTGATACCGGGGTGGTATTTATGTACCAGATTTATTTTTTATGTTTTTGATAATTTTGTGTTTTAAAATTATAATGTGTTAAGTGGATTATTTGCATATTTATAATTGAATGTTTCGTATTTTACAGATCACCGTGAACAAAAATAAAGAGAGCTGGCGTCTAGTTAATGGGCCTATTTTAGGATAAGTACTTGCTTAGGATCGACACAATATATGGGGTTTAATCGTAGTTGAATTATATAAAAATAGATTTAATTATTTATAATGGGTGTTGTCTCTTTTACTGCTTCAAAAGTGTTTTCATATTAAGCGATAACTGGGTGGTATATATATATATATATATATATATATATATATATATATGTGTGATTTTATAAAGGCTTACCAAAGCATTCCTTTCAGCACACCAATGATCACTATTAAATATATATTTTCTTAGGAAAAAAACATTTAATTTGAATAAATAATATTTGTAAGAAAAAATATATTTAATGGTGATCATTGGTGTCCTGAAAGGAATGCTTTGGTAAGCCTTCATAAAATCACATATAAATGCTCTGTACTCTGTAATCGAGTATGATCGAGCTTGTTTTTATTGGATCAAGCCCGGTCTTCACTGAATGATCTATTTCATAAGTGAAAAATCTAAATATATGTATGTATATATATATATATATATATATATATATATATATATATATATATATATATATATATATATATATATATATAAATGAATCAGGATTTGGAGGGGTTCTCAAACATATACTCTGTATTGAAAACATCGATTTACTCTCCCATCAGGTTAACCATTGCTAACAAAAATCCACGCTTAATAACAGAGATACACATCAACATAGACTTGCAAAAAGATTCCCAGTGCACGATGCACTAAGGCTTCTTCAGTCTTATCTAAACATTGGTGCCTCGTTCCATTAGAATCTGTTCCTAGATAAATTGGATTCGCAACAAAGCATATATATATATATATATATTGTTTATTGTTTATATCTATATACGTTTCGTCTTTAATAATCGGGACTCATCAGCATAAAGATATGACTATTCACTACCGGTCATGCGATTCGAATCCCCGGATTACGAGTATTTTGCAACTCAAATCTGACGCCTTATCCACTCGGCCAATTTTGAACAGCGAATAAACGGTGATAATTTTTACACTTCATACGCCCGACTTTTTTTAAAGAAAGGAACGATGCATGTAAAGCTAGCGACGCCATGCTGTGTTAATACAACACTTACAGTGCTCTACTAAACGGGTTTTTCTAGGAGCTACATGTAATACATATTTGGTATTGTTATTGTTTATTATCTATGTAAGTATACGTTTTGTCCTTAATAATCGGGACTCATCAGCATGGAAATATGACTATTGACTACCGGTCATGCGATCTGAAACCCCGGATTACGAGTAGTTTTCAACTCAAACTTATCAAACTTATATATATATATATATATATATATATATATATATATATATATATATATATATATATATATGAAAAAGGAAGTATGAGAGTAATCCGACGTGATGGGAAATGAAAAAGGTAAGACCAAGAGATATTTTTTTAATATATATTGATCAACGTTTCGTCTGTATTTGTAAGATTTCCTTAGGATGATAATTTTAAGAAAAATGTCATGCAAGTAGATCGAAATTATGGGTAGACATGATATGATAGGTCAATTATAAACAGTAGTAGCCGTGGCTGCTGACAGCACTTGACCAAGGTCCGGGCTAAGAGATAACCTTTCTCAGCCCAGACCTAAGAAAATCTTACAAATAAAGACGAAACGTTGATGAATATATATAAAAAAAAAAAATCTATTTTTTCTTTTTTCATTTCCAATATATATATATATATATATATATATATATATATATATATATATATATATATATATATATATTGAGGCGAAGACTGGCGAAGCATACATTTCATTTTTGACAGAAAGTTTACACTAGTTAATATATAAAAATGTATATATAAACTATTTCAGTTCAGAATGAAATTATAAAAGTGCATATACATTTTTTTTTATCTTAAAATATGCTGATTAAATTATATTGCGTGTCTTTTTCATATTAAATTACCAATTTTAAAGTTACTTCATTTGATTACTTACCCTGACGGTCTGAGAACTTCATAAATCGCAATGATTGAGATGTCAGTTTCATTTCCAATTGTAGAATATACGTTTTACTTTAAATACTTGGCATATGTAAGACAATAAATATAAGCTTGACGTTTGAAAGTAGAGCTCAAGGGAGTTAACTCTTGTTTGCTTTAATCAGTTCTTATATTATTTCTCTTGATACAAATAATACATTCGAAAGATAGTCTAAGTTGTATCGTTTTTTTTTTAAATACAATTATTTCTATTCAGATCCAATTAAACAATAACCGTAGATATAAAATATCACAAATAATCTAACTATACAAGTTAGTAAAGATAATACATTTGATTGGTTGTCAGAGATCATGTGATACGTTCGAGATAAATATGTTGAAGTACAACCCCGGTTAAGTAAGTTGTAATGTGACCCGAAATATACGTTTAACCTTTCAATAAGCAATAACTAATGAGAGTTTTCTTGGAAATTATGAATCTGCCCTGCAGGAAATGTTTATTATTATTATTAATTTGTACATTTAGGCATTAATTTTTTTATTCAGGAACATGTTAAATGATAATACAGATGTTGTATTTGACAATATTTTTTTATTTTTTATTATTTTTTGACTAGTCTAATTTGTATGTCGGTCACGTCGGTGTATATAAGTTTAGTGAGCTCCTTGTTTTATTGATTCTTTCCTTGTAACGAGTACTTTCGATTTGATTCATCAACGCATACAAAGGTAGTGTTATTCTTCGTGCGTTTTCAACTATGCATTTTATTGTTTAGTTTTTAAGAGCTGGATATTTACGACTTTAAAATGAACGTCTTTAGTGATGCGATGTTGCTTGCGAACGTAATTGCGTGCAATGTGCGTGCGAAATGCGAAAATCTGATCACTGTAATTATTAAATAATGTAAATATGCTAAGTCATTTGTCATCATTACTTCATGAATTCAATTGAACAACTACAGAACATTAACTCAATGGTGTAAATATCCTGATTTTGTTCGCCAAAAGGTGATGGAATAGGAGGATATATACATGTAAGATGTACTGATGTTAATATAAAAGAAATAACGTATCCAGGGGAGTGTCGGGCATAGGCTCTGTCTTAGTATGTCTCTGATTCCATGGCGATGAAAAATATGTTTGCATGTGAGATAAAAATAGAAATAAGTACATGTATTTAAAATTAAAATTGCCGTCTCTTATTTTTGCAAGCAAACGTAAACGTCCGATATATTTCGGACGAAAAAAGGTTCCAGGGAGAAGCACTTAGAGTAAAGTTCAAGCCAAACGAAGCATTTACACGCATATAACACATATGTCACATTCACATAATTATCTAGACTTTAGGATTGACTTTTGAAGATAAACATCTATCATCATTATATGTCACTAACGTAGCAGGAATTGATTTATTTTGGTAAGGATAACAAACATAACCAGCCGCGCGTGCGTGGTCCCCTCTGTATGTGACTCGATGTGGCGAGTGTAAAATGCAATACATTTGGGCAATTTTGGGCACGTTTGACCCCCCCTTTGAGCCCCTGAGGGCGCGAACCAGAATCTTTCTGAAGTCAAGGATGCTTATTTTATATCCAGAACAATTGCCTCTATATTTTGTCCAAGTCTCAGAAAAATTGAATGGATGGATCAAACGTTATGGGAGAAAAATAATCATTTTGGGGCCATTTTTTACAATTTCGGGGCCTTTTAACTCCCTGGGTGGGGGGCTAACCAGATTCTTTTTCAAAAATCGAAGAATTTCACTTTCTAACCTGACCAAAGTTACAACTTCATGCAAAA
This sequence comes from Sepiola atlantica, assembly GCA_963556195.1. Taxonomy (NCBI): domain Eukaryota; kingdom Metazoa; phylum Mollusca; class Cephalopoda; order Sepiida; family Sepiolidae; genus Sepiola; species Sepiola atlantica. The sequence goes on from OY744516.1 coordinate 226,062,807, forward strand.
TTTAAGAGAATTTCAATGGATGATTGCGGAGAAAAACCTGAACGAACGGACATGCCTCAAAACTTAAGTCCCCCGATTTTATAAATCGGGGGACCAATGAAGCGTATTGATTTGAATAAAAAATAATCACAAACATTTTTTTTCTTAAAAAAGGGTTGTATTTCTTGTGAGTGCACGATTTATTGATAATGTTGCATGTAATCATGGACATGATTTTCGGAGAATTTTAAATTCTACGAAATATAATTTTATAAATGTTCATGTGCACAACGTAGTGAGGCTAGACGGACATGATTACCAAATGAAGTTAAATGAAATCTAATTTGATGGGAAAATATTGTGAAAAAAAACATGCAGAAAAATCGATAACTGCATAAATGTTTGAATTATAAGTTTTCAGCCCGTAATGTTCGATTATCACGAGGTTATTCGAATGATTTCAAATAAGTAGACATTGACGTATAACTAATTCACATGTAACGAGTTTGCGTGATGTTTTTAATACATCGCTTATTTAAACTGATGGTTGATTACTAATTACGTTAGCATGAAAATATTGCAATTTCTCTACACCTAACTTCAGATATTTAATAACCAGCTTAAACTAAAATATTTCAATCAAAGAAAAAAATAATATCAATCACAGTGTTAGATTCGTATAGAAACAATTTGACATCTTTTAGATACTTATACTTCAAGACTTCGAATGTTGATGATGTCTCAAAAGACATTTTCATACACATCTGTGTTTGTGAATAGTTTCTCCCACAAGATGTTGTCAAAAACTGAAGAAGATGCGCACGATGGATGAGAAGCCGACCGATGCCAAGATGTTTGTTATAGCTAAATTTGTTCAGCTTTTTCCGAGTTATACAGGGTGGGCAAAAATAAGGGTCCTATTTTTAAAAATTCATAACTTTTTTATTTATTGATTTTTTAAATTTTTTTTTCATAGAATAAGTAAAGGACCCCTTCCGAAGCAAGCATGAGCCGTATTAGCCCTAAGGAACGTACCCTCATTTAGAAAACATTATTTTTGCTTAAAAAACTCAAAACAGTGTAAAAAACAATACTTTAGTTTTTCTAAGTTTTAAGAAGTGTTTTTCGGCTAAAATTTGTTTTGGTTTATTTCAAAAAATCTCGGAAGGGTCAGTCTACACACACATAAAGTTTGGTGAGTTTAACTTTTATTTTGTGGAAGTTATTCAAATTCAAGTTATTCAAATTTAATGATAGGACCCTTATTTTGGCCCACCCTGTATATGAGAGTTATGATCGCAGAATTCGATTTCCCATATTGGGCCTCTATTTACTTGTTGAAAATGCTTTATTTCAGTGGAAATTTAAACAAAAACCGTTGGAAATGAACCACAGTCTATACAACCAAGCATTAACATTCTATTCATATCTCTGGTATTAGAAGTGATTCGCTTTCACTGTTTATCCACACACAAGTCTGATAATCGGCAATAATTAAGAGGGTCGATTTTTCGTTAGACGTTCGAGTTAAATAAAGAAATGTTTCTTTGTTTTCTAGCAAAACAAATGTGCCGATGCCTCAAATCGATTATGTGATAGTTCGTGCAGCGTTTATTTGTTTATTGTTTGCTTGAAGTGATCCAGCAATTTAGGATGACGTACTTCGAATTTAACATCGATTCCCTGATGAGTTGTGCGTGTGAATTTTTTTCATTAACACCTTTAAATCGCTGTGGTTTTCTGCGACGGCGCTTTACTCGTCCGCTCTGGTTGAAGTGGCGTAAGGAAGAAAAATAATGTTTTGTCCACAGAAGTCACGCGATTTAGACGACTTCCCTCTTACTAATGTCACCCTGGACTTCTAGGTGTCACTCATATTTTTTAAATTCAAATTTACAACCTTGATTATTTGAAAGTATTCATATACAACTATATTTCTATTAAGTGTTGTGACAAAATTGTCGCATTCGTATTTTTAAACGCATTATTGTATAAAATAGATAAGAAAAGCATACACAGTTATAATACAAGCACACACATAATAACTAGAATATAAATAAAATATTATAACAAAAGGTAGAATAAAATACTCTTAAAATATAAAAATATAATAAACAAAAAATTGAATAATACATTGAATGAAAATAAAATAAAATAAAATAAAATACTCTTAAAATATGAAAATATAATAAATAAAAATTTTAATAATACAGTAAATAAAAATAAAATAAAATACTATTACAATATTAAAATATAATTAATAAAAATTTAAATAATACAATATAAAAATAAAATAAAATAAAATACTCTTAAAATATGAAAATGTAATAAATCAAAATTAAGATAATATATTAGATAAAAATAAAATAAAATACTCTTAAAATATGAAGATATAATTAATAAAAAAATAAATGATACATTAAATAAAAATAAAATATAATAAAATACTCTTAAAATATGAAAATGCAGTAAATCAAAATTAAAACATACATTAAATAAAAATAAAATAAAATACTCTTAAAATATGAGAATATAATTAATACAAATTTAAATAATACATTAAATAAAAATGAAATAAAATAAATACTTCAAAAAATATGAAAATATAATACATCAGTATCATAATACATTGAATCTAAATAAAATGAGCATGATAAACACTTAATTTAATAACTATATAAAACACGTCTTTATTCAGAGTAACATAATTATCGTTAATGACACCCTTTAGTTCAATAGATTTTCATTTTGCAATTTCATTGACAAATAAATAGTTTGTATTATTTTGCTTATTGGTTTTACTGTTCTTATCCTGAATGTTATTTTCGCCACCTTTCGGCAGATGCTACATCCGACCTTCTTCGGTGCGCCTTATCAGACTAGGGAATGTTTCTCTCGAACGTATAAAGTGTACGTTATTTCGAACGGAACCCTTTATTTCATCCACATACGTAACTTGTTCTGGTTATGTCAGGTATGGCCGAGTAGAAGTGTAAGTAATTCGCAATTCTATACTTAGGATTGAACCTTTAACCCACAAAAAGACTGATAATGCTAAACACGTATATCCGTTGCGCCACGGGTCCTTACATAAAGATCTCCGATTTCGTCATACAGCTTCTCGACTTCGACAATATATACCTGAATTATGTTGGAGGTTATATCGGCCGAAACCTTGTGAGAATTGAGATGCAGTACTCGGAATAATCGAAATAGTAGTAATTATTAATCCTGATCTATAAAAATAAGAAATATAAATAAATAGAAGCCTAAAATATAAAATACACTGATAAAAATGAATGTAATTGATGTAATTTGTTTGTACGAAACTATGACAACAAACTTCGACAATATGTCAACTGATTTATTCAACATATGAATGGGCGACGGTTAAATATATATAGAATATTGCACTCATTAAAACATATTATTGTAAGATTTGTCACCAGATATCCATGGCACCAATAGATAATTTCTAAGAGATTACCGGATTATTGAAAGAAATGAAAGTCTTACTGCAAGAACGAAATGGTTATATTGGAAAACATCAATCCGTGTGTCATTTCTTTAATTGTATTCATACCAAACAAGTGATACTGCCAATAAAACGTAAGGGGCTCCTGTTTTTGTTATCATTTAACTTAGTTCACCCGTAACTAGGCAAGTTGCAACTGCAGGCGTAAGGGGCTAATGAGAATTAGGGTGATAGTTTAGGGGGTTATCCTGAATTGGGAGCGGTGGAGGTTAGATCTATAGGAACAATGTAAGTAGGGGATTGCGAGGCAAGATGTTTCTGCACATTAATCTAACATTTCTCTATGTTGGTACAGTCGCAGAAAGAGAAAGCAGGACACGATCTTCAAAGGCTAACGGTCCGAGGAAATATGCTATTGGAGTTGAATGTTTTCAGCATCTGGGGACTTCTACAGTGAAATATTTAGATATTGATGTGATATTTACGTTGAAGGAGATACAAAGCCAGTAAATTCGTCGAAGCACATTCTGTGGATGCGCTAGGAAAACAAACACAGGGATGAAACAATGACGTGATTTTACGGGGGCTTGAGCTTGTCAGACAGTTCGGGACTTATTAACTTATATTTTAATGTGAAATAGTTTTATACCGTTCAACTACAATTTATTTAATTATAAGTTTTATTATTAATGATTTATTATTTAATATTAAATATTTTTAGAAATAATTTATTACATTAGCATATTATTTCAATATAATTTTAAATTTTATAATTTTATAATTTATATATTTTTTAACTTAATATAATTTTATTTTTATTTTTATTTTTATTTTTAACGTTATCTCCATTTACTTTCGATAAGATATATAGCGTCTCTATTAGTTAAATTTAAATACTTTCCATAACGGCCACGTAATTCCACGCACGTGACAATTTAAACATGCCATCTGTCCAACTGTTAACGTTATTCCCATTTAATTTCTTGCTTTTTCGATGTACAGCGTTGCTGTTGTTTTGATCCATAACTGACTACGAATATTCCGCGCACGTGACAATTTTAAATCTGAAAGTGTTCCATCTTTCCAACGGACAATATTTTGAAATTCCTGGCGGTTGTTCTCACTCATTAAGCTATACGACTCCGCTGATGAAGGTCCGATTTTCTCGGATCTGAAACCTTGGTCCGGATGTTGTTATAACACTTTATTTAATATTAATAAATATCATGCTCTTATTAATTATTTAGTTAATTTTACTTTTGCATTAGTAATTGAGCACTCTGCTGGGAAACTGTCCCAATTAAGAAATACGGTATATATATATATATATATATATATATATATATATATATATATATTAATTATTTTAATACCTACAGACATCGATGTTTCATGCTAACGCAATTTTCAGTGTAGGAACCAATTCTCAACGGTCGGTGGGCGCGAAACCCGATCACTAATCGCTACTGATTCGTAGTCGAGGGTCTTATCCCATCGGCCATAGCCAAATAGTTAGTAAATAGAGAGGAATTTTAAATGTAAATAGCGAGTCGACGGCTAGATACCGAGCAGTATTAAGTGATCTACGAACGGTGTTCGGATCGTGCATGTAGCTATTTGCTTGTTATTAAAGTCACTCAAGAGTGCCCGGCCTTTGTTGGAGGGGCTGGTAAATAATAATATTTATTAATAAATATTTATTAATTATTTTAATACCTACAGACATCGATGTTTCATGCTAACGCAATCTTCAGTGTAGGAGCCAATTCTCAACGGTCGGTGGGCGCGAACCCCGATATATATATATATATATATATATATATATATATATATATATATATATATATATAAATATATATTTATGCAACTAGCAGGGCTACCCGGCGTTGTTCGGGTTATAGAATAGAAGAAAAATCGCGTGTGTAACATCTTTATATTCAAACTTTATTTCTCTCCCTTTCTCTATAGCCGTCTTTTTATCTTTCTACTTTTCTCTTCTCTGGTCGCCCAATTTCACAGCTACTTTCTCATTTTGCCTTTTGCGAAAGCTGTTTCTTCCCCACTATTCCTCTTACGTTGGCCAGGACAAAAGTATGACATATTTCTATAAAAAGTACCACCTCTGTCTGTGCCTTCTATATAGGTACATAATATATAAGTACCTATCGCCACTCTGGTGTGAATGCTAAATCCGTATCTATTGTCGCCCAGGTGCGCATGGTATGTACGTACTTATCGCCATCCCTGTTCACATGCTATATACGTACCTATTACAGCCCCGGTGCGCATACTGTATACGTACCTATTGGCGTTGCACGGGGATCACTTCTCCAGTCGCCCTCCTTCCACAGTTGCCAGGAGTAAAAGATGTCACGTACATGGTTGCCAATTCACCCTGGCTACACTATCTCCGGCCTCCCCTAAACTCTGCACTACCTCTCCATTCCCTGGAGTAAAAATGTAACATTTTTATTAAAAGTACCATATTTGTCTTCATTATTAATGTTAATAAGGGTGTTTGTTTATTTACTTCTTCATGTCCGTGTATGTTAGATAAAATTACCTAGGTCGATCAGGCCCCTCTGACAGCAGTCTTTGTTAATGATAATAATGGTGTCTATTTACTTCTTTCATGTTTGTGTATGTTAGATTAAATAACCTAGGTTGATGTTGATCACCGATTAAATATTTTATATGAATATAATAAATGGTATCAATGGGGAAGAATAATTTTTTCTTTTAAATTCACCGATCGAGACATTATTTTATATGAATATAAATAATAGTGCTAACAATGGGGACCCTTCCTATTCATTCTACTCAGACTCCGTAATATACCATTCGGGTTGAACTCCAGTCCTTGACTCTTTCCTGAACATCAGGCTCTGACTCCTACACGAACAATTAGGACCTGACTGCTTCCTGAAGAGCAGGCTCCGACTCCTTAAACATCAGGGTGACTCTTTCATATACTGCAAGCTCTGAATCTTTTCCCGAACCTCCAGCTTTGACTGTTTCACTGTTTGACTGCTCCCCGAACATCAGTTTTTTTTTAAATCCTGTGCTATGGTGTGTATAATAAACACACCTGCTCTATCTAGGATATTGAACTCTATTTAATTAAACAGTCGTTCTATGTAGGATAATGAGCACTTTTAAAATAAGGAGGCCAAGAGAGCACTATCACAATCAAGCGCCTAGAACTTGTTTAATTTCAATGTAAAAAAATGCTGACTGATTTGCTATTCTCTTTTACTGGATAACATTAAAAGCAGTGTTTAATTATTGATAACATTAAAGGGAAAATGCCAATGTTACCTTACTGTAAAGAATTTACTATTTTATGTTAACCTTCCACTAACCTTGCTCAGCAACAAATGTCTTAGCTGGGTTATTTAACATATATATATTAATTTTTTTTCATATGTTAGAACAATGATGACCGACGACACTCTTTCCCACACTTCTGATGGTCTTGTGTCTAATTTGTGTTATGAGTAAATGTGGTATTGTGGTGACTAACATTCTAGTTATAGTAGGATATACATTTTTATTACTTTAGAACACTTTTGAAAGCCTTGTTTTGAATGTAATTTTTTCATATTTTCTGCAAGTAAATAATTCAAAGTTTAGTATTTGTTAAGATGGATGCTACAACCCTTAATTGGTAACTGAAGTCGGTACCAGTCTAAGTGTTTGGTTAACGTCCGTAAAAACTAAAAAGAATGAAAGTTTACAACTTGTTCAATAAAGCAAAAAGCAAATATAAGGTTATGAGTAAATGTGGTATTGTGGTGACTGATCATTCTAGTTAAAAGTAGAATAGACCGAATTTACAGAAAGCTGCTGTATTTAGGTTAAAGAACACCGACAGATTAAGCAGGTACACCTTACCAAGTGTTACACTGTTCTATCTAACATATTGAACAGTTACTGATTTAGTATATATCCATTAGTAAATTACACACATGCTATCTCTATGATATTGTGCACTGTTAGATTCACCATAAGACATACTAAAAGTCACACTATATTATAACACATACTTGCTCTAGCTAGAGTATTAAGTACATCCGAATGCAGCATGTACTATGTTTTGAGTGTCCTACTGCATTATTGCACACATCTGTTGCATCTAGGGAACTGATCAGTGTTTTCTACAAAATATAACATTTAGAAAGTATCCTAGTGCAGTAATAATTTATTGCTCCTGAGTTTGTTTCAGATTATAAACCTAGGCATGAACAACAAAACAATAGTCAAAAATGTGCTTAACATATTTATGAAAAATGATTAGTTTATTGCTCAATATATTGAAACACATTTATTTTAAGTTTGTTCACCACTTTCAAGCAAGAATATAATGAAAAAAAACAAAAACAATTTTATATTTAAATGGGTGATTTTTATTTTAATGTGTCTTTTGAGAATGTGTAATTGTGTTAAAAGATAAAAACACAAATTTAAAAAAGGAACTGCGGCACTTAATGATATCAATCACAGAAACACATTGTTCAACCGTGATGTTTTAGTAATAAAACGTTTCTTTAACCGTCCTCATTTTGATTATTTGTAATAAGATTTTTGCTATAGTCTTCATTTTATATAAAAGAATATAAAAATAAATTTCAAGCTACATTGTTATCATCGAAATCTCCAGGTTGATTGTGTGTTTAATGAAACTAAGTAGGCAAATTCACTTAAATGAAAGATGTAATTGGGAAAAACAACCAAATTGTCTGAAATGGAAGATGAAATTATAAAATATACTATTCAATTGAATGAGTACAGTAATCAAAATGATGTGGCTAAAAATGTACATCATTAATAATCACTTTTTAAAACTCAAAATATGAAAGTACTGAAATGTTTGTGTTAAGTTCTTATTAGTGACTTGCTATCATCAAGAATCCACCCCAAAGAATGTTCTTTCTTTTATGATTTTGAGGAATAGATAATTAAAAACATGAGAGCTATGACGTAGTTATTATTGCAAGAACAGAGTCCTTCGTTTGTGATGATCAGTGATCTTTTCTTTTTTTTTTACTAATCATACATCAAACTAAAGTCATGTATTAAAAAGAAATCGTTCATAACGATTACACACACACAAAAAAAATAACTGAAGCAGTGAGTCCTGTGTTTATAAGAATAAATGGGGTCTATTAATCCATGCATAAGGTAATGGGTAGTCTGAATTTCTCTTAATTCCAATTGTGGTAAAGCCGGACTCTGATAATACAAATCTGAAGGAAAGAAAGCATCAAATATATAGAACATAAAAGAATCTATTTAAAAGGTGTTCTGAATTGTGAATAGAAAAGGATAAAATGCAGTTTTTTTAAAAATAGATAGTTTTGTAGTAAAAAATATAAAATTACAAAGAACAAATGCTGTACTCTATTGAAAAAGGCTGCTTCAATTGAGATTTTCTGGTACTGGGGGGTCTCAGGCTGTTAAGCAATTCCAAACTGAAACAGAACTAAGATATTGTTTAGTAGTAAAATAGCTTGGCCTTTTGGCTAAGATCAAAGTGTGGTATCTGTTCCGATGGGTGCTGCACTTCATGGATCGGTGTTGTCTTGGCCTTCGGGGCATGGTTTCCGCCGGTCTGTGGGTCTGATCTGTCCTGTGCAGTTCTAGGAGGTCCACCCTCCGAGGCTTTACCTCCCCTCTTTGGGGAGGAGTAAGTTAATTGCTTGCTGCCTGAGGCGCCCCTGCCGGGGAATGCCGACAGGGCTGCCCAGGCAATTTTTAATGGCCAGAGTGCTCACCTTCTCGAGCGCTGGCTTTTCAAATCCCACTTTCCGACCTTGTGTCACATATTCCTATTGTGGGTGGGGGTTAAATAACGCCTTTTGGCTAAGATCAAAGTGTAGTATCTGTTCCGATGGATACTGCACTTCATAGATCGGTATTGTCTTGGCCTTCGGGGCTTGGTTTCCGCCGGTCTGTGGGTCTGATCTGTCCTGTGCAGTTCTAGGAGGTCCACCCTCCCAGGCTTTACCTCCCTGCTTTGGGGAGGAGTAAGTTTATTGCTTACTGCCTGAGGCGCCCCTACCGGGGAATGCCGACGGGGCTGCCCAGGCAATTTTTAAACCCCACTTTCCCAACCCGACTTGTGGGAGTAAGATAAAATCTGGCCTTGTGCCTAACTCCTGGAGAAGAGTAAATCAATACTCTAGTGTAAATTTGTGTTGACGTTTTCTTTTGTGTAACTTTCTAATAGGAGATGTATTTACTATTGCCTGTTGGGTGAGGTGCCTTACTATATTCACGAGGGAGTCTCAATGGGACTATACAGTCATTTCACTTCTCACCAAAGTGCCATTGTTTTCACTAAGTTTCAGTGCTAATAGTTTTCAAACATTTAGTTAGAAAGTGAAAATAATTATAAAAAAAGAATGAGCACCAAAAAAGTAAACAAAAATATTTTCTCTGATAATGACTGTTTTCCCCTATCTGTCCGACTGTCTCCCTTGCTTCATCTGTGTGCATGGTTTGGTTTATATCATGTAGCAGTATTTATATGGTGTTGCATAGTTAATAGAATGATACACATGCTGTTTATTGAATGTAACATCGACAAACTAATAGAATAAATAGCAAGCAAATAAAAATACTTGTTTGAAACAAAATAGTTGAAGAATACATTACCAGAGCCTCGTTAGCCAGGGTTATACAGAGTGAAACGGGCTATAAGAACTGGTGTAAAGTTACATCCATAACCTCCTAAGCATTTACACTGTTTTACGCTGTTACCATCTCCCAGAACAGGGACCAGAGGTTGGATTTTGGGAGGCATGTTTGGATGTTAAGCAACCAAAACCATGTTCTTTTAGTCAATTCTCAACTGTCATTCATTTGTAAGTTATGCTCAACTCTGGAGGAGTTGTCATTCATTTTTAAGTTATTCTCAACTCTGGAGAGGTGTAATTCATTTTTAAGTCATTCTCAACTCTGGTGGATGTGTCATTCATTTTCTAATTATTCTCAACTCAGGGGGGGGGCATCATTCATTATTTAATTATTCTAAACTCTGGGAGAGTTGTAATTTTAGAATTGGTAATTTGTATAAACAAAATGTAGTTAAAATGAATTTAGAATTCTGAAAACTCTTGAGGAGTTTGAAATTGGTGACTTACTGAAAAAGAACATGGTGACAATGAATATTGGAATTTTTATTGTGTTCTACACAGTTCAGTTGTCAATTTTGTTTTGTTTATTCGTTGATTTTAGATTCTTACCAATTTAGACTTTAGGTCATTTTGGAAGTTAAAATGAATTTAGAATTCTGAAAACTCTTGGGGAGTTTGAAATTGGTGACTTACTGAAAAAGAACATGGTGGCAATAAATATTGAAATTTTTATTGTGTTTTACACATTTCAGTTTTCAATTTTGTTTTGTTTATTCGTTGATTTTAGATTCTTACCGATTTAGACTTTAGGTCATTTTCGGAGTTACAATGAATTTAGAATTCTGAAAACTCTTGAGTAGTTTGAAATTGGTGACTTACTGAAAAAGAACATGGTGGCAATGAATATTGGAATTTTTATTGTGTTCTACACAGTTCAGTTGTCAATTTTGTTTTGTTTATCTGTTGATTTTAGATTCTTACCGATTTAGACTTTAGGTCATTTTCGGAGTTAAAATGAATTTAGAATTCTGAAAACTCTTGGGGAGTGTGAAATTGGTGACTTACTGAAAAAGAACATTTTGACAATGAATATTGGAATTTTTATTGTGTTCTACACATTTCAGTTGTCAATTTTGTTTTGTTTATCTGTTGAGTTTAGATTCTTACCGATTTAGACTTTAGGTCATTTTGGAAGTTAAAATGAATTTAGAATTCTGAAAACTGTTGGAGAGTTTGAAATTGGTGACTTACTGAAAAAGAACATGGTGGCAATGAATATTGGAATATTTATTGTGTTCTACACATTTCAGTTGTCAATTTTGTATTGTTTATTCGTTGATTTTAGATTCTTACCGATTTAGACTTTAGGTCATTTTGGAAGTTAAAATGAATTTAGAATTCTGAAAACTCTTGAGGAGTTTGAAATTGGTGACTTACTGAAATAGAACATGGTGACAATGAATATTGGAATTTTTATTGTGTTCTACACAGTTCAGTTGTCGCTTGAAGAGCTTAGTTTTACTGTCCCAGGTATAATAAAGTGGAACTTCCGAGTAAAAATGTGTACGCGCAAAAAAATGTGTTTGACACAATTTGAAGAAAGCTGTTAGAGTGGTTGTAGGTGGATTTGCAACTCTATCTGCTGCAGTACTTTCAGTAAAGTATATCCGCTGTCCATTTTATAGAGTAACTGATAGGTGAATAACTGGTGGATGATGTACATGTATGTGAAAGTTAAGTATTCTCCAAATGGCTTCATTGGTTGATATGTAACGTCCTGTTTCGTATCTCTTAACATCATCATGAGCATTACTTTCAATTGTGAAGATAGCTTGATCACTACCTTTATTTACATATTTACAAATGTATTTTATTGATTTCACGCTGTTGCAGTATTCAACATTGATATGTGCATCAAAAATCTTACAAAGCAGTTTATTATGTGGTACAACCCATCGGTTGTCTACAGGAACCGTTATGTTGCCAGGTAGGGTAACTGTCGTCTCAAAACCTCCAGCTAAAGGAACTAGTCGTCGATATTGTGGGTAGCCATTTGTATCCGATTGAGTTTGACTCAAGAAGTGTCTGGGATATCTCTTACTGCAGTGTCCATCTTTGAGACAGAGTGAACATCTGTTTATGTTTCCACATGGTCCATGAATCATATGGTGCCTAATGATATCATGTAAAACCGGATCTGCCACTGGATCTGGATTTTCCGCACTGATAATTCAATCTATGTCAGAGGATCTCAATTTTTGTTGAAGCCAAACCAGACAATGAGCATGTGGCAATCCTCTTTTCTGCCACTCAACAGTGTACATGTATGCTATGACCACTCCTAAAATGTTTCCTTTCGTTAGGAGTTGGATACCTAGCTTTAGATGGAAAACTCTTGCTATGAAAATCTTGAAAATGTGGCAGGTTAGTCACGTCTGATTTGCAAGAAATTAAACCAATTTTGATCTGAACCATGTATTGTGTTAAAAGTCCAAAGGACATGTTATTGTATGTAATATGTTTCTGATGTGTATCAATTGGGCAAATGAAGGGGGGCATTAATTACTATTTAAAGCACGTAAATTCTATTTCCGTATGGAGCTTGAAAGGCAAACAAATCTGATGTGTTGGTCAGTAAATACTACTGGAAGTTATTGTAGTAAGTGTGAAACAGAAATATTGTTGTAGTCGAGTGGTGAACACTATCGACAATATGTCGCTTGCCACCGCCTCACGGGTAAATCTAAGTCTAAATTAATGTCAATTAGTGTATGTTGAAAAAAGAAGAAAATGTATTTAATATAAGGGCAGCAGTTTGGGGGGGTTGATTTTAATGTGGCTCTGTAGGCCTCTTTAATTTTCAAAGGCCCCCTTATCACAGACAGAGTAAGTGTTTATTAAAAAATTTCAGCAATTGTTTTTTTATTTTTTTTTGTGAGTTTAATGTTTTGTTTTTTTAAATTTATTATAATGGAAAATATCCGAATTTGTCAATTGTTTTTTATCGTGTAAAGTTCTAATGCCTTAAAAAGAAGTGTATCATATTTAATTATCGACGTTTACGAATTCATATTTGGTTATGTCGGATGAGTTTTTATACTTAAAAATATTGTAATATTATTTATAAAAATATTGTAATATTATTTATAATGGGTGGCACGTTATTATGTAGTCGCTGTCTTATATATTTAGGTGGGGGTGGGTGGGGGAACATTTATTCCGTTTACACAGATTTTTCATTTACACGATAAAATAATTATGCCAAATTCTTATACTTTATATTATAAAAAAGAAAAAAAAGAAAACTTTAAACTCTAAAAAATAAGAAAAGAAACAATACAAAAACTTTAACAAATTCTGATATTTTATTGTAATAAGTAAGGGTTGTTCTGCATTTCAAACGTCACTTGGACTTAATAATTGAAGAGTTCCATTCATTCCACCGAGTCAACCGGAAGTGCCAAACTGAATGTAAAGTCATCGATTTATCTTATTGTATGAATGAAAAGTTTCTGAAAGTAGGCAACAGTAATATCTGAAGTGAAAATTTATCAATGAAATGAGTAGTTAGTGATTAGTCAATAGTGATCGTTTAAAACGATTTTAAGAAAGTTCAAATTCTGTATAAGTAACAGTTGTTTTAACTTCATGTAAATAAGTAAAACTCTTAATACTTGTAAAGAAAAATACATAAGAATTATAAATAAATATATTTTAATTTGTTGTGTTTTTTTTTTGGGGGGGGATGAACAATTGTCAGTCAAATGTGTACATGTAAATGTTTTTATTTAAGTGTGAAAATACCGTTTTATTTCGCTTACGAAGAGAAATGTAAATATTTACTTGCCTCCCCACGAAGGGAGATTGCATAATAAAGTCATATCGTGTTTTTTTTTTACGATACGTTTAATAAACAAAAAAATTAAGTTATAGAAATATTTGTAAATAAAATTATCGATCTTAATTGTTGATTATGGATGGTGAGGCCAATGTACGGTTATTTTTTAAAATGTATATATTTTGTTTATTTATTAAAATATATTGCGTTTCACGTTGGGAAACTAAACAAACATGTTTTTGTGTCAGTATTTACTTGCCTCCCCACGAGGACAGAATGCATAATAAACTCATATATATATATATTTTTTACGATACGTTTAATAAACAAATAATATTAGCGAATTTTTTTGTTTAAATAAAAATTAAGTTGATTATAATTGTTGATTACAGAAACAAATAAAAAAAAGGTCGTAAACTTACGTTTGTCCTAAATGGCGCGTTCAAAATTGTCTTGTTGAGGAAGTGACATACATTTCACGCATGCGCAAATCGTTTTTGTACTATGTCTTGATTTTGTAAGATATCCCCCCCCCCTCAACGTTTCGAGCCATTTCTATACGAAAATATGAACGTTTCCCCCCAATTCTCAGAGATAGCACGTCTGGGGGCTGGCCGGTTTTAATAATGTCACCCGTGTGACCGTGTGTTGGGTACTTTCGGAGGAGAAGCTTTACATACATACATACATACATACATACATACATACATACATACATACATACATACATCCATACAGACAGGTGACGTTTATATAATAGATTTTTATTAGTAATTGCAGCGTTCGTTGTTTTTTTTTTGCTTTCTATTATTTCAATTGTCTCCCTTTCTAAGTGATTATGAAATGTTTGAATAATACAAACATCTGTTGAGCGGTTACATAAATGCTATCGAATTTTATTGTCGATTGTGTCAAACCTGTACTCGATGAAGTTCGATAGTGTAACGTGTCTTCTTTCATCCACAGACATTCTTGACGAAATCAAAGTACTTAGGCATTATGTAACAAAGTAACGAGAGATTGATAGAGTAGTATAGATATTTGCGGATCCGAATGCAGTGCGATGAGAAAAAGAACTTAATTATTTTCAACACCGTATTTGTTATTGCTTTTCTTTATCGATAGCCGCATTGGTGAACATATCGTTAAAGATAAGGTTGTCAGGAAACGCAGTCGCAACACTCAAACGAAAAATCAAAGGTTGACCCGGCTAGCTAGTTAACTGTAATAAATTGAAGGAGGACACCCGAAGTAATCCATGTATAAACGATCCCGAACGCGGTAAGAATCTATGAAGATTTGAATCACGAATATATTAAAATCCCCAGAAACAAAAACAGAAGTAATCACGAATCCTTACGTGTATCCACCTAAGCGAGATATGGGAACGAACTGTTTTCAAGTTTCAAATATCCGATTTCAATTAAAGACACGTATTCAGAGAGTTTTCTAAATTGTAGCTTTTTTTTCGAAACGAGGGAAGTAAATAATTTTTTTTTTAAGTAATATAGTACAATGAGTATAATTTAAAATGGCATTGTACTTTTCCGTCAATCGCGGGAACATCGGATATTACTGCAATATGAAAAAGTAGGATTCTATGGCTTATAATAAGAAACATGTAATGTGGTATTGGTGAAGTAGGTGCCGATGTGGATCGACGACATGTGTCGCCTTTGCCCCGAAAGAGAATTGCGTGTTTTTTCTTCCCCGGAGAAAGAACGCTTTTCACATCGACTACCCATTCACAACGAGTCGAAAGTGGAACTCTAAAACTCTACGTGAAACAAAACCACATAACAGCATTTTCTTACCGAATGTTACACAGAGATATATTCTATCTTTTTTCAAATAAAGAATATCGCTTGAGTTATCGATACCTTGATTGTCCGTTTTGTAATGTAGTTCTCATTCTTTAGTTGACGACCAAATCCCTTAGTGAACTTGGATCGGATATCTTGATCAATTAACATTAAACTTGAGAGGCACGGCCTTGTGAACGGAAGAATCGAACTCCCCAGTCGTTTTCAAATAGTGAAAACCTCGTAAATGCTGGTGTGCCGACAGGAAGGACATAAGTCGTCGACAGAACATCAGGCAACTCCAAGTGGAATCAAACACAGGTGACGGATGCATAATTTGCGAGGGACTAATAACTTTAGAATAAGCAAAGTCTGTACTTTCGTTTTCGGCAGTTTTTAATTAGTTTACATCTAAAACTCGTTTTACTTTTTCTCACTAAGAAACTATTTCTACCAACATAGACACACTTTTCAATATTCTAATAGACCTACAGAAAAATAGAGAGAGACATAGAGAGAGCGGAAGAGATCAATACATATATGCGTCTCGGTTTCCATCTCGACCTTAAGACCCTTGCTACGTCTAATCACACTGATGAGTCATTGCAGGAAAAATTTCACTTTTGGGGCGACTATGTTTTATATACACATATGACTTTTATAATTTCGATTATTCGGACTACTGTTCTTATTGTGAGTGTTATCATTATACCGTTTCGGGCGCTGTAACCTCCGGCCTTCTTCTATACAAATTATGAATCCTAATCTCAAAAATTCAGAACACACATATGTTTATATTTATGTGTTGATCAATCTGATAGAGGAGATAACGGTTTCTTATTAGAATGAAGCAACCCTCTTCTGTGAATAATAGCATTCTACAGTTGGCGACATACACAATACAATATGTATGTGAAGAGACAGACTATATATAACGCAATAATTTATTTTACGCTCAGTAACGTTGCTCTTGGCAAAGGGCGTCAAATAATTGAACTACTCATCGCATGTGCATATGGCCGGCCCTTCGGGTTTTTATTCCCGGCGTGAATACACTAACTTTTTAATCAATTGAGTACCATGCTTCACTCATATCTCGATACTCGTCTGACAACGACGGAAGCGATTGGTTGATTGCGTATAATCCGGTATCTATAATTCAGGCTTGAAAAGAAAAAAAACTGCTCGAAAATAAACCACGTAACAGAACAGAACACAAAAACAATGTCCGGGAAGTACCCCAGGAACAGGGCAAGCGCCCGCTAGCGGCTTGAAAAACAGCCACTGGCTAACATAAGTCCGACGCCGATAGACTCCTGACACAAACCCTAACCCTAACCCCAACAAGATAAAAGAAGTCACCCGATACGGGATGTCACTCTCCCCTTACACAGTAACGGTAGGCAAATCGCGCTCTCTTCCTCACATTATGCAACACGTCTTGCAACAATGATTATTCCTAAACGAGGTAATAGCAATCGATGGATTACTATATATATATATATATATATATATATATATATATATATATATATAAAGATAGAGGCAAAATGCCTTCATTGAGAAAACCATGTGTTAGATGCAGATAATTTATTAAATAAAAAATAATTTAAAAAATAAAAACATTTTTTTTTCTTTTTTCTTTCCTCATCCTGACTTATATAACTGATATTTCGCTTGATAAAACAAGCCTCTTCGGAGTTTAGACAAGTAAAAGGTATTAACGTGTTTTTTTTTCTTTTGTAATCATCCTTCCTGGTCTTGTAGAAGGTGTCCGATGTTCTGGACTAACAGTGCAAATGTCTGTTTTATTTGAACTTAAAATAGCGCATGGTCGCCAGTAGTTATAAATTTGGGAAAGGGCATTTTCTTAAGCATCTTGAGTTTTAATATAAAGATAGAGGCAAAATGCCTTCATTGAAAAAAACATGTGTTAGATGCAGATAATTTATTAAATCAAAAATAATATATATAAAACCATTTTTTTTTTCTGAAAATGCC
The DNA here is from genome assembly GCA_963556195.1 of Sepiola atlantica. NCBI lineage: Eukaryota > Metazoa > Mollusca > Cephalopoda > Sepiida > Sepiolidae > Sepiola > Sepiola atlantica. The sequence continues at coordinate 226,080,540 of OY744516.1, forward strand.
CTTTCCCAAATGTATAACTACCGGCGACCATGCGCTATTTTAAGTTTAAATAAAACAGACATTTGCACTGTTAGTCCAGAACATCGGACACCTTCTCCAAGACCAGGAAGGATTATTACAAAAAAAAACACGTTAATACCTTTTACTTGTCTTAACTCCGAAGAGGCTTGTTTTATCAAGCGAAATATCAGTTAAATAATTCAGGATGAGCGCAAAAAAAAAGAAAAAAAAATGTTTTAATTTTTTAATTTTTTTTTGATTGTCGAGAACGAATCCTCGACTGGTAATACCTGACCCCATCCCGACGTCCACACTCAACCGAAGTTAATGAGACACTGATCGGGCAATGCTTGGTGCCAGGTATTTAATTCCCTCCCACGCAGGAATATGTGACACAAGGTCGGAAAGTGGGGAAGAGTAAAGCCAGCGCCCCTAAAGAAGGACCACTCTGCCTAGCAAAAATAGCCTGGGCAACCTTGTCGGCATTCCCCGGTAAGGGCACCTCAGTTTGCAAGAAACAAACTTACTCCTCCCCAAAGAGGGGAGGCAAGGCCTGGGAGGGTGCACCTCCTAGGAAAACCCAGAACAGAATACCTCAGCCCGGCAGATAAAAAGCCACTGAAATGACTCAGTTCCTGCCGGACTGATTGTCGAGAACGAATCCTCGACTGGTAATACCTTACCCCATCCCGACGTCCTCAATCAACCGAAGTTAATGAGAGACTGATCGGGCTGTGGTTGGTGCCGACACTGTGAAGCATGGGCTTCCAGTATTTATAGTTACGCGGAAGAGTTCATGTTGTCCGTAAAGGTAGGTACAATAACACTCCCTACCAAACGTTATCTCTGCAGGAGATTCAGTATCGTTCCCGTTTTTGATTGATAACGCTTAAATCGCAAGAGTGTTGTTTCTCTTTTAGCTTGTCGCTGTTCTGGTGCTGCTTGGAGTATATGTGTGTCAAAAATATCATATAAGGTATCCATAAATGTACTTCCATGGGGAATGCTGGCGGTGTCATCCGACAATCGTTTCATAATGTGATAAGAGAACAAAGGATCTTCAATTGTGTAAACCATATTTACCGTCAGTAATTTTGAAGCCTAGTCCTGGATTTGTGAAAACTATTTCTGAAGATGTTCTCGGTGTTATACTATTTTTTTAAAATTAGTTATTAACATATTTAGTTTTGTAAAAAGAGAATGATTGTATTTGAGTGCTGCATTTAGTCCTGTCGAAAAATCGGCACACTCGCGGAATTCATCAGACTTTTATTACATAGACAGTAGGTGTTACCGATTGGCTATACCCCACTTAAGATATAATACTGTTTGTTTCTAATATGTCTTATTTCTTGTTCATTTTTATCTAACGAGGCGAAAATGCACATTCCTTTTTTCATAATACAGGTTGAATTTCTCTTTCAGTTCAGACTTTGTTGATATCTTTTTACATCGTCATAGACCGAAAGAAAAAAAACAACTTCGGGAAAGTTTTTTTTACAAATACGTCTTTAGATTGTAAGATTATTTTTTTGCTGGCAAAAAGCCATCATCCGCCCATGCATGGAGTATTGTTGCCACATCTCGGCTGATGCATCATCTACTAGTCTCTCCCTCCGTAACAAGGTTAAAAAAGAGTCGCCAACCTAATAGGTCCCTCACTGTCAAGCAAGCTCCAGTTCCTGTCCCATCGCCGCAACGTAGCATCCTTGTGCTTGTTTTACAAATACTTCAATGGAGTATGCTCCAATGAATTGGCTACTTTGTTGCCCCTCGACATAAATTCACTAGACCAACTCGACAATTAACTAAATCCTATTCATTCACTGTGGAGCTCTTCAGATGCCGGGGAGCTTTCTATTCAAATAGTTTCTTTCCTCGTGCTGATGGCTTCTGGAACTCTCTCCCTGCCCCCTGTTTCTCCGACGGTACTGACATGCAGAATTTTTTAAATGTTTAGGTAGTTCCGTTTAAAGCAACGTTGATACTAATTTAACCGTCGAATTTAATTTTGATTTAGCATGATTTGATTATCCAACCTTTACCATGTATGAAGGTTAATTAACGGTACGTCTGTAACCTGCCATTTTGATTTAGGATTTTTACCTGTATGTACGTTCTACTTTTTTAAGGCTGTCCTGTTCGTTTGTGGATTTAACCCGACTTTTATTATTTTTATTATTTCTAGAATGTGAACTCTTGTATCCTACATTATTACATGTTAAACAGGTTTTAAAACGGTATGAGTAATTAGTAACCAAATGAAAGGATCCATAACGGTAACAGATGCTAGGGAATATTGTTCCTGTTTTTTATTGGGGTTGTTTGTTTTTGTAGAAGCTTGAAAATAATATTTTTTTTGTTTAAACTTGTTTTTAAAGGAGAGTTGAAATGTGTTTTCTGACGTATCTGTGTTATGTGAGAGTAAACCCGACTCTTCAATATCTTTAGAATTGTGTTTAACACTTACAATTCTCTGGCAGTCCTCAGTTAATTTCTATAATGTTGAATTTGGCGCACTCTTTTACTTTTTTAGAACTCTACGTCTTATTTCTGCGTCTTTGGCTGATACAAGTTCTTGCACGAAGATAAGGCATTTAAAGTTTTCCGCGCTAAGTTTAGTTAATTTTTCATCATCATAGTGTTTATTGCGGATTGACGCGAAAGTCGAGTAGTCTTAGATGTTTCATGTTTTGATTAAGTTCATGCACTTTTTGTAGTACAGAGAAGTTTAATGGCTAAATTATTCTGTTTAACGTTTTACAGCTTCAGAAATGTCAAGTCGCTGTTTTTTCGGGGTAAAATATAGAAGACGAATTTTATATGTTCGCTGATCCCTAATTTTCAGAACATTAGGCGAACTTTTTTTAAATCTGCCCAATTTTCACAATCTATTTGTATAGATGATCATAGCTATTGAAATATAAAGGGAATGTTTTATCCTCGTCTCGTGAATAAGTGAAATTGTCAATTTCACTCTAAATGGAATTTTGGAAAAAAAGCATATTCGTGTTCGACATTTTATGTAGTAATACTTCGATTTTGTTTATTTTGTTACAATAATCTTTCCTGATATTTTAATTGTGTGCCAGTAGAACTTTTGGAAATCTTTTCCGTTATTTTGTTGTTGGTAACATTGTCGTTCTCCCATTAATTTTTTTTCTTTCTTTTGTTGTTTGTTGCATTTGATAGTTCGGGATTCGTCCTTAGTTTATTTTAAATCGTTTATGTTTAGATGTGTTATTATTTAATACGGCTTTTAGTTTTTTCTCTATATTAATCTTGTAACAAAATGTTAGTCCTAAAAGAAGCAAGAAAAAGTATAAAACCTTTTTGGAGACAGACAATCATTCTTTTCTTTTTAAAAATATTTCATTAGTAAGCTCTTCACGCAACAGTTGTAGTTACGGTTAACACTTTAGTCAACAGTAAAAATAAGGTTTATATTTTCAGTGACGGTACTATTTTTCACTTTTGGAGAGATGAAATAATAACTTATGTATTGCTTTCTTGTTAAAATTAACACAGTGCCTTACTCGAAATAATGAAATCACGGACTTTCTTCTTTCTTTGACAAAAATAGGTTGGTTAATTCGTAACACAAAAGATCAGTTAGAAATAACTTTGGCTAAAAAATCCAACTTTTTCATGGTCAACTGATAATGCCTATTTTTAGAACTTTGGAGGTTGTCGGGTAATTTTGCCGTTGACGTTAGTTTCTCCACGTTTGTCCTTTTAAAGGTTCTAAAATAAAAGCCCATTTATGTTCCTCGTCACCAGTGTTGTAGCCCTGTAAAGGATCCAGAAAGAAGACGCGAACTGGGGATTAAGTTAAGCAACAATATCTAAAGAAAATACAGCATATAAAGAGAGTAGTTGAACGTTATTTGACTGGGGTAGACTCATGGTTTGCCTGTATTTATAGTAACGCAGAAAAGTTCACGTAGGTAAGTAGCATAACAAAACTATATATATATATATATATATATATATATATATTACGTTTTACTTTGTTGTTGTGTATATATATATATATATATATATATATATATACATATATATATATATATATATATATATATATATATATTAAGTTTTACTTTGTTGTTGTGTATGGGCGCCATACTGTTATAACTCACTTCCTGAGTGATGAGAAAGTTAGCTTACTTAGATGCGTTTACTGCATACGCCACCACATTAAGGGGCGCATTTATTTAGTTTTTATTTTATTTTATTAATATAACATGTTATTACGATTCCACAGAATGTCTCAAATAGTATGTATATTCTTACATCAGGAAAGCGTCAGCAATAAATACGGAACGACAATTCGCGGGAGAAATAAATAGGGGAGGAACTCGTATTAGAAGTTATCAAATATACTACATAGCCATTATACTTATTTGAATCGGCCAGTGATAACGTCTCCTAGAGAGATATACAACATGAGTATAGATATATACGAATATCGATTTAGTGATTGATTTGACGAACCAGGTACATAAGTAGCTATCTCAGGGATTGAATTTATGAAATAAGGATGTCAATAACGTATTTTAATAATTAGGTCTACGAACAAGCCAGAATAGAAAAAAAGGACTCTACAATCATTTTGAAAAAAGCGTACTGTCGAGATTATAAGGTAGTATTAAATAAAAGTTCCCTAGGATTTGGAACGTGCCTTGCCTTGTTAAATGAGCGTACGCTGACAGATTTCAAATTCCCTCAGATGCAGACGGTCGAAGTAATTTGCATCACTGAATGAGCATCCTTATCTTTGGGCAGAAATAGCCGTCTAAGGTTATTAGTTCAAATATGAATGGCAACTTATTATAAGGCTCAGTAGGACAACGTGGAATTGCGACTTACAGAATAGAACGTTCTGTTAAACGCAACGCATTTCTATAGAATTCTATTTCTAGTTTAATTTCATTAATACAATTATGCAGAAGTTTTGTGGTCGAGTTACCTTGTATACAATGACCAGGTTACACTATGCATTAAGCAAGAACATCGTCATTTAAATCGTATTAAAATGCGTTGCTAATTATGTGAAAATGATAATCGGTTTAATTCTTACTTTCACGAAGCTTGTTGAAATGTAAACCTATCATAAGTACGTTCTACGTACGGTTTAAATCCGGTTTTTACAATTTATATGTATAACAATATACACATATATATATATATATATATATATATATATATATATATATATATATATATTGTTACTCATTTGAATTTATCTATTATTAAATACATATTTATTTGACAGAAACACGAAAAGAGGTAATTGATTATATATTTAAGTAGACGCTAGCATTAAACATTAATGGCAAAATGTTACATTGTTAATAATTATTGTTTAAACGTCCGCCATAGAAATATTAAAACATGCTGTGCAAGATCTGTGATATTACCAGCACTCTTACAAGATATTCCACCTGAATAACATTCAAACCTGATTCATATCATACACATTCTAATCTAGCCGAATGAGCACGATAACTACACCCTTTACATATGTTAAATGCCTATTTTCACAATCAAATTAACATTTATTCATCTAATGGCATGACATTGCTATTCCTGTCACAAAGTCATATGATGCTGAACATCGTCTTAGTACATCTGGTGTCCCGTTCCGAAACTTGATTTAAAAATCTTGGATACCAGAAGTTAACTGTTTGACTACTATATTATAACCAAGCGGATTTTATTCTAAATCCAAGATGGTCACATTTACGAATGCTGTGTAACCCCAACATGCAATGTAATGTATACGATTTAAAGAAACATAACTTACATGAGCTCTTGTATATATTGCGAGCTAGCACTTTAATGATTTTTGAACTAACATTCATTGTGTGGGAGTCAAACTGAACCCGAATGCAGCGATTGTTTCACACACACACACATATATATATATATATATATATATATATATATATATATATATATATATATATATATATATATATATAAACAATAATATTTTAATAAATAAATATTAATTATTTAAATACCTAGAGACATCGATGTTTCATGCTAACGCAATCTTCAGTCTAGGAACTAATTCTCAACGGTCGGTAGGCGCGAACCCTGAACACAAATCGCCACTGATTCGTAGTCGGGGTTTATTATCCAAACGGCCATAGCCAATTAGTTAGTAAATATAAAGGAACTTTAACTGTAAATAGCGAAAATCGGCGGCTATTTACCAGCCAGTTAGAGTGATCTACGAAACGTCGTTCAGATCGTGCATATAGCTATTTGTACTACTTGTTATTAAAGCTACTTGAAAGTGCCCAGCCTTTGAGGGAGGGGGCTTATGACCACTAATATTTTTATGAATAAATATTAATTATTTTAAATACCTAGAGACATCGATGTTTCATGCTAACGCAATCTTCAGTCTAGGAACTAATTCTCAACGGTCGGTAGGCGCGAACCCCGAACACAAATCGCCACTGATTCGTATATATATATATATATATATATATATATATATATATATATATATATATATATATATATGATTATATTATATATATAAATATATGATTATATTATATATATATGTATATATATATGTATATATATATATGATTATATTATATATATTTATATATATATAATTAATTATGACGATATATGTATTAGCATATACTATCAGTGCCTTTTAATTTCCAGTCTCTTTAAAAGAGTCAGCTTGATGATTGTCAATCAGTAATAACAGAGCATATATAAGTGAACATGTTGTTCTAGTGAGTTACCCCCCATGTGACTTTGTTATTTTCCTTGTTTTTATTTGGTATCACCCAAAAATGACCCACTGAATAGTGTAGGCTTTTTTTCAAGACATTTTAATATAAGAACTTTGTTATTCTTTGTGAAGGTTTCTAATGATTTCGCAGAGACGATATTGACATAAAAATGTTGTTTGGTTCACGGCAAATGAAACAGACCGTACAAAATACATATCACAGAAATGTTATGTTCTTTTGAAATGTGAAACAATACCCCATGAAACAAAAAATAAAAACATGGTTATTGGAATATAAAATGAACCTGACTTTCTCTCTCTCTCTCTATATATATATATATTTGGAGAGTTTATCAAGATGTTTCTTTCAAGAGAGGTTTCATCACAACGACAAAATATATTTGATTTTATTATTCATTTATTTTTTAAGTTCTTGTTCTATACACGTGTTTCGCTACCTAAGCAATGTACTTGCTAGATAGCTTATCATGGGAGATACAAAACATAAGATGTTGAGCTCAACAGCTGACAATACCTTACCAGGGATTGACCTAGTTGAAATCACTTAAGAAGAAAAAAATGAAAATAAGTTCAAAAGAGAGCTTAATAAATAGTCATCTGTGGTAGCTGTGATACGCCTCCACAAGAATTAAGTTCGATGCAATGCAAGAAAGAGAAAAGGGGAAAAAAGAAAAGAAGAAGGGGGAATCCCCCACATTTCGCGGAAGACAAACCCTTAGGTTAATCTCAACATAGGTACCTCCCGAGAATGATCGAACCGTCCGCAGTGAAACGCATGCATAACTTTTATTCTCGGTGTAAATATTGTAATAGTTTGTTCAGTAAACGGACATTTTAATGAGGAAAAATAAAAATGTATTGTTTGCAATCAGCGGACATCGGACGTGTTTGTAAACATTTCTAAGTTTGATGTTAACATTTAATCGGCGTTTAAAAATAAATACAATATTGTTTTTTTTGCTAATTAAAGTACATCCGGACTCTATATCTCTTAAACATTTATAAGTTTAAGTAAATATACACTTACATTATTTAAATGTCGACGAAGTAAGAGAATGCATTATTTTGTTTAATTGTTGATGTTTGAGTTTGGGTTTCACAGCGTTTCAGTTTGCTTTACTCTTTGTTCCTTTCACTTTCATATTCGTTTACTGTCCTCCTTCTATCGCCTCTGCAATCCTCGAAGCGTGTCGGTCATTCACACTTCCACGTATGTTATATAGCTACACTAATTACTTATCTTATATTACATTAGATGAAAGACGCATTTTGTTCCAATAAAACAAACATAATATCATCGATAACGAAGAAAAAAAAAACAATACATTTTTTCTAAGATAACGGTAATTATTTCTTTTCTAATTGCGTTTCACTTACACACTGAAGTTTCTTTCCAAGTATATTCGGCCAACGGATTTGGATGCCGTTAAAGTGTTTAATAGATGGAATTTGTCCTCTTACTTCTAGCTTTAAAAAAGTTGTGTGGATAAGATATACTAAGGCATAGCTTGATGCAATATTTGTCATCTTGATGTATTACTTATATTAAAACCAGGTCAAATTGTTGACTGACCTTACATCATTCGATATTCGAAGCACCCATAACAGTATCACACGAGGCCGTTGCTTATATATATAAAGATAAAACAATGGATGTTTTAATGTATATTACGGTCAATCATTTACTGCAAGCTACCCGTAAATGATATATATCAGTAAAACAACAATTCAGTGCATTCATATACTGACTACAGTGTGTTTACATTGTACGTTAATGACAGTAGTTTTTTTAAATGTATTAAACTAACAGTGTGCGTGCAGATTGCTTTATTTATAGTACAATACGAAACATTTGAATAATTTGTTTAGAATATCTAAATATGAGAAAATCTAACACTTTTGAGAAATGTGAGCAGGTGTGTATACACACGATAGACAACCCTATTTAATTATGTGAATTCATGTTTCCGATACTGTTATTGCATCTCTATAATGTTATCTGTTTTTCCCGTCCTCGTTAACATTGCAACTGACCGTCACCCGTTATTTCAAAGGCTTTCACTATTTTATTCGCAGTACCTTTAAAAATATTGTATTCATGAGGTATACAATATAAGAGATGTAAAAAAATATTTTAACGACGAATTAAATTATGTCGTTTAGAAAAAAAAGTTAGGAATTTCGCTTTCAAACTGGATTCATATATGTCAGCCAACTTTGTCTTACTACGTTTTCAGTCGCCACATAAAGCCTTCTTCTTCACAATTCGTATGGCTGGAGAACATTAGCATTCCTTCAGTTAAAGAAGTTTTGGGTTATCTTACTAAGCCGATTTTTCACTTTTTGTGCATATTTCTATTTTGTGATTTTCCATGCCACGCAACCACCATAGTTTTCCGTAGATCAACAAATAGAGTAAATGCGGTATTATTGTTTCTTCCGTATTAAACAAATATTTATCAAGGTGTATGTCATTGTTAGTTTTATCAGGTCGTGTATAAGGTTTAGTGAAGTTTAACATATTCTACCAAAGACAAATATTTCGCTCGTTTAACTAGCAATCATTAATTACAACCGATTATATATTTTTTATTAAATAATAATAATAATAATAATAATAATAATAATAATAATAATAATAATAATAATAATAATATAATGCATCTTTGTTTAATATAACCCTTGTATTGTTTTCCCAATGTATATTGTTTTATTTTTATTTTTATTTAAAGCTGATGATTTTCTTCTTTGTTTAGAGAACAGCGTTTGTGAAACAATCCTCCAAAAATATACAAGAGTGTTTCAATATTCTAATCCAGACAGATCCGAGTTTAATATAAGAGTTTGGAAATCGATTTATATTCATAGCAGGAAGCCTAACTCATGTAAACATATTTTCCTTCGTTGAGGTTTGATTTCTTTTTATAATTCCTTGATATTAATATATTTGATAGTTCACATATATCACGCGTATGTTTGTTTTCTTGTCGTTTTCATATGTTATTGACGTGTCCCCATGATGATTCTCTAACGAAATAAAACATCGAAAAAACAAAACATATGATGGTTTTCAAAGTTGTTATAAATATATCATTTCTGTGCTCATGTTGTCATTTCATATACACGTGAGGGTAAAAGTGGATATTTACTTTATCACCCAGATTTTATGCGGGGCTCGTATAATAAATGTTGGCGCGACCTATTGGACCGGGTATGCAGGTTTCAAATCCCATCAGATCTACTGTGAATATTGACGCTCTAGTAGTGTTGGTAAAATTATTACGTCTGGGGTAAAATTCATATGTTTGTGCTCAGGACTGCGTTTATAAACAATTATAGAGTTATGTCGTCGTCGGGAATACAGATCAGGACGTCAATTTTTAGTTTTTTATAAACGTTTATAGCAAATACACGAATAGTAACATACTATATCAGAACAATCGGTTACTTGCATGAGAGAGTAATACAGACTGAAAGATAGACGGATAATCTGCTCGACTACACCTTGTTGCATTGGGAGTTCCTGAACCCTATTGGCAACGGTGCTCGGACATGGCTATTTTACTTGAAGTATATCCAGATAAGAGACATCAAATCACTGCCTGAGAGTCATATGTGTCCGTTCTGGGACCATCTTTAAGATTTTACTAAAAATGTTCATTCAAACAACGACCTAGCTAATGTAGCAACATCACCTATTCTCTTCAATTACGTATTTACAATTATTATTAGACTTTCGTGATTGGATTAACTTATCAGATCATGACCTATGGAATCAGCTATGTCGAATCCTACTCGATAAATTGTTTGTAGGGGTATGATCACGAAAAATCCCTGGGAAGATAGAAACGTGTGTAAAATAAATTATGTCCGATAGATCGCTTCCGATAGGTATTCACCATCACCAAAAAAGGTTGGAAAACGATAGAAATGATGAACCAAACAAAGTAATCTATAATTAATATGTTTCACACTGGATACTACATAATTTAGTTAGTTTTGTTTTTGTTCTGCCAACATCTAACCGATATTCGTAGGGTATGCATATGCACGAGGATTCTCACCGAGTATTATAATAGCATCGCATAACACGTTCATATCTGAGCATCAGTCATCATTCTTGTACCAGTCTGAGACGGATTCAAACGAAAAATACAAACAATTTGTGATTGACCATAAGACATGGTTCCAATATGGGGGTCGAAATGTTTACGTTCATATAGATATGTTGCTCGAATAAGTGTATAATAACGTATGCGAAGAAAATATGAGAAAATAAAATATCATTTGATCTACACCCATTTATCTTCCGGCCAACATGTTAAACGTTTGCTTATCTTTTTACTAATGAGTCACCGCTTATAAAGACTTAACAGCTACTCAAGGATCAGGATTATTGAGATTGTCAGCTAAAAAAGAACAACACTTTGCATAGATTTGAAACGTTAAGAAAAATTATTAGAATTTGATTATAAAAGTGAACGGCTTGACAAGAATGTGTTAACATTGTACTTAAAAACAATCATGTAGTAGTAAGTTAATGGTGTATTTCACAGAAGTTCTTAAAAAGTGAATGTGTTTACGAAAGTTTCAGGTACACATAAGAAAGAGGGATACTTTGGCAGTAGTTGTAGCTAGACGACCTCTATACTGTAAATTCTTTTTTACAATGACTGGGGAGATATTGTAGCTCTGCTGAGCACGTATCGAGAATACAATTATATAGCGGTCGAGAATACAACGTGACTTCTGTAAGTAAGTGTGTTCATAGACCGTTGCGTCGTCTTCGAAACTATACTCAAATTATCTTATTTAAATAATTTAGAATTGTTTAGATTAACAGCAGAAAAAGGGTGTACTTCTTATACTGCCAATACACAACTTTATTTAAAACACCTATCAGAGACAAAGAATTCGAGAATGTTAAGGACATTTTTAAATATTTCATAGCTACTTAGCTAGAGAAGGAAACCTTTTTGCCAATCCCTAGTGAAGGACTATTATATAGCAAGATCTATTACCCTAGTAACTAAGACCGTATCGATAAATTGGCTGATCTTGTTCGATATTACAGTCATCACGTCAGCTGTGTATTTTTCAGGACATCACCCATATTTCTTGTGACATAGTAGATTGTTAACCTATTGATTCAACACAGATTTAAACAACTCACGACGAACAAGAGACTAAGCGAGCTTTACTGAAATGCAGAAACCGATCCTTAGTATCTTTTTTTCTGATGAAGATTGCACAGTATATGAGAAGCATTTCTCTCGTAAGTAAAAATACAACAGCTTTGTCAGAATAGCATCAATTGTTAGTTACAGCTTCTTAAGTACTATGACTTGAATGCTTATAAAACAAATAACCTAGTTGACACTAAGTTTCTTGATCAGTTTGGCAACATTGCAGAATGGATGTAAATTAGAGCATGTACGGTATGGTAGGGTGCAAAGTTCGTTTCGAAAAGTTTGGTCATATCAGATGCAGATAATGGGGTCTTACATCTGTTCATGAGTTTTATTGTTCTACTTCAAAACTCAAGAGACTGTTCAGTGACTCTGGATTTATACGACGCATTCGCGTTTTCGATAACTCTATGGAAGGGGTTGCAGAAAGTGTTAAAGACGGCCTTGAGATCACTGCATTCATTAAGTTGCAAGAAATTGGAATATGATTCATGTTTAGAATGGCAGCTGTACATTTAAGGGTGTATTATGGCTCACCGTTTGGTCTCTCCTGGCACATCTTAGAGGGTATAACGCCCTTGACCCCAGCGATTAATCACTTATTGACATAGGATGCAATACAGGGCATACACCTTTTAAAAAGTAAGTGAAGAGTAATTTCAGATATGAAAGATCTGAAGCCATCCCAATCATTATCGAAAGAAAAGGACATTGGAGTTGCTGGTGAACCTCGATTTGATCTTAATTGGTCAAAGTATACCGTAGGAAACATTCGAATAGGTGTGCTTTGTTCGGTGCAAATTACCAGGAAAGGTTTGCAAAATGTCCATCAACATCGGAAACGGGAGTGGGTTCGTCAACAATCAGAGTTAGATGGCATGGAAGGGAAAATCCTACCAGAACCTCTCTTCATAATGAGCCTTGTAAGAGTAGACGAGCAATTTTACATTGTGAACATAAAAGTCACCACAGACGTGCATGTATGCAAAAGAGTGAACCGAGAAGATATTGTCAATTTTTCTTGGACATATTCTCAATAACAGAAACTTTATAAATGTGAGGACGATTAAAAGAAACATGGTGTGTGGTGTAATTAACAAGTGCTACACGAAAATACATTTAGGCAAGTATAGGTCTTCAATAGAGATGTTCCTACCCCATAGAAAACTGTCCCTAGTGTAACACAAATTCCATATTCATGGTAATACGGAAGTCGTGTTTTGAGGACATTTTCGAGTTGGCAGTTTCAAACTAAAAAAAAAAAACAAGTTGAGTTCGGTCTCCTTCTAATTTGGAAGGTTGAAACACATACGATTAAAAGCAAAAAGGAACGTGATAATAGTTATTAACGTGATACTAGTTATTAACGTGATAATAGTTATTAACGTGATACTAGTTATTAACGTGATAATAGTTATTAACGTGATAATAGTTATTAACGTGATACTAGTTATTAACGTGATACTAGTTATTAACATGATAATAGTTATTAACGTCTGAAAAATGCGTATCTTTTGATTAAGCGCTTCTCATGTTCGGATTATAACATTTGTGGAAGAATTTAGTAGAGGAGTTGAGCGCAACACACAGAGAAAATGAATAAGCAGTTTATTTTACTCAACTATTACGAGAGAAGCCGTGGCATTTTCCATTTATATGACATCAACAGACGCATTTCCGAGACTCTATTAACGAAATAGCAACATGGAAATCCCGTTTTTTTACCTGCTAACATATATTCGTGACTAATGATTCTTTCTCTCTTCCGGCAATCGCCAAACAAAATACCAAACGCGTCTCGAAATACGGAAGCCAACACCTTGTTAGTTGATGTGTGTGTCTTTTATGCTTTGGACGGGGTTCAACCGTTTATGTCGACTCAAAGTAAAATCGTTGATGCATGTGTCATTTATTGTTTCCTATATAATCAATAACTTATTTTCGTTGCATTGAAACAGTTGCTAACAAAGCTATTAATTGTGTGTGCCTTCTTGATGTTGATCAACTGTGAGCAAACTCGGTAGCAATTTTGAACACAGTTTCCTTATTCATGTACAATAGTCAAACCAAGGACTACACCCAAAGAACGTTATGCTCTCTTTATGGTGGGACATGAGAGGCCTGATTTATTATTAGTTACTGGAACCTAATCAAAGAATCGCAGCAGTAAAATATTGTTCGCAGCCGGATGAACCATGAATTGCTCTATCAAAAAACGACCAGCATTACTCAATAGGAAGTGTGTAGTGCTTCAGCGTGATAACGCAAAACGTCACGCATCAAAACTTACTAAGGAAAAGTTAATAAATTTCAATTGGGAAGTTTTGCCTCATCCGACTTATTCACCTGGCGTTGCTCCATCAGACTACCATATTTTCCAGTCGTTCCAGCATCACCTAAACAATTGAATTCATGAATATTACGACCAACTGAAAAATGACCTAAATTTGTTATTCTCTAAAAAATCAGAGATATTTTTTGAAGAAGGCATCAAGAAGCTAGTTGATCGTTGGACAGAGGTAATATAAAATGAGGGAACATTATTACAAAAATTAAAAAGGCTATAATGTGAATGTTTCAGATGAAATAAACGTGTTGGGCAAAAACCTGATACAATAGTCCATACACTGCGTTCTGATATATGCTTGGTGTCTGCTATTTGACTCAACTTTAATTTACGATCGGTCAGAACGAGCGTTCAAAGTTTTCAGATGTGTTCTAGGACAACTGCCGAATGTAGTCGAACTAACTGTTCAGCATGACTTGTGTCTGTAGTTTGAAGTCAGTGTACAACATCGTTTTTTAGAGTCAGGATAACATTTGGAAGTAATAGCTTGGCTTGAACTGTATAATTATCATAAAAAATAAGTGGTTCATCAACACAAGGAATTTAAATTTTTTACATTATTTAAAAATTTGCAACAGTATTTTCATTTAAATAACTGTAATTTGTAAACAGATCATCCGATTTGAATCAAATTTAACGCGTTACATTTTACGGTTTGTTGCTTAATGAATTATATTTATTAGTGGCGCCATCTATACGTCAAGTCCGGGATTGAATGATCTTATCTCTATCTATGCCTCTCTCTTCCTCTCTCTCTGTCTCTCTCTGTCTCTGTCTCTGTCTCTGTCTCTCTCTCTCTCTCTCTCTCTCTCTATATATATATATATATATATATATATATATATATATATATAATGAGTAATAAGTAAGAAACTAAAAGTAAAACTTTTAGTAGAAAGAACCTATAGTGAAATGGTAAAAGCTCAATATACGAGATAAAGCAATTATAAAGTTAAATGGACGAAGAGTGATACACATGCACGAATGTCCAAATTAATATATATATATATATATATATATATATATATATATATATATATATATATATATATAGGGTGATTGGAATGTAACTAACTATTACAAAGTTTTCGTAAGTTATTACTGAATAATATAATTGTCACAAGAAATGAATATGATACTAATGTGTATAGCTGGAGTTTTATTTAAGATGTGTATATGGGTGCCAGAAATACTTACTAGTTTCTAAAGGGACCTGGAAACCTCATCAACTGATTTCGCAAGAAACTTTGTTTTAACTTTTTACTTTTTTATAATGAGTCAACATTTATCAATGCAAAAATCCCACTCGAAAATTAGGGTAAAAAGATGGATAGATTTACAGATAAATGGTCATGAATACTATGAGAGTAATAGAAAACAGCAACCGATTCAGATCAGACCATTTTCCACCATTGTCAGAATTATCGCTCCTGGAATGTGACGACTAAAGGACAAATAACACATACTCTATATCTCTTGCTCATTTCTTGTAAGAATTATATTTCAGTATTAACTTACACGTATAACTTACACGTATAGGTCATTACATTCCAATCACTCTCCTTTTCTCTCTCTCTCTCTCTTTCTCTCTTTCTCTCTCTCTCTCTCTCTATATATATATATATGTATGTATATGTATATGTATGTATATCGTAATATACTCACACGTACTTTGATTTATTTCAACGTATTAGTCAGTTAGTCATGTTGATTTGTTATTTGGGGCGACCATAAGCCAATTGCCATATTGCAATCTGATGTAAAATAGACGAACCATTCCTATTCTGACAAAATTGCACATAAAATAATTTATTTCTAATTTTTTTAATTGTTTCAATAGTTTATGTTAGACGGCAACCTGACTGTTTTATTGCTTTCGTAAGATTTTTTTTTACTTGTCAATCGTTTGTTAGTTCTCATTTAAAAACAACCATGATCTACTGTTTTATTTAAAACGTAACACATTACACCTTTCTAATCCCTTCTTATTTCAATTGCCTTGTAGTGTACATTTACCAGGTGTTGCACATAGCGAAGGCGTGCGTGTTCAGATACTTAGATGATGGCCACATTGTTTAGCTTTCACAACATGATTCTTGAAAATGCATGAGTACTTTACTTGAGAGCTTCGGTGTGAAGAAACTTGTGCCTCTGTAAATATTATCTCATGTGATGAATTGTACTAATAACTCTCTCGGTGATCGAAAACGATTTCTCAGAAATGGCGATACAAAGTGACAAACGCTCACAGTGTAACGAACAAGTATTCGTACAGAACAATACATTGTATATTACTATCAACGGCTTAACCTGTATTCAACTTCATGTGAATTTCAATTCTTTATAATATTAAAAATAATACGTAAAGGAATTTTTTTTTTTTAAACATCACAATAAATAAAATACAATGTCTCTTTGTATGACTGTGTTGCTGTATGGGCACTGATTACTTTCTCAGTTTTAAAAGCACAAACAGTATTTACCTTACTCCCACGTATTCCTATTACAATACGTTTAGAAAAAATCATACTATCTAATTCTACAACAAATAACTTACACATATAAATCGACGATAAATCACATGCCATTAAATGGCTTTACAAAATCGATATGCTGTTAAAAAACAACCAACACACATTCTCAGTTGAGATGCTGCAGAGTTGATGTTTTTATAGATACTCTTAAATACGGCATATGAATTGATGTGAGTAGGGATATAACTGCGGTGTTGTAAGTGCGTACAGCAGTCAAACTGTTTAGTACATGACGTTTGTGAATTTTACTTCTTAGTGTTTGCGGACATTCTTTCAAGTATAACTAATGATAAGTTCTATTTGAAAAGAAAGTGCGTTTTGTGTAAGTTCCTTTGTGTTGAAATACATCGGAATCGCGTTTACACACCGGTTCTAGTTTGATCATATAAGTTAAGCAACCTAAAGCCTGGTCAGTACAAGCTGGTTAACCATTTAAACATGCTAGGCGTTGTATGCCATCTTCCCATGACCGGGACATACATGCGGCTGGGACCTCTATGTGAATTTAATATTCCCTATAAACTTCCTCCCACGGTGGAAGCCAGCATAGCCCGCCCAGGGCTAATACCACACCAAGTTGTACCCGTTCAGTGATTTTCGTTTTTTTGTATGTGTTCTTCGTGTAAGCGATTACCGACTTTTCAATCGATCTCAAAAGATATCCCTCACGTTTAAACAAACAAATTTACAACAGAAGTGTGTAACAACGTTTTTAGTAAGAACGTAGCTAGAGTATATTTATTTAAAGTGATGTAGATGTAGTGAACATAGAAACGCATTGCAGTTTCGCGTACGTCGGCTAGTACAATAGGAAAAGAGTGACGTGTATTAAGTAGTTGATTTATTCAAGGAATCCCTCACGTCGAGAATGGTACGACCTGTTTTCTACTGAAGAAAAACAACATATGTTCAAATATGTGTCTTATTAATAAATAACAAAAATAGACCGACATACTATTATTTATTCATGACAATTGAAGTTTATACAACCCAATACAATCCACTGCTATGCATTTTAGCTAACAAAAAATTATTATAATATTTTATTTATTTTCATAAATAATAATAAATTACTTCGTGACCCTTTGAAATCAGAAATGAATTCGGACGCATTTAAACCTTCAAATAAATGCTGATTTAAGATGTTTACATCCTTAACAATCCTCGTGTATTAAAAATAAAAGCTTCCAAAAGTATATATCTATATAAATAAATTATATTTAGAGACTAAATAATTCTACCTTCAGGAAACTGTCTCATCATATATATATATATATATATATATATATATATATATATATATATATATATATATATATATATATATATATATATATATATAATATTAAATGAAATAATAAAATAAGGTGCGAATAAAATTTTATTAGAATTAAAAATTCAGGCAAAGTATGTCAACGTCCTTAACTCATGAGTGTTCACAGATAATTTCTCGCCTCAGTGGACTATTGCAGTGACGTTACTGCAGATGATGAAATTACACGGTGAAAATATATAGAAGTATATACAAACATACATAAAAGTACATAACACATCAAATATATCAAGCCAAAAAATACTTATTTGTTAAAGTTATAAAATCCACCCAAGTCATACAAATTAAAACATATTCAGGAAAGATATCCAAGAGGTTGATTTAAGATTGCTCAAGGTATTGAATGACAGTCCAAAAACGAAAGAATTGAAAGAACTGAAAATCCGAAAAAGTTATCCAGTCGGAAAATGCGTCCGCAATCGATACAGTAAATTACAGTGAAAAATGCATCCAATGTTTATGTTAATTAATACAATGATAAATGAACCAAATCAAATAAAAAGTTCCATAAACTCACTTTGTGTTGAAATCATAATGTTCAAAATTCAGGATTAAAATGATTTGATCGGAGCAGCACAAACCAAAATTCGCAGGTTGAATGGAAAATCCGTTAAATCCGATTTGAATAGAATTAAATCAAACTGGGTCAATATATTCGGCCATTTCTTCTTCCGGGTCCGATAAAGATTATTTCAATGAATAAAGTTAAATTTTAAAGTAATCACTCTCCCACAAGTCAAGTAAACAGAACCTCTTCTCGCCGATCAGAACGCAATACTAAAGTTGCAGACTGCTTTTTTTTTTCAAACAACGTTATCCGAGCGAATGTTATATTTCGAAGTTAACAAATATATTAAATCAATTCAACTAATACCGGATGTTACTTGTGTGGGTAAAGTCATAAGTCTAGGTCAAACAAGAAGGGTTGTGTAAATTTAGGTCAACTCCTCTAATTGCCCTCCCATTCCACGTAGCTACCTAAATTGTCTGGCCTAAGCATAAAACAATAAATTTCACAGATTCTGCCCTATCAAATAATTTAGAAAATTTATGAAATTAATAATTACGAAGTTATTAAAGTAATGAGAATTTAATAATTTAGAAGTTTAATTTAATATTTAATGTTATCAAATTAAAAAGTTTAGGAAATTTAATTTAAGATTTAATTTTTCCTTATTAAGAAATTGTAAAATCATTTAGAGTTTAAAAATTAAAATATTTAGACTTTTACAACTTAAAAACTTTAAAGGGTTATATAGGCATTTTCATAGTCTAAACCTTTTAGGCAGGGAGAGTTTAACGAACACATCTCCAAAACTGGACACCCGCGGTCCCGACACTCACTCAACCAGCTACGGTGGATTTGGTGGTGGTTTTCACTGTACATACTTGAATTTCCTTCTATGTAGACATTTGGAGACTAATTCACTTCTAGAATTGATCAGATTAAAACGTTTAGGTGCAGTGGCTGTCATTACGGCTTCTGAATTGCATAGATCGCAAGATCTAGATTCCGGGCTATAGGAGTTTTTTTTTAGGATGAACCATTTTATATTGTATGGAATATTATTGGATCTTAAGTTTTTAACTAAAGTGGTCAGTGATGTTTTGTTGTTGCCGACATCGTTATTAAAGGGGTGATTATGCATAGATTCTATTTACTGTATTTTCATGATATGGATTAGGTTGGTTAATTGCTTGTATATTATTGTTAGCGGTATTATTAACTACCATTGGAAGGTCATTATCGGCTTGCAGAGATGGAAGATGGATAGTAGGATTATTAGGTATAGAATTATGGTGCAAATTAGTCGTAATGCTCAGTTGTGGAGCTTGATTAGGGGCTGCATTTATATGATCTCTAGGGTTCATTGTAGAATTATTCACATCAGTTACGGTACAAGCATACACAATATCAGAATATGTGCATCTATTATCCTACAGGTAAGCATTGGTACGCCTGCAGTTGCATGTATTTATGGGATTAGATCAATTAATATTAGATTGGATAGCTTTTATTTTGTTGCAATTTGCTGTGATTATTGTTTGCGCTATGTTAGGCATAGTAGAATAAGAACATTTTGATTGATTTTTTTATTAAGTATGGAGCTGTATTCATGTGGGTATTTAAAGGAGTTTTCTAATATTTTAAAGAATTCCTTAGGTATATTGGTTTTAATGTTGTTATTAAAAGGTGGCTAAAACCAAATGTTGTGTTTCCTTCTTTTGTTGGATTAACTTCATATATATATATATATATATATATATATATATATATATATATATATATATATATATATATATGAAGAAGAATGGAAAGGAATTAGAGAAGCAAACGCCAAATAAAAATTCAATTCAATTGCTCAGTTGCCAACTTATCTATCCCAGCGACTTCCTCTGATGATAATATTTTGATCTTTGAAAAGCCTGGCTTAAGGAAAATTTAACTTGAATAAATTGCCTATTTGCTCTGAGCAATTGAATTGAATTTTGATTTGGCTTTTGCTTTTCTAATTCCTTTCCATTCTTCTTCATATCTACCTTCTCTATCCTGGATATTGAGCGGTATACTCTTCACAATAGGTCTTACCTTTCCTAAAAGTTCGCTTTTAGTACACCACTTTATTATATATATATATATATATATATATATATGAAATAAAGTTGATTTTCTCCTCTATAAAACTATACATTGTTATAAGATGTCTATATTGACACATTTATTATATTTGTAATTCTTTCATATTTTGTAATGATAGTAAATTAAAAAAACAACTAATTTGTTTCTTGTTTATTCGACATTAATCTTGATTTTTAAACGGACATTATATACAGACGTGTGTATCTGTGCGCCTGTTACATCATGTACACATACTCATTCTATTTCGAAGATAAGGATCAACACTGTGACTGGTAAGGATATTTAACAGGACACAATTCTACGAACGTTTCGTAAACAAGGTGTATTAGTGTGTAACTAAGTAATCAGATTATATGTCAACAATACGACTAATGATAATCCACGCTAATACACGGTGTTATTCGAAGGTCTTTACATCAAGTACAACCACAGCAATGTGTAGATGATTGGTCGTACATGATGCAACGTTAACAGAAAACCCAATGTAACAAATAAGCCAGGCGAATCAAGCGGCGGAGGGTGAGAGGAGCGTTATACAAATAGAGATTAACCAATATTGATTGGTTAGGATACGAAAGAAAAGGAAATATGGTCTATTTTTAAAATTAAAATACAAAATCTAAAGCTTATTATCTTGTCAGTTCTGCTGCTCCGTCTGACTGGACAAATTTAATATCGATGTACATAAAATAAATTGTACATAAATTCACATGCATTAAGAAAAATGTAATTTGCATTGTTGTGACGAAGTAATACAACCTCTCACATCTACATTTATACTAACATCCTTATTAATCTTTTCGTGCGTGAACTCGATTTAAACGTACACTGGTATTCTGTTTCGATATTTGTACATGTAATGTATTGAATAACTTTTTCTCGATTTAATTATATGGGATTTGCATGTTAGAAAGTTCAAGAAGCAACGTATATGATAGGTCAGTCAGGTAACTTGATCAGTTATTTAACAGATACTTTTAGAGAGCTCCGATATTCGAGAGGAAAACTGTTCAAATAAGTAGCGATATGATAGTATGATGGCTCTATCCTTTCTATCTCTTTTTCACGGCGATATAATGACGAATAAAAATAATATATCTATAATAATTGTCGGTGCTAATTAATTGCAATTAACAACGTCTAATTGTTTGTGGTTCACGTAGTAAATGGGAACTCGTCATTCGTTAATCCAAGAAGTAACAATAGGACGATGATACTCATCAGTGGCAATCTAACGCATCCGCCTGTGGAACTAACCTCCGAAGAATATATTGTTTCTTCTTTCTATTTCCGGTTAATTCTTTTATTGTTCTTGTTTTTTACTTACTCTATGCCATTCTTCGTATTTTATTACTCTGTTTTGTAAATAGTATTTGAGGACTATGCCTCATTGTACGATTTCATATTAAATAGTTGTTGATTACAAATTCAGTTACTTATTCAGTGAAGAAATACGATATAATATTGATTATTATAATAATTAAAATAATATGTTGGACTATTAAAAGTATGCTATAAGTATCAATTTATTGAGTTAATTAATAAGATATAAATATTAATTAACTGTATTTTAAAAAGAATTACCTACTTATTTAAGAAATGCAATAACTAGGATAATAACTACGCTAATTCTGTTATTTATTGTCACAAAAACATATATTATGTTATCTTAATTCAATCGTTATAAAACTTAAGTGAATACATACTTCTTTCTTATTTTAATGAATACGATAGTAAAAATATTCAATATCCAGAAATACGTGTTACTGAATTATGTTTATTAACGTACTTATTTATATGTAAAAAAGTTAAATTCTGAAGTCGTGAAAGTAACTCTAGAATATCGCCATATATTTAAGAAATGCGATACGTAAGAATTGAATCGTCACAATTAGACAATACTTTTACATGTCCTTATTTAAAAATGTTCTGAAACACTAATACTAATATTTCATAAGCTATCAAGTAAAACGTATATTTTCAATTTAATAAAGAATAGTAGGTGAGATATCCACAAGTAAATATTACAGAATGCCGCATTTGTTATTTAATTAAATTCATATATACATATTTCAGTAAAAACCAATTAAATAACGTTCTCCGATTTCTTTTTATTTTACAAACATATTCAGCGAAATATATGTTTTTTTATTAAATACTATACATAAATGAAACATAACTTATAATTAAATAAGGGCTCGAAAGTATCTGTGGAATTTCCTTATCAAACTTAAATGAATTAATCCATTTACTATGAAATACATTTAAAATAAATGTTGCATATGTCATCACAAACCTATAATTCGCAACCATTGTAAAGTTTTAACCTGCCTATTACGATATTATTAACATAACATATTAATAATTATTATTCTATTTTAATATACTTGAAATAAAAACTCATTTGCAGCGGAATAAAATCACTAATCAAAATAATCTTATCAATCTAAGTAATAATACAACAAAATTAATCAACATATTTTAATTTATATGAATGTTTAACAACTTGCATGAGGTTTCTTTGAATCTTTGAATCCATAGATATTTTTAACTTGGAATAGATTAATCATCCAACGCAATAATACATAAGGATATGAACACTTTACATCTTTTAATATCGGCCATTAAAATATCTTACAAATTCAAGCAATTTTAACAAATAGATTATTTTTATTCTTTTTCATAAAAAATAATAGTAATTATAAAAACTCATGTATTTCAAGTTTGTTCGACGTGAAGCTTACATTTGGCAGGGACATTATATAAACACGTGTGCATCCGTGTGTATAAGCTTTAATACAACACTCATTCTATTTCAAAGATATCAGGATAATCGCCGTAACTGGTGAGGCGATTTTCCCATGAGACAATTCTACAAGCCTTTCATAGGTGTATTGGGGTTTAAATACATAGTTAACTAATATGTCAATAAAACAGCTGATGATAATCTAATACTCGGGGTTTTTCTCGAGCGTTTACAGTCATTGCCACCATGTGCTGATGAGTGGCCGTACATGAAGCAACGTGTATCAAAAAACTAATGTAAAAAAAGAGACAAAGCGAATCACGGAGGAAAGGGACGCAATATAATGACAATTAGCCAATGTTTATTCGTTAGGATACAAAACATGTACTATTTTAAAAATAAATTTATATATCTTGCAAACACTCTAACTACTATGCTAAAAAACATGTACTATTTTTTAAATAAATTAATATATCTTGCAAACAATATAACTACAATGCTAAAACATGTACTATTTTTTAAATAAATTTATATATCTTGCAAACACTATACCTACTATGCTAAAAAACATGTTCTATTTTTTAAATAAATTTATATATCTTGCAAACACTATAACTACTATGCTAAAAAACATGTTCTATTTTTGAAATAAATTTATATATCTTGCAAACACTATTACTACTATGCTAAAAAACATGTTCTATTTTTAAAATAAATTTATATATCTTGTACACACTATAACTACTATGCTAAGAACATGTTCTATTTTTCAAATAAATTTATATATCTTGCACACGCTATTACTACTATGCTAAAAAACATGTACTATTTTTTAAATAAATGTATATATCTTGCAAACACTATAACTACTATGAAAAAAACATGTTCTATTTTTCAAATAAATTTATATATCTTGCAAACACTATAACTACTATGCTAAAAAACATGTACTATTTTAAAATAAATTTATATATTTGCAAACACTATAACTACTATGCTAAAAACATGTACTATTTTTTAAATAAATTCATATATCTTGCAAACACTATAACTACTATGCTTAAAAACATGTACTATTTTTTAAATAAATTTATATATCTTGCAAACACTATAACTACAATGCTACAAACATGTACCATTTTTTAAATAAATTTATATATCTTGCAAACACTATTACTACTATGCTAAAAAACATGTACTATTTTTTAAATAAATTTATATATCTTGCTAACACTATAACTGCTATGCTAAAAAATGTACGATTTATTTAATACATTTATATATCTTGCAAACACTATTACTACTATGCTAAAACATGTACTATTTTTTAAATACATTTATATATCTTGCAAACACTATAACTACTATGCTAACAAAAATGTACTATTTTTTAAATATATTCATATATATATATTGCTAACAGTATTACTACTATGCTAAAAACATGTACTATTTTTTTAAGTAAATGTATATATCTTGCCAACATAATAACTACTATGCTAAAAAACATGTACTATTTTTTAAATACATTTATATTTCTTGCAAACACTATAACTACTATGCAAAACATGTAATATTTTTAAAATGAATTTATATATCTTGCACACACTATTACTACTATGCTAAAAACATGTACTATTTTTTAAATAAATTCATATAACTTGCAAACACTATAACTACTATGCTAAACACATGTACTATTTTTTTAATTAAGTTATATATCTTGCAAACACTATAACTACTATGCTAAAAAACATGTACTATTTTTTAATAAATGTATATATCTTGCAAACACTATAACTACTATGCTAAAGAATATGTACTATTTTTTAAATAAATTAATATATCTTGCAAACACTAGTACTACTATGCTAACAAACATTTGCTTTTTTAAAAAATTAATTCATATATCTTGCAAACACTATAACTACTATGCTAAAAAACATGTACTATTTTTAAATAATTTTATATATCTTGCTAACACTATAACTACTATGCTAAAAACATGTACTATTTTTAAATAAATTTATATATCTTAAAAACACTATAACTCACTATGCTAAACACATGTACTATTTTTTTAATTAAGTTATATATCGTGCAAACACTATAACTACTATGCTAAAAAACATGTACTATTTTTTATTAAATGTATATATCTTGCAAACACTATTACTACTATGCTAAAGAATATGTACTATTTTTTAAATAAATTAATATATCTTGCAAACACTAGTACTACTATGCTAAAAAACATTTACTTTTTTAAAAATAAATTCATATATCTTGCAAACACTATAACTACTATGCTAACAAACATGTACTAGTTTTCAAATAAGTTTATATATCTTGCAAACCATATACTTACTATGCCAAAAAACATGTTCTATTTTTTAAATAAATTTATATATTATGCAAACACTATAACTACTATGCTAAAAAACATGTACTATTTTTTAAATAAATGTATATATCTTGCACACACTATTACTACTAGACGAAAAAACATGTACTATTTTTTTAATAAATATATATATTTTGCAAACACTATTACTACTATGCAAAAAAACATGTACTATTTTCAAATAAATTTATATATCTTGCAAAGACTAGTACTACTATGCTAAAAAATATTTACTATTTTAAAAATAAATTCATATATCTTGCAAACACTATAACTACTATGCTAAAAAAATATGCTATTTTTTAAATAATTTTATATAGCTTGCAAACACTATAACTACTATGCTAAAAAACATGTACTATTTTTTAAATAAATTTATATATCTTTCAAACACTATAACTACTATGCTAAAAAATGTAGGATTTTTTTAATAAATTTATATATTTTGCAAACACTATTACTACTATGCTAAAAAACATGTACTATTTTTTAAATAATTTCATATAGCTTGCAAACACTATAACTACTATGCTAAAAAACATGTGCTATTTTTCAAATACATTTATATATCTTGCAAACACTATAACTACTATGCTAAAAACCATGTACTATTTTTTAAATAAATTCATATATCTTGCAAACACTATAACCACTATGCTAAAAAACATGTGTATTTTTAAAAATAATTTTATATAGCTTGCAAACACTATAACTACTATGCTAAAAAACATGTACTATTTTTTAAATAAATGTATATATCTTGCAAACACTATAACTACTATGCTAAAAAATGTACGATTTTTTTAATAAATTCATATATCTTGCAAACACTATTACTACTATGCTAAAAAACGTACTATTTTTTGAATAAATTTATATATCTTGCAAACACTATAACTGCTATGCTAACAAACATGTACTATTTTTTGAATAAATTTATATATCTTGCAAACACTATAACTACTATGCTAAAAACATTTACTATTTTTAAAATGAATTCATATATCTTGCAAACACTATAACTACTATGCTAATACACTTATACTATTTTTTAAATAAATTCATATATATTGCAAACACTATTACTACTATGCTAACAAACATGTACTATTTTTTAAATAATTTTATATAGCTTGCAAACACTATAACTACTATGCTAACAAACATTTACTATTTTTTAAATAAATTCATATATCTTGCAAACACTATAACTACTATGCTAACAAACATGTACTATTTTTCAAATAAGTTTATATATCTTGCAAACACTATAACTACTATGCTTAAAAACATGTACTAGTTTTTAAATACATTTATATATCTTGCAAACACTATAACTACTAGTCTAAAAACTAAATGCAAATCGTCTTCTGTTCAAGATTGTAAGCACATAACTTCAGTTTTT
This sequence comes from Sepiola atlantica, assembly GCA_963556195.1. Lineage (NCBI taxonomy): Eukaryota > Metazoa > Mollusca > Cephalopoda > Sepiida > Sepiolidae > Sepiola > Sepiola atlantica. The sequence continues at coordinate 226,107,926 of OY744516.1, forward strand.
AAAGCTATAATGTATCAGAGATTTCACTATAAGAGCAAATTTAGAGCAACTTTGGAGTATTTTTGTTTCGCCCTTATATAATTGTTGCATAAAGTGTCGATATTATAACACCGGGTGTGTTTTAATACATATATTGGTTTTAGACTGAAAATAGGAAAACGAAGCCCACATCTCAGTTCGGATAAACTGCGTTTTTATACACATAAATACAGCCTGTGAAAGTTTGACCCCTCAATTACAATAACACCTAACTTTTTTTATGAATATCCATTAATAATTAACACATATATTGTGCTTTCGATTTTCATAAAGAAGATAAATAATTTATATAACGTAAAATGCATAAACGTATATACTTATACCATCCTACACTATTCGTTGTTTCGATTTATAATATATTTCTATCATGTAAATATATACACACACACACACACACACATATATATATATATATATATATATGTGTGTGTGTGTGTGTGTGTGTGTGTGTATATATTGTGTGTATTTAGGCAGCAAGTTTTAATTTAGGCAAACGTTGTTAAATAGCACGGAGTGTTTCTGCTTTGTGATCTTTTTAAAAAATTTTTCCATCTTACGAATGGTCAACTTCGTACCTCGATCAAACTGGTGTATGAAATTTTCGTAGTTTTCTTGTTCCATCTACGGAAACTTCATACACCAGTTTGATCGAGGTACGAAGTTGACCATTCGGAAGATGGAAAAAATTTAAAAAAGATCACAAAGCAGAAACACTCTGTTCTATTCAACAACGTTTGCCTAAATGTATATATATATATATATATATATATATATATATATATATATATATATATAACACTATGTTTGGAAGAATAATTTACCAATATGCTTAATTATCGGAGTAAGAGCCTGATATATTTATGAATAACAATATTTGCATAGTGGAGTATGTAATACAATTTTTTCTACTGAATACTCGGCACATATAAATGACCCACCAAATGGGCCTTTGAAATGTTTTTTTTTACCTATGTCTGTTAGAAGTATAGTAAACATCCCCTCGTTACCTCAATCGTTTGACAACTTTCCAAGACTCAATATAAAATAGATACGGAATTTGTTTTCATTTGCTGAGCATTTTTAATGACCCGATTTCAATTTGGAAGAAATGAATTTTCGCTTAAAAAACAAAGGAAACAACAGTCTCCTTATAATACAATTTAAAACACAAAACCTCGGGTTTATAATTTACTTAAATGTTGTACGACCGTTCAATTTATTTATCTGGGTGTTGTTTTAGCCGTGTCTTTGTACTCGCCTTGAGTTTTCAGTGATAGGTCACAAAAGCCCCTACACACCGGTGAAAAGTGCTATTGTTGTTCAGAGAGTGTTAGGCTCAGACATTTTGTGATTTTTAATGTTCGTTCATTACTGCGTTGGATGATTTCATGAGAAGTATATATTAATACATAAATATGTGTATATAGATATCTTTCTTACTCTCTCTCTCCCCCCCTCTCTCTCTCTGTATATATATATATATATATATATATATATATATATATACTGAGTCAAACACGGCTTTCGTATTTCGTATACAAGTGTATATTGGTTTATTTTGAAAATAATATTGATTTAAAAATAATTATATATATATATATATATATATATATATATATCTACGGGAATATTTCATGTATATTTATATTTTCCTTCAGTTGTCTTTAGTTAAATATTTTCTATGGTCACTATGTACAAACACACACATACACACTTGCGTTCCGATATGGTTTATGTTTCTTATTTGTGGTCAAACCAAACTAGAAATCAGGTAGATGTCTGGATTAAAACATATATGTAACCGACTTGGAAACATGAGTGTATAATCTGAGGGATAATATCATTTAGTCAATTCAACTTTAAATGGATTATCTTGAAACACGAAGCAATTGATATATCCGTTCAACAAAAAAGTCACATTTATACGGCAAGGAAACACAAAATCTTTGGCGAAATAATGTCACCCTTTAATAAATATTTGAACATGATAACAGAAGTATTCGAAGGCTGTCCGCACAAAATAAAATATACACTAGCTAATGGTATAACTCTTAAACCGCTGTAGAAGGTAATTGATAAGCCAGGTGTTCGCGGTTAGTGTAACGGACGTGTGAAGGGACCTCTTCCATACTCTACATGGCGCTACAAACAGGATTGTAAATAGTGTAAAAGTGAAAGTTTGTTTCAGGCACTATGTCGGACATTACCCTTACTTGCCACCAGTCACTATGGAGCATGAAAGTGTACTATTAATGAAACAACTTATCGCGCTGCAAAAAGAAAATGTCGAGCTCAGTCTAACACGTTGCAGGTTAAAAGATCTGAACTACCCTCAATAGGATTGGCTACCACACACAGATCATGGGCATTGTTTTTGGATACATAGGGCATAATAGAAAGATGTATGTGGATAGGAAGGCCCAGCCGCAATCCGAGACGAACTACTGGAGATATGTTCACCGGAAACGAACAGGCTACTCTTCCAACTATTAGGGCAAGAAACGCTCAACTCTGCCACAGAGAAGTACCTTTTACGTGAGATATAACTGTTGGCAGTAAGAGTATTACACAAAGAAGTCCACCGACAGAAATTTCACTCCATGAGGCAAACAGAGGATGAGTCGATAATGCATTTTTATCGGGATGACGTAGCCATGCTAAATCCTCCGAATTCAGGGTTCGATGTCCAAATGAACAAACTTGCAGGCAGCAGGTAAACTACTCAGATGGCATGCTCGCCGGACAAATGATAGCAGAGCTTAGCAACGTAGCACACCAAAAGGAGTTACTGGCGGAGGTAGCATCACTTGATACTTTGGACCATAAGTTCACACAGTTGGTCCCCCTCTAAGGTGGACCATATGACTTTAGAAGAGCTGTTTGCTCGAGCTCGAGCATTGCTGAAATACAATGCTGAAGTGGGGGAACCAGTCGTGGCTGCGACACAGCCTACCCGAATCACTCAACCACCTGTGGGCAAAGGGCGATCTGATTATACATGTTACAAATGCAACGACCCGAATCATTTTGCGAGAGACTGCATGCAAAGGAGGCAGACTACCCGTCAAGGATGTTATCGGTGCAACAAGACTGGTCATCTGGTAATAGATTGTCCGGGGAATGAAGTTGGGGAAAAGACATCAGCGTCAGTCTATTCACCAGTCAGAATGTTAACTCGGCACTACCTGTCATCTATGTTGATGATGCACCATGCTTGGCTCTCCTTGACATTGGGTGTTCACGTTCTATTTTGAGTGCAAAGCTATTTCGGTCTTCGTCAAAGCAGAATGTGGTGGTAACTACATTGACTGGCGCTACGCAGGCCTGCTGCGGAAATGGCACAATTAGGATTCATACAGCGACTGGTAACATTGTCACAATCAACGTGCTTACTATGCAAAGTAAACCTCTTAATTTGTATATGTTACTTGGCATTGAGGCCATTAAGGAACTCGGTGGCGTTCGCATCACACAATCTGGAAGTGTGGAGTTTGCCGCGCCTTGTATTAACGAAGCTGATTTTGTTGCCAAATTTTACGAACGGAAAAGAGTGTGGCTTGCAGCGTAGACATTGTTAACGGGTTATGCTCCAGAGAAACTGGAATCTCGGATTTCTGAATAGCCAATGTCTAATGAATTAAGGAAAGATTATGAATGCGAGTTGCATACCTGGATAAACAACGGTTGGTTGTTGCCATATAATCAGGAGGAGTTTGGCTCACCCAAGGGACTAAAACCACTGATGGCTGTGCTACAGGCCAATAAAAATAAGGTGCGTCCCGTGATGGACTATCGTGAATTAAACTCCTATGTTGATGCATTCACTGGCGATGTAGATGTTTGCACAGAGAAAATGCGAGAATGGAGACAGCAAGGAACGAATGTATCCATTCTGGACCTCATGAAGGCATACCTACAGATCCATGTTGATAGATCTCTCTGGCCGTACAACACAGTCATATTTAAAGGACAAATGTATTGTCTAACAAGGTTAGAATGTGGCTTTTATGTAGCGCCTCTTGAAATGAGAACTGTGCTCGGGGCTGGGTTAGTCCAGGATGGGAAGATAAGGAGAGCAACGTCGGCGTATATTGATGACATATATTAATGAGGATGTGGCGTCGGAAAAAAAAGTAAACATCATCTGAACCTGTACGATCTTACTGGTAAAGACCCAGAAAAACTGAGAAATGGTGGACGAGTGGTGGGATTAGAAATTTGGGCAGAGCATGACCACCTGTGATGGCGGCGAGGAATCAATACTGTGGATGCGCCAAGAACTATGACACGAAGATGTATCTTCTTTATGGTTTGCAAACTGGTGGGTCACTTTCCAGTGTGTTGATGGCTTCGAGTGGCAACAGACTTTATCAAACGTTACGCTACAACTGTTACACAGAACTGGGATGATAAGGTTAGCGATATTCCGCTGGAGTGTATGATAGCAGATACACTCGCCCGTGTACAGCAATCAGATTCTGTCCGAGGAAAATGGAGCGTGGCCACAAAGGAACTGGATTTGTGGGTGGATGCAAGCTCGGTTATTGTGGGCATAGCTATTGACGCCAGTGGAGCCATAATCGAGGATGCATCCTGTTGCGACCAACAAAGGATACCCAACATATATAAACGTGGCAGAGCTGCATACCGTACTAAAAGGATTAAACCTGTAAGGTTAATGTGTTACACATAAAATCAGACTCTGTGTGTGCGTATCACAGGAAAGTCTCGATTGAGATGTGAGATACTCATGAGGCGAAGACTGGGCACGATAATCTCACTTGTGACGGAGTACGGTTGATTTAGCGCTAGTAAGATCTGGCCAGAACCGAGCAGACTCCCTGACGAGAGTTCCACAGCGCTGGCTCAATGCTGTGAAGAGAGAGATTGAACCAACACAGCCAGTGTGTGCGTTTGCCGCAGGAAACCTGAACCCAACACAACTGAACGCACTTCATCGACATAGTAGACATCCTGGAATCAGGCGAACATGGTATTTTTTTAGGTAGAATCGACCCGTCATCGGCAGCGGCAGTAAATGCAGTTTTGAGGAGTGCCAGACAATAGAGCCAGCTCCAGTGCAATCAAATAAGGGAGGGTCAGTGTGCAGGAGGTGTGGAACCGCCTAGGCATGGACATCACACACTACAACGGTTGCCATTTTTTGACACTGATCGATTCTGGACCCACACAGTTTAAAATCTGGCGACTGATACAATGGTAAGTCACTGCACATGTGATCCTGCAATTAGAATCAGTGTTTTTTTTACGTGGCTCCCACATCGAGATTCTGGCTGATAATGACACTGCCTTAAACAGTTCAGGCATTTCCTGAACGAGTGGGGTGTAAACATCCGACCACGCTGTGCATACAGACAATCAGGAAATGGTATTATAGAAAGGTGTCATAGGACAGTAAAGCGGATTGCTGCACGAAAGAGCTGCCCTGTTATGGAGACTGTGTATTACTACAACGTTACCCCCAAGGATGATGTGTCCGCATTATTCAGCAACTGCCAATTTGTTGTACTCATACCAGATCAGAGTGAAAGGGGTCAATGTTATGCCCAATCCGAATCACCATAGGATCTCTGTACGTTACAAAGAGGGGGACACAGTTTGGGTGAAAAATCAACAAAGACGTTGCACATCGAAGTGCATACCAGGTCGTGTCACTGGACTGATAAGTCCACAGTCGGTGGTCGTCAATGGCATGCCTCGACATGTAAGAGACGTGCGCCCACCTCTCAGTTTAGCACCGGTTGTGGACGACAATGATGACACATCATCAGAGAGTACTGAATGGAGAGAACTAGATTCCGATACAAGCATTAGTGGTTGTATCTGAATGTGAGAGAGGACAGACGTTCCTTGGTTGAGCTGCCTTATTCCAATTCAGGTCCTGGTACATCTGATGTAAGAGAGAAAGAGATAACTGTCCCACTACGAGGAAGTATCAGGATAAAACGACCAGCCACCATCTGCCACTTGTGTGATCATACGATCAGGGGAGAGTGTGACAATAAAGACGAACACTCACCGTCAGGAAAAAGAATGAAGTGGTTCGCATGCTTTCAATCTTCCCTTTGCCAAATACATAACCACATAATTGCCCCATTAAATACCGATTATAGCTATACATAATGATTACATAATAAAAGCAATGGACACAACTAAAGATAATATGAACATGAATACGTTTAATGCAAGAATAGAACCCGACTGCCCGTTGTAGTGATATTTTAACCTAAGTAACTTGTGCATGTATTTCCCAAAATAATGTAGTAGATAGAGATATATCGAAAGTTAATCAAGTATCTGAAATTACTGTATTTCAAAATCCGAATTATGAAATGAAACGGCCCAATCAAAATAATATTAGTCATTGAGGGAATATAACTATAAACATATCACTTGATGTTCAGTCTTACGTAAATAGAACACTGCGTAATCACATATTATACCTGTGTTTCCAGAATGAGTATAGTTTTAAATTATGTATACAATGATATATAAAACTAGAATAGTGATTTAATTTCGTGATGTCGACATAAAAAACGTGAACATCACAGATCAGTTAGAACCTGCAATACTTCTAAGATAAGGACAGAACTAATTATCATTATATATTTATTTAAATACGATCTTAAAAATGCTACATACAGTTAAACGTAGTTTTTTCTTAATATAGTTTACGCCAAACAAGGCAGGTCGCCACTGTAGACGTAAGGGGCTACTGAGAGAAAGGGGAGAAGGTGGGGGGTACACCTAAATTGGGATATGCACAGCGAGATGTCTGTTTACACCAGTTTTAAATGTCTGCATGTCAGTACTGTCGGGGAAACAGGGGCATCAGAACGAGGAAAAAAAAGCTATTTGAGTAGAAAGCTCTCCGGCATCTGGGGAACTCCACAGTGAATGAATGGGATTTAGTTGATTGTCGAGTTGGTCTAGTGAACTTACATCGAGTTGGTGCTATGTGTGCGCCTTTCTTACATAAAAGTATAGTTTTCTACAAGAACTGATAGGTATTCTCTATAATGTTATAAGTCACTGTTTCCTTCTCCATGTATCAGCAAATAGCAGAAATATGTCATTAACTTATAGAAAAATTACTTACAGGTCGTTAGTTACTTCTTTCATACTTATATTGATATTCAATGTGTTAGAATAGTTTTTACTGTATACGACCTGACGTAAACTATTTGACTAGGAAGTATGTGTCTGTGCTGTTTGCCATATATGTGTAGGTGTAAACGTGTATTAGAGTGTGTGCGCATAAGAACATGTGTAGAACTATGGGGTTGAGTGCAATCTAATAGATGTGGATCTTATAAACTTCACACCTACTTGTCAATTTTTAAATATGTTGCAGAAGAGACTACCATCCACCCGATAAGATCAAAAGATAACAGAGTAAGTCATCTATCACATATTAAATTTGATTTTTACATAAAATCACCAATCTCTTGGCTTCACTTAAACTATTTCGAAACATAAATGTGAATTTTATTTTAAATATTACCTATAACTGAGGTGTCGCTTAGAATGTTACCACATAACCTATATATATACATATATATATATATATATATATATGTATATATACATTTATATATATAAATACATTATATATATATATATACATATATATAAACACATAACATAGCTTGAGAATATGTCACGTGTATTAACTACACTACAATAACAATTTAATAAGCTAACGCATATTCACTAAACAAAAACGTGCTGTGCTAATTGACAATTTTAGCAATCAATCGGAAATTGAAATGCAAGCAAGTTGTGTAATTACGCTCATATATTTATGTACGTATATGTGAGTGCGTGTTTAGGCAATTATACACACAGACACTCACACATACATATATATATATATATATATATATATACATACAAACATACACAGAATTTCGTATGAATATTATATATATATATATATATATATATATATATATATTCATATATAATATTCGTATGAAAGTGTGGGTATATGTGTATGAGTAATGTCTATAGACATTGCATAGTAATTACTTACTTTGAAGCCAATTGATAAACAATTACAAAATATTAAATTAAAGCAGAATATGATGTTACATTTTCTATAATTGAAATAAAACTACCACCTAAATTTCATAAAAATGTGCAAAATACACATAAAAGAATATAAATATATATATGTGTGTGTGTGTTTATACATGTATACATATATATATATATATATATATATATATATATATGTATATATCTTTGATATAAAGATTGTCTCCGCTATACTGTTTACTTAAATAAATGTCTTAATAAAAGATACACGATGAAATTAGTTTCATTATTCATTATTTAATGATTATATTTTTATATTAAAATATTTAGTCGTATTTTATATTTTATGTCTGGTTCATCTTAAATAAAGGAATGCGTGTGTGGTTTACATCTAAGAGCCTCATATACTAATCCTACTTCCAGTATTATCTGGAGGAAATATAATATTCCAGAGAACCACCGGTAGTAAATAATTTCAGTGTTTTCATTGGCTAACTATTTATTTTCCTTCCGACATTTTCAACGCGGCCGCAACGTCACGCACATGGACTAATCAGACAATTTTTTATAAATATTGTAGCCTTAAAGGGGTGGTAATGATAAAAAATAAACACAGTGGTATAATAAACAAAAGCGTATTAACAAAATTGTGTTACTGTGGCCATAACTGCCATAAATAATTGTCACGACGATTACTCGTACCTGTATCTATTGTGTCAGGTTAAGCTTATTTATTCCCGAACATAGGTAGATAAACTTACACCATAACACGTCGTTGTAATGTTTTGCTTTGTATGGAGAAAATACCTTTTTCTCTTGGGGTTTAATTTCATGAAGTCGTTATTTTTCATTTTTTTAGATGTTTACCATTAAGAAACGCTTACACAACTGGTAATTCGAACCTGTCAAACACAACGTCAATCAATTCTTGTTCTGTAGTATTGTCCGCTTCAGCATCGAAATATATTTTCCTGATTTTTCTTCAATGTCACATGTGGGTGAAAGTGGAGCCTTTCACTATGTAGCGCATATCTCCAATTGTATTATCAATACGTCCGATTTTTCAAAATCATTTACTGTCCATAAAAAATTCAGGAAAACATTTTTTTTTCGATTTTAAAACGTATTTTACATACATATATTTTTCTTATCAGTTTCTTATGAGTCGGCAGCCGTCAGTCGAAAATCGTATTGATCTTTTTGCGAACATAGCTTCAACTTGTGACATGCAAAACTGAACGTTATTATTCGGCTTAATTCTATATACTAGTAGAGAATCATGTATGTATTTCTGCATTGGAGTACTCCTCGCTTTTCTTGCGTCTTTTAGAATTAGCAACAAATCATTCCGCTTGACCATTGCTTCTCGCATAATACGGCGCGATTGTGAGATGTTCCACTAAAAACGACTGCCAATACGATATTAATTAAACTGCACGTGAATTGTGTACCGTTATCTGATACTACACAATCCACGACTCCCAAACATGAAACAATTTATGCAGAAACGCAATTGTTGTTTCTGTCGTTGTGTGTTACACTTTAGTATGTCTGACTATTTAGTAAAGCTATCCACTACAAAAAAAATAATAGAACTCGTCCTATAGCCCAGCAAAATCTATATAGATTTTCGATCATGGTCGGTCCGTTTTAGGTCAGGGTTTTATTTTCATGGGATGCGTTTTTGCTGCTAATTCAACGCTCTTTACATGATTGGGTGTATTCCCACTATCTCAGTCCATGCTCATCTAAGAGACTGAACTTCGCTTAAGACTTTCATCCCTATTATGCTAACTCACTTAGAATAAGGTTGTGCAATGTCACAGGAATAACTATCCGATCACCGTACATTACTAGAGCATCGAAGATGGAATATGCTTCCGGATCTTTTTTCTATGATACCATTTTTTCTATATTTTATAAAATCATCGTTCATCGGTGTTGTCTTTATTTTTTTAGTGTTACTTGAATTCCGATAGTGAACAATGTAATTGTATCTCGATTTACGCTTGTTTAGAGGAAATCATCGTGCCCTCAAGAGGATCCAACGGATTTCGGTATCAATCTAGACAGTCTATCTGCATAACCGATATTTGAAGATGAGAGATATTCATTTTTTTAGTTATAATTTAGGAGGATAATTCCCTATCTTCGAACTCTTTTCTCCGCTGTATATGTAGATAAACCCTTCCTTGATTCATACATTGTAAATAAATTGTTATGGTTGGTTTGTAATCAACATATTCTTCCGTGCACGAAATGGTGCAACTGTGTTACTGCAAAAATAAAGCGTAGCGTTTAGCTTTATATTTGTTAGTGACTTTTTCCTGTTAATAACATTGTACTAGACGCATGCGCGATAGGATTTAACAAAGTATCGTACATTCTGTGTAAACTACAAGCACATATATCGTACTAACTCGTTACGGAGTATAATATGTTAAAAATAAATAAGACGTGATGATATTTTCTTTATTTTATCAAATGTTTCCTGGCATGATGTCGTCTCACCTTAATACTTGATATTTCGTTAAAGGCGGTCTTAAGTTGTGCATACTTAATAACTCTGCAAAGACGATATATTTTCTAGCGCTAGCATATTCTTTATTGCGGCTCTACCTTGGGTCGCGTCTACTCTCATTCTAGTCTGTTATTGGCCCAATATATTTGATTTGTTCCATAAAGAATTTAAATGTATCTTATTTTCGTTTTAATCTGTAATCTTGAGTCCTTTGGAAAACGCATTACCTTGCTCCGTTATTTTACTAAGTATTAGAATATCATCCAGATAGGCCGTCGCAAAATTTAGACCTCTAAGTAATGCGTCCATTACTTGCTGAAAAATAACCGGCGCCACAAACGGTTTTCTATTAAATTTTAATCACCATTAATGTGTATTCATACACAATAATGCGACCATTCTTCGTCTACCGGTATCTGCATGTATGCGTCGCTTAAATCCACTTTCGAAGAATCTTTCATTTTTTAGCTTCGCGAGTATTTCTCTCCGGCGTAGGCAACGGATAATGATAATCTCGCAATGTTTGGTTCTAACACGATAACATCCGCTATTAAACGGATTTCTTTATTCCGTTCTTTATGCAAACTGTCGGAGAGACCTTTCACTATATTCAACTTTTGAGATCACTAGATTCTATCAAGTTCAATGTAGATCCCCCCGACTCGAACGGAACAGTTCGCTTCTTTTTAAGGATCGGTGGTATATTTGATTTACACTCAAATCTTTCAAGTACTTTGCAAACTATTTTGAAGAATTATCTTGCTAGCACGTTACTTGAATTATTCAGCACTAATACTTTTAGTTTAAGCTTTTGTCCTAGTAGTTTGTCTTCGATTTGATTTGCTCTCTGGTGACGCTTTTGGCTATTTTATTAGTCTTTTATAAAGTTCTATTGCCGATTTTCTGCTACGTCTGCGGATTTATAATTGACAAATCGGAGCGGCATATTTTATATTTATTTTTGATATTTAGACTTGAGCAAGCTTACTAGTATTTCAAATTTCATAACATTTGTCGATTCTGTTAGAAACTGTTGTTTTTAGTTTGTGTTCTTCAATGCTCACTTTTATGCACTACGCAATCCAATTTAAATAATTCTCTGTTTTTAGGGGAAAACTCTGTACCAATACACGCGTCTGCAACTGAAACAAGGTTTAGGTGACATACCTCTTCTCTTTTGAGTATCAATTTTTACTGGTGATGTCGTTTTTTATTTCTTGTTGCGGATTTTTCTGATACGGACCGTTCACTCTGTTCGATACTCTTTGAATCCTGACGCACACTTATAATGACTTATAAATTGTTGGCAGTACTCGGCTATTTGTTGGCTTATTTTATAGTGTTTAAGGACTCTTCTTCTAATTTCAGCGCCTGTGTTCGATACCAATCCTTGTGTATATATGAGCCATTTAAAGTTATAAGTACTTAATTCCAGTTACATAAAGTAATCACAGTGCTTATTTACTACGCTTGCAAAAGTCGTGTACTCCTAATCATCCTTACTTATGAGGTTCATGCACTTCCACATTTTGTGGAAGATAGATGTATTAGGACTAAATAATTTTGTCAACAATTGTATCGTTGCAGCATATTTTATATCGCTTATCTTTTGAGGTAAAATGTAATTTACAAATGTCTTATGTCCAACTCTGCCCAATTTTCTTTAACAGCTACCGAACATTTTTTTTTAAATCGGTGCAGTTGTCACATCTGTGAGATCGCCTGAAATGCGAGACAAAAAATAACTATTTTTCCAGATCATAGTTGTAATTATCAATGGTGTTACAAATCGTGTTGTGAGAGAACGCGCTCTCATCTGTACCATTTTACAACCCATTTTACAATTTGAATAATTTCTTCTGTTGCTGTTGTGTATGAATTAACATCTCGAATATTTTATTTTGTGCCGGTTGTTTCTTCCACAATTCCATTTTTCTGCTTCTATTTTCTTTTAGTAAGATGTACTTTTGTACTTTCAACTGTTCATTTTGCTAATATTTTAAAAATTCTAGCATTTCGTTTTTGAAATCCTCCATTATTATTCCGTCATTTAAACTAGCTGACTTTTCCATATATATATATATATATATATATATATATATATATATATATATATATATATATATATATATATACACATTATTTTATTTTATACTTCACACAGTTCGTAATTTTCTATTACTGTGTGATAGTGTGTAACCTTTATCAAAATAAGCTCATACATACATTATTTACGTTGTTTCTGATTAACGAAAGAAAATTGACAAAACTTATTGTTGGTTTTTCTCGCTATTCACCTCGCTGTTGAACAACTTGACTTTCCAAAAATTGTTTTTAAACTAGTCAATTCAACAGAGACAACGAACACTTTTCCTTTACTTTTTTCTTGGGTTAAATTTCTTTTACAGAATTTACACACTTTGCCAGTTTAAATTCAGTATAGTTTCTACTTCCTGTTCTATTGCTAACCACTAACTAGAGCATAACACTGAAGTTTTTTTAATTTAACATTTCAATTGTAAGCATGCAGCTGTGTTTTCTTCGTGGTCAATGTAGTGCAACATACGTTTGAAGAAAAGCGTTGGGCAGAATAAGTCTGAGTACCTTGTCTACAGTGTTGCTGGGGTAGGTTTCAAATCTTTGCTAGCAGTATTGTGCGACACAGGTGTGTGTAACGTTCGAACACATCTTCATCGCCAGTGTTATATAATATATGCTTCGAATTCTCATCGCCAATGTGTTGGCTTAAATGCCAGGTAATAATTAATACAAATACAGTGGAATAATACACAAAAGTGTATTACCAACATTACAGAAAGTATCCGTCCGATTTTGTAACATGACGCCTTTTTTTCAATAACTTGCACAAACTAAAATTCAGAAATATTGTGAATTAAAACGTTTCCTTATAAAATAACATAAATTACAATATACAGCGTAGAACTGAGTCGACATATTAGCAAACATAAATCAACAAATATTTTAAACGTCACATTTAATTCAGATAAAATATATATGATCGTATTTAAACGATAATGGTAAACCGATATAAATGAATCTAAATCCAACAATCTACATTAATCACGTATTTATAACTCTATTGAAGGTAGGCTTAGTTAAAACTTGGCAAACAAAATGATATTTAAGCTTTATATACGAAGTAAAAAAAATCTTAACTTTTCTCACTAATATTTTACGTCTTTTCTGTGTATTTCTGCTATTTTATACTACGTTTTTATCAAAAATAACCAATAAATCACTAGTTTTTTATATGTATGCAGTACATGTTGTTTAGTATATTTTAGGTACTGTTTAAGCGTTGACTTAGGTATATCTACCATCAATGAATGAATCTCTTTGAATATGTAGCGTATTTTCTTCAAATATGAGATTTTCTATCATAACTCAATTTTAAAATCAATACTTGCAATATATGGGGTACGGTTGGATCTCATGCTCTTTTTAGTTAAATTTACGTTTTCCGAGTGTTTATTCACTGATGGTAAGATTTTCCAAAAAGTATTTTCAAATATGATATTTTTTCTAATAGTTTACAAAAAAAAACATGACTCAGAAACTGACGCAAGTAAGCATATGTTCAAATTCATTTACTGTTCTTTATCGACCAATGACAGATTGATTCAACAAGTTAACGAAATATGTCGATTAACTGAATAACAGCTGATAATGAGGAATCTTATGCGGAATTGGGATTTTTACATTCTCAGGTAATTTAACTTGTGCATTATTCTAACAAGGGAAATTCTCGTATGACGAAACATTTTTATGCAACGGCTAGTAGAAGCAAACATAAATTCGATAATATACTTAAAGTTGATCGGTTACTGAACTAAGATATCAACCAATAAGAAAGCCAGTAATTCACTCAGGTTTAATACAAAATTGGCTCTGGATGCGGTTAACGGTTATTTAATCGAGGTCTCAGTTAGTGAAACCATCATTCGTTTAAATAGCTAAGCTTGCCAATCTATTACCAATGAAAGTTGCAGCGGAAGAATCTAAATCTAACCTTGGTCGGCAAGTCAAAGGCGATGCTGAAGACGTAACATGAAACATTCACTCACTCACTCATACACAAGTTAACATATACACTGCCTATAAAGGCAAGTAGACGCACATCATAACATTGTTCACAACACTTACACACTGCCTAACGCACAGACACACGGGTGAAACCAAAAATAACATGTCGACTCAATTTTTTCCTACGGGCAAAAAACACCTTTTTTTAACCCAGAACGTTGTTGGACACCTTGCACTCTCAGTATCAATGTACTCTTTACTTTTAGTATTCCTAATTATGTATTTATGTATGGATACCTTTTCTAATTCTTAGACAATGCCTACTCCTCTACAAGTTTGCCCAAAATCTTTTGGTACTCCTATTTATTTGGCAGAATATTTCTGGCAACAATCTCATTACAATAGCGCAATAATTATGAAATCTAATTTTGATTTTTTTTATTATATGGTAATAATCCGGTAATTAATTTAATGTAACTTTTCTTTGACAACGAAAAATCTCAATCTCAATCTAAAACGTTTAAATTTCGAACTAGATTCTCTTCTCCTATTAGTTCCTTCTTACAAAATTGTTCTCATCATATGCAAATGAATGTCACCTATAAAAATCTAATGACGAACACAAGTTCTTTTGTCCACTAAAAATTATGCGAAAGAGTCTACACACCTCAAAGCTGGTAAGCTTTATTTTGCTTCCATATTTACAGTAGGCAACATTTAATTCCCATTTTTTTTAAACCACATGGACTGAAAACAATTGTGCTGTAGTTTATTGAATTCAACAATCTATAAAAATAAAATTCCAGAAATACTAAACCGACAATAATAAATTTGTAAAACTTGACGATATAAATGACGCCAATATTTCAGAGAAAGGATAAATCAATACTAAAATACTCTCATCCAGTTGTATACGAAAAATATTTACCTGAAAATGTCAATGAAAAAATTCGTCTTATAGGCTACCAGCGCACTAAGATGTAAATTAGGCGGGAATTTCACAAAAAGGTGTGCTGTACTCTATGACTGGTTTATGTTAACATGGGTTGGACAAATAGTTGTCTGAGTTACTTAAACTACAAATTGTATATGCGATTATATTAAGTTCACTTCATTTGTTCGCGAACTTGACATAAATTCTGATATTGCTTACACATGCTCTCTAAATATTTCGAGTTTATACACTAACGCACCTTTTAGCAAGTCCGTTATGGTTTCAGCTACTTTACCAAATCCTGGCCCATTAAAACGACTTTTCTTTCCAGGTATAATTTAATTGAAGGAGTCCAGTCCTTAGACTTTCCATATCTTCATATATCTATGCCAATTTACACCAGTTTAATGATATTATTCGAGCGATATGATAGTGGTTGACGATTACATTTATAAATATATTATAAAAGTACGAAAAAGACGAAATTGTTACTTTTTGTAAACTATTTTGTAAATATAGTCTGCTGTCATATAACGAATATATATGCAAATATCACTTTCATATGTTTACATATAATTTGCTCACTGCGATTCTCAGTTGTCGTGCGATCAATTTAATTCAATCACTAGATATTATCTGAAGAAAAAGTTGGAGTTAGCAAGTATTCTTATCCCTATTTTTTTAGAAGGAATTATTTCGTAAGAAGACTAATGAAGCTAGAAAGTGTTGCCCCCCTTCTCCGGCCAGTCTATATTATATTTCTTTCACTCAGCAATATTTGTAAATCTTATGATGAATTTCTTTTCACTAAGCCAATGAGCGAGTAATTTAAATGCAAAAAATAATTCACCTGATATGCACACTTGGCATTGTATTGTTTTCTATCAATGTATATGGCAACAATATATGGGTAAGACTACTAAAAGATTAGAAGTGAGTCTTAAACATATTTTCGCGCTATCCGCAAGTTTTTGCACCTCATATACATAAATTATCGATAGGGAAGCAGTTGTATCAGAATCTTCTGGCTAGAAATATTCGAACGGCCGGTCCAATATACTACATAAAGCTCGGTAGAAGTACCATCTTAAAATCTTGATACCCATAACGGGTAATTTGCGCTGACCAAACCTGTTTAAACAAAATGAGTTTTCTCACATGGTGGACATGATACGAGAAATATATAATTAGATTTTTTTTCAGTTTTACTTTTTAATGGTAAATATCACTAATTAGTAACGCCTTCGTACTCCGAATTACCATCACCTTCCGGAAATTATTAATACGTCTCGGCTAAAATGATCCTAAGGCAACTCTTCCTTGTTTTTTAATTAATTGTATGTCTCTTATTTTCCTGTTGTCTTATACGACATTTTTCCATGATAAATAATTATTTCCGCTTTCTCTAAAGTCATATATATATATATATATATATATATATATATATATATATATATATGTATACATATATATATAATAAGCGTAATTCAAAGCACTTTGTTATTAAACGAATGCAGCTCTTTTATGTTCATATAAAGAACATAGATGCGTTTTACAACCAGCACAGGCTGCATAGTACGTAGTTTAGAATCATCGACAATAAACTAGACAGTCGTAGGCATTTTATCATATTTGATAATTTAATGTGTTTAAAGATGCTTTGAACGAACATCTTGTATGTATATATACACAAATATATATATATATATATATATATCTGTATAATTTCTCTGATGATAAGATATCGATCTTTGAAAAGCCTTGGCTTAAGAAAAGAACAATAAACATAATCTTATTACAGAATATACCCTGTTTTGCACACTTGAAGTTTGAAATAAATTTGGACATTCGTGCATGTGTATCACTCTTCGTCTATTTAACTTTATAATTGCTCTATCTCGTATATTGAGCTTTTACCATTTCACTATAGGTTCTTTCTACTAAGAGTTTTACTTTTAGTTTCTTACTTATATAGATATATATATATATATATATATATATATATATATATATATATATATATATATATATGCATATATGTGTGTGTATTCGCTTTGATTATATATACAATGATTTTTTCTGATAATTACTCTTAAAATAAAGTACAGTTGTCTTAACATATAGTATCCGATATATATACCATATATTTTGTTTTTGATAATTTGAAATATTTATTAATAAAAGAACTTATATCTGCTGCATATGTTTTTAAAGATCCTTTCAACGAACATCTTATATATATATATATATATATATATATATATATATATATATATATATATATATAAAAATATATATATACATATGTGTATTCGCCTTGATTATATAATCAATGATTTCATGATAATTTCTCTTAAAATAAAGCTCAGTCGTCTGAACATATAGTATCCCATATCTATACCATATATTTTGTTTTTGATAATTGAGATATATATATTTATAAATACAAGAACTTATATATGCTGCATATGTGTCAATTTACGAACATTTCTTCTCGGATAACTTTTACGAACATATGTATCTTAATATTGTACAGTTATATGCTCTTATATTCTTCATAAAAAGAGAAATGAAACTTATATCAAATACTGAGATTAAAAGAGAAATATTTCTCACCTGCGTCGATGAAAGGGATCGTTAATTTTGTAAACCAGTTAGAAGTAGTAATCAATTTTATTGCATTCTTTATCTAAGAAGAAACGATCATAAATGGAAAAATAAACAACAAAATTGTATACATGATAACTTCTTACGTCATAAATAATTATAAAATGATATCATAATACATTTTAAAATGAATATACACGTCTAAATTCTATTTAATGCAAAATATTGTAGTTGTATTTTGTAATTTAAATTCAATCTATTCGGTAATCATCTTAATCTATGTAAATGTAAGTTTAATTATATATCCATATCTCTCTCTCTCTCTCTCTCTCTCTCTCTCTATATATATATATATATATATATATATATATATATATATATATATATATATATTAGTATTTCATGTATCCACATACAATGTTATAAGGAGATATATTTTTTATGTATCAATTTTCAGTATTTACTTTGCTAGATACGTAAGTAGAGCTAGGTAGTAAGTTATTAAAAGTGTCAATTAAGCTACACAGAGGCTCCCGCATTTCATCCCCAGGGGGAATCTTTAGGTTAAAATGCATGGAGTTATTTTTGCCAGGTGTTTCAATATACACGGCTAGCTAGTTAACCATTCAGAGTCTTTGATGTTCTCTCAACCAATCGTTGCGCTTCCCACGAACAAATGTCTTGTTGGTGTTACTACTTATATCCTGTTCTATTGTTCTTTTTTCTATAGATTTACCTATATCCTGTTTCTTTTGTTGTTTCAATATAATGGGAAAATTTATTATAACAGGAGGTTCCTAGTATTTGTAGTTTAGGTTTTAATTTTTAAATTAAGTTTTTGTTTAGTTTTGTTTTTTTACATATTTAGTTATTTATTTATTCATCGTTAGCCTAAGGTAAATTTATTTCTGTGTAAGCAACTGTTTACTATCTCACTCATACAGTTTAATAGATTTCAGGGATCTTTAAAATTTAGGATTTCAAATGTTTCATTCAGGCATAATCTACACGGGTCGTCTAAATTTCTACATGTACTGACCTGTCGTATTATTTTCCATTCAATTATTGGTGAGCGTCCATTTTCTTTGAGCTCCCAGTAGTTGTTTGCTAGTGCTGTTTTAATTCGACGTTCTCTGTTTTTAAATGTGCTTTAGTTTTCATAATATCTAGTTTTAAAATCAGGGATGTCATACCCACGTAGTACTTCTTGTTATTCGGTCTTTCCGTGGCAATTATTGTTGCTTGGTATATAACACTTTTGGTTAGGCATTTATTTTGTAGTAGACAAAGTGTACGATGTATGCAGTTACATCCTTTCTCTTCATTGCTAACATTTTCATTTCTATTCGGGTGGTTAATATTAGTTTTTTGTTTATTTCTATTAGTATTGTTCATATTTTTGTGCTTCTTAGTGTTATTATTGTTATATTTTCCACTTTTTTATGTAATTTGTTACTTTTTTCCTCTCTGGTGTTCTCTTTTTGTATTTTTTATTGTGTGCCTTAATTATTATTTGTAGATTTTCGCAGCAGCTGTATGATAGTTTTAGGTTATTTCTATTGAATATTATATGCTAGGGATTGGTTACGGGAAGTGTTTTTCAATCAGTTAGGAATTTTTGGCCCAGTTTAGTTTTTAGCTTCTTGTTATAGCGCGGCGTATAGTAGATTATATTTATTTTCCTTTTATTTTTAATTATTGGTGTCTTGTTTTTTGTATTTAATTTCGGTAATATGGTAACCACTATTTTTAGAGCTGTATTGTAAATTTTGATTAATCTTTTAAAACTACATTCGTTGCTAGAATTATTGATAAGCCTACGTTCGATAGAATTCGGAATATGTTTTATGATTGATGGCGTGATTATATATATATTTGTATGATATAAAGTAAAATAGTTTATATAAGATATCACTGTGATATAAGGATACGCAATATTATAGATAGAGCATAAATATAGGAACATATTGAAATGATAAACAAATAAAATGTTAAAGTTTACACATTTATCAAATCACCAGGTGTTTAAGCAAGGACAGTTTGTTTTCTGTATGTTTCTTTTCTTAACCATCTGATGATCAACTTGTAAAGGTATTACATTTGATTTTTTTCATCATTATAATATATGCTCCCTGTTTTCCTGACGGTACTGACATGCAGAAATTTAAAACTGATGTAAACAGACATATCGCTGCGCAGCTCTCAATTTAGATTGACCCCACCAACTGTTCAACCTTTTTCTCAGCAGCCCCTTACGTCTATAGTGGCGGCCTGCCTTGTTTGGGGTTAACTATGGTAAAAAAAGGAAGGAATAAAGAAAGGAAATAAATACATAAATATTAGCGTCTATTAATTTTGAATCCCCTATCCCGCATATTCTCTCTGATGTCATTTCCAGTTTTATTTTTTAAATGACGCGGAAAAATACTACATACTACATTAATTTTCAGATCACTACATAATAACGTTGAATTCAGGAAAACCGGCCCAGTTTACCCTCAAACTTCTCCTTTATTTCCAAAACACTTGTAAGAATGTGTGACATAGTATTATACAATATTTGTTCAAACTCAACTATACTTATAATAATTCATAAATTTACTAACGTAATTCGAACACTTTAGTAGCTCGACACTGTAATAAGGTTGATATCTCATGAATTTTCCATTCAATTTAATAAAATTCTTTAAAAAAAAATATTTATGGAAAATCTTTGATCATGACCTTTTTGCTAAGATCTCAGTGTAGTTCTGTTCCGTTATAGGAGGCTCATCCTCCCAGGCTTTGCCTTCTCACCTTTTAAGAAAGGTTAAGTTCATTGTTTATTGCCGAAGTATTCCTTACCGTGGAATGCTGACGGGGCTGTCCAGACGTTTTTTGACGGCTAGAGCGCTCTTTTTTCTCGAAAAGCGCTGGGGTTTCAAATCACAATTTCCCGACCTTGTGTCACAACAGATGTATAAGCAAGGATAATGAAATTTAAAACATCGCTAGCCTGAATTGGAAAATACGAAATTTGTGTGCTTAGCTAAAATACTATATCTATCTATCTATCTATCTATCTATCTATCTATCTATCTATCTATCTATCTATCTATCTATCTATCTATCTATCTATCTCACTCACTCACTCACTCTCTCTCTCTCTCTCTATATATATATATATATATATATATATATATATATATATATATGTATATATATATATATATATTTAAATTGCACCCTGTGTTAATCTTCAAAAATATTTAATCTAAATAGATTTTCATGCGTGCTTCAAAGATGTTTGCAATTTCCTTATTCTAAAAGCGCAAATCTGCACAACAAAATAATAACATATGCACGCGCGCATTTCTGAACGTGCGAGTGTAGGCGTGCATTTTTAAAACACTAAATGCAAACGGTTATGCATCTGTAGAGCCAGTTGTAAACATGCGTTTATAAGAATACATTTATGATGTTCTACCTCGTCGGCCATTGCTTTAACCCAAATTTGCACACGTATGATATAAAATGTAAATGCAAAGAACGTGTGTGCAGAGCGTTAATCTCATAATTCGTTTTTTATCTATTGTATTAATGTTTTGTTTATCTATTTATTTTCACTGACAGAACAAAGTGTGACAGTCAAACAATTCGTAGTGCGTCTGCATTTAAAGAATAAAATCAGCAATCATAATCCATTGCAATCATACTCAGGATGTGTCTTTGTTGGTTGTTGTAATCTCTGGATGTATCCTTTTTTGTGACGATCCCCTATGCGTTATTAAATCAACCGCTGCACACGTAGCTTTTAACACATTCTTTTGCTTAGCGACGGATCATATGATGTATACTATTTTGTATACGATTCAATTACGATAACTTTTCACGGCATATTTTGTTTTATTTCTATTGGCCAAGAGCCTTGTTTCACGAATATAGAAATTACATTCTTCCCTGTCCGTGTCTTCACTCTCATATCCTGTCTTATACTTTCAGAATCCTTTTGTTCATATATATCTCTAATACAGCAATCCGCGTTCAATACATATTATTCCAGACAGTATTTGTGGGTAACACTAAGGGAAGTAATTCAATATATAATCACTTGGACACTAAGAAATAACTGACTGATTATTATCATTATTATTATTATTATTATTACCATTGTTGTTGTTGTTGTTGTTGTTGTTGCTGTTGCTGCTGCTGCTGCTGCTGCTGTTGTTGTTGTTGTTGTTGTTGTTGTTGTTATGATGATGATGATGATGATGATGATGATGATGATGATGATGATGATGATGGTGGTGGTGGTGGTGGTGGTGTGTGTGTGTGTGTGTGTGTGTGTGTGTGTGTGTACTGAAAGTTCTAACACAGATAATCGCCAGTGATTTTTCACCGACAACAACCAGTGGTACTTCTTTGAGTCTGAGTGACAAAATACATCTACATATTTCCAGTATCCTTCACCTCTTTTCGATAACCACCGCAAATAATCTTGCGATATGGCAATAGCTTCTTACCATTGATTTCTTGCTGGTAAGGACCATTGGTATTCTCTGGGATTTGGAAAGGCAATAAGCCTCCCCAAGGTCCCAGCATTCCCCGCACTCTTCCTGTGGAGGTCTGGTTTGTGTTGTCCCTCCTCGGTCTTATCCTCCTCGGTCCTCTACAAATATTTTGTCTCGTGTCAGCCTAGGCCGACACTATTTTTTTTATTTAAAAACAGTTTTTATTTAATTTTTTTTATTTTTCATATTTTTAAATTATCTATTATTATTATTATTATTATTATTATTATTATTATTATTATTATTATTATTATTATTATTATTATTATTATTTATAAATAGACACGTAACACGTGAAATCAATTACACAAGTTATAAAGGCAAAATGGGTATAATTTTGTTTACAATGACGTAATATAATATACGTTTTGTGAGAGTAGAATTGCAATATCAATTAAAATATGCATGTGTAATTTATAGTGTCAAAATGTATTTATGTTATGTGTATCAATCTGTTTGAAAAGCGACAGAATACCAATCGTTAGCAGCAGCACACTTGCGGTAACGATCTTGGTTGTGAATTTATTTATATATCAGGGTCCACAAGTAATTTGTCGGGATGGAGCAACTATATAGACACGTTAAAGAATGAGACACAAGTTGTAGAAAATGCAAAATCTATTATATGTTCAGTTGTTATACACAACAGATCTATTTTTTCTAAAACCATAGTTGTTCAAAGAATTAAATATTTATCATTAGAGGGATTCCGATGGATGAATAGAATTTTACTATTATTTTTTAATTGTTTACCATTTAACTAGCTGAGGTTTTTTTCAGGAACGCCCATTAAGATGAACTTTTTTTATATACACTCGATTCATTTACTTTGCATTGGACACTTTAAGCATAGTTCCACTTTTCACAGTCTCTCTAGTATTTTTACCATTTTATTGTTTTCTAAACTTTACCTCTGGTAATCCTTTTACCAGCTTAATAATCTGTATTCCTCTGATTATAATAATTACATTTTTGAAAAGCCATGGTTTTAAGAAACATAAATGGATTTTGTATTTTTCACATTTATTCTCATCTTTTAACTTGCCTATTATATATATATATAAATATATAACATTCAGATCATTAAAAATAATAATCCGTTAGAAAGCCATATAATGAAATTTAGCTTTTTTTTCAAATTTAACTTTCGAAGATATACTTTATCAAAATTTCAAATAAAAATTATTTTTTATCGATCTTTTTCGTGTTTTCAATTCATCTGATGTTGATGCGAATGCCGGATGAAAGTTTCCTTAGTCATAAACATTGCGTGTGGCAGCGCAAAATGAATGAGAAATCATGTTCTTATTTTGAAAACATTGTTAATATATAAATTTTGAATTATTGGAAATAACATACCGTTAGATATCCATACAATGGAAACCAGTGTTATTAATTTTCTTTACAATTTAATTGTCGAACATATACTCATTCATCAAAATTTAAAATACAGATACAGTAACCTACCATTTTTCATCTCTCATTTATATATATATATATATATATATATATATATATATATATATATATATATATATATATATACTAGCATATATATGCCTCCTCTGGTCGCATATCTTTACCAAACTGGGAGGATGATATCATTTTAAAAGCACATATTCTACACAGCCCCCCCAAACAAGGAGGTAATGACTGATAGCCTTGTATCATGTCGACCCTCCCTCCCAAGAAAGCAGGAGTTAATGCATGGGAGGATGATATCATGAAAACAGAACAGAGAGTGGATTACTCCCCTCAAACGAAGAAGATTATCATGGAAGAATGATATCATGAGTTACGAACATATACTATACTGCCACAATAAAAGGAGGTAATACCTGGGAGTATGGTCTCATGGAAATAAAACAGATACTATATTACCCTTCTCCAGCCCCTAGTTCCAACCCACCCCCCAAAAAGAGGGAGAAAGTAGTCTTTCGGAAGATGGTCTCATGACACCAGAACAGATATTACATTACCTTCTTCCCCAAAAGTTGGATGTATTATATCGGAGGATTACCTCACCCCTTACAAAAGAAGGAGATAATACCTGGAAGGACAGTCTTATGACAACATAACCAATACTACCCACCCATATTAAAGATAATAAAATAAGAGATTACATCTTGTTTTATTAATGTCTAGCCATAATAAAACATTATTTTTATGGCTACTTGCCTTTTTGCCTAAGATCAAAGTGTAGTATAAGCTCTCAGCATTCGCCGAAAATATGGCTTATATATAAGAACATGTGACAATGCCGAATTACAACTGTATATTACAAAATATTAATTCATTAGAAGCTGTTTTTTTATAATAAATATGCAAATTAAGAAGACCTAAATGTGCTTGAGGATATTTGCAGTTATATATATATATATATATATATATATATATATATATATATATATATATACGGGATTTCAAATGTCTATATTGTTTTATAGAATTGAAAAAAAACACAACCGGTTTTGATGTTTATATTGTTAATGGAAGATGGAAAATTCTCTCGCATTTATTCATTTATATATATATATATATATATATATATATATATATATATATATATATATATATATATATATATATAATTAACTTGTTACAAATATCCAGGGGGTATGAATCCGAAGGAAGTTGAAACCGGGTTTATGAGAGTGCTCAATGAAAATTCAGAGCAAAATATATATTTTTTGATTTTATTCCATTAGTTGCAACAAAACTTGTTTTGTCGCAACTAATGGAATAAAATCAATATATATATATATATATATATATACATATATATAGTCTCGGAAGTTTCTCAACCATTAAAACTATATAAAAAAAAAAAATTATATAAAAAAAACAAAAAAAAACTTATAGTCTCAAGTCTTCCAGTGGAAAATCACTCATGTAAGTCAATTTATTTTTTACAGTTATTATATTAGTTAGTTTCTAACACTATTTTAAGGGATCATCAGTTGTTTACCATGAAAAACTGTTTCGGGTATATATATATATATATATATATATATATATATATATATATATACATTTCAAAATAACGTTTACGCACCAGTTCTGATTAGATCAGTGATCTTAAGCACGCCGTCGAGACTGATCAATAAAACATGTTTAAAATGTGGGAATACCAGGGTGTGCATATAGGAGAAATCACTGCCGATATCGACAATTTGCAGTCGTTCTGGACTTCTTCTTTCCACTAAACTCGAACAATATCGGTTAAAGAGAGGTGTGGTTACACATTGCGAAACCATTGCTTGATGACAGACTCCTCGCTCAAGGAACCTTACAGAGTGTATATATTGCTTCTCGAGACATTATAGTGTACTTGCAGGTGCAGAAACTAAACCGCGTATGCTTCGAACCAAAATATCATATGGGGGCCCCTCCCCCCAAGAAAAATATGATGGCACTAGCCTCGAGGGCACTACACAAAATTGTTGTAGAGGGTAAAAGAGTTTGATAAGATCGAGGAGGGACAGCACTATCCAGACTTCTCCTGGAAGAGTTCGGAGTGTACGCGGACCTTGGGGAGGCTTATTGCCGCCTAAATCTTAGGAGAGACCAATGGTCATTGCCAGCGAGAAATCAATGGTAGGCGGCTGTTTCAACAACGCAAGGTCGTGTGCGGTGGTGATCGCAAAAATGTAAAAATCTGGGAAGGTTTGTTGTCATTCACACTCCAGGGAACACTACTGGTTGTTGTTGGTAAGAAATCACTGACGATAACTTGTGTGATCACTCCTAGTGAGCAGAAATAATAATACAATATACCCGAAATAATTATTTATGTCATTAAGAAGGCAATGTGAACATTCAGACTAGAACTGACTGCTGGAGGGCAACACCTAGCTGAAGTGAAAATACAGAATGGCATCTCATAAGGAGACTGCTCATCACTACTACTGTGTATCATTGTTTTGCTGCCACTGAACTACATACTCAGAAATTGTGACACCAGATGAACGTTTACAGAAACGGAACGTATAATAAACCACCTTATGTGCATGGATGACCTGAAACTATTTACAAAATATAAAAAGGAACAGGAACAGCTAATAAATACGACCAGAATCTTTGGCCAGGATATTCAATTGGCATTCGGAATTGAAAAGTTTTCACTGCTAGAGATGAAAATGAGTACCCTGGAGACACGCAGCTACCCAACCAAGACGAGATGTCGACATTAGGCGAACAGGATAGAATTTTAAAGATAGGGACAACATAGAATTTATTTGTAACAAAAAGAGAATAGTAGAAGAAAGTTCACGAGCACAATCTCTAAGAACGACAAACGCAATTTAACAGGACCGGGAATTTTAGACTGATCAATACGAAAACGATCCCAAGGCACCAACTTTTAGAGTGATAATGACAGCATCAAGAGGCTGATAAGTTTTCAAAAGAAAATCAGGAAAAACTACATAACAGTTCTCAATAGAAAAATTGTCAGCAAAAATACGAGCAAAAGATTCAGCCTGACCTTCATAAGATGAAATAATCTGAAGATCATTAAGGAGAAGAGGAATAGCAGACTTGCACCATTAACAACACTATTGTAGATTATCAACAAAAAATCACGAGAGCCAGCCTTTCTAGGAATAGCAAGACATCTTCATAGATTACTCTCTTACAGACATCGCTAGCTCTTCTGTTGGATTTTCGACGATACTTATTAAAGTTATGCTCAGGATGGGCAATGGAAGCAGTAGAAGCACAAACAAATGAAAACCAGGGTAGAAAATAAGGTTTGCTTTTAAATTTACGATGAGGAATGAACTTGTTAGGTCCAACAGGTAGCCCGTCAGCAACCTGCTTAGCAGCAGTAATTTGAAGACACACTTAATTTAGGACCCCGTTGAACGTCACATATAAAGCGGCGAAGACTATCCCTAACACTAACCTGTAGCTACACGTATTCCTAAGAAATGGGCGATAAATACAATACTTCACCGGATAATAGACCAGAACATCAACATCGGCATGATCAGAAGCACCCAAAATAGAACAAAAGGAAATAGAATATGTGTCAGGAACAGTAGTAAGAACACGATCGAGTAAAGATGGTTGATGAAGATAATTATGAAGAAAGCGTTGGTGGAGGTAACAATTTGGGACAAGACATAAGATATAGAAAAGTAATGAGGAATTTCACCAGTTTTATCTGTGATGTTCGAGTAAGGGAGTCAGCCAGATTAATAAACACTAAAATCGCCAACAACTCAGATGGAGTTTGACGGATGAAGTTGAAATTCATTATCGGTACTGCTGAGTATAGCATTAACAACAGAGCATTCATTGTCCATACGGGAATGGGACAAAAAGAACAATTAGCAAGTAGAGTACAACAATAAATACCTCAGATAGATAAAATTACACCCGGGATATTTAAGACTGCGGGCACGTGCGATGGTGAGATCCTTGCGACGAAACACTACTAGACCATGCAAATGCGTGGAAGAGTCTAAGCGGACAAGAGGCAAATATGCATCTACATGTACATCGTTGCTACCAATAAAAGCATTCAGATTAATCTCACAAAAAGCGAAGATGTGTGATTTGCCGAGGAAAAGTGACTTAACATCAGATACGTTTTACCTGAGACCTCCGATGTTACTGTAAGCAATATTAAGGTGTAAGATATTTCTTGTGTTTATTTTTAGAAGGCATAACAATAAAAAGGAGAGAAAGGTAAACTCACTTGAAGAAAAAACAAACCTTAAAGCGACCGCAGAAGAAATTAACCCTTCAAGAGCTCACAAGTGAAGGAAGGGTTACTAGGCGTTTCACAAAAGGTCTACCCCTACCTATTATTGCGTGTGTAATCAAATTGATGATCCTTTCCGATATTTTGTTCATTATTGTTATTATTATTATTGTTATTATTTTTATTATTATTATTATTTTATAATTTTTATTATTATTATTATTATTATTATTGGTCAACCCTTCGTTTTGTGTTAAGCAGATGATACTTATTTTTGTACAATGGCTAAGACTTCTTGCTCTGTAAGAACATTGCCTCTATATAAGGTATTTGCAGCCCACTAAAGCTAACTGCTTTGCTAAAAATATCACGGTGAAACAAACATATTCAAATAAGAATGGAGACCCATGATCATCGATGTCTTCAAACAGACCTGACATCTGAAGAAGAAGATTATCATTATTATTATTATTATTATTATCATTATAATAATAATAATAATAATAATAATAATAATAATAATAATAATAATAATAATAATAATAATAATAATAATAATAATAATAATAATAATAATAATAATAATAATGTCGTTATTGTTATTATTATTTCTTACTTACGTGGGGAGTTCACAGGCTTTCCGGAAGATCTCAGTGGAAAAAACTGAAGTTGCAAAAACACGTGGTCTTCCATAGCATCTGAATGACAACACATTGTTCTTTATTTGTAGTAGTTTTTTAGAATCACCATTGGAATAAACTGTTCTTTCGCTAGACGTTTACTTTTTAGTTATAACTGATAAACATCAAGAACTTTCTGTAGGCTTAAAATGATAGACACATTTCTGAGGATTCGTGTTAGCTCCGTATATTTCTATGTTAAGATTTGGATCGTAGAATTCCTCCATGTTTCCATGACTTTATGAAGGAATCAGATGTATACGGGTATAAGATTTGGATCGTAGAATTCTTTGTCGTGTTGTCTATCTTACTACGCCCATGTGGATGTTTCCATGACTTTATGAAGGAATCAGATTATACGGGTATAGTATGGTTCTTATATATTTACCCAAGCAAGCTCAGTTGTGTTGTGTTCGTCTTATAAATTCTATATTGCTGGTTCCATTTATGAAGTGCTAATTTATGTAAAACGTTGCTGCGGATGGCAACGTAACGTAAATATGTAAGTTGATTTCAGTATGACAAAGTACCGAGACCGTACGGATAATTCATGGTTATGAAATATATTTGTTAAACTACATCGGTAGATCTAAAAGTATATTCACATCATCTAAGAGAATTATGTTCGTCATTACAATAGATTGTTTAGATTTATGGGACATTTTTCCTTAGTTCATCTAGACTTGCAGGTGTGACGCAACGAGAGGTTGAGAGTAGGTTCAACTCCTATAGCTGTAATAAATTGACACTTATCGATGCCAGGAGAAAGTTAAGTGCACGAAATCTGGGGCGCGTATGGACGAAGTGAGTGATTGACACAGGAAGCCCGATCCCCAAGTTGGGGCAATGCAAGCCAGCAACAAATAGAATCGCTTGCTGGATAAGGCTAAAAGAGTTCGTCCAGGTGACGCTGAGTGACCTTGTCTTGATATACTCACCTTTGGAGAGCGTGAATTTAGCAGTAAAAATAGAGTCAAAAGAGATCAGAGAGAGATTCAGACCTAGTTAGGAAGGCTGTTGGCTACCCCCACCACACACCTTCGAGCGGATGTTTTTCCGAAAAACCCGCAATAGAGAAACTTTTCCAATCGATTGCCCATTAATTAGAGTTGCAAAGTCGAAGTTGAAAATCCTCAAGCATCATCCAGAATAATTAACCCCCTTTACCTACGAAAGACGTTAAGTTCATGTACATACCAGTTGACGGGGATAACTGTTTTTTTTAATATTTTAGCAAAACTAAAGAATATCGTCGTTCATTTGAAGACCCAGACTGTCTGTAAGATTTAATGTGTATTTTGTTTTTCACGTGTACCATTCTTCCCTTATGTTGGTGAGCTTCACAGAACGACGCCTGGCCGTATTTCCTGATACAACAAACACAACGTGGGGATTGCGTCATGTCGACAAAGACGTTCCAAACTCACTAGCTTTCTTCGGATTGATTGAACTTTATCTGCGCTTTTATTCTTGTATGTATATCAAATTCTCCAGCATCGCCACATCAACTACCTCCGTACATATAAGCCCGATGCACGAGAGAAGTGCATCAGAGTGAGGGTCACAGTTACTGGTTGTGACTGAGAAGACTGCATCACATCCGCGGTCTAGGATTTGAATATATCTCGACAGTCTTAATTATTGCCATGTTTAGCATGTATTAAATTCAAATGTGTCTAGTATTTCCTAAGTTTTTCAGAACTTTATTAAGTGCTGATACTACTATTGGTAGTGAGTTTAATTCATTTCATGTTCCATATTTCATTAAAATCTATGGTAAATTCTATGCATACACTTAGTGTGTTGCCTTCTTCAGCTTCAAGCTATTATCTCGTTGAACAGCGACATCTAACATTCAGCATCTTCTCTCATTCTTATTGAGAATTATATTCAGTCTTTTTTCTATTTTTCTATTATGTAACGTGGTTTAGTGCAGCTTGTCGAAGTTATTTCTTAAAATCTCTCTCTTGGTAGCATACTCATAGGATACATTTAAAAGTCTATTTTCTTGTTGTGGTTTTATTTATTAACACATCTAGAAAATATGTAATTATCTTACAGTAAGGGGGGTGGACCACGTTGACGTCGAACACCTAAATGAAAGCAACATTGATCTCGTACTCTGCCACGTACGTCCATACAGCATCAAATATCTTGTAGACTAAGTATATGATGAGTATTTTAACTTCTAATAGAATTTCACATCACCCAAACTTCATGTTTAGTATCGCTGTATGTGAATAATAGAGTGTTTAACGTTACTTTTATACACACGTCATTAATATTTCTATATTGGTACGTAAAGGACATGATGTATTTCATTTTCTAATAACGGTTGTATGAGTTGCACGTATGCTCAAAGTGCTGTCGTTTTCATAGTTCCTCGTGCACTATCTCCCCATGGTAGCCATGCCTATTAATATTTTCCTATAGATTAAGCTTGTTGTATTCACTTATGATGTCATTAAATATTGAATGTCTTTGTCCACAGAGTTTATATTTACTGTTTTAATTATATATACAGTTTTTGAAATTTATTTTCATTCATACTTATTTTCGTTTCTTTTACGTAATTATATTTATGTTGCCCTTTTGCTACGCATCTTCCAGCTTACTTACCCCCATCATCTTCTCGATCTTGAACGAATACACACATCTGTTTCCTATATCTCTCCGGATCTTTTCCTTTTACGACATGCTTTTATTCTGTATTTTACCCGGTTCACTTCATTTATGTTTTTTTCATAAATATTTCTCTACCTTAATACAATTTGTTCATTTACATTTTTGGGAAAAATCCTTACATATAATTTGATGGCACTTGAATATGATTTTCGTCAATTACGTTATGGAAAAAGACAATCTCAAGGAGGACGTCATGAAATATCGAATCGGAAAGCTGTAAATGTTGCAATACGCATATGCACATGCGTGTCCCGGAAAATATTGTCGCTAGCTCTTCATACAAATGGATAGCTTCATTACCGTAGGCAAGTTACACTCACGCTCTAAGATATATGAATATATAACAGATCACTCAATAAGTACCACGCCTGACAGATAGATGGCGACACTAATAAAAAAAAAATCAATATCATATTTATAAGTGGTAACGTTCAAAGGGCACGTGTCAGATTTTAAGCCTAAGCAGATTATTAGTTTACAAATTACAGTAATCTAGTTGAAGCTACTCTTTCAACCAACGAGAAAGCTTGATAAGTGTTATTCTGATTGTGCACCGTCAGATAATCGCGGTTAAAAGGTGGTATAGTAACTTGAAACTCAGTTGCACACACACACATCATACTGAACGCAAATGTCGCTCAAATTCGAGATACGTCTCAGAAAATATTAAAAAGCATCCACTCACTCGTTACGGAAAATTGTAAACCGAAGGTGCTTTAGATAGCAGAATAATGTTACGATGTCAGACACAAGTGTATTCACCACGTTGCATGAACATTTTTTCAATCAAGACATCTATGATTTAAGTTCGTGCCGCGTTTGCTCAGAGAGAGATCAAAAACCAAAAAAAAAACGCGTGGCCGATTCATAGCGTGATTTGCAAAAATTTCAACCAGTAAAAATATAATTTCTTCGTCAAAATATGTGAAAATATATCAAATAGTTATTCACACTTTCGCTGCGGAGTCAAATCAGCAGTCAAATGAATCGTCTATAGCAGCTGGAATGTGTCTTAAGTGACACAAGACGAAAACATTAGTAGATAATGTCTTGGCCTTTTCGGATTCTTAAGGTATTCTATTAAGATTATATTGAGAAAGAAAAACATCAATAACAAATATTATATAAAATTAGTTGTGCGTTTGAAGGAAGACATCGCTAAACACAGCCACAAATAAAGAATAAAAATGTGCTCTTTCACCGAACTAAAGCACGGCGTCACGAACTGATAGTATCGAGGGCAATACTACGTTAACTGCAGTTGTAATTGCTCCAGCACTCATCCTATCTATCATATATTTCCCCTAGCGACTACTAGAATAAGAGATTGGGCACCAGCTAAAAAGTAATATCAGAAATAGGCGTATTTTGAGGACATGGACAATTCGTTTTACAAAAAATGCATTGCATTGTTAGCGAAGCGTCGGAATCAGTGTATCACTCCATAATGATAAATTTTTGATGAATAACGACGAATTTTGCTTAAAAATTGTAGTTTTATTAGGTCGGTCCGCCACTTAGTTGGTGATGTATTATATATAAAGATACAGATATAAGTAAATATTGATATGTATACATTTTACTTACTTTATTATGATACTATACATTCCAGTGTCTGTTGAAATAACCTGACTGGTAATCCTAAATTAAGGATGAATTTCGGATTGTCATCAGAGAAAAATTTCTTTGTGATCGAATTAACAAACTCTTCGATGACAAAGAGAGATAAACATTATCCTTGCATCATTGTTCCTGATAAGTTTAGTAACATCCCGAACAGATATAGTTGTTCATTACACTATCACTAACCTTGCGAATCTCTCGAGAACGAAGTCTCTACTTAAAAACTCACAATTTGACACATTGCAGCTACGATATTTTTGCGTTTACTATGAACAACTTGCAGCGGTTACATACGCTTCTGAATAATGTTGTTGTTTTAAGGAATCTATTTAGTTGATAGCACCTGAACTAGTAATTAATATGGGAAATTACACCGGAACGGCCGTAGGTATACCATGGTTATCTGTACGGCCTCTGAGATTTCAGAGATGCCATAAATCACATAACACCAGAAAGTAACCACCTCTATATATTGTAGGCGACAATGAATACATTCTTGCTGAAAATCAAATGCACGAGAGTTGCGAGATTAAGGGTCTAAAGACATCCCAGTGACAGTTATTGAATCCATACACGTTGTGATTCAAAACGATATCAGAGGGTATCATGAATTTAGATGTTATCTCACTGTTGATAACTGTATGATCGGAAGATGTCAGCGGAGATAGTGCAATCAACATGCACTGTTCACGCAAGTAGTTAGAAAATGATGAAGACATCTTGAAAAATGTTACTCATCATCAGGTATGAAATGGGGTTTTCAACAATCCGTGTCAAATCATAAAGCAAGCGAAATCTCATGAGAAAAGCGTCCATCATCTTCAGTCTTACTAGACTAAACCAGCTATTATATATCGTGAGCATTGAAACAAATAAATAAAAAGGCTCACGGAATTTTATGAAATAGATTCGCTGAATTTCAGTAACTTTTGTTTGTGAGAATGTAGAACCATGCTGCCCCTCTCCACGATCGTCGGCTCCAACGTTGTGTGCGCAGTGGGTTTTTTTCTATCGTCATTATTGTGATTGTTCTGCCCATGTCGTCTATTCTATCGACGAATTGTCGAAGGCATAAGTACTGGTTTCCAATGATACCAAATAAAATCAACAGCAAACTCACCAGAAAAACACAAACTCAGATGTATGGTGTATAAGTCAGTTGAAACTATTAGCGTGTGTGTGTGATAGTACCAGAAGTTGTCAGCTCATCTCGGGTCTGCCCGATCTGCTCTCGCCTGAAGTTTACTACAAACTAATCATCTTCTCCCCCGAGTCGCAAACTGTCGTAAAACTTGTCACTGTTACAAAACTCGTGAACTTCCGTAAAACCGTCACGAACAACTCTCACTACTATGTCGTGGCCTTGTCTCATTCACCGACAAACTGATATAATTCGGTCATTCTTTAAACGCCTGGTCAATATAAACTGACTATTCACGCGCAACTCCCAACCTATATCTCCTATGTGTGCGTTGGTTAATAATTTTGACCCATTGTTCGGGGTATCGGCCCTAGTTGGTGCCATGCATAGTATCACAGGGGAAATAAAACTCAAATATGACAGAGTTGCTGTGAATAAGATCAACACAGAAACACATAATGGCAGCTCAGGGTTCTATTTGAGATATTCCTACCACATGAAAAACCGTCCATGCTATAATCACGAAGTCAATCGTCATAGTAATCTTGACTGTAGTCTTTAGATCTCATTTTAGAATTAGATGAATTATCTTTTGAAGTTATCGACAGAAAAGAGATGAGCCAATACCAGTTTCACATAGAATCAACAAGTCGTCATATAAATGGATTTCAAACACATGGACACTGGGACACGGACGATTAATATTGATCAATGATACCTGTTTGTAGGTTTCTTATATTAAAATGTGAGGAACTGTGGTCATGCTTATTAAATCCGTAGAAATCTTCATTTATGAAAAATGTGAACGGGTTTAAAAGAGGAATTCGCAGTTGAACACATAGATAATGAGTAAATAAACTTTATAAACAATAAAAGAAAAAGCTGTATGGATTTCCTAATAATATAACATTAATAGGCTTAAGCGGAAGTTCCTGTTTGGTTACCACTTCATTAAGAACATGCCAATACAGCAGCTGCGATGTCATATATCTATAGATATGACAGCTGTTTGGGAGATATTCAAAAGTTCGCATGATGTTATCAGAAAAGCACACACAGATTTGCACAGAAACGACACTCTTTTTAGAACACAGCTAAACACATCACCAATGATAAATTTAATATGCTTTTTATCACACAAACTCTTAAACACTTTAAAGACCTGTGGACCAACCGATATAAGTACTAAGTTATATTCAGTTGAAGCTGACAGTACGAATACAATTACGAATTACTTAATATTTTTACGCGGTCATAGCTGAATTCCGTGGATTAAATAAAAAGGTTTTGTATGAAATTTTGTTACTATTCACGAATTCGATATAAACATTCTTGATTCCAGCAAGATGCGCCTGAAAGCTAGGAGATTACATCGGCTGAAACGTTGTAAAAATACCATCCACGATAAGAACCGTAGTCCGAATAATCGAAACGTATGAATTTTTTCATTTTGTTATCTTGATTTTTGGGGTGTTTTTGGTTTTGTCACGAAAACATTTCTGTGCGTGGTGCATTAAATTACATGTGTTAAACAACTGACTTCGTTTATTTTCCTCCTTTTCGTCGACGGTGATTAGAAGTTTATCAAAGGTCAATAAGAAGCACATGAATTCGTCTCTTTAAACATACAGTTACACACTATCACATATACATCACATAATAGTGCAACGTAGGTAATTAAGAGCAAAAGGAGGTATCAATCTTTCGGGGTCCAGAGGTAAAACTTATTTCAATGGGACGATTTATTCTCTCTTATCAAAGAAGTAAAGGTGCATGCCTTCTCATGACTATTTGCATTCATAGGGATTATTCCTACGTCGTAGACTTTACACATCATTAATGAGCACAGTAACTGGTCGACAGACACACACATACGTAATACATAATATCATATAAGCATACAGATACAGATACAGACTATGTAATTGAATAAGTATGTTTGAGTCGTATCTGGT
Source organism: Sepiola atlantica (assembly GCA_963556195.1). Lineage (NCBI taxonomy): Eukaryota > Metazoa > Mollusca > Cephalopoda > Sepiida > Sepiolidae > Sepiola > Sepiola atlantica. The sequence goes on from OY744516.1 coordinate 226,144,476, forward strand.
ATAATGCATTCGCTTATATTCTACTATCTCGAAAAGTATAAACATATTTCCCGGTAATTTAACAGATATATTCTATGAATTGTTTAATATATGTATTGTGTTCATGCATTAAGTAAGGGAAAGGGTTTCTACGCCGTAAAACAGACACAACGAAACCAATCATATAAAAGTATAGTCGGGGGAACGAGTGAATGAGATAAAGAATTGATGATAGCTGATTCAACTATTGTCGGATTCTCGCTTTGGTAAACTCATATTGGAAAAGAGGTCTGACCGCGTATGAGATGCAATCCTCTATGGCCCAGTCTTCCGACTGAATCTGGAGAAATAATTTACTCGGCGCTCGAGTCGAGATTTGTTCTCGGCCCCCGACGGATTTCAGAAAACAATTTCGTCAGCATTTGTTATTATACTTGCAATTTATTTAACTGTTTCGTCGGCACACGAAAAGACGCGCCTATACCTGAAACAAGTCCCTAAATTGGCAACTCCTAACATAGCAAATTTAATTCACATTGCGTGTATGGCATGCTAATACAAACCGTATATATATATATATATATATATATATATATATATATATATATATATATATATATATATATATGCTTTCTTTAATAAGGAGCAACCATTTACAAATACGCCTAGAAATAATTTCGAAACTTATGATACGTCTTAAACTGATATATATAAATATATATATATACATATATATATATATATATATATATATATATATATATAATTCTTTAACTTCCTGACTGCATATGCATCATTTGTGGCTGTTTAAGTGAATATATTATCTAGTAGTCTAATACAACATGGCATTTATTAATGTCTAATAATTTACATGTATTCCTTTTTTATAAATACATATATATATATATATATATATCACATTTGTTCTTTTTTCTTTAAGGACACCTTACTGTTTAGATATGTTGTATTTTTATTCATTGTTTAATCTTTTTTTCAAACGTTTATCCGCTATTCCAAAAGTTATTCGCTTCATCGTTTTACTCACATCTAAAAATAGATGAAACCAATTTAATATTTAAATATTGTAATTTTATTTTATTTATTTTGAAATCAGCGTGGGTGTAGAAATACCTGGTAGATGTTACCCCACTCGGTGAAGTGGACCCGTAGACTTTGTAAGATCATCCATCTAAGAGAGGGACCCTCTAATATAACATTTGCGCTCTACATCGTTTTTCTAGTCGTCTTGCTTCGGCTTGTCACTACATTCAAACTTTGCAGAAACAGAACGTTCCGTGCGTGTAATACAAGCGCACAGCATGGCCATCGACATGTACAGATATCCCTACAGTAGCTCAGGTGGTAAGAGCAAACTCAACAACTATCTAACAGTGTTCATAGCTATGTAAAACGGTAACCACTAGCCCTGTGTGCTTAATCTAAAAATACGTCAGGCTGCTCAGTTATACACGTTCCAACAAGCGGACATTGTACTCTTGTAAGGATAGCCTACTTCTGTAAAGAAGTCGCAATCACCATATATATATATATATATGGCTTAAGGAAAATTTAACTTGAATAAATTGCCTTTTTGCGGAATATACCTTGCTTTGAACTTTTGAATTGAATTTTGATTTGGCTTTTGCTTTCTCTAATTCCTTTCCATTCTCCTTCATTTATATATATATATATATATATATATATATATATATATATATATATATATATATATATATATATTAAAGGAGTTTGTAGTTTGCTTGAAACATTGCTGGTAAAAATAAATGCAGATTAGTCGTCCGAGGCTATAGCAATGCGATGTAGTTGCCGTAAGATGGAACAGTGAAAAGAAATAAACGAAGAGAGAAAGTGAAACTCAAAACGATTTATTAATAATTTCACAAAAAACTGATTAAATACCAAAATAGTAAATACTGTCTGGTAAGTAACAGTCCGGCAAAGGGTAATCTTAAATTTTCGAAAGAAAAAGTTTCATTTTCAGAAGACAACAATAAAAGACCGAGTGGGTCGAAAAAACGTGAAAAACCGGTGTCAAAACATAGAAATACGGCAGCAGACAATTGGAAGTAGTAGGAACGGAGAGAATTTCAAAATCAACTAAAGTTAAAATACTATAAACATTTGCTTATTAATATACTAATTATTATAATTTTATTATATTTTATTTTATATGATTCAATAATTAATTTTATTTTATTTTATTTTTTCTTTATTCAATTCAAATTTAAATTTACGTGTGGGCTGTTAATTGTAATATGCGTCATCAAAGGGAGATAACTTATGGAAAAAATATATTTAGAAATGAGATTTAAAATTTGAGAAGGAATTTGAATTATGAAATGGATCAAAGCCAAGGAGGGAACCGTTAGAACAGGGGAAGAGGGGGAGGAATAAGAAGAGACGTTGGGGAAGGGGGGAACTAGGGATAAAAAAATATATATATACATACACACATAAAGTGTAAATATCTAAATACATATTTATTTATTTATTCATTCATTCATCCATTCATTTTTACTTCTAAAGTTAATTTAAGAGTATTCCAAGGGTATGATACTACTAGAAGTAAATTTATATAAATTCATTCTATTTATTGATTTTTATTATTCTTTCTTTAATTTTCCTTTGTTATTATGATCTCTTCATATATTTAATTGATTCTTATATTACTATAATTTATTTTTTAATTTTTTTAATTAATTTTAATTTTTTTTTTACTTCTCTTATCTTAACTTTTCTTTTACTATTATTGTATTTTATTGAGCATACACATACACACACATGAGAATACACACATATTCACATACATGTATATATACATAAACATACACATACACTAGGTCTAAATACAATTAAATAAAGTGCATATTATATATATATATATATATATACATGTGTGTTTATTTGCATACTTTAAATCGTTAACGACTTCCTGGAACAATGCTAAAATCGTTCTATGCGCGTTTCTCCGCCGTCTTTTAAAAATTAACTTTTTTTTTTCAGTTTATTTGTTCATTAGCTTTTGACACCTGAGCATGATTTGACGATAAATCGATAACATTCATGAAACCTGTTGAACCTATGGAAGATTTATTCATGTCATTGATTTGAATACAAAAATACCATAACAAAAAAAATTAAAATAAAAAACGTATAATTAAACAGACGAATTCTATTATTTTTGATAATGTTTGCATAAATGAGAAAATGATACCTTAATACACACACACTATATATATATATATATATATATATATATATATATATATATATATGTATACAAGGCGTCTTAGTCCGATGGTAAACCGTTAGACTATAGACATCAATATCGAAGGTTTGATCCTTGTCTAACTTAGACATGCAGTTAGCCATAAACACGTGGTCATGAATTACTTTAATGTACGGATAAAATATTTAAATATATGTATATATATATCCATATATATATATATATGTATGTATATATATATATATATATATGTATATATATATATATATATATATATATATATATATATATATATATATATAAAATACGTCTCATAAATAATACAATTTTCTGCATTTTAATCATTTAGAAAGTGAGGCATTCGAAATAGTAGTAAGCAAAAAAAACAATCTACGCTGCAATCACCAATAAAAATAATTACATAAATATATATATATATATATATATATATATATATATATATATATATATATATATATATATATGTATGTATATATATATATATATATATATATATATATATATATATATATATATATATATATAATAATTATTTAATGTATCCACATAATATTTTATCAGGAGATATCATTTTTTATGTATCAATTTTCAGTATTTAATTAAACAGCGCTTGATACGTAAGTAGAGCTAGGTAGTAAGTTATGAAAATATATTTATGGCTATTAAGCTACACAGAGGCTCCCGCGTTTAATTCCGGGGGGGGGGACTTCAGGCTAAAATGCATTTTTGCCTGAAGATTCACCCGGGGATGAAACGCGGGAGCTTCGGTGTAGCTTAATTGCCATAAATATATTTTCATAGTTTACTATATATATATATATATATATATACTTAGGCAGCAAGTTATTATCCAAGCAAGCTTTGTTGAACGTCACGGAACTTTGTCGTTTGTAAATCTTTTTCGTGAGGTTCTCAAACCGTCGAGCTATACTTCTGGTTTTAGGTGGCAGTCAGTAGAGTATTCCCCGATTGTTCTTAATTCGGCTATTTTTCGGGCGCTTTCGAGTTTCTATGTCGCCTTCAGGATTATTATTCTTTTAAATAAGAAGACTAGAGTTAATGTTTTATAGACACTGTTAAGGGCGAATGAAAGAAAAGAGAGGGTGTGTGGTTGAGTTCATATTATTCTATCGTTTTTGTATTTGGTTTTATTGTTCATTTATTACTTTATTAATTCTTATTTTTACTATTATTTATTTATTATAATTTATTCCGATTATTACCATTATTACCATTATTTTTTATTTTTTTGTGTTATTACTTTATTTTCATTTAATTTGTGAATACTTTTAATATGTTAGTACCTGTGTTGAAAGCTGTTTTGTTAATATTAGGCTGTTTAGTTTTAATGAATATTGCTTCTAGTATTCTAAGTCTGTTTATGCAGTTATTATTGTGTATTAGTTTGGTGTTAGATGTTAATATTTTCCGTATATCGACCGACTGTAGTCTTTTGTTATGTGTAGTAATGTGACGTTGGATGGCGATGGTATCGGATAAACGGTAAGTAAGACGTCGAGAGAGAAAGGTGTTGTAGTATGCCCAATATAGGTTCGACGTACTTGTTCTGTAAGAATAGTAGGGAGACATTCCTTAAAATGGCATGAGAATATATATATATATATATATATATATATATATATATATATATATATATATATATATATATATATATATATATATGACGTTCGTTTGGCTGAGAGTTGTATTGGCGGTGTTATTTTTAATAATGAGGTTATTTGTTTTAAATATTGTGTAGTAAATTATTAGTGTGATCTTATTTTGTTGGTCGTTAGATTAAGTGTATCGTTTTATTATGTGACGTATTGCTTTTTCGTCGAGTTTGTAGTAAGGGTGCGTTAGTTTCTGGTTATAGAGATTGATCGTGTCTTTTTTGTTATGGGTTTTATTTTTGCTTTTATCATGTATGGAGTTTATATCTGATTTTATTTGTTGGTCGCCTATTTTATTGGGGAAGTTGAGGTTAATTAATGTTTGTTTAATATTGGTTAATTCTTTATAAAATATTTGTTTGGATGAGGATATAGTGTGTGCGCGATGAACAAGATTTTTAATAAGTGCTTATTTATATTTTTGTGGGCATTCACTATGATAGTTGGGGAGGCTCGGATTATTATTTGTGGGTTTTTTATCTGTTTATGTCGTGTATTCCGTAGGATTGCTGGAGTCCATTAATGCGTCAAGAAAGGGACTTTTATTGTTGATGTTGAATTCGGTTGCGAATGTAAGTACCGAGTGGGTTTCGAATGTTTGGTTGAGTTGTTTTAATATTTTCTTAGAAAATTTCCAAAATATCCAATATATCCAAAATATTCAAAGTATCCAAAATTTAATATTTTCTTGGGAAATATCCAAAATATCCAAAATATCCAATATATCCAAAATATCCAAAATATGCAAAATTTAATATTTTCTTGGGAAATATCCAAAATATCCAAAATATCCAATATATCCAAAATATCCAAAATATCCTAAATTTTATATTTTCTTGGGAAATATCAATATCCCAATCGTCACTCTATTACAACAATGCACGAGGCTTATGTGACATACACGCTTAGTCTACTCGAATACTCATCATGTTATACTATTGTCACATATACCATTAACCTAAAACCCCAAATTGAAATATCGTTACACAAAATAACGAGATATTATAAACGCGCTGATTCTAAATTGTTCAAGATTTGAAGATTTAATAAATGTTACTGAATTTATTATGAGTAGAAAAAAATTCAGTTTTCGCATGTGACGTTTCCATTAATTACACCTTTCGCATATTTTTAATGTTAGTTGCTGCAATTTATATAATGTTTCGACGACTAAACTATATGGGTTTTATGTTACTTTGGTCGCTGCTTTGGAAGTTTGAACTCAGCTCTTCATTTAATCTTTATCAACACAATCATAGTGAACTATTCACTCAAGTTAACGCGTATATCAAATTGACGACATGGCTATTCAGTATACCTAGAGTGTTTGGGGGATATTTTCAAACCTAAGATCTAACATTTGTATAACTATTATTACAACTAATACTAGACATTAGGTTAATTATTATCACCTAAATCTACCAACATCAAATAATATCTAAATTAGTTTAAAATCAGTTATTTATAATTAATTGAACTTATCACTTTTAAGTATCAATAATAAGTTTACACAATTTAACATAAACATATGAAAGTGACGATTTTGACTAGATTTTCTTTATCATTAATATATTTTTCAGAATAGACATTAAACATCGCTAAAAATTAAGTTTATTTCATGCAGATGCGTATTGATAGCTTTTAATAACCGAGAATCTGTGAGAAATAATGGCCAATAATATTCTATTATCAACTGTTTCTGTAAGAAGATTGGTGTGAGACTAAACATTATCCTGACAACTTCTCAGAATACATGAATTCTTAACAATAAAGATTAATTTATTATTAATGCTGTTACTCTTCGCTTCTATCGGCATTGTTTCCAGTCGTCCTGGACTACTTGCCACTTGAATCAATCAGTGCCGACTCAGGAGAGGTGTGGTTGGTTTACACCGCAATCTTTGTTTCACAATTACCCGTGCAGACACCCTTACAGGGGGTATCCATTTTCTCTCGAGTGAGAACGGAGGCCATGATTAAGGAGAGTAGAAAGTAGAACTTTGTTTAACTTTCGGAAGCCTCGTAACGCTCGCTTTTTTATTTTGCTTTTTAGTCCTTACATTCCATGAGCAATTTTCCTTACAAAGGGAAAACAATTGCTGTTTTCTGGGTCGGAATCTATCCATCTAATACTTATCGTTGCCTAGTTTTTGACCTTCAAGTAGTTGTTTTTGTTTATTTGTAGCTCTTTACATCAAGTAGTTTCATGCCTTGTCTGGAGTGATTTCCCTAAAAAAAACTATATGCAATAAGATACTAGAAGAGCCCCTGTTCCTGGAAGAATTCATATTAGAAAGTGTATTTACTGTATTTATTTATATATTGCTAGTAAAGTAATGTTTTACGTGTCTTATATGAAGTACTCTGGCAAGTTATATGTATACTTTTCTTCTTTTAATTCTTCTTGTTGTTCTTCTTTTTCTTTTTTTTCTACTCCGTCTTCTTCTTCTTCTTCTTCTTCTTCTTCTTCTTCTTCTTCTTCTTCTTCTTCTTCTTCTTCTCATGATGATGATAGTGATGATGATTCCAAAAGCTATATATTTATATGTACATATAATATACGTGCAATTTGATTTTCCATTGATTGTCATGTATTTCTCATTAATGGAACCACTCAATTTCCAATACGTCCATAGACGTTCTTATTCCAGCTTTCACGCTCGATTGTAAGGAAAATTGCCAGCACTCTACTCTAAGTAAATGGTAAGGCTCGTTTTGCGAAAAAATAAATGTTTATATTTTATCGTAAAAGGAGGAACAGCATACACAAAACATCACCCACACAAATACACACAGAAACACGCATATATATATATATATGTATATATATATATATATATATATATATATATATATATATATATATATATATATATATGGGTGTGTGTGTGTGTGTGAAAAATGACAAACTAAAAACAGGTTAAAATGCAGGAGTTACACAAAAACGAGAGCTTTGACCGTTTTCGTTCGTGTTAGCGAACATCTTCAGAAAAAGTGAAAATTTTGAAACAATTTTATTTTGACGGCACAGACATAGGGGAAAGGAAAAGATGATCCGATCGGACTATATGAGAAGACTTTTAGTCACATTGAAATATGATTTGACAAGTGGGTGACATATTCTTCTTTATTTCTGATTCTTTTTTTACATTTTTATTTATTTTCTTTTTCTTTCTCACTTTCACACCAACTAGGCTAGTATAGGGGAGGGGGTAGGCGGAGGAGGTAAAGGCACTAAGAGGGAAGAAGACAGAGAAACTAGCCAGGATAAACACACATATAGTGGAATATATATATATATATATATATATATATATATATATATATATATATATATATATATATAGTCTAAAGAAGCTTTGGGTCATTTTAAACAAAAGAAAAAAAAGAAGTAAAATGCAGTTTAAATTCCCAAAGAAACTAACTAAATCCAAGATATTGCAGACTTAACATTCGTTGGAAAATTCATAAATAAATAAATAAAAAAATAAATAAGTAAACAAAATTAAAAGGGGGTGAATTATCTAAGAGTGAAACAAAAACAGGAGACCTTAAGCGTCTAATATTAACACGGGGATCATCAGCTGTTTACCATGTAACTGTTTCGAAGATTTAAAAACAGGACAGTTATAATATTCATGGCTCTCCAATGGTACTGATTAAACTACCATTTCTCTAATAATCAAGTGTCGAAATAATTCAGCTACAAATTTTACTAATATATACATTAATAAATATTTATTTACTCCTCGCGGAGTTAGACACAAGGCTAGTTTTATCTTACTCCCACAAGTAAGATGTGACCCAAGATCGGGTCGAGCAAGTGGGGTTAAAAGCCAGCGCTCGAGAGGTGAGCACTCTGGCCATTTAAAAATTGCCTGGGCAGCCCCGTCGGCATTCCCCGGTAGAGTATACATTAATAAATATTAATAATGATAAAATAATAATATTAATAATATATTACCCTTTAGACTACCGTGTGATATGCTAATTTGCATATCAATTAACATTAATAATAATAATAATAATAATAATAATAATAATAATAATAATAATAATAATAATAATAATAATAATTATATCTAAACACTACACCCAAGAACCATTCTGCGATATGGTAGCTAGCAATAAAATTATATAGGAATAAATAAATATATATATATATATATATATATATATATATATATATATATATATATATATATATATATAAATATATATATATATATATATATAAATATATATATATATAAATATATATATATATATATATATATATATATATATATATATATATACGCATGCATGCAAATATGTATGAATATATGTATATAAGTATAAATAAACACAAACAACATCACACATAGGAGTGGGCATGAAATTGATACACCAAACACGAGCCCCCAAACATTAATCAAAATATATAACGTGTATTGTTACTCTATAAATTCAAGTCAGTTGGATTTTCTTACTTTATAACTAAATAAGATCTAATATGAAAAGTCGATATTTTATTCTCCCTAGTGTACTTCTTTGCTAGAAGAAGCCAGATTTTCAATAAGCAACAACTATATCAGTAGCCCCTTACGTTTACAGTGGCGGCCTGCCTTGTTTGGGGTGAATCATGTTAAAAAAATATCAATATTTATTAGTAATCTTAATAAATGTCCTTATTTCATTGCTGATAGATAATGGATAGGATCTGTCGCCATATGAAAAATGTAATAGTTTGAAACTTTTAATCTATCTGTTCATTTAAGTCGCGTAACTCGCCCCTCGTTAGCAGTGTCTTAACACCAAAATATACGACTTCATCAATCATTATTTCTTGACACTTTTTTAACGCAGCTCGAGGAGATTACTACTGTTCTATATTTAACCCTATTCAAATAAAATTTACGAAAATGAAGACGCTAACGTTTTTAGATGAAACACATTGCTACACTGTCTTCCTTTTGTATACATTTCCTTTCATATGTTTTCATACAGTAAAAATGTTGCTATTATTTTAATGGTTTTTACTAAATAAACCGAAATTGTATTTGGCTGATGTTTGTAGTCTATTTCTTTTTGAACATTCAAATCATGAGTTCACTTCTACATTATACTCATTATTTTAATTGTTAATTGTTATAGCTAAATTGGCTTAAAATGGCAACACTATCTATAGATCTCTCGATAAACCTTTCATTTACTTCTTTTTCGAACTTTTGCAAGTGTGTTTAACTCTTCACATATAACAAGGAAAGAAATTTGAAGATTTGATAAATGTTACTGAGTTGAAAAAATATTTTCTCAGTTGTTGTATGGGACGTTTACATTAATTACACGTTTCGGATATTTTAAATCTCATTTGCTGCAATTTATATTATGTTTCAACGACTACACTATCTATTGTTTATGTTACTTTTGTCGCTGTTTGGGAAGTTTGAACTTAGTTCTATATTTAATCTAATGGGATAGACTTCTCTCATTGCGCATTGGATGCCTACTAGATATCTAGTATACATTTTTGTCGTTGATAAAAACCACGATCATAGTGTATAATTCAGTCAAGTCAACGCGTATATCAAATTGACGACATGGCTATTCAGTATATCTAGAGTGTTTGGGGGTTTATTTTCAAACCTAAGATCGAACATCTGTATAACTATTATTATAACTAATACTATACGTAAAGTTAATTATTTTCTCCTAAATCTACCAATATTAAATTATATCTAAAATAGTTAAAAATCAGTTAATAATTATTAATTGAACTTATCACTTTTAGATATCATTAATAAGTTTACACAATTTAACATAAAAGGCACATGACGATGGAAGAAACACTTTTTTACTAACATCGACGTTTCAATCATCACAATGCTTATTTAAATTTACATTAATAATACCAGTGTCTTCTTTAATTGTATTAGACGTATTTTACAAACAAATGCAAAGTTTTCTCGAGCTTACTTGATGATAAAGGGATGTGCTCACTAAATAACAAATGAAATAATTAACGATTTGAAACCTTTCTGTTAATTTTGTAGATGTCTGATCAGAGTTCGACTTCGAGTTAATGTTACTTGATACAAGCAGGAGATGGTATTAGTGACTGGTCTGGGATGATCATTTGATTACGCTAAGAATGTTTACTTTGGGCATTATTATTTGCCATAGCCATTGATTGGGTATCAAAAAGGCAACCAAGGGTCAAGGCATAACGTGGCTCAAATATCGTAACCTTTCTGATCTAGACTTTGTAGACGGTATTGCTGCACTTGAAGTGAATACCACCGACTTAAAAGGAATTGACAACAAAAAGCTAAAAAAGGGAACATTGGTCTCTATATCAATCTCAGGAAAGCTCAACACATGCTCTCTGAGGCACACCAGTCACCTACAAGCGTGTTCATCGAAATTAAATCGACGATATGTGTGCATAATGGTTAAACATATGTAAGTATAACTTTGTGAACATTTTATAAATTATATGAATTCATAGATTAAAACAAACCCTTTTAAAAAGAATGATAATTATTTAACAATTAAATGTCTACACTGGTGTTTCCATCTAAATAATAACTATTAAATGTAAGTTCTATCTAAAATTATAAACCTTCATGTTATTGTTATCGATTATTGTTTCATTCTTTCTAAAAAAGCATCTCTAATTCTTATATTCATTAAATGAAAGATAATACTGGCATGATTGCCTCTTTTTCATCTTTATTCATATAATTATTAAAGTGGCTGTCCTTGGAGTTTAGAAATCATTGTCTTGAAAATTATACCGAACGGTCGAAACATCGGTTATACATAAGATATATAAAAATGTGTTGTTGTATTTGCTTTAGTGACTCATTTTTAAATTTAGGAGGGTTTATTAAATAGGCTTATTGGTGTGAATCCGTTGTATTGGAGGATATTTGATTTTTTAATTTTATGAAAATTACGTTTCGCTTGTATCACGATCATCAAACCCTTTACGTCTTTAGGGTATCCATTAATATTTTTAAGCAAAAAACATCATTTGCATGAATTATCGTGTTCATAAAAAAACTCTGAAGACATGCTTTTCGTATATTCTGGATTTCCCAGAAACGCTATATATAACTTTGTTGTTTAATTTATTCCTTAATGTTATGCAGGTGTATATATTAAACACACAGACACTCACACATACATACATACATACATACATACACACACATATATATATATATATATATATATATATATATATTAGTTTAATCCACATAATCATACGTTTCATCTTTACGGGAATCGTCGGTGTATACAATAATTATTCACACCGGACTCAAACCTCGGAACACTAGTTTTATTTAAAACTCAAATTCCAACGTCCTAACCCTCACAGCCGTAGTCGACAACTCGGCAAATTAGCGAGAGATTATTTAATGTATCCGCATCAAATGTATTAAAAAGATATTATAAAAACACTTACTTTAACAACTACAAGAACCTTCTTCAACCACCGATTGATTTGGCTAATAATTCAACATTCAACCTCATCGGCTTAACCTTCACATGTAACATGAATTGGAACAAATACATTGAAGAAGAAGGTGGGCTGCATATACCGTGCTAGTAAGTTTATCACACCTGGCATTATCCTGTATCTCTACAAAGCGACCGTCTGTCCATGAATGGAGTATTGTTGCCACATCTTGACTGGTTCATCATCCACTAGTCTCTCATCTTAGACAAGGTTCAAAAAAGAGTCGCCGACTTAATAGGTCCACTAGGCTCCAGCCTCTATCCCATCGCCGCAATCTTTGTGCTTGTTTTACAAATACTTTAATGGATCGTGCTCCGATGCACTGGCTGCTCCAGTGCCCCTTCGACGTAAATCCACTAGACCAACTCGTCAATCAGTAAAACCCCATCCATTCACTGTGGAGGTTCCACAGATGCTGGAGAGTCTGCTACTCAAATAGCTTCTTTCCTAGTGATTCCGGTCTCTCGAACTCCCTCCCTGCTCCCTTTTTCCTCTGACGGTGCCGACATGCAGAGGTTTAAAATTAATGTAAACAGAAATATCGCTACACAGCTCCCAACTTAGGATGATACCAAAAACCTACACCCTTATTCTCACTAGCCCCTTACGTCTACAGTGGAGGCCTGCCTTGTTTCGGGTGAAATATGCTAAAACACGATATCGGGTGCGTACATTTTGTTATTTACGTCAATTTCTGACAAAATGTTTACAAAAAGTCTATCATAATGTTAACTCTAAAACGGTTAACACAATACGCGCCAATGTTCTCCAAATATGAACCCCATTTATTTATATGTTCTTTTTTCGAAAGGTTTAACTCGGTATTGCGTTCAGAACATCATTAGTAAAGATAATTTATTTTATCTACAGATGCAGATTCCAAATAAACTATCCGCTACCGACAGAAAGTGACTTTTATTCCTGAACAAGATGAAGGGACAGTTAAAATAATTACTTTTCCTTTGCCTTCATCTAGTCGGAGATAAATCGACCACACCGGGCCAACAGCTGATATCTGATTTGGTTGTTCTATTGAAATGAACATTGATCGTTCTCTCTAACTGCGTTCGATCTATCCTTTCCGTTTTATATTATTGCGGTTAATTCCCAATGGACAACGACCAGAGCGGCGTCAACGGGTCACTGTCTCAAACTAAAGGTCAGTTGGATAAAAAGATATCAGACTGAAGCTGCTTACTTGTTTTGATTCACATTTCTACGCATAATATTCCTCTCTATGTTGAACCTACGCTACACATTTCTTCGCCCTATACCCATAATCAATCAATACGTTGACAGACTATCATCTAATGTTCTTATCAATAAAACACAGTCCATACACTAAAAAAATAAAACCATGTTTTATTTTAATCATTGGTTGATGTTTATTATGCACTATCATAAATATGGCTATATATACAGGCACCCATTTGACTATAATGGAGAGTAGGAAAAGAAAAGCAAATGTTATATTGATTACAATTGTACAATCGTCTTAAATTGTAGAGTTTAACTATACGACAGACATATACATTATCACTGTTATTAAAAGATTATCGCTTTTATATGCTTATCTGGGATGATGGCATCATAACTAATGTATATATATATATATATATATATATATATATATATATATATATATATATATATATATACCTCACTGCCACTTCAAAGAATCTATTTAATTTGGAGGAGAGAAAGAAGCAAAAAGAAGGAGAGGTAGTACATGAAAAAAACGAATGATGTTTATAAAGAAAGAAATTATATATTTTATCATACAACAAACAAATATTGCCCTAACTTGTTATGTAATATCTAGGATCATTATATAAAAAAAACACAATTTACTTTAAAGGAGAGAAAGGCGAAAAGACAGAGCGGGGCTAAGGTGGAAAAAACGGATGAGTATTATTCGAAATGAACTTATATATATATATATATATATATATATATATATATATATATATATATTTAGTAGAAATCGCCCCAGACAAGATATAAAGCCACTAAATGTAAAGAGCTAATAAGTAAGAAATATAATCATCACATAGACATGAGATGCCTATTAAAGAAAATAAAGGCTATATGAAGAAGGTAAACAGTCAGCAGAAAAGAAGCTACTGGAATAGGAAGCTGTATTAAAATGAGGTATCACAACAGCAAATTGGTGGAGACCACTAGACCAACGTGTCAAACGAGCTGGAACAAAATAAGCAGGGAATAGATCACATTATTCTCAAGAACACATACCATAATAGTGTTTATAAAAATGACTGAGACTAGCAACATCACATCTGAAAGAGAGAGGGGGGGGGCAGAGAAAAAATAAATAGTTCGGCCAATCAAATTAACGATACGTTTCTACACCTTATCAATAACCATCTAATGTGACAGAGATTCACCACCCTCCACATGAATACAGTACTTAATAAATTTTCTGATATTTTATTTGTAAAAATTGGAATAGCTTCACGTGAGAGAAATTGTTTGAAGCGTGAGAGAAAACCAACTTTACGAGAAGCAGGAAAGGCAATCGGTCTAATGTATGAACTCCAAGAACGATTTGATAACATAAAAAGGCCAAAAAGTTTCAGAATTGATTTCTTCTCAAAAGCAGAGCCCTCTATGAGAATATCAGGAACGAAAAAGGACACGGCTACGATTGAAAGACACAATCTGAGGATTAACAAGATTTAATGATATAACAAATAAATACTTACGAAACGGGCCATGAGTTATCTAGCATCATTATATAAAAGTAGCAATGTCCTTTAGAATAGAGAGAGGGGCGAAGGGAAAACAACTGAAATAGCGAAAACAACTGATTTCAGTGAAAACCCCAGGCAAAAACGAATGAGAATTATCAAGAAATAAATGGAATAATTATTAAGATAAACAAACAAATAATGACTCAACCGGTCATGAGTAATTTAGTACTGTAGTATAATCTTCTGAAAAGAAGGAAGAAAGTGAGTGGGAAAAACGAATAATAATAGTACAATAAAACGTCGGAGTCACGTGTACGTGTAAGTCTAGGATATATATATATATATATATATATATATATATATATATATATATATGGAGATAGATAGATATACAGTGTTATTCATACAAACTTCATATGTGCATACATGTTTCAGCTGTGACTGTATTTAAAGTCTAGTTTCCTGAGGCCAAAGTAAATATACTGAAAAGATAAACAGATTCGATTCTCACAGAAAGTTTTGGCTGGAGGAGGGGCGGGGCGATAAGTAAAAATTCGTAAATATCATGTTAGAATTTAAACTTCTCCTCCCCATCTGCTCCAGCCAAAATCTTTTGTGAGAATATAATTAATTTGCTTTTTCAATATATATATATATATATATATATATATATATATATATATATATATATATATATATATATATGAGACTAAAAGTATACTTTAAGAGAAATGAACCTTTATTGAAATGGTTTAAGGTCAATATACGAGATAGAGCAATTATAAAGATAGATGAGGGAAGAGAGATAAAGATGTGTGGATGACAAATCTATTTCATCTTTGATTGTTAAATACAAGGTATATATATATATATATATATATATATATATATATATATATATATATATATATATTAGACTAAAAGTATATTTTAAGAGAAATGAACCTTTAGTGAAATGGTTTACGGTCAATATACGAGATAGAGCAATTATAAAGATAGATGAAGGAAGAGATATAAAGATGTGCCGATGACAAATCTATTTCATCTTCGATTGTTAAATACAAGGTATATATATATATATATATATATATATATATATAACTCTTTATGACTCTTGACTGCGAATCAGTGGCGATTTGTGATCGGAGTTCGCACCAGCCGCCCGTCGGGAATTAACTGGCTACATTGAAGATTTCGTAATCATGAAACATCGATGTGTGTAAGTAATACATAATTGATATGTATTTATAAATATTATATATATATATATATATATATATATATATATATATGTATATATGTGTGTTTGTGTTTGTGTGTGTGTGTGGGTGCGTGTATGTGTGTGTATGTGTTACATGTATTAAAAAAGTAATACAAATATTGTAAAAATGCCGAACAAAACTGACGAATATAATTTACATCGATTCCGTGTTAAATAGAGAATTGAAGTGAAAGACGAAGGAGGTGAACATATACATAAAACGTAGACAGAATTGAAAATACATTCTCTGCACATGAGAAACTTTTAAGTGCAGGGTGAAATAATGGAGAGAAACCTGCAGAAATATTCCCTGTCTGACCGTTTCCGTTTCTATTGAAGATGCTTTTTTTCTATTTTTTTTCCATTTCATTTTATTTTTATATTTTTTCTATGAAATAATCGTGATGTATTTGTTTTTTTTATTTCATCTTTTTATACTGTTTGTATAATTCCAACAGCATCACTTCTTAGTCGAACTATGACTCTCATTTTGATAGCAATAAAAATATACATATGGTATCATAATAATTGATTCATGAACATTAAATCATCTTCGATATAGAACGCTCGCATTACTTTAAATTGAGTGCGTTTGTGTAGTTGCCCAGTCGCTTTGTCTTTTTCCATCTCCCTTACCTTCTCGCTCTATATAGTGCTCATTCTCTCTCTATATCTTTATATATATATATATATATATATATATATATATATATATATATATATATATATATATATATGTGTGTGTGTGTGTGTGTGTGTGTTTGTGTGTATTATTATTATGGTTTGTAGCTCCTAGAAAATCCCGTCTAATAGAGCACTGTAAGTGTAGTATTAACGCATCATGACGTCGCTAAGTTTAAATGCATCGCTCCTTTCATAAAAAAGTCGAACGCTCTAGATGTACATCCGGCGTATAAAGTGTTACAATTATCACCGTTTATTCGCTGTTCTATATTGGCGTCGGATTGAGGTGAAAAATACTCGTAATCCGGGGTTTCGAATCACATGACCGGTAGTGAATAGTCATATCTCTATGCTGATGAGTCCCGATTATTAAGGACGAAACGTATACGTACATAGATTTCAAACAAGAACAAATATTATATATATATATATATATATATATATATATATATATATATATATATATATATATATTATTGCTGTATACACTATATCAGCTTCAATTATTTAATTTTATCTCAAAAATGTAATTGTCTGAGTGATGCTTGAAAAAACCGCACGGTTGAAACAAATTATTGCATCGACAATTATGTGATTTCGTGTTATTATATTTTATGTTATTATTGCTCTGTTTATTACATTGAGCTCTCATACCCAGATTTCCTCCTGGAATTATCCCATTATAACACAAATAATTGGCTCCACACCGTGTTGAGCTCTCTCAGGATTTCTAGTATCGGAATTATTTCAATTTTGAACTGAGGATGGAGAAATTCACACCATCGTATTCGCTGAAAAATATACCTTTTCCCAGCTTACATAGCTTCACTTTTGATCTTATGGACAGAATAACGGACTTTACCAACAGATTGATATGGAAAGCGTATTTCTCTTTAAAGGACGAGAACTTTGATTACAAAGAAACCTTTAACTTCAGATCACAGAATACCTGTAAACCCATTGAGGCTTTGAGGCCGTTCGAGACTGATTTGTTTGACCTAGTCAAAAGAATTAAGTTCCGAAGTTATTCAAACCAATGTCAGTCCACCATGAAGAAAGACATCGCAGAGATCAAGAAGTCGAACAAAGTTTAGGTGAAGGCTGATAAGTCAGCGACAATTTACAAGATGTGCCCATCCGAATATAGGAAAACTATTCTGGAAAAAATCTGTAACAATTACAGAAAGGATAGCCACGACACTGAAAAGATAATTAATGAAAATACCAAGGAATTTGCATCTAAACTGAATATCGAGGATAGAGTGGGAAAATTGATAAGAGAAACGCATACATACTCATCAAGGACCATATAAAAATATGCATATTAAGAAACAATCTAGACTGATCAACTCTACGAAATCGGAACTCGGCCATGTATCTAGGGAGATTCTCAGAAATATTATTAATGTAACTCTGGAAACTACCAAATTTAATCTTTGGAAGGATTCGGCGGATACTATCAAATGGTTTAAATCAATTGAAAATAAGAAGAATGCCTGTTTTATACAATTCGATATTATGGATATTTACCCCTCGATTTCGAAGGAATTACTTTCGAACAGTATTAACTATGCGAGGAACTTCGTGGATATATCCGATGAGCAGGTAAGATTAATTATGGCTTGTCGCAAATCCATCCTCATAAAAAATCGGGAAACATGGATTAAATTGAACAACAACAGATTTGATGGCCCGATGGGTGCTTTTGCCTCAGCCCAGATTGCCGATCTGGTGGGCATTTTTATAATGTACACAATTAGCAGAATTGTAGAGCCTAATTTAGTGGGGCTATATAGGGATGATGGACTAATTGTTATCCCAAAGGGTGACGGCCCCCTGGTATCCAAAATACATCAAAAATTAATCAAAGCATTCAAATACCTTGGATTTAAAATAGATATAACCCCACATTTTAAAGAAGTAAATTATCTAGATATTATCTTAGACTTAAGAAAGGGGGCATACAAACCCTTCAATAAAGATAATCACACACCATCTTATATCAATACTAGATATAACCACGCGAACTGCATAATTAAACAAATACATAAAGAAAATAATACTAGAATTAATAAGCTTTCGGCTAACAGGGACATTTTTGAAGCAAATAAGCATTTATACAATAGAGCGCTAGATAAAAGCGAATATAATGAAAAACTCAAATATCCCAAGGAAGAAAATAAAAATAAATCCAGGAATAGAGGCCGAAAAATAATATAGTTCCATCCTCCTTACTGCCAACTATCTAACATCAACATCGGGAGAGTATTCTTGAACCTGGTAGATAAACATTTTAGCATAAATAATCCACTTACTCTTGCACCAAGAACATGGACAGAATACTGAGCATCCATAATCGTAAATTACTAAACAATTCTAGTAAGAATAAGGTTACAGTAGATAAATGTAATTGTCAAGTGAAAAATAACTGCCTACTGGAGGTAACTGTAAAGTTGAGTGTGTGGTTTATAAGGCCACTATTCATCCGGAAGATAACAACAGGGATAAAAAAGTTTACATCAGCATCTCCGCGGGAAACTGGAAACAACGTTTTTATGACCACAAACACTCTTTCAATAACCCAGAACTCAAGAACAAAACGGAGTTAGCTAAACCATGGTGGCTTCTGAAAAATGAGAACAAGTCCCCGGTGGTTTCGTGGTCAGACTTATGTTTTTCGGATGTTCCAGATGGATTTAGGCAAATATGCAATTTATGTCTAGAGCAAAAAATAAGAATCCTAAAATATGATCGCAATAATCTCTTAAATAAACAAGATGTGCTTATGAACAAGTGCAGACATAAATATAAATTTAAAATAACCAATGACTAGTAATCCGATGGACATCTAGATTTGTAACGGTGAAGATACCAAATTGAATAACATTATTTACGGTAACCCCCACCCTCCCCTAAATATTTAAAATAATATCTGTTATAGACACAGAATTACTGACTTGGTGATATATAGTATTTGTGTGTATGCGTATATAATGGTATTTTGAAATATTTATTTATTCAGATTATTTACTTAAAATAAGATAGCGTTAAGAACATTTGTCTGCAGGTAATACACTAGTTATTGAATTAATATAAGTATAAATGTCAAATATAACCACTAGACATTTTTAGACTTGAATTAGGGTATAACTATAGATTATCAAACTAATCTAAAATATAAATAAGGTAAGACTAATTTTTAGAACTCATATTGTATCAGTAAGAATATAGAGTGTTATGTAAATATTGTGTGTAGATGTGTGGATATATATGTATGTGTGTATGTATGTATGTGTATATATGCGTATATATATATATGTATATGTGTGTATGTATATGCATGCATATGTTTACATGTGTGAGTAACTACATGCGTATGCATTTGGTTAATATTTCAAATAGATTCAGGGATACATATATATATGTATATATGTAACTATATATATATATATTATTGTATATATATATATATATATATATATATACATATATGTATGTGTGTGTATGTGTGTATATGTATGTGTGTGTGCGTATGTATTTGTATGTATACATATGTGTATGTGCGTATAATTTTATTTCAATTAGATTCTCTTTCTTGGAATCCAGACGGACAGGGAATCTATGACACGCGGTTTGTCTATTTCTTCCCCTTCTCTGTGCCTGGCTGCTTGTTTCTTTCTTTTTTTTTCTCCTACCGAGTTTGAGAACACGAGTTTCGCTGGACACATTTTATCTCGGCTGGGGATGTATGAATAAAAGTTGTGTATGTGATTATGCTTAGTTATGGTAGTGTGTGAGTGAGGTTACGTGTGTACGTGCTAATAAGATGTGTGCGTATTTAGGTTTGTGTATGCGCGTGAGTAAAGTTGTCTATATGTATGATATCGTCAAGTCGTATGTGTCATAATTTTGACACGGCAGTTATTAGTTGATTAATTTAAAGATCCCTCCCCTTCAACCGCCATAGTTAAATATAAGTTTTAAATTTTCCCTCTCCCTAAAAGATGTATCAAATTGGTTGCTACCACCACTCTCTCTGGTTGTGTTTGAATTGTCGTAGGGAAATTCAATTTTCTATCAGTCTGAAAAATGTAATTATCTTAGTGATGCTTGAAAAAACCGCACGGTTGAAATAAATTATTGCATCGACAATTGTGTGATTTCGTGTAATTATATTTTATGTTATTCTTGCTCTGTTTACTACATTGAGCTTTCATACCCAGATTTCCTCCTGGAATTATTTTATTATAACACACACACACATATATATATATATATATATATATATATATATATATATATATATATATATATATATATATATATATATATATATATAGTAAGTTATGAAAATATATTTATGCCAATTAAACTACAGAGAGGCGCCCGAGTTTCATCTCCGGTGGAAATTATATCCCTTTATAAGATTTTATGGTGATACATGATATATATATATATATATATATATATATATATATATATATATATATATATATATATATGTAAGTAAATTTCGTGTACAACAGAATCGTAGGATCAATTTTAGAGGAAGCATCATTTTAATCAATGAAACAGACGAGTGGAAAGAAAGGAAAATTGTTAAAATTACCTTAAGGCCTTATCGTCTGACCCTCTGAGAGGAAACGTCAGAATGGTAATTTAAAAACTAAAAGTCGAATGAGATATGAGGGGAAACACTTATTTCATTTGGAGGAAACGATTATATATATATATATATATATATATATATATATATATATATATATATATATATATAAATAATTGTTCATGATTAAAATACATATAAACGACTGGTTTCGCCCTAACTCTACTAAGTTAAATCGAAGTATTTTTAAAGGGAGAAGTTAAAAATGGAGGGTGTGTTTTTGATACCATTACGCCACTCTCCCGGTTTACAGAGAGGGATTTTTGAAATGAACATTGCTCTTCTTTGAGACTTTCAGATAGAATATGGAGTGAGCCAGACTCAAGAGGCTAAATGAGTCAATGCTTAAATTCATTGCACCAATCGGGTGTTAAATCAATTGTTTCGTGATTAAGGACTCGTATATAATTTTTAGAACGTCCGGTAAACGGAAGGTCTCATTTGTAATTTTGCAGTGTATATGTTGTCGGACTATATTTAAAATAATAATTTACATCATTATTATAGGTGTCGAATGTCTTTCCGAAAAGACTCTAGAGGAGGCTTCGTATAGAACACAACATAGAAGGCAAAAATAACAAATATACCTTGTTTATTATATTAGGTTTTCAAATATCCAACTTGTCGGAATTCTCACTCACAATGTTGATTGTGAACAAATTATAAGGGTTCTATGTGTTAGCGTCGACTTGTAGCCTAGAACAAAATGAACCCCAGCTGGTAAATAATCCGGTAAACGGTAACACAATGAAGTTTTCCTTGTCAATGCATCGAGGAAAACCAGAGTTGAATTGCACTCGCCACTATAAATATATTTTACTGCGCTCACTGATAGTAATTAAAGAGGAAAATGTTTATTTGTTGCGAATGCAAAATGTCCCGTCTACATGTTTAATTTACATACGTTTGCCTGGTTAGATAGAGTAAGTGATTGATTCCGGCATATGTGGACCTCTATAATTCAAGGATAGAATTTTGCCGATTGTCAGGTTGGTCACTGGTATTTTTGTCTAGGAGACACAAATGTAGCAAGTTCGTCCGAACATATTCCAGGTATCGTAAAATACTGTATATTTTCCGTCTATACAGTTTTTTGTGAATTCTCTACTACAACATGTATAAGTATATTCTTATATATATATATATATATATATATATATATATATATATATATACATACTAAAAATATGTAAACAAAATGTTATTCTACCTTATATATATATATATATATATATATATATATATATATATATATATATACATGTATATATATATATACATATTTTTTCAATTTTGAATTTTGGCTTTTCCACTGCCAACTTCTCTATCTATGTAATTTCTCTGATGATAAGATTTTGATCTTTGAAAAGCCTAGGCTTAAGGAAAGAATAATAAACATAATTTTATTACCGAATATACCTTGCATTGAACACTCGAAAGTGAAATAACTCTGTCATTCGTACATGTTTACCCCTCTTCTTTCATCTATTTATATATATATATATATATATATATATATATATATATATATATATATATATATATATATAATATTATAAGGTACCATAAAACTTTGTTTATATATTTTCAGTATTTACAGTGCTCAATACGTGGGTAGAGCTTAGTAGTTTTTGTATAAATATATATCTATGGTAAGTAAGGAACACAAAGATGTTCATGATATATTCTATTTTTTAGACGGGGTCTTACGAGAATGACACATTTATTTATACATGCAATACAGAAGCTCATAAAAAATGGGTACCGTCAGTTTATAATCAAAACAAAAGAGACCTATAGTTTATCCCCTATGCCAGAATCTGATAAGACTCTGTTCATGTCTATCTTCCCGGAAAATACGATTCACTTTGATTTGATTGGAAACAAACGGTACCACTGTTGTCCTGATCTTCTGTAATATATATATATATATATATATATATATATATATATATATATATATATAAATTCTATTCATGGAATTAAGTCTTTCAATCTCTAATCTCATGTTCATCCGATTATGTCTTTATCAAGTCGAAACCGTTTTTTCGTATTATTTCCCTTTTTGTATTTCTTTTTCATTCACAACCTCGCATAATTCCATACCTCTTCACTCAAACAATGGCGATTATAAAAAATAATTCGCGGTTCCCGTTTACTCCTTTCTCTTTCTAACCGTTCGCCTGACCTCTTTGATATTTCATTGAGGTCCGAGAAAATAACAATATTCTGACATTTAACAATCATTACTCTTACTATAATCATTTAGATATTCCCTATGGCCTTACACAATCTAGAAATATGTATCTATACTAATAGGGGAAAAATTGTGTCCGTCCGTCAGTTTACATGAGTTCATATGTGTTCTAAAGCTATCTGACAGGGTCTAAAATAGGGAGTTAAATCTACTAAGTCCACCACTGTATATGAAACCCCAACCCCTGCCTCATCGCTGAAATATTGGGTTAGGTCGAAAACAAGTCATATTTATTATTCTACTCTTTGTCTTATTTCATATTGTTTCGGTCTGCGTTAGACCAGCACACTGAGCGGACGATCGGGCATGTGCAGTGGACCGTCAAGTGCGAGTTCATATCTAGTGTCTATAGAACCGGGTTCCTTTATGCAGAATTAAAAACAACTAGATGAACAGTTCAAGAATTAACCAATGGATATTGCAACCCTTTGAATAAAGCAAAACAACCAGAAAAATAGCTGAGACGTCACCGGAAAAAGAACGAGAATAAGCCATATTTATTATGCTCAGCTTTGGCTTGTTTTATATTGTTTTATATTGTGTTATATTGTTTTATATTGTGTTATATTGTTTTATATTGTTTTATATTGTTTTATATTGTGTTATATTGTTTTATATTGGTTATATTGTTTTATATTGTTTTATATTGTTTTATATTGTGTTATATTGTTTATATTGTTTTATATTGTGTTATATTGTTTTATATTGTTTTATATTGTTTTATATTGTTTTATATTGTGTTATATTGTTTTATATTGTTTTATATTGTTTTATATTGTTTTATATTGTGTTATATTGTTTCGGTCTGCGTTATTTTTAGTTTGGGTAAAGCCTCCTCATTTGTGTTTGTATTACAGATAGGATTATGAATATAAATCTGAACTTAAAAAGTGATAAAACGCAATATAAGTAAACCAATTGCCAGGGTAAACGTTTATTGCCAGGACACCTATTAAAATGAATTAGATATGTTTTACTCCTTGATACAGGCTTTCTGTTCATTTTTTTATTGGGGGTTTGCGATGAATAAATGAATTAATCAACATGGGATAGAATTAATTATTTTTCAGTTTTTATTTACTTAATATTATAGATATAAATGGGAATTCAGTGAGATAGGTTTCAAAGAAAAGGAATTTCTATTGATAATTGCAGAATTCATTTAAAATGTTGTCCGCTGTTTGTCTGTATGCAAGGTGGATAATTCTTTCCTGTGATAGATGCATGTTTTTGAGCACTCGAGTGGCTAGGTGATCATATTCTACGAGTGATACGTCATTGCTAATTATTTTTTTATTGGCCTTAGCATAACAGAATAAAGAAAAATGTACGTTGTAAAGAAAGGAGAGTTGTTCTCCATGCCTTGATTCCGGTTGTGAGATATGGCCACATGCATCAAGTTTTGATGCACCGATTGCATCTGCTCGGCGCATCTGCATCAGTAGATAGTATACAATTGAAACATAATTAGCACTAGCATCGGTGTAAATATCTACTCAATTGAGAGGGTATATCTATTGACTTAAATATTTGATAAAATTAAAGTAAAAAATAAAATATTTGTGGTATTGTAATAAACACAATTGTGGAGAGAGTTCTTTAGGTTGTCGATGAAATTGCGACTAAATTTTAAAATGTCAAACTTTTTTTGGAATGTTCTTAATTAAAAAAAAATTGAATTGCTATAGTAAAGAAAGATTGGTAGAAACTGCTGTGGTCGGCTGCTTAGGCAAGTGCGGCCGGTAGTGGTGATGTTGACTGTCCGATCTTTTTTAATTGCATGTTTGAGTGTTTTAGAAAATAAATAAAATGAAATAATTTCAAAAAATAATAGCAAACGTCATTATAACTAGTCTATGCGAAAAGACAAGTTTGATGCACCGATTGCATCTACTCGGCGCACCTGCACCAGTAGATATTATACAATTGAAACATAATTAGCACTCGTATCTGTGTAAATATCTAATCAATTGAGAGGGTATAGCATTGATTTGTTCATTGACTGAAATAATTGAAAATAAATAAAATGAAATAATTTAAAAAAATAATAGCATACGTCATTATAACTAGTCTATGCGAAACTACAAATAGTTGAATCAATTATAAAGGCAGTAAGCGTGTTTTAAAAATTTTTTCGATATAGTGTGTGGTAGTGTTTTTATATCAATAAAATCAATTAATTAGTAAACATAGCTTTGTTTATTGTAACCCGCCTGCGAGAAAATACAACAGTTAGAAGCAGTAGAGCTTGTTTTCCTTTCGGCTGTATTTATCAATACTATGAAATACATCAATTGTCCACGTGAATCATATATAATTAGGGAGTGACATTTGATATTAAAATATGTGTTTATTTTTTGCTGTTGAGATTGTAAATGAAAAGAACGTTTACGAAACAAAACTGCAGTTATGGGAAGTCACCAGAAAGATGTTAGTTCATTTTTGTATGGATGTATCTCCCTAGAACCAAGAGCGGGCTGTACCGAAAGTAATGGTAATGGCTGTGTCGGTGAGTTGTGGCAGAAACTGGATTGTTCTAACAAAAACTATTTCTGGAGATTGCGAGTGGAACCACCCGAGCGGACGTTACTGGAGCAATGATCACGAATGCACTTAATTATTTTGAGTTGGCGTATCATCTGTGAAAGTGCACTCCCATGTATGCGCATATAACTTTAATTGTCTCTTGTTATTATTATGTGATGTTCCATGGAATTGATTTTAGTTCATGGTACCACTGTCAACTGCATATAATGCATAAGTTCTGACTAAAAAAGTTGTTGATTGCTCGCCAAGTACCAATGTCCCATTTAACAATATAATTGTTATAACCAATGTGTGGGAGGGTTATGAACATTTATAAAGAAAACTGTTAGTTTGTTGTGCAATTCATGTTTTATGAAGAGTAAATATTGCTTGTGTTGGACACAAAGTTTCTCTACACACATGTGCCTAAGTAAAACTGGGAGCACCCTCTTGGGCTGTCACATTGATATTATTTTGGAGATGTTAATTTTTTAAGATATAAACTGCTAGAATTATGAAAAATCTTATAGTTTGCGAAATTAGAAACAATGCAGAATTATTGAAAAATGTGTTTTAGAGGACCTGCTAGTTGCTGAAGGTATTTTGGGTTTGATAATTTTTAAAAGGTTATTATTTGAAAAAAAAAATAAAGTTATGGAAAACGTTTTGGAATATTTCCCAAAAGTTTGCAGAATATGATTAGGGGTTTTGAGGAATTTTAGAAATTGCAGAATTAGCGAAAGGTATTCAGAGGAAACTGCGAGTTTGCCGAAGATATTTAGGGTGTTGCGAAATTTGAAAAAGGTAGAATTATTGAAAATCTGCTGCGAATCGAGCCAGATTTTAAAAAATATTAAAATAATAGGAGTATACAAAATATTTTACGACAGTGTCGTCGCAAGGCATGAGAGGGATGCATGAAGCATTCCCACCAGAGAAGCGTGAACATTATATATATATATATATATATATATATATATATATATATATATATATATATATATGTGTGTATGTATATGTATATATATATAAATATGGAAGAAGTTTAATTGAGAGAGGATACGTTTCGACCACAGGACGGTTTGCATGAATTAGAAAATTTGAATTGTCTCCCCTCACTGTTCTTGTAACATATTAAAATAAAATAAAATATACGGATGAAGATGAAGTCTACATTGCAAAAGAGTAGCTAGTTGAACATTCATTAAGTTCTGGGCAGTTAATAATAGTTATAATGAAAGTAATAATAGTAATTGTAATACTATTAATGAAAGTAATGATCATGTTGATAATACTAGACATTAAAGTAGTAAAAGTGATGATGATGATGATGATGATGATGATGATGATGATGATGATGATGATGATGATGATGATGATGATGATGATGATGATGATGATGAATGTTATCAGTTTATGATAATAATAATTAAAGTTGTGATAATGATGACGATGATGGGGATGGTGCTGGTGATGCTACTAGTGATGATGATGATGATGATGATGATGATGATGATGATGATGATGATGATGATGATGATGATGATGATGATGATGATGATATCTTCGAGAACATATTCCATAGCGAAATGGTAGATTCGTAATTAAATGTAATGAGATGGAGAGGTCTGGATCCAATTGAGATCCAGACGATACAGAATGGTGAGATTTTGGAGAGCAGCTGAAGATTAAACGGGCTTTTCCAGTTGTTAACAAATGGTGACTGTTTTCATGAGAAATTAAACCACAGTACAACTTAGGACAATTTAAATTCTAACTACTAGTAAATAATGTTTGAAATATATCATAAATAAATAAGAAGAAACGATATTGTTAAAAACAAGGTAAAAAATTGAGAAAATAAAATCAACCACTGTAGACAAAAGATAAAATAAACTAATGTTAGGAAAACAGTATACATGCGTAAACAAGTATAACATCTTGGAACTTTATTGATGAACTGTTGAAATTTACGAATACATTATTACTCTTCTCCTCGAGGTTGTCCTGAAATAAATTTGTTAGCTTTTTTTAAACAGAACTGAGTGGATGCTGAAAAGGGCTGCACTCCCCATATAATACTAGGTTAAGATGTCAATATGTACGAGGATGCGTATGTTTAGTGGATTGCATGTTTTCACCGCATGCGAATAACTGACTTGCTGAAAGAAAGATATTTTACAAAAAAAAACAAAAACACCAAAACAAATTGAAAATATGTGTGGTATGTAGTTTAACCCCTAATAATTTGATTCCTCTTCGGAGAAAATAGTGTATCTTACAACAGACGTTCATACTGATAGCAAAGTACTTGAATAAAGTCATGCCCAGCTAGTTATGGACATCCTCGGTTTTTATGTCCGTAGATTGTCAGCAGATTTTCCTAAATAGAAGTATTCTATTGCAGAACTCACTAAGACTACGCAATTGACACTGCGACAAATGTCGGAATTTAACAACGACTGTTTACCAGTAAAACCCGCGGACGATCACGGCCTGTGCCGCTAACTTGCACGGGCCCATTTTCTCAGACATCTGAAGCGAACTCATATACACGATATATTTGTAAAACCTCATTAAATGGCATTGCCCGATTCTGTATAATATACGAGAATAAATTATAAAGATTACTGTCACCAGAAAAATATCACACATTTAAGAATTTTAATATGATGTACATTTGATAACACAGTAAAGGTTGAAGGATAAAAACTCCCACATTTACATATGATTTTACTACGCTATAACTTGATATTCTTAAGAGTATATAAAATTGCTCTACATAATCCATTCATATATATGTATGATATATTAGGTAAACATCGTTACTGTTGAATCCGAGCCACTGTGTCTTTGCCAGCTCGAATTATCGCCTTTGCTTTAAGATAAAATAGCAATTTATATGCCGAGTTTATGATTTTATAAACAAGTAGAAGAGTGGTTACAATATCCAATGACGCGATTGTCCCAGCTATTTTGTCTTCTGGCATAACTACTGACATAATTTACTTTGTAACAAATATATCTATAACTTCACTTGCATCGAGAAACATAAGCTCACTTTGCAAATTTTCTATACAATTACGAAAACATGCACCCGCTAATTATAAAGTTGCGTGATGCTTGTTTACATGGTTGTAACGAATTCCACGATTCATACATACATTACCGTATGCGTATTAGTTAGACGAAACGCAACATTGTTTGTGTTTCGCTATGCATCTTAATGTGAACTTCAACCGTATTTAAAGCGTGGTCTAATATCGTATATCATCCTGAGTTGTGGATTGTGTAACATAAGCATAGAATGGTACTTTAATTTTAATCCAAAAGTCATTTAAAATAAAAAACGACACACGTAGTTTTTTAGATACATATTCAGATATAGATTTTCTTTGAAATGTAGTATCTCAGTGGTAGTCATTCTGAAGTAACGCATGTGCACGAATTGAACATTTATAAATTTAGAAAAGTGATTCGGTTTTAGTTTGTTAGAAGCACAGGTTTGTTTCATCTATTAGAACAATAGTCATTTTCTTAATGAAATAAATAATATTATTGCAGAGTCTTTGGCATCCACATACGTGCACTTAATAAGATCTCTAATTCAACTTTACAACTGGGCTTATATTATTAAGTTTATTTCATGACAGCTATCTAATATATATATGCAGCTTGTTCTGAGACGCTTGGCTCATGCAATCAGTTTATTTCATCGTAAAGAGCCAATATTCTTCCCACATCATGCTCTTATATGTCGTGATTATCTTACAAAATTTAACGAATATTTATCTGTAGTATAAACGCACAAACACACACACGTACCTAAAAAGACACACATATATATGTATCCACACATTCAAAAGAAATATATATATATAAATATAAATACATATATATATATATATATATATATATATATAGAGAGAGAGAGAGAGAGAGAGAGAGAGAGAGAGAGAGAGATATCAATCGATTGCTTCAGGGCAACTAATTTGTTCTGACTTATTTCGACAAATTACTTGATCTGCAATACGATATATATATGTATATATATATATAATTTGTATGTGTTTTTATTTATGTATCAGGCTATTGATAATATTACTAGATAAATATGTAGAAAGATACTGTGAAATTAAATGCAGTCTGATTACATATGAAAAAATAAACATCCATCGTCTATATCCTTTCTGCAAATCCAATTTTAAAAATATGTACATATATTTATATTTAGTAATATTTATTTTTATATAATGAAGTTAAGTTCGGTTTATTTCCCGATATTCGCAATCGATAGCTGCCGTTCTATAGAATGCTAATTTGATTCTGCATAAACAGTTCTTCTTGTGGATTGTTCTTAAAAGTTCTCAGAAAACTGAAACGTAATTTGATTCAACTTGTGTTTTTAGAAAATAGAATCGAGAAAATTAGTGCCGTATTTAATTTAATGGCATATACTGAAACATTAATTTACAATACTAATAAAAAAAAAAACTTTTTTTTTCTATTTTAGTTCCCAGATAAACAAATATTCATGTTTAAAATATTTATAAGCTGCCTATTCCTCAAATTTGAGAAACTGATCATTAATCCTGAAAAATGTAATTTTACGAAGACGGTATCATCGTATCTAGCCTCACTGAAGTACTGTGATATAGCGAAGCAGTATGTATGTGGATGACTATATGAAGCTCCCTTTCTTGCGTATAGCTTATTTGTAAGGATATCGCCAACTGCCGTTTGCTTTAAGGCATAGCTCATTAGCTAAAACTAATTCGATCTACCGGCACATACCAATGTAAACATTGAGATCTCACTTACATTTAGGCAGTGTTGTATGATAGCGGAGAGGTAGAGGCGATGACGGTTGAGTTTGAATCCCGGCTTTTGGCATTAGTTGGTCTAGCGAATCAGTTTTAATGTTGCTGACCAGATACTGCTCCCATTCTTGAGTAGGGCTTATTCGAGAAAACAAGAATTAAGAGCGCAATATTGAGTTACTATTCGGTACAGAAAATTAGTACAACATCAGTGCCATTAATTCCAAACTCAGGAGCTATTAACCTCCCATCTATCTTCAACTCTTTTGTCTCTAAGAAGAAAAAACAGTAGAGAAAATGGATGGAGTCGTATAAGTCACGTTTTGAGACTTAACTTGCGTGCAAGTGTCAAATTAGTATTGTCTAAATTTTGTGTTTGGGAAATATATGTTGCATTACAAAGCTTAACAAAATTTCAAAAGGGGAATACAATTTAAAAGTTAATATTTAAAACAAATAAAAATTGTTTTTTACGAATCCTGTGAGCCAGTATTTGCTGACATCTTGGTCGTTATTTGTTTTGATAGGTTAAATTAGTTTCGTCTAAATTATGTGTCAAAGAAAAATATGCGATTAAATTCATGAAAATTTAAAATTCAGAAATTAATTTTAAAATTTAAATTCGACATTTAAAACTTTAAAAAGTTTTATTATTTATGTGAGGTCAACCTGACAAATCAAAATCGAGTTATTTATTTTTGAGCAAATAGTAAGTGTTATAACCCTTACATTAAAGAGTCGTCTGCCGAACAGTGAAAAGTAAATAGAACGGTTACACAATCAAACAAGCATCTCGCGTTCAGCGGTTTTTCTACAGTTAATTTAATCAGTGTGTTTTGTTAAATAAATCTGTTAAAGGGTCTATTTGGTACTTTCTTCATTTTTCTCTATTTTAAATTGAACCGAAGAGTATAAACATGAAGACGTAACATTTTGGCGACGGGGGTAGTTTCTTTTTCAGAATCACGGTAACGAAAATTTACATTTCCAAAGATAGATTGCACCATGCAGCAATTATTGCAACAACAATTACGTTTGATGGAAATGTTTTCGGAGAGATTCTCAACACCTACACCATCGACGTTCTATACGCGGTTTTCACGCTTTAAGGACTTTTTTCGTTGGAATTCAAGGAACACGCGGATGACTGAAAAGTCAGACTTTGGCTAGAGAAGCATGGGACGTCGGAACACGGTCGATATGCAAACTACGTACTTCCTAAACACCCACGTTACTACAACTTCAACGACACGGTTAAGATTCTGAGACAGATTTTCGGTGAGCAGATTTCGTTCTTTAACATTCGTTTCAATGGTCTCAGCATAACAAAGTCTGATTCTACCGATTCTCCCACTTATGTAGGCATTTTTAACAGAAAATGTAAACGTTTTAAAGGGTCTTCCACCACGGACGCTCAATCCTTATGTTTAATTTGTGTGTGTAGTTTGAGATCGTCGGAAGAGGCAGACATTCGCACACGAATTTCGTCATATATAGAACAACATCCAGTAATTACATTGCAACAAGTCGCTATGGAATGCCAGCGTCTCGTGAATCTAAAGCATCCACGGTTAACACAGTTCGAAAACAACGTCGGCCCACCTCACCGACTGCAACATCTGTCAAGCCCCCAACCGCTTGCTGGAACTGTGGCAGCTGACATTTCGTACGAAACTGTACATTCAAGACACTCGGCCGTCGCAGCTGCACTCGACTGGAGCAGTACAAAGGAGTTTGCACCCCTCAAGGATAAAAAACCAACCCATAATAGACAAACCTCACATAACAGGCACTGGCAACATCACAAAAAACATAAACAGTCTGGTAGCAACTTTTCTTCCAAACCATAAATCAAAACGAAAATATGTTGCAGTGCAATTAAATAACAATACTGTTCAGCTGCAGGTGGATACTGCTAATGATATCACACTTGTATCACAACAACTATGGGAAATGAAAGGCCAGCCTGCGTTGAAACCAACAAGTCAAGTAGCACAAAATGCTTCCGGTTACTGTATTTACATGACGGGTCAATTACCATTAAAATGAAGGACAAAAATGCGCCGTGTACATTTCAAACTCATGCCATAATCTGCTAGGACTTGACTTTATCGTGTTACTAGGTCTGCTTTGACATTCCACCTAACCGGATATGTGCGGTTATATCCAGATCGTCACCTCAGAACAGCATTATCGACTAAACCAAAACATCATGAAACAATTGTCTCTAGTTTTCACAAACAACCTAGGATGCTGCACTCAGGCAGACGTCACACTGTCCCTTAAACCATTTTCTAAGCCTGTTTTTCGACCCAAACATCCAGTTACATATGCTGCATTGCCACTGGTAGACCAGCAACTTAATCGACTTGAGGAAATGAATGGCATCATACCGGTAACATATTCCCGGTAGGCAGCACCCATTGTGGTTGTAACGAAAGCCGATGTTTCAATTTGGTTGTATGCTAATTTTTCAACTGGCCTCAACGCAACACTAGAGGATCTTCAATAACTATCGCCAATCCCAGATGATCTCTTCAACATACCTAATGGTGGCTCCTGCTTTGCAAAATTGAATCTTACAGACGCTTATCTGTAAGTCGAAGTGGCAGCAACTTCCAGGGAGCTGTTAACTATTAGCACACACCGTGGATTATTCCAATTCACTTGTTTATCTTTTCGGGGAAAAACATCCTCTGCAATATTTCACCAGATCATGAGCACTATGCATACTTGGATGATATCATTGTTGGGCAATCCAGCCAGCAGTTAATGAAACAGATCAGCAAGGTCCTAACCCGCATACAAGATTTTACATACGAACATACATGTAGTACTAAACAACTCATACTATTTCATGAAATTGCATGTTATTATATAAATTGTACAATACCCTTAAACATTCAGAACTTGTGTCAATAATTCTGTGTTTTCAAAAATGTCGGCAGTAATTAACGACAGGGTCTCGCAATATAATACACAACGGTAAAAATGAGTGTCAAAAATTATCATATATATATATATATATATATATATATATATATATATATATATATATATATATATTAGTGATATTTTAAGCTGAATTATTTCGACACTTGATTATTGGGGAAATGGTCGTCTAATCAGTACCATTGGAGAGCCATGAATATTATAACTGTCCTGTTTTTAAATCTCCGAAACAGTTACATGGTAAACAGCTGATGACCCCCGTGTTAATATTAGACGCTTAAGGTCTCCTGTTTTTGTTTTACTCTTAGATAATTACCCCCCCCCTTTTTTTTTCACTTATATTTTTTCATTTATTAATTTTCCAACGAATGTTAAGTCTGCAATATCTTGGATTTAGTTAGTTTGTCTGGGAATTTAAACTGCATTTTACATTTTTTTTTAAATGCATCAAAGCTTCTTTAGACTATATATTGGGTATTTAAATCTGTATGGCTAGGTTTCCTTCCTCTTATCTAATTACTTTTCTGGTACCTAAGGTACTTAAGCTTTATTTTTTATTCATTTTTTTAATGCAACTTTAATTCCTATATAATGTTATTGCTAGCTACCATATTGCACAATGGTTCTTGGATGTAGTGTTTAGATAGTATTATTATTATTATTTTTATATATATTTTTTAATTTTGTATTTAATTTTTTATTTTTTATTTTTTATTTTTTATTTTTTATTTTTTTTATTATTGTTAGAATTAATGTTATTTGATATGCAAATTACTATATCATACGGTAGTCTTAAGGGTAATATATTATTATTATTATTTTATCATTATTATTATTTATTTATGTATATATTAGTGATATTTTAAGCTGAATTATTTCGACACTTGATTATTGGGGAAATGGTCGTATCATCAGTACCATTGGAGAACCATGAATATTATAACTGTCCTGTTTTTAAATCTTCGAAACAGTTACATGGTAAACAGCTGATGATCCCCGTGTTAATATTAGACGCTTAAGGTCTCCTGTTTTTGTTTTACTCTTAGATAATTACCCCCCCCCCCTTTTTTTTTCACTTATATTTTTTCATTTATTAATTTTCCAACGAATGTTAAGTCTGCAATATCTTGGATTTAGTTAGTTTGTCTGGGAATTTAAACTGCATTTTACTTTTTTTTTAAATGCCTCAAAGCTTCTTTAGACTATACATATATATATATATATATATATATATATATATATTTGTGTTATAGTGGAATAATTCCAGGAGGAAATCCGGGTATGAGAGCTCAATGTAGTAAACAGAGCAATAATAAAATATAATAACACGAAATCACATAATTGTCGATGCAATAATTTATTTCAACCGTTCGGTTTTTTCAAGTATCACTCAGACAATTACATTTTTGAGACTGATAGAAAATTGAATTTCCCTACCACAGTTCCAATACAATCATAGATGGTAGTAGTAGCAACCAATTTGATACATCTTTTATAGAGAGGGGGAAAATTTAAAACTTATATTTAACTATGGCGGGCGAAGGGGAGGGATCTTTAAGTTAATCAACTAAAAACTGCCATGTCAAAATTATGACACATACGACTTGGCGATATCAACCATATAGGCAATTTTACTCACGCGCATACACAAAACTAAATACGCACACATCATATGCGCACTCACATACATAATCTCACTCGCACATTATCATAACTAAGCATAATCACATACGCAACTTTTATTCATCTCCAGCCAGAATGCGTCCGGCGAAACTCGTGTTCTCAAATTCGGTTAGAGAAAAGAAAGAAAGAAACAATTAACAGGCACAGAGAATATATAGACAGACCGCGTGTCATAAATTCTCAGTCCGTCTGGGTTGAAATAAGATTACACGCACATACATATATGTATACATACAAATCCATACGCACATACACACACATATATACACATACACACCCACACATATACATATCTATACACATATACATATACACACATATATACATATATATATATATATATATATACATACATATACATACATGAATACACCTATATATATCTCTGAATCTATTTGAAATATTGACCAAATGCATACGCATGTAGTTGTTCACACATGTAAACATACATACACATACATACACACACACATATATACATATACGCACATATACACACATATACGTACGTACACATACATATATATCCACACACCTACACACAATATTTACATAACACTCTATATTCTTACTGATGTAATATGAGTTCTAAAAATTAGTCTTACCTTATTTATATTTTAGATTAATTTGATAATCTATTATTATAAATATCATGCGGGGGGGGGGGGTTATCGTACCTAATGTTATTCAATTTGGTATCTTCACCGTTGTAATTCTAGAGGCCCATCGGATTACTAATTCAAGTCTAATAATGTCTATTGGTAATATTTGACATTTATACTTATATTAATTCAAAAACTAGTGTATTACCTGCAGAAAAAATTTTCATACCACTATCTTATTTTAAGTAAATAATAAATATCCGCGTATCCACAAATACTATATATCACCAAGTCAGTAAATCTGTGTCTATCACAGATATTATTATAAATATTATGGGGGGGGGGTTTACCGTAAGTAATGTTATTCAATTTGGTATCTTCACCGTTATAAGTCTAGAGGTCCATCGGATTACCAATTCAAGTCTAATAATGTCTAGTGGTAATATTTGGCATTTATACTTATATTAATTCAATAACCGCAGAATTTTTTTAAAAACACTATCTTATTTTAAGTAAATAATCTGAATAAATAAATATTTCAAAATACCATTATATACGCATACACACAAATACTATATATCACCAAGTCGGCAATTCTGTGTCTATAGCAGATATTATTATAACTATTATGTTGGTGGTGGGGGGGGGTTACCTTAAATAATGTTATTTAATTTGGTATCTTCACCGTTATAAGTCTAGAGGTCCATCGGATTACTAGTCGTTGATTATTTTAAATTTATATTTATGTCTGCACTTAGCCATAAGTTCATCTCGTTTATTCAAGAGGTTATTTCGATCATATTTTAGGATTCTTATTTTTTCTTCTAGACATAAGTTGCATCTTTGTCTAAATCCATCTGGAATATTCGAAAAACATAAGATTGACCACGAAATCACCGGGGACCTGTTCTCATTTTTCAGATGCCACCATTGTTTAGCTAACTCCGTTTTGCTCTTGAGTTCTGGGTTATTGAAAGAGTGTTTGTGGTCATAAAAACGTTGTTTCCAGTTTCCCGCGGAGATGCCGATGTAAACCTTTTTATCCCTGTTGTTATCTTCCGGATGAATAGTGGCCTTATAAACCACACACTCAACTTTACAGTTACCGTCCAGTGGGCAGTTATTTTTCACTTGACAATTACATTTATTTACTGTGACCTTATTCTTACTAGGATTGTTAAGTAATTTACGATTATGGGTGCTGATAATTCTGTCCATGTTCTTGGTGCAAGAGTAGCTGATTTTAATGGTTTTTCTATTAAATATCTTCCTAAGTGGATTATTTATGCTAAAATGTTTATCTACCAGGTTCAAGAATACTCTCCCGATGTTGATGTTAGATAGTTGGCAGTAGGGAGGATTGAACCATATTATTTTTCGGCCTCTATTCCTGGATTTATTTTTATTTTCTTTCTTGGTATATTTGAGTTTTTCATTATATCCGCTTTTCTCTAGCGCTCCATTGTATAAATGCTTATTTGCTTCAAAAATGTCTCTGTTAGCCGAAAGCTTATTTATTCTAGTATTAATTGTTTTAGGTATTTGTTTAATTATGCAGTTCGGGTGGTTAGATCTAGTGTTGATATAAGATGGTGTGTGATTATCTTTATTGAAGGGTTTGTATGTCCCCTTTCCTAAGTCTAAGGTAATATCTAGATAGTTTACTTCTTTACAATTTGGGGTTATATCTATTTTAAATCCAAGGTATTTGAATGCTCTTATTAATTTTTTATGTATTTTGGATACCAGGGGGCCGTCACTATTGGGGATAACAATTAGTCCATCATCCCTATATAACCCCACTAAATTAGGCTCTACAATTCTGCTAATAGTGTACATTATAAAAATGCCCACCAGATCGGCAATCTGGGCTGAGTCAAAAGCACCCATCGGGACATCAAATTTGTTGTTGTTCAATTTAATCCATGTTTCTCGATTGTTTATAAGGATGGATTTGCGACAGGCCATAATTAATCTTACCTGCTCATCGGATATATCCACGAAATTCCCAGCATAGTTAATGCTGTTCGTAAGTAATTCCTTGGAAATCGAGGGGTAAAAATCCATAATATCGAATTGTATAAAGCAGGCATTCCTCTTATTTTCAATTGATTTAAACCATTCGATAGTATCCGCCGAGTCCTTCCAAAGATTAAATTTGGTAGCTTCTAGAGTTACATTAATAATATTTCGTAGAATCTCCCTAGATACATGGCCGAGTTCCGATTTCGTAGAGTTGATTATTCTCGCTTGTTTCTTAATGTGGAAATTTTTCTTATGGTCCTTGATGAGTATGTATGCGTTTCTCTTATCAATTTTTCCCACTCTATCCTCGATATTCAGTTTGGATGCAAATTCCTTGGTATCCTCATTGATTATTTTTTCAGTGTCGTGGGTATCCTTTCTGTAATTATTACAGATTTTTTCCAGAATAGTTTTCCTATATTCGGATGGGCACATCTTGTAAATATTCGCTGACTTATCAGCCTTCACCCAAACTTTGTTCGACTTCTTTATCTCTGCGATGTCATTCTTCAGAGTGGACTGAAATTTGTTTGAATACCTTCGGAACTTAATTCTTTTGACTAGGTCAAACAAATCATTCTCGAACGGCCTTAACGCCTCAATGGGTTTGCAGGTATTCTGTGATCTGAAGTTAAAGGTTTCTTTGTGATCAGATTCCTCGTGCTTCAAATAAAAATACGCTTTCCATCTCAGTCTGTTGGTAAAGTCCGTTATTCTGTCCATAAGATCCAAAGTGAAGCTATGCAAGCTGGGATAAGGTATATTTTTCAGCGAATACAATGGTGTGAATTTTTCCATCCTCAGTTCAAAATTGAAGTAATTCCGATACTAGAAATCCTGAGAGAGCTCAACACGGAGTGGAGCCAATTATTTGTGTTATAGTGGAATAATTCCAGGAGGAAATCCGGGTATGAGAGCTCAATGTAGTAAACAGAGCAATAATAAAATATAATAACACGAAATCACATAATTGTCGATGCAATAATTTATTTCAACCGTTCGGTTTTTTCAAGCATCACTCAGACAATTACATTTTTGAGACTGATAGAAAATTGAATTTCCCTACCACAGTTCCAATACAATCATAGATGGTAGTAGTAGCAACCAATTTGATACATCTTTTATAGAGAGGGGGAAAATTTAAAACTTATATTTAACTATGGCGGGCGAAGGGGAGGGATCTTTAAGTTAATCAACTAAAAACTGCCATGTCAAAATTATGACACATACGACTTGGCGATATCAACCATATAGGCAATTTTACTCACGCGCATACACAAAACTAAATACGCACACATCATATGCGCACTCACATACATAATCTCACTCGCACATTATCATAACTAAGCATAATCACATACGCAACTTTTATTCATCTCCAGCCAGAATGCGTCCGGCGAAACTCGTGTTCTCAAATTCGGTTAGAGAAAAGAAAGAAAGAAACAATTAACAGGCACAGAGAATATATAGACAGACCGCGTGTCATAAATTCTCAGTCCGTCTGGGTTGAAATAAGATTACACGCACATACATATATGTATACATACAAATCCATACGCACATACACACACATATATACACATACACACCCACACATATACATATCTATACACATATACATATACACACATATATACATATATATATATATATATATATACATACATATACATACATGAATACACCTATATATATCTCTGAATCTATTTGAAATATTGACCAAATGCATACGCATGTAGTTGTTCACACATGTAAACATACATACACATACATACACACACACATATATACATATACGCACATATACACACATATACGTACGTACACATACATATATATCCACACACCTACACACAATATTTACATAACACTCTATATTCTTACTGATGTAATATGAGTTCTAAAAATTAGTCTTACCTTATTTATATTTTAGATTAATTTGATAATCTATTATTATAAATATCATGCGGGGGGGGGGGGGTTATCGTACCTAATGTTATTCAATTTGGTATCTTCACCGTTGTAATTCTAGAGGCCCATCGGATTACTAATTCAAGTCTAATAATGTCTATTGGTAATATTTGACATTTATACTTATATTAATTCAAAAACTAGTGTATTACCTGCAGAAAAAATTTTCATACCACTATCTTATTTTAAGTAAATAATAAATATCCGCGTATCCACAAATACTATATATCACCAAGTCAGTAAATCTGTGTCTATCACAGATATTATTATAAATATTATGGGGGGGGGGTTTACCGTAAGTAATGTTATTCAATTTGGTATCTTCACCGTTATAAGTCTAGAGGTCCATCGGATTACCAATTCAAGTCTAATAATGTCTAGTGGTAATATTTGGCATTTATACTTATATTAATTCAATAACCGCAGAATTTTTTTAAAAACACTATCTTATTTTAAGTAAATAATCTGAATAAATAAATATTTCAAAATACCATTATATACGCATACACACAAATACTATATATCACCAAGTCGGCAATTCTGTGTCTATAGCAGATATTATTATAACTATTATGTTGGTGGTGGGGGGGGGGTTACCTTAAATAATGTTATTTAATTTGGTATCTTCACCGTTATAAGTCTAGAGGTCCATCGGATTACTAGTCGTTGATTATTTTAAATTTATATTTATGTCTGCACTTAGCCATAAGTTCATCTCGTTTATTCAAGAGGTTATTTCGATCATATTTTAGGATTCTTATTTTTTCTTCTAGACATAAGTTGCATCTTTGTCTAAATCCATCTGGAATATTCGAAAAACATAAGATTGACCACGAAATCACCGGGGACCTGTTCTCATTTTTCAGATGCCACCATTGTTTAGCTAACTCCGTTTTGCTCTTGTGATAGACACAGATTTACTGACTTGGTGATATATAGTATTTGTGGATACGCGGATATTTATTATTTACTTAAAATAAGATAGTGGTATGAAAATTTTTTCTGCAGGTAATACACTAGTTTTTGAATTAATATAAGTATAAATGTCAAATATTACCAATAGACATTATTAGACTTGAATTAGTAATCCGATGGGCCTCTAGAATTACAACGGTGAAGATACCAAATTGAATAACATTAGGTACGATAACCCCCCCCCCGCATGATATTTATAATAATAGATTATCAAATTAATCTAAAATATAAATAAGGTAAGACTAATTTTTAGAACTCATATTACATCAGTAAGAATATAGAGTGTTATGTAAATATTGTGTGTAGGTGTGTGGATATATATGTATGTGTACGTACGTATATGTGTGTATATGTGCGTATATGTATATATGTGTGTGTGTATGTATGTGTATGTATGTTTACATGTGTGAACAACTACATGCGTATGCATTTGGTCAATATTTCAAATAGATTCAGAGATATATATAGGTGTATTCATGTATGTATATGTATGTATATATATATATATATATATATGTATATATGTGTGTATATGTATATGTGTATAGATATGTATATGTGTGGGTGTGTATGTGTATATATGTGTGTGTATGTGCGTATGGATTTGTATGTATACATATATGTATGTGCGTGTAATCTTATTTCAACCCAGACGGACTGAGAATTTATGACACGCGGTCTGTCTATATATTCTCTGTGCCTGTTAATTGTTTCTTTCTTTCTTTTCTCTAACCGAATTTGAGAACACGAGTTTCGCCGGACGCATTCTGGCTGGAGATGAATAAAAGTTGCGTATGTGATTATGCTTAGTTATGATAATGTGCGAGTGAGATTATGTATGTGAGTGCGCATATGATGTGTGCGTATTTAGTTTTGTGTATGCGCGTGAGTAAAATTGCCTATATGGTTGATATCGCCAAGTCGTATGTGTCATAATTTTGACATGGCAGTTTTTAGTTGATTAACTTAAAGATCCCTCCCCTTCGCCCGCCATAGTTAAATATAAGTTTTAAATTTTCCCCCTCTCTATAAAAGATGTATCAAATTGGTTGCTACTACTACCATCTATGATTGTATTGGAACTGTGGTAGGGAAATTCAATTTTCTATCAGTCTCAAAAATGTAATTGTCTGAGTGATGCTTGAAAAAACCGAACGGTTGAAATAAATTATTGCATCGACAATTATGTGATTTCGTGTTATTATATTTTATATATATATATATATATATATATATATATATATATATATATATATGTGTGTGTGTGTGTGTGTGTGTGTGTGTGTGTGTGAAACACCACACACGGAAAACAGGTTAAAATACAGGAGAAAAACAAGAGATTTGACCGGTTTCGTTCGTATTAACGAACGTCTTCAGAAAAAGTTAAGATTTTGAAAAAATGTTATTTTGAAGAGACACGCATGGGAGAAGGAACATATGATCTGATTGGACCATATGATCACATTTTTAGCGACATTGAAATATGATTTTACAAGTAGTTGACATATTCTTGTTTATTTCTTTTTTCCTTATTCTTTTTTAGTTTTATTTATTTTCTTTTTCTTTTTCCGTTTAGCACCTACCTAAGAGAGGCGGTAACCTGTTTTCCGTTTTTCGTTTTTCACACATTTTGTCTTAAATTAATATGTATTATAGTTATTGGGAAACATAGTTTCGCTTCTGTGCACACAAAATATATCAATCAATAAATTGCATTGGATACATGAGATTCGTACAATATTACGACTGAAATATCAACTGAGAAAATAACATACATATACGTAAACAGAGGAACTAATCTCTCTCTCTCTCTCTCTCTCTCTCTCTATATATATATATATATATATATATAATATATATATATATATATATATATATATATATATATATATACGCAACCAAATGTTCCTTTCTTAATTGTTCTTTTATTCTTTTCACTCAAAGTACGGTCGTATGTGCATTTAAAAACAGAGAACGTCGAATTAAAACAGCACTAGCAAACCACTACTGGGAGCTCAGAGAAAATGGACGCTCACCAATAATTGAATGGATCATAATACGACAGGCCAGTACATGTAGACATCTTTGATGTAGATTATACCTGAATGTGAAATTTAAAATCCTACACTTTTAAGATCGCCGAAATCAATCAAACTGTAGAAGTTAGATAGCAAAAAGCTGCTTACACAGAAATAAATTTACCTTAGGCTAACGATAAATTAATAAATAAATAAATAAACAAATGAGTAAAAGAAAAACTAAACATAACTTTAACAATTTAAAAATTAAAACCTAAAATAGAAATACAAGGAACAACGTGTTAAAATA
The DNA here is from genome assembly GCA_963556195.1 of Sepiola atlantica. NCBI lineage: Eukaryota > Metazoa > Mollusca > Cephalopoda > Sepiida > Sepiolidae > Sepiola > Sepiola atlantica. The sequence goes on from OY744516.1 coordinate 226,188,367, forward strand.
AATTCACCCATTATATTGACACAACAAAGGAAACAGGATATATGCCAATCTATAGACAACCGCACAAATGAACAGGATATAGGAAGTAACACCAACAATACCTATGTTTGCGAGAAGCCAAACGATTGGCTGAAAGAACAACAAAGGCTCTGATTGGTTAACTTGCTAGCAGTGTATATAAAACACCGAGCAAAAATAACTCCATGCATTTTAGCCTGAAGATTCCCCCCGGAGATGAAACGCGGGAGTCTTTGTGTAGGTTAATTAGCATAAATAAATTTCCATAGCGTACTACCAAGCTCTACTTACGTATCGAACACTGTTGAAGTAAATACTTAAAATTGACACTTAAAAAATTATATCTCCTTATAACATTTTATGTGGATACATGAAATACTAATTATATATATATATATATATATATATATATATATATATATATATATATATATATATATATATATATATATATATTAATCCCAGTATGGTATAGATCTACAGGATATAACTCCAGGGGAGTTTAACCAGGTTCATGAGAGTGCTCAATAGAAATATAGAGCAGAAATATAAATGATAATTTACTTAATTTTGACTACAATTTTATTTCGAGGCATGATGATCGGGAATCCCTCAAACTGCTCTCGTGAAACAAAATCAACTTTGTAGTCAAAATGAAATAAATTATCATTTATATGTATATATATATATATATATATATATATATATATATATATATATATATATATATATATGTGTATATATATATACGAAGTTAAGTGATATCACTTTGTATATATATATATTATTATTATCATTATTATATATATATGTATATATATATATATATATATATATATATATATATATAGAGAGAGAGAGAGAGAGAGAGAGAGAGAGAGAGAGAGAAAGAGAGAGAGATAGAGGGGGGAGATATATGGAGAATAAGAAAGACAGATAGATCGAGAGAATGAAAATATAAGAATAAAGATGGTAAAATACAATATCTATTACGTGCTTTTTTTTTTAATTTACTGCTCCTGAAACTGCTGTTACAATTTTCATAAGCGAACTTTTTCATATATTTTTAATGTTTCCTTTTTACATTCGACATTGATGACTTTTGGTAATTCTCCTACCATTATTTGCTCCGTATAAGTCATGGCTTAAGAAAGGGAGAA
>OY744516.1:226194544-226244544 GCA_963556195.1 Sepiola atlantica
AAACGTTTCTAACGTCGTTCAAATGTTTAAAACATCAGTCGCTCTAAAGGAAAAGCGACAGACTCGATTCTTGTGAATTGCCAGTGAAAATACAAATTTTTTTTTTCTGTTTTTATTTCTTTAGGTCACTGTTGAAAGGTAAATAAAGGTTTCGAAATTGCCAAAATGTCTACGCTTCGTGTTTGAAAAGTTTAGTATTTTAAACTAGAAGGGCTACTCGACATTGCCCGGGGGAATAGTATTTTCTTTTATCGATAACAATTGATTTTCCACTGTTGTCACACGCGAGGTAAATCTTAATGTACACACCGAAAACAACTAATCGAAGTGAAACTTACCCCCCAAGAAACAAATCCCAACAAAAAGACAAAAATAAACAAATACGCGAGTTGCATCTTATTATAAAAATAAATACCCGAATAAAGTTTTAAACCATACATGAGATAAGTTTTACTTAAGAAGATAAACTTAACTTATCTCTCTCATGACGCTCTCTATCTCTCTCTGTTGTTCTCTCTCTCCTGCTTACGACACCGTATTATTATGTTATTGTTTGTATTATTGTTAGAAGCAATAGTTTCGTCAATAGTAAAACAGTAAATGAGGTAATGAGAACAGATACTACACTTTGAATTTTGGATTTGAACAATATATACAAATTTAAATAATGAAAAAATTAGAAACAAGTGTGGAAACAGGAGGGGTCGTTGGTCAACACATATAAAATGTATATCTTACTCTTAACTAGGATCATCTCACTCACTACAATACCATATTTACTCTTTGAGGTCTTACTTAAACTATCTTAAAATAAATACATTGATTTACAAAAATCAAATGAATTAAAATAGGGAGTAGGATCTGAGAAACGAACCAAGAAACTATAAAAAATGTGTGTGTATAAGTTGAAGCTGCTGGGCAAGCTTGGTGTTGTATTGAAACATATCAATGACATGCAACATCCTATGCAATGAAGATCATGAAACTCCCAACTGCCGGGATCTTCTTCTGATTTAAACTGTTAGTCGTTCTTCCAAACCTTGCTCTAATCCTTTCCGATTGGTTTCAGTATTTACTTAGTGATACATTCCAGATCTCGGGAGTTAACATACTGCATCTTGTTTTAGATAACGTCTTATTATGTTGTTAATGTCATTTATACTTGTCGTATCGCTAGTGTTTCTGAATGTGACCCATGTGACTCAAAGTACCATTGCACAATGTGGGTTCTTTACTCAATGATGTATTTGTTCATGATAACGTCGGAAGGATAGCTTTAGCTACTCTGAAAAACGAAAACTATTTAAAAAACAAAATAGCTATGAATTTTCTCAAGTTTCTGTGACTTAAGGGACATACACACACACTATATCTATATATATATATATATATATGTATGTATATATATAAGTATATAAGTATACATTCTTATTTATACAAACATTAAATAAATAAAAATAAATTTTTTAAATAAAAAGTTATACTTATAAACTACTCTACTTGTCATTGAGCACTTTTTATAAACACTTGAGTTTCAACGGATTTACATTTACAGAAACAAATACAATATATATATATATATATTGATATATATATATATATATATGCCACATAAATATGCATAACGTTTTTGAACACATTTATAACACAATAAGACATTAGACACACATTCTGAGATAGTCAAAGAGCCGTATTTCTTACAGCCTTTAGATTCCCAAATGTTCATTCATTCATTGTGTACTGACCAGGTTCATAGTCGTCTAAGTCTGATGCTCTTGTTGTATCCGGTGTAAGTTAGTCGATAAGCTAATATTTAATTTATAAGGTTTAGATATTTACATGTACTGATTTGCAAATTATTTGTTACCGCTTATCGTTTTACAAAGTAATTATGTAAATAATGTGAATTTTTGAAGAGGCTAAACCATTTCCAACTGAATTACTCGAGCCTTTTAATGGTTTGGCGTCTCCAAAAAATGCAACGGATTTTACAATTGTGACGCAAACGTTTCCTAGATTTCCCGTCTATAGCTCTGCTGCTATAATGTTCATGACGTCATCAGCAGTGATTTGTTTTTCACTATACTGTCAATTTCTTCTATTTTTCATATTTGTATTTATCTTATATTTTTTTAATATCTGTTTAAATTATGACTTTTTTGTAATAACCTTACCGACTTATCTGGTTCGTATTCCTCTGACGAGAATAGTTCGTTCTCTGAAAAGCTGTTGCTTAAAGAAGTAAAACTATTTTATTTTTATTTGAAACACCTTATCTTTGGCAACTGATGATGTAATATATATTGTAGTTTTAAAATCATTATTCCCAACTTGTCTATCTCTCTCTCTCTCTCTCTCTCCCTCTCTCTCTCTCTCTCTCTCTCTATATATATATATATATATATATATATATATATATATATATATATATCCCAACACATACAACGTGATATTCGCTTACACAAGTTTTCGAGATCATCCTAGAACTTCCAGTCATAGGAAGCAGCCATCGGTAATCACCTGGTTAGTACAAATAGTTGTTCTGACAAGTATTCCGATGGGTGGGTTTCTGTTTTACACAGTGCCAGTTCGTACTACCATCTCAATATTGTTGAGGCGTTAGTTATTAAGAATTCTCGACCTAGCCTGTGTAGACAAAATATTTTGAAGCATCAGTTTGAGATCTTTAATGATTTAAACCAACCGTAACGTTGAGAGATTTACCTTTTTTCTTTTTTTTCTCTCAATCGTTTTCTCCATCATAGACATTTTTCCTCTCATATCTCATTCGATGTTCTTAGTTTTTAATTTATCATTCTGACGCGCCTTTCGAGAGGGTCAGACGATAAGGTCTTAATGACAATTTTCTTTTTTTCCACCCACCTGTTTCATTCATTAAAAAAAAATGTTTCCTCTGAAATATATATATATATATATATATATATATATATATATATATATATATATATATATATCAACTAAATAACGCATGTTATACGTTTGGTTGAGTATTGTAAATCTAACCAGCTTCAGTGTTACTTAATCTTATAAGATTGAGATCCAAATCTTATCTATCAAATTAAAAATATAGTATAGTATCCTATTATTGCAGATTACCAGACAATCACATTTTTTTTCTAAAATATCCTAAACAACCCACACGTTTGCGACATCTGCCGCTGCTACTTTAACAATCGTGTGTTAAATTTGATTAAGTGACAATTTTTCTTGTTTTAGAGAAACTTGCGGCTTTTTCCAATTTCTTGTGAACGCGTTAGCGTTAGGTTTAATGTTAGTTCAAAGGAAATATATTAACTTACATAATATGGTAAATATTTCTCGAAATGCGTCAGGCTACATTTAAGGAATTCTGTATATTTGTATAACTGTTTCATCAATTCTGTGTTCTTATTGCTATCTGATAATAATCGATATCACACTAACATGAACCTCAACTTTTAATTGTATTACTAATCGTTTGAGATATTGCACACAGTTTTATCGCTAATCGTTCCCAGATATTTGCCGCGTCATATAAACTAGAACCGATGCCCTTGAAATAATCGGTGGAAACAACTTTTTTACCAAATAAGACTTTTCAGGAAGAGTAGATGTTTTTTTTACTACTTCACACGAGATTTGACAACATCTCAAATCAGTAGTTTATTTCATGCAATTACAGAAGCGATAATATTAACACCGAAATCTCGCGAATATTATAAACACCCAACACAGTGTTCCTCACTATATTTCATATGTTCGCACCACAGACAACACCCAATATTGTCTGCGCGCCTCTTGGTTGAATGAGAGACACACTACACATATATACCCAGCGATGCACACAAACACCGCTTACCGAACGCATATACACAATTCGTAAATACACTCTGCGGCTAACAAAACAGGCACTCTTATATACACACCATATTCATGCCAATCGCATGTACACACTCGTAACGCGCGCAGCACCAACCGAAAAAACGTGTGTACTCAAGTTTACTCTAAGTGACAAGTCATTTCTTTCACAAGAACGTTCTCGAAACTCGTTCAAGTTTCTCAGATCTTCACTTAACTTTTTTTGCTGCCACAAAAGTTGTCTATACTAAATTTATACATTGTTATATTTTTCACACTATATATAGGGTTGATAAGTTAAGACGTATATATACGTCACCAAAACAAAACAATAGAAGACGCACCTATACACAATTCGTGACCCAGACTCTCCAAGACAACACAACTTTCAGATATTGTTGACTAAAAAAGCAATTTTATATTTGTTTGTATACGTGCGCGGGAAATATGAACGCAAACTTTCTACAATCTAAGTTTACTATCTCTACAATTTCGGTATCTCTTTGGTTTCGTATGGTTAGACTATCATTCTGATATCAACCATTTAATCTACACGACCAACATCGTCTTTATAATAACTAGAACATAGCTAATACATTCATATTTCAAACAAGTTCGTTTAACCCCGATGGACAGCATTCTCCTCTTAATAAATTGATTTACTTTTTCAATAATAATTATTTTAATTGATGGGTGGTACGAAGCGAAATATCGAATAACAAAAACTGAATCTTTCATGTATACTAATGAAATACTAATGTAATAAAAATGTAATGCAAATGGTGAAGGTATGAACCCCACCTGTGGTATGTATAATCTGTTGACTGTTTACACGTGTTGTGTTGTGAAAGCAATGATAATTCACATGGTGTAAAAACAAAATGACGAAAGAGAATAAATCGGAGTATAATTCATAAAAGGTATATATTATACTTTATGGAAATTGTGTGACTAAGAAGAATCTGTCGCATTTATGAACAAATATGTGTACTTTATTTTCCGTTTATCGCATACAACTTAACTTTCCGCTCGCTGTATTGGACATACAATTCTGCTTCCGAATTACATATTTCTCGGCTGTTTGAAGAGAAACGCCGCCCTTTTTCCTAATGCTGTCGGACCATCTTTTTGGTGAGCGTCCGATTGGTCTTGAGTTTCAGAAGGCTTTTCTGCAGCTGGCATTTATCATCCTACTACTTCTAGCAACATAACCAAACTATCGAAACCTCTTAGTCGACTCTACATCTTCGATGGTTTATGTCATGCCCAGCGCTTCGCGTATGCAAGCATTACTAAGCCTGTAATTCCCAATAACCTCAAGATGTTCTAAGACATTTCATCTCAAACACCAACAGGGACCTGATGTCTCGTTCTCCAGTAGTGCATGTCTCTAGACCTATATGGCTATCCGCAGAAGGAGTGCTTTATACAATTTTACCTTAAGGATTCTGGACATGTCTCTAGATATACATATTGCGTTTTGTAAACGCCTGCGACGCCATTGATATCCAGTGCAAGACATCTGAAGCACAGTTAGGTACAAGACTGCCAACAAACTTGAACCATGCAACTTTTTTAGTACTTGTTTAACATTATTGAATTAAAAATAGATGTCCCTGTTAGTAAATGCAGTCGAGCGTGTTCGTCAATTTAGCGGTTGACAAGCAGCTGTGATCATTTCACTTGGCTAGTTCTGTTGGAAAATATTTTTTAAATCATTCTCGTAATTTTCTTTATATGAGTGATATCATTCTTATGTAATTTTAGATTTTCATAATAAAAACAAACATACACCTTATTTATTGCTTTTATTTTAGAACATACACATTATTAATGTTGATTAGGACAAAAACGAGACCACCAGATATTCGTCATGTCGTTACATAAACTTTTTGTTTGATAACCCAAATTATTTGAATACAGATATCTTGTTCATAAGAGATGCGTAACATTACCAAACACCACACATCTACTTGACACGAGCGTAGCTGAATGTTTCACTTAAACACACACAAACACACACACACATTGTGATGTATGAATCTTAAAAACAATGCTGTTGTTTATTTACTTATTATATTTTATTTCGATATTTCGAGCAATCTTTGTCAGATAATGATATGACACGAAGAAAATTAAGACAAATGTAAGTGTTGATGAAACGGGAATTTTCAAAAAAAAAAGCCAGCGTTCATTCTTGTTACAATGTTCAAGTCAGTTCTTACGAAACCTCCCATTCGATAGGATAATACATCCGTTGTATTTTTAAAACAGAAATACACGTTATAGATTACAATTAAGAGTAAATTATTTTCAAATATATATAGTTTAAATGGAACTAAGCCATTGAAAAGAAGAGAAACGAAACAAACAAAAAAATGTAAACCAAAATAAACAAATAGATTAAAGGCGAAAAAAGTAAGTGAATGAATATAAATATAATAAATTGGTTAGTATAAAATATGTACTACTACTACTTATGATAAGAATGATGATTATAATAATTCTATAGTCGTTAAGTAATACAATCATATACAAAAGTTATATATATATATATATATATATATATATATATATATATATATATATATATATATCAATACAAAATATATAAATAGATGCATCAATATAAGAATATAAGATTTAACGGAGGTACTTTAAAATGAATATAAAGGTAAAAGAAATTAAGTAACCTGAATACATTAGATAGCATTTTATTAACAGAAATATATATATATATATATATATATATATATATATACATTGAAGTAATAGATGTATTTATATATACATACATACATACGTACACACACATATATATATTTACACATACATATACATATATATATATATATTTACACATACATATACACATAAATAGATCAATACACTATCTATGAATAGTAATGAGAATAATAGCAATAACATTATGTAAAAAAGTATTTATATAAATAGATAGATATATCAACAATATATATATATATATATATATATATATATATATATATATATATATATATATATATATATATATATATATACAGATATATCAATGACATGTAACAGAGGTTCCTTAAAACGAATGTATACTTCAAAAAATAAATTATGTAATAATACTTATCTGAATAGAAAAATGTATATATTATAGTATATATATCATGGAAAAATAATGAAGATAAAAAAAAAATTATTTTTTTATTCTCTCAAAATTTATTCACTTGTATTTGTTCTGTTGAGTAATTTTTTCTAATGATCTTTAACCTCGGACGTGAATTCTTTTTATTTTCCTAAACGGATTTTTGAAGACATTCTGCTATTCACCCGACATTTTCTTAACATTCATGATTTCCTGTATTTGCTCTTCTGGAAATGTTTACATTTTTCATCGAGGATAATTCCGTTTGCTAAAAAAGTGTATATTTTCATTTTTTTTTGATGATTTCATATTTTAAAATTTGTGCTAAACAGTAATATTATATTATAGTTTTATTCATTGATTATTAAAACATACATGTGTGAAAATCCATAGATTACCGAAAGTAAATAAGTTTATTTATATCTTCTTTGTTTGAAATATATTTTGATTTAATAAATATTTTACTTCATCCAATTGGTAATATCCATCATTTATTTACTTGTATCACTGCTCTATTTTGTATTTTGATCAAAATGTCATTCTTTTTTTGTTATCCCTACATTTATATATATATATATATATATATATATATATATATATATATATATATATATATATATATATATATATATATATATAGTCTAAAGAAGCTTTGAGGTATCTTAAACAAAAAGACACAAAAAAAGGAAAATGCAGTTTAAATTCCCACAGAAACTAACTTACTCTAAAATAGTGCAGACTTAACATTCGTTGGAAAATTCATAAATAAATAAAATATATAATAGTAAGTAAATAAAATAAAAAGGGGGAGTAAGTAGCTAACAGTGAAACAAAAACAGGAGACCTTAACGTAAGCATCTAATATTAACACGGGGATCATCAGCCGTTTACCATGCAACTCTTTCGGAGATTTAAAAACAATACAGTTATATGCATGGCTCTCCAATGGTACATATCAAACTACCATTTCCCCAATCAAGTGTCGAAATAATTCAGCTTAAAATGTTACTTATATATACATAAATAAATAATAATAATAATCAATATATATATATATATATATATATATATATATGTATATATATATATATATATATATATATATATATAAAAGGATTTAATTAATTAGAACATTACAATTGTTCCAAGAATTAGAACATCAAGTCTAGTATGGCGTACGGTCGTTTCCAAAACATTCTGGAAATACTTTATTTTTTTAAATAAACAAAGTTATACCAAAATATCACTTTATCAGTGCCTTTAGCACCACGTCATACAGAAATTCAACGTAAAAAATAACAAGCTCGTTGTATAGGAACACCTATTGACAGGAAGAGACACAGAGACAAATATTAGAAAAAATAATAAGTTACAAATATAAAATAAAAATAGAGAGATACAATTATAATAATAATAAAACATTATAACAATTTTAAAATAAAAGTAAGAATAAAAATAAAATAAAATATAATATAAAATATAAAAAATAATAAAATATAAAGAGGAAAAATAAACTAAAAGGATAAAAAAGTAAATGAAATAAAAAATTAAGTAAAATAGAATAAAATAAAATAAAATAAAAATAAAGTAAGTATAATAAGAAGAAAATATGAAAGAATAAGCAAATATATATAAAAATATATAAAAAATATATTAAAAAAATTAATGAAATTATAAATAAATAAAAAATAAAGAGTAAAATTATAAACTAATGATATAGAATGAAGGAAAAATTAAAAAGTAAAGGTAAAATTACAAAATAAAAATGAAAAACAAAACTAACAATAAGTAGATGATAATGGCGTATGAATTATATATTCTCTTTTTTAGATTCATCGTAATATCTAATTTCATATGCGAGCTTATTTCCACATTTAGTCTTATATGTAAAATTAGAATTTTTATTGACTAATTATATCATGATATTTAGCCACCTGGAAATATATTCCCCCTCTTCTTTCCCCACTTCTGCACGTCTTCACTCACTGCTATCCACATTATTCCCGCTCACCCCCACCCCTCCACTTTTTTCACGTCCAACCATCCACATTATTCCCGCTCACCCCCACCCCTCAACTTTTTTCACGTCCAACCATCCACATTATTCCCGCTCACCCCCACCCCTCCACTGTTTTCACGTCTAACCATCCACATTATTCCTGCTCACCCCGCCTCTTTTTTCACTCAGAACTATCCACATTTATTTCATTCCACGCGACTGACCTCACCAAGCCCGGACCTCGGTCCTACTGCGTCCAGTAGTTGCTACTACTTCTTCCCATCAACCCATCATGTCAACCTAATATGTTCACGTACTTGCATGACATTTTTCTTAATATCACATCCTGAAGAAGTCTTACAAATAAAGACGAAACGTTGATGAATACATAAAAAAACATCCTTTTTGGGTTTTCCTTTTTCATTTCCCATTACGTCGGATTACCTTCATCCTTCCTTTCTCATATATATATATATATATCCACTGTCTGAATGTATTTTAAATTTGATATTTTTAAAACTGTAAGGAGACTTCTAAATGCACCCTTTTTTAAAATAAAATAGTTTTTCTTTCTTTTGTTAAGCGACATGTTGTCATTTAGTCTTGAACTTATCTTCTTATTGAAGTCTGGTGTGTAATGACCGATATAAGTTGTGCACCTTGGTATGCAGCTGTATGTTATGAATAAAATATTTCCACTGTTTGAATACATTTAAAATTTGTAATTTTTAAAGCAGTAAGGAGACCAATAAATGCAGACAATTTTTTTTTAAACATATATATTTTTTTTTAATTCAAATTTTCGATTCATAACAGAATCTTCATCAGGAAGATACATATGATATTTTTTCTTTCTTTTTTTTTAAGCGATCTGTTGTCACTTAGTCTTGGTATATATATATATATATATATATATATATATATATATATATATATATATATATATATATATATAGAAAATATTTGTTACTGCTTATTATCTATGTACGTATACGTTTCGTCCCTTTTCAATCAGGACTCATCAGCATAGACATATGACTATTCACTACCGGTCGTACGATTCGAAACCCTGGATTACAAGTATTTTTCAATTCAAATCCAACGTCGTTAACCGCGCGTCCAATATATATATATATATATATATATCACAACAAGTATTTCAAATGGATGAGAGGTATACGTATACATCTATATCATAACTAAGGTAGCAATATGTAATTGAATGAGCGTTAATTCGAGAAACAATAACAAAAATAAATTTAGGCTTAAGGCGCTAAATATCACACATAAAATTGAATAGGGGCTCTTGGGTCAGAGGTAAATTTCTGAGCCACATGCAGCGTGGTCGTAGTTTCGAGACCCGCTTAAAGTCTACCTGTCCTGACGATTAGTACAACTATGAAACAAGTGCACGTATTACTTTGATGTGTGGATTAATATGAATCAAAATGAATATATATGTTCGAGTCCGTCTTCCTCCTCCTCCTCCTCCTCCTCCTCCTCCTCCTTATTGGTTTAATTCCTTGCTGTAATTCATTTCAAATTACTACTAATCTTCCTTCCCACTTTATTAACTTACAACGTTCCCGATCGGCGTTTATATGCTAACTGCTGATTTTTTCTTTCTTTATCTTTCTTTTTTAACATTTCTTTCTTTCTTTTTCCCTTTCTACTGTTTATTACACGTGACTATTTTTTTCCAAATTGCGTTCTTTATAAGAATTTGAAAACTTTTCTGTTTTAAATTAAAGTTCTGCTACTAACTGATGATGATTGTATTTTAACAATTGAAAAATTTTAGTAGAACTATTCAATATGTGTTTTTGAGTTAAGTTTTGTTAGTTGTTGATTTCTTATCATTTATTCCATTTTTATTTTTACCTACACACACGCACACACACATATATATATATATATATATATATATATATATATACATATATATATTTATACATATTTATGTATTTGTACATATATATATTTATACATATATATATATACATATATATATATATATATATATATATATATATATATATATATATATATATATATATATATATATATATATATATATGCAATTGCAACGGGAATTAGAAGTGGAAGACCCATATGTTTTAATTAACCCTTAACCAATACCATTATGCTTGCAAGGGTATATATATATATATATATATATATATATATATATATATATATATATATATGTGTGTGTGTGTGTGTGTGTGTGTGTGTGTGAGTGTGTGTTTGTGTGAATAAACGTGTTTCTTTGAATCGGATAGCTTGCATCATATTGCGAGGGACACAGAAATAGCGGGACGTAATTGTATATTTAGTAGCATGATCACCTATACTTTGTATTATGTGAATATCGTGATTACGTTAACTCAATGCAATATCACATCCATATATGCATCACTTTCGACTGCACTGTCCGAATGAAAGCATTTATTGCGATTGTATTATGTTCATATGGCCGTAATGACACTAGATTATTCCGCCCAGCGCCTCTGAATTCTCTTCAGCGCTATGGCCAATCAATTTGTCGCGAATGATAACAAAAAAATAGTTTTTATTGTTGACCGTCTCGCCAACAGGCAGAAAGACGACATTTCTATTCATTATTCTTTCATCTAATCCATATCCTTTTTACTTTCGCTTTTTTTTCCTTTATATTTTATAGGCGCTAATGCATTTGTAACTGCGCTCAATTAGCTCTTCGACAAACCCGATGTGATTAACCTTCATATCAAATAACGCTATAAGGATTTTATCACAAAAACCTGTGTTTCTATTAGTTGGTCATATGTATTTTTTTTAGTAAATCTGACACGTCTACCAAGAAAAACTCAATTATTATTTCTTTCGTTGAATGTTATTATTATTGCGGCTAAATTTATTATGTTTTTAGTCTTATATTACTGCTAGTATATATTACGAAGGAACATATACTAAACTGCTCCCCAAAAAGGTGTTGTAGCCTGGGATGAGGGTATCATGACCACAGAAAAAATACTATACAACCCCCTCCCCCCCAAAAGAAGATATCCCAAGAACTGGCTGGAGAACATATACTACACAATCCTTCCTTCCTGAATTTAGCATGGAAATATAGTAAAAATAGCTGGAATAGAAACATAAATAAAATTGTCCTTTAAAAGTAGGGGTGGGACGTAATGGGTGAAAATTTCAGATTCATGCGAGTTGTATTGTTTTGTGTTCATTTATACATAAATAACACTAAACAATCAAACATTTTAACAATTTTGCAAAATTCAGAAGGTGCAGGCAAAAAATAGCCGTTAGGGCTCCACGGGACTCAAAATCCATCATTTTTCGGTGAAAAAGTGGTTTCATGCGACATTGCAGGTCCTAAAACATCCTCAAAAGCTATGAATGGATATAGATGGTTAAATCTGATATAGTACTGTAATGTAGGACCATTTTCAGGCTGTAAAAGGGTTTTCATGAATGTAGAATAGTCAAAAACTTGTTAGCCTGCACCTTCTGAATTTTGCAAAATGTTTTAAATGTTTGATTGTTTAGTGTTATTTATGTATAAATGAACACAAAAAATACTACTCGCATGAATCTGAAATTTTCACCCATTACGTCCCACTCCTATTAAAAGCTAATACTAGTATATGTTTCGGTTTGAGACATACCAATACACACTCTCCATTTGTGTTTATATTATTATTAGTATTAGTAGTATTAATATTATTACTATTATTACTATTATTATTATTAGTAGTAGTAGTAGTAGTAGTAGTAGTGGTGGTAGGAGGAAGAGGGGATATACGTATTTATTAATTATTACAAAAATTATGGGTATAAGTATAATTATCATTATCATTTTTATTTTATTATCATTATTTATTCACTAAGAGTTCTTCCATGACTCATTACAAGTAATTGACTTTTTAAAGAATTTTGATATTAAAATTATAAACGATATCTAAAATAAGTGTCAACATCTATTTCTTAACCCAGCACGTAGTCACATTGAACACGGACTACTGTTAAGAAGAAGACCAAAAATAAATAATTTATGAATAAAAATCGATTGAAAAAGATCAATTAGATCGAAAGCTTTCTTGCTCATATCTTTAAGGAACATATTGAAAAAGTATTTTAAAGCAAAATATACTGTATTTGGATGTCTTTTAAATTAGATCAGAATTTGAAATACTTAATGGTACTTACTTAATATGTTTCAGATACTGTATTTGGCTGTCTTTAAAATTGGATCAGAATTTAGAATACTTAATGGTACTTACTTAATATGTTTCAGATACTGTATTTGGCTGTCTTTAAAATTGGATCAGAATTTGAAATACTTAATGGTACTCAATTAATGTGTTTCAGATACTGTATTTGGCTGTCTTTAAAATTGGATCAGAATTTGAAATACTTAATGGTACTCAATTAATGTGTTTCAGATACTGTATTTGGCTGTCTTTAAAATTGGATCAGAATTTAGAATACTTAATGGTACTTACTTAATATGTTTCAGATACTGTATTTGGCTGTCTTTAAAATTGGATCAGAATTTGAAATACTTAATGGTACTCAATTAATATGTTTCAGATACTGTATTTGGCTGTCTTTAAAATTGGATCAGAATTTGAAATACTTAATGGTACTTACTTAATATGTTTCAGATACTGTATTTGGCTGTCTTTAAAATTGGATCAGAATTTGAAATACTTAATGGTACTCAATTAATATGTTTCAGATACTGTATTTGGCTGTCTTTAAAATTGGATCAGAATTTAGAATACTTAATGGTACTTACTTAATATGTTTCAGATACTGTATTTGGCTGTCTTTAAAATTGGATCAGAATTTGAAATACTTAATGGTACTCAATTAATATGTTTCAGATACTGTATTTGGCTGTCTTTAAAATTGGATCAGAATTTGAAATACTTAATGGTACTTACTTAATATGTTTCAGATACTGTATTTGGCTGTCTTTAAAATTGGATCAGAATTTGAAATACTTAATGGTACTCAATTAATATGTTTCAGATACTGTATTTGGCTGTCTTTAAAATTGGATCAGAATTTGAAATACTTAATGGTACTCAATTAATGTGTTTCAGATACTGTATTTGGCTGTCTTTAAAATTGGATCAGAATTTGAAATACTTAATGGTACTCAATTAATATGTTTCAGATACTGTATTTGGCTGTCTTTAAAATTGGATCAGAATTTGAAATACTTAATGGTACTTACTTAATATGTTTCAGATACTGTATTTGGCTGTCTTTAAAATTGGATCAGAATTAGAAATACTTAATGGTACTTACTTAATATGTTTCAGATACTGTATTTGGCTGTCTTTAAAATTGGATCAGAATTTGAAATACTTAATGGTACTTACTTAATATGTTTCAGATACTGTATTTGGCTGTCTTTTAAATTGGATCAGAATTTGAAATACTTAATGGTACTCAATTAATATGTTAAAGATACAATATAAACAATCTATTAATTATTGAGCTTATATTTAACTTCAGTATTGAAACATTTTCTGAGAATGAGATAATATTTATATTTTTTACAAATTGTATATATGGATCGTTTAAAATGGTTGATGAAAATGTTGTAATCAATATCTAGAATAAGCGTTCTATAAATTTAAAATACAGTTGATAACCAAATCCTAGTAATGTCATCGTATGGAAAACTTATAACATCTATGTACACCATTTTAGCTTTTGTAAAAACTACGTAGTTGAAACGTTAACCTCGTTCGACCATCAAAACATATGTAAAAGTATGAAAAGAACAACGATTAAAAATAACAAGCCGGGTGTAAATCAAATTGGTATTTATTTGCACTCTGCTTCTTTTCCTGACTCGTTGCGGGTTATTTTTACAACCAATCTTTATATTTCTTTTTTGGAGTGATAGACGAATCAACTTTTCATTCTACATCTTTCTTCAGCTGGCGATTTTTTTGTAAAATATATGTGGGGAGGGGAGTCGTAAACTATCTGGGGTTTTGTTTAGAACGCAGATAAACAAAAAATGCACACTGAATGACTTGGTTTGAATATAAATTGTCAAACAATGATATAAAAATATTTTTTGAAAGAATACGTTCGTCGAACACTCTTGACTAGTCTTCTACCTATGTTCGCTTTTAGGTACATATAGATCTTAATTTCTATTACTTACGTGACATTTTCCGATGGCCGAGTCGATATGGCGACTGCTTGCAGAATCTAAGTTGACTCTGTGAACTGGATTCGCGCCTACTGACCGTCTGAAATTGTTACTTTCCTGCACTGATGAGAGTAATAAGCTTGAAACGCTAGCGCGTGTAGATATTAATACTTCAATATTTATCTTATAAATATTATACTAAGCTCTTTCAGAAATTAAAGTTGAACACTCTCAGACATGTTAAAAATAGACTATCGAAAAGTTCTAATGCAAAGTTCCGAAAACGTTCGTCGAACATTCTCGACGAGTCTTATATCTGTGCCCTTTTCTAGGTACATAAAGATGTTAACTTCCCTTGATTACGAGACAGTTTCCGATGGTCGAGTAGATATGGCGACTGCTTTCAGATTTTAGGCTAACTCTGCGAACTGAATTCGCGTCTTCCGACCGTCTGAAATTGTTAGTTTCCTGCACTGATGAAAGCAATAAGCTTGAAACGCTAGCGTCTGTAGGTATTAATAATTTTATATTTATTTATAATATATATATATATATATATAACATAAATAAATATATATATATATATATGTATGTATATATATATATATATATATATATATATATATATATATATATATATAAGCTCTATTCAATGTTAATAATTGCGCTTGCTTTTTGTAATTGAAACTTGATCTCTTTAGAAAGTATGATCGATATAAATTAAATTTATATTAATGTAATGTTTTTTTATATACATCTTACTCTCTCTCTCTCTCTCTCTCTCTCTATATATATATATATATATATATATATATATATATATATATATATATATATGTGCGATTTTATAAAAGCTTACCAAAGCATTACGTTCACGAGACCAATGATCACCATGAAAGACTTTTCCTTACAACTATTATTTATTCAAATCATTTTTTCCTACACGTGTTTCACTACCAAACAGAAATATATATATATATATATATATATATATATATATATATATATATATATATATATATATATATATATATATATATATTTACGGCACTTTAAAGCATAAGTTACAAAGAGGAGCATTTTCTGCTTTGCCTTCGGCAAAACAAAATTAGTTACTTACAAGTAAAGTATATTGTCACGTGCCAAAAAGAGCGATGTGTTACAAATCGTATAGTAGGTTGGGAAGTGCACTATCGCTTCTTTACGGTCCCGGATCCGGACGAAAATCGACCGTTTCTATTTTAATATTAACTAAAAGAGTATACCATGTTCAAAGATCAGCATCGTTCCAATTACTTGAGCTGACAGCTCTCAGTCGAATACACGGGAAAAAGAGTACGGTTGCTTGTTGATCCGCACAGTGTTATTGGATTCTTCATTTCTTCCTGTCTTTCTTTGTTCTTTTCTTCTATCTTAACTTGAACTCTCTTTTCTTTCTTTCAACCGTTAGAAATGTCCTTCTCTATTCCATTCTGTAAGAATTAGTCTTTATCAGTTCTGGATCGTGTCTCAAGCGACCCCGTTGTTCCAAGGTCGACCAATATACAATAAAATGAAACGTATAGAGCCTAAAATAGTAATTGTATATTTAATGAAAAAGACAGGAATGGGCCGTATTCATTTTTGTAAAGTTATTCTATTTTCAAGCTGCAGAATGCCATGATTGCTCTTGTCCCGATTGATTCTCCATAGAAAATTAAGGATTAATGCCTAATGTGACCAGCTGCCTTTACAGTTCTACCATAGCTGCAGCAAACCAAGATGTCAGCAGATCTTTAACAAAGCATATGTGAGGAAACGATTTAAAGGATCAGTTTCATGCGAACTTTGTGGCATCGGTCGATATTTAGTATCAAGTCATCCAGAATAGGACACTGAGTAGCTTAATGGGCCACGATACTATCACAAAAGAAGCACCAACAAATGTTCCCGTTTTAATCCTGGGTTAGATAATCAGATTAATTGCGTAGATGTATGGTTTGCGATTTGTTTTATATCTAAGTAATGTTTACCCTAGCTAAATAGCCAAGGAGATTCGTTTGGTTTATTACATCCTGATTGTATCCATCAGTCAATGGCTGTCAGCCCATTTGTTTGAGAGGGGTTGCGGCGTTTTCAAATTCCAAGTAGATCGATATAACAATCGTAGATATACTACGACACGTGGATACTAAACTACTTTTTTTTCTATATGTTGTTTTCATATCACTATTTAAGATTTATTTTTATGTATTTAGTTTAATTATTTTTTATTTAGTTATTATTTTATTTTTTTTACTCACTAAAAGTTTCTTGCTAATTATCATGGAATCCGGTCTCCTTGCCTGTATTACCACCACCACCGCCACCACCACCACCACCACCACCACCACCACCACCATCATCATCATCATCATCATCATCATCATCATCATCATCATCATCATCATCATCATCATCATTATTATTATTATTATTATTATTATTTACTCACTATATCTTTCCCACAAGTGATTTTCAGTGACTAGTAACTGGCAATAACTGGTGGTGTTCTCATTAGTCCGAGTGACAAAAATACACCCCACATTTCAAACACTCACCATTGTAAATCACTTTGCCTCATTGCAACAGCTTTTTACCATTAATTTCTTGCTAGTAAGCATCATTGGTATTTACTGGAATTTAGGTGGTAATAAGCCTCTCCAAGGTTTCAAAATTATCTACACCTTTCCATTGGAGGTTTGGCTGTTAGTCTCCCTTCACGGTCTTTTCATTCTCCTTGGCACTTCACAACAGTTAGATGCTGTACTGATGGACGATCGCATCACAATTTTATGTGTGCATATTTGTTTGTATAAGGAGTCAATTTATTCAGTTTGTCGGATTATTTACGTCTCTTAATCTACTTTTTTTGTTATTTTACGTTTTGAAATGTTTTGTTTTAGACTGGTATCTTTTGGTTATGTTCGTTGGTTTTCCCACTCCCGAATTGTCCTTAAGATTTCGGATTTATTCTTGGTTTTCCGGGACTGTTCCTAGTGTAATTACTGGTATTATAGCTTTCATGCTTAATATTCATTACAGTCCTCTGGAAAGTCATGTGTATTGACTTCGTTTTTCTCACTCTTAGATCTACACACTTGTTGGGACAGCTAAAATTATGAATTGGCAGGTTTTCCCTCGTATTGAATATTTTCACGTCCGGTCTCCTTGCTTGGGTGAATTTTCCTCTTTGTACTTCCATGTTCCAGAGGATATGCTGCTATCTATTTTCAGATTCTGTTCCTGCTTTGTGTCTGGTCTGCACTATTTGCTTGTATATTAAAATGTCAAACTTTTACAGAGTGCTCAGTAGACTGCTTTTCAAACGGAACGGTGTTTTTTTGCATTTATTTGAGACTAGTTTACAGCATTCACTTATAATCTGATTTATCGTATCGTCCTTTTGTCCACAGTGTCTACATTTACTGTTTGCTTAGATGATGTCTATCATACATTTAGTATAGTGTGTTATAGTGGCGTTTTTATAGACCGCTGTCAATAACGATTTCGTTTCTCTGTTCAGCTGTTCTTGTTGTAGACATGTCCAGGTGTGTTGTGTGTCTCTTTTCGGGTCACTCTTATGAATCATTCATGTAGCTGATTGTCTTTCTATTTTTATTTTCTTGTTTTTATGCTTTCAGTTTCAATGTCTGATGTATTGTTAATTGATCTTGTGTCTTTTGCTGCAATGATCAGCTTTTCTGTGTTATATATTTTTCCAGCTTGTTTTCGTGTCATCGACACACACGTCGATACATACAAGTCTCATTTATCCGTCTCTCTGTTTTACTAAGAGTCGGTCAAAATTATGATTTGTATTTAGTTCATATTTCATAGTCATTAGTTTCCTAGTCTTCTGGTCCAGGTGATTTTGTTCTTATTTTATCCAGCCTATGAATCGTCTAGAATATTTTACTTAATATACCGCCCGGCTGTTTATTTCTTTGATCAGGTTTCCGGGAGGGGAAGGTGGTTAACTGGATAAAGACACAGACTGAAGACCTGGGTGTTCCAAGTAACAAATCCAGTCGGTTACACAGTACAACTTTCACTTAGGGATGTAAGCAACCCCCTCGTGGTCCTTCCAGTAAGTACCCGATGTCTTTCCAGAAAGATGTCTAACTAGAAAATTATCATGAAAACTAATGCCAACACCATAATCATTTGATCTACACGAAATAAAGAAGAAGGATCAGGTTTCTACTAAATATATTGTTTGTAAATGTTTTATTAATTCGTTTCAATCTTCTCTGTTATCACTCTTGATTTGATGGCACGTGTTTCCAGAACTCACATATATTTGTATTACGAAGTTCCCTTATCGCCCTTACTTCCTGATGGTTCGTTACTTCTATGCTTTCCTCCGTCGCGAACCCAACACTTCTCATTTGTATCATTATGATTCATCATTATTATTAGTTATCCTAAATTAACTTCATTTTGTGTCTTGTTTCGCTTCTGGAATTTTGTATTTTGTGGGCATCTTTAGCATTACAATTATTGAGTTTCTCGTTCAAACATAATCTATATGGACAGCCTAATCATCTGCATGACTTGGCACATTGTATTTTTTGTAATCGACTTATTTGAGTTCCCAGTAATTTTTTGAAAATCTTTTTTCCAAATCTATACTTTCTGTTATTGAATGTGCTTGTGTGATTATAATACCTAGACTTTTAATCTAAAGCAGTTTCTCGTATATTGTTATTCGTATTTTAATGTATGAATATTGTCCTTTGCAAAATGATGACTTCGGTTAAGCAGTTTCCTTTTTCTGTAATGGACAATGTGCAATTGTTTTGCGGTTCAACATTTTGTCATCATTATTAACTTTCATATTTTGGGGGGATTATTATTACTGATAGATGTATTGCTATTTCTTGTGAGTATATTGTATTTATTATTGTCATTTTTGTATTAAGCATTTTGTATTTAATATTTGATGTCAGGGATGAATTACGGAAATATTTCAGTCGATATGATTTAAGAATTTCGAGTCAAGTTTATAATTAGCACATGGTAGGGTAACATAAACTATGTTACTCTTCAAATGTGTATTATTGTTATCATTTCTTACATATAATTCGATATTATTATACCTACTATGTTTTAGAGATGTGATATAAATGTTACTTGAATTATTACTAAGCCTACGTTCGATAGAACGAAAAATATGTTTTATGATTGATGAGGGTAAATAAGCGTGCACGACTATAATGTTATGATTATCCATTAAATACGACTCTTATTTATTTTCATCTAAGTTTAAAGTGACATCTAAAACGTTAGTTATGTTTATGTTGGCTTATAATTTACTCATAGTCCGAATTTGTTATTTATATATATATATATATATATATATATATATATATATATATAATTTAGAAAGGTTTTTACCATTACCTAGTTATAACCTGTTAGTATAGCCACTTTATAATTTCTGACTCTATTCTACACCAAGATCCTACAGACTAATCTGATCCCAAAGAAATGGTGAACAGCAAAAGTCATTGCTATATTAAAACCTGGCAAAGACCTCAAACAAGCAGAAAGCTAGCGGCCAATCTCTCTACTCTGTGTTCCCTACAAAATACTGGAACGCCCTATACTCCAACGTATATCCCCAGAAGTAGAGGACATTCTGTGCGTGGATCAGGCAGGTTTCCGGAATGGTCGCAGCACAGAGGAGCAAGTATTGGCCCTAACCACCTTCATCGAAAATGGTTTCGAGAACAGACTGAAGACTGTGTTCCTCGACCTCACATCCGCCTATGATACGGTCTGGCACAAAGGCCTCATACTGAAACTCACAAAGGAGATTTCCGTCTGGGCAACAACTGCCATCCAAACCCTGCTGACCAACCGGAGGTTCAGAGTTCAACTTGGACATAAAACCAGCGCATGGAGAGCACAGAAAAATAGGCTCACACAAGGCTTAGTTCTAGCTCCAACACTATTCAATGTATACACAGATGATCTACCCAGCACCATATCCCGCACATTCATCTACGCGGATGACATCTGTCTGGCATGCCAAGCACCGGACTTTGAACAACTGGAACGGGTTATCACTGAAGACCTTACTAAACTGGACCAGTACTGCCAAACCTGGCGTTTAAAACCAAGCCCAGCAAAAACTGTCTCCAGCGTATTCCATCTCCACAATGTAAAAGCTGCCAGAGAACTCACCATCCCCTTGAGCGGTCTCCAACTTAAGCATGCCCCTATTCCAATCTTCCTTGGAGTGACCCTTGACAGGACCCTATCTTTCAAGGAACATATCAAAGGGACGGCGGCTAAGGTGAAGTCCAGGAACAACCTGCTCAGCAAGCTGTCTGGTGCAAAATGGGGTGCATCATTTTCCACGCTACGCATCTCTGCATTGGCCCTTGTCTACTCTGCAGCAGATCACCGTGCCCCTGTTTGGTCCAGGTCATCCCACACACACCTTGTAGACACCCAGCTCAACTCAACAATGAGAATCATAACCGGGACAATCTGCTCAACACCACTACCATGGCTCCCCCATATCACACATTGTACCTCCACACATCTGGCGAACAGCATCCACTCAAAGGATGCTTCAAAATGTTGAAAACTCTCCTCATCTACCAATCCACCAAGACATCCTCAACCCACCCGCTGCCCGACTTCCATCCAGGCGCCCCATCTGGAAGAACATCCCACAAGCTGACTTCACAATCCAATCAGCCTGGAAAAAGGAATGGCCGTCTAAGGAGGTCCCTAATAACCACCTGGTTTCAGACCCTAACCAACAAGTGCCTGGCACCGACCTCCCTAGGAGAGAGTGGTCAACCATCAATAGATTCAGGACTGGACATGGCCCGTGCTTGGCCAGCCTTCACAGATGGGACAGCAGCCCATCCCCACTGTGTGCTTGTGGAGAGGAGCAGACAATGGAGCACATGCTTGAAGTCTGCCCTCTCCAACGACTGAGAGGAGGATTAGCCACCCTCCACACAGCAGACCAGGAGGCCACTGCGTGGCTGTAGGACTTTGCATTCGCTAAATATATAATCTCTATATAAGCCAGTTACATTATTATTTAAACCAATTCTTGAGAGCATACAGACAGCATATCCTTACAATGTATGATGGCTAAGGATACGTATGTATTGACTGAGATTTGATTTTGATAACCGGATTCCAAATAATAAATTTTGTAGTTTAGACCAATAGGCTTGATTTCAAATGTTTCCGTTAAACCGCAGATACCGATCGTGGATATACTTGATGCATGATGTAATTTGTTATATATATGTTTATTTATAGAGAGAGACATAGAGTGAGAGAGAATGAGAGAGAGAACATATATATATATATATATATATATATATATATATATATATATATATAGAGAGAGAGAGAGAGAGAGAGAGAGAGAGAGAGAGAGACAGATACAGAGAAAGAAATAGATAGATATATGTCCAAATATATTTTCTGTTTAAGGTGTGTTTAGTATATTATTTTCTACTATATTTATATATATATATATATATATTTATATATATATATATATATATATATATATATATATATAAGCCATTTACAAAGACCAAGTCCCATAATGATGTGTGATAGTTAATGGCTTGTTTACTAGAGTAATCTTGTCACATTTTAGCAAGCGCAATTCTTTCGACCGGAAACCGGAAACGGAAAGAAGAAGATGAAATATTACTGTGTTTATCCTTCCAGCGTTATTTTTCCTCTACATTTCAGAAAAACATAGAAAATATAATGTTTCAATAGAATTATGTCAATGATATTTTGCATAACCATCGGTTGACCTGCCAACGAGGGGAGTAAGCTCCTTCTCTTATTATTGTAGACATCGTCAGACGGCCATCTATTAAGAGAGACGCAAACGAATTGTTTTCACTTTAAATAGGAGTGAATCAAGGCTCTTATCACACATGATGGAAGCTTTAGTTTTGTTTCTTTTATGGCTGACAACGTAAGCTGGTTATATCAGTAGGATGAAATCAGTTTTTACGATTTAACACTAACTTAATACACCTCTATTGATTTCTCCAAAATGGAAAAGCTTTTATAAAGAGAGTAGAGAAAGACTAGCCACGTCTCTTCCATGAGTAATTAGTTGTAGGGAGGGGAAAAGGAATCTCCCACTTGATTTTGAAGTCGGTTTTGTACTCTCTCAAGGTAGGAAAAGACGCTCTGAGATGCATCTATTCAGATGCGACAACAGAACTCCATCGTAGAACGTATTTAGTTTTTATACAGGTAATGATTGTGTCAGGCGTGATATAGCTTCTGGAGCGGTAGAATGATCCAACCATTTTTATATTGACCTTGGCAACGGATTTTATGTAAGTCTACCATTTAAGGTTTGGAATTAAGAGCATTCACAGGTGATTATCAAAGCAGGGCCTCCTCGAGACGAGATTCATTTATTTCAATTGGGACCAAGTAAGGATGTAAGCGTTGGTGGGGTAAAGAAAGAATCTTAATTTTGGACGCATTAAAATTAACCAGCCAATCTTTTCCTCATTGTACTACGTGATCAAGGTCGAAAGAGAGATAACCAGAAAGATCTTGATCAGTGTTGCTTTGCGAAATGATCTTAGAATGTGATTTAGGAGATTATTGGTGAAGATCAGGAAGAGGGGTGGGCAAACAATGTATATTTTCGGCACGCCAGTTTTGATACTATGAGTTTCGGACTTCTGCTCATCAACAACTAATTTTATAAATGTAATGTTTCTGTAAGTGAAATAATAACGGAATTATGTCAAAATTTGGTAATCGGGGAGCTGTATTCTGTCAGTACTGACGGAGAGTCTCGAAGTAAATAACTCTTCTGGTTTAAATATCCGAAACAGTTACATGTAAACAGTCGAGACGCCCCGTTTTCAAGGGCAATATTTAAGATAAAGTCTCTTGTTTACAGTTCGCTATTGATTAAATTAATTAACGAACATTACTCATTGATTGCGGACAAACAGAACAAATTTCTCACCTACATAATTGATATTGTTGATATAATGTTTTTCATTGTTTATGCAAATCGCCCCAGACAAGTAATATAGGTACTTTTTGTAAGGAGCTAAAAATACTACTTCAAGGTCAAAAACTAACAAACGATAAATATTAGATAATTGATTCTGGCCCAGAAAACAGCAATTCTTCCCCTTTTTTCAGAAGCATTGCTCATGGAATGTGAGGAATACAGGATAAAATATAGGTAAAGTAAACGCAAGAAAAACAAAAGAAAAGTTCTACAAAAGTCCTACATGTCTGCAAAAGAAAACTTCTCTTTGTAGACATGGTGATTAGTACGACAGACATTACATACGGTGAATAGAAGTTATGGAAGACCGTCAAATATCAAAAAAAGTCGTCATCAAATAAATTTATTTATAGCCGCAAAACACGTCGATGAAAATAAGCGACCGACGATCGCCGATGAATTCCGAATATTTGACACGTTCTAATATATTTTTTGTTTTTTGGGACGATTTATTTTTACTTAATTTTATATCGAAAGAGACACTTTGATAAATCTTTTTTAAATCATGACTTCCTGCGAAAAATAATTGTTTGCAATGTACGTAACATAAAAGAAATAGTATTTGTAAGGTCATGAACTGAGAGTGACCGGAACGAATGTAGCTACCTGCAATATTTGATGAAAAAGAAAGAAACTGAAATATAATTTTAAAAAATAAATGTCGTACTTATGTATTTTAATATTCATGGAAGCTTTTACAAAATGAGTCTAATATAGTGTACATATTTGAAAAAAAACCGAAAAGCAATATAATTAACCAGAAGCTAATAGTGCTCGGTAAATCTATTTCAGTTAATGTTGTTATGCAAATAAGCGATAACAACTTATTTGAGTAGCTAATAAATCAGAGAATAAGAGTGTTGAGAGGGAGCGTTCTTTGTTTAGGTTGTTAATGTAAAGTAACTAACATAGCAAAGTCAGAATAGGACACAATCACGGTGTTACCGACATATGGGACGTTCAAATATCTTATCTATGAATATTGGTGGCAGCGTTCGTAAAACTTAGTGTGAGAGTGAAATTTCCTCTGACTTTTCCTACGGACAGCTATCTTAATATTAAGCCGGACTATATATAACAATCGATGAAATTGAAAAAAAATACATAACATTTCTTTACAGAAACGCAGAAAAACTTGGCATGAAAAGGTTTTCTTTTTGTTTATAAAGAGAAGGTCATACATATTTAATGTAAATAGTTTCTAGAATCTTTAGATGAAAGGGGGAGTGTGACTTACTGAGAATGGAAGAATAAGTCGGCACTGAATTTTGAGGCACAGGAACATTCATGAGATGTAAAGCGATTAGAGAACTATACGTATTATACAAAATATCAGTTGATAAGTACTTTGCCTGACGATTTATTGTGGACACGTGTTGTTTGACGCGGATATCCAATCTTTGCGATGACTGCTCAACGTAGTGCGAACTGGAACTACATTTAAATAAATAAATAATAGAATTAGAGGGAAGAACATATTTTCGAATCGACAAAAAAATGGGTTTAATGGAAAAAACAACACGTGTATTCGCGGCCAAGTAACATTTTTGTACAGACAAAGTAACTTGTTTTGCGAATCCATCAATTATGTTGCCTAGCTAAGGTAGGCGAATGTAAATAAGATATAGAAGCTCATACAGCTTTCTAATATCCAGAAATGTTATTGTTGATAGTGGGTTCAACAATGTCTAATGGATAGCCATTGTTACAGAGGGTCTTAATAATAAATGTAATAACATCATCCAGTTGGTCTGAGAACAAATCATTAAGTCCCTATGAGTAAGCGTCTTAATTAAATTAAAATGTTGAGTGTGAGACAAAATGTGTCCCAACGTGTGTAGAGACCTTGAAAGTTGATTTCCGGTATACTGTTGTTAAAAACCGGAGAAAGCATTGCTAACTAACATATCTAGAAATGGAAGTGAAGAATTGGCTTCCTTATCTAAAGTAAACTTAAGAACTGGATTGCTATTGTTGAGGGACGTGAAAAAAACGTCCGCTTCCGACTCATTGTTGAACAAACAGAATGTGTCGTTAACATACATAGCGAAAGTAAACGTCTGGTGTTTCAGAATCAGATAGAAGCCCTCTTTCCTGAAGGCAAACCAAAGATTGTTGCTAATTCTAACCTCAAAGTAAATCCCATAAATGTTACTTTGCTGCGAATACACGTGTAGTTTTTTCCACTATACCCCCACCATAATAATTTGTTTTTAAAATTTATTTAAATGTAGTTGAAGTGCACACTACGTTGGGCGGACATCGCATCCAAGTCAAACAACACGTGCTTACAGAAATTCGGCAGGCAAATTACTTATCAACTGTGTTTTAGATTATACGTATGGTTCTTCAGTCGCCGAACATCTCATAAAGACCCGTTCCTGTGTATCAACATTTCACAAGTAAGTCAAACTCTCTCTTTCATCTGAAGATTATAGAAAAGATTCATATCAAGTCTTTGAGACTTTATCTGTGTTATGAAAAAGACATGTAGTTTCTCTTTATTCAACTTTTGTACACTCTTTCCCTCCCTAGCATATTTTCCGCTTGATCTCAATCTCAGTGTAGCTCTGTTGAGCGGGATTCGAACCCGGGCAGCTTGCCCATTCATTGTTTTATCTTTTAATTTCATTATGTTTAAAAATAGATATGGTCTTTATATATATATATACATATATATATATATATATATATATATATATATAGTATAAATATTAATACACACATTATTCGTTACGTATGTGCATACATGTTTCGGTTGTACTATTCACAGAGAGTCAACCTCTTCAGACTAAAAACGACAAGGAAGTGACTTGTCCTTTTTGGTTTGAAGAGGTTGCCTCTCTGTAGAGAGTACCCCCAACACATGTATGCAAATATGTAACCAATAATGTTTGCATAAATAAACATTTATACTAAAGAACAGCTCTACTTGTTATTGAACACATTTTATAAACACTGGAGTTTCCCCGGATTTACATCTACAGAAACAAATACAATACGTGTAGTATTTTAATAATTTTGACGAAATAGACATAATTACAATAAACGAAAACACAAGAATAAGGATCAGATTAAAAAGAATATTTTAGCAACAACGTTAAAAGAAAAGAATGTATGAACATAGGAAGAAAGAAAATGGCATTTCTACCGCGACGTGTTTCATTCTAGCCTCTCTCAAAGCAGAAACTACGACTGAAAGTGTATAAGAAATTGTAGGCATACCTCTTTCCTGGTAAATATCGATATTTCCCTAAAATTAGTTGTGAGTATCTTATCATTTTCTGCCTGCAAAATGTATCTCTCTTTATATCAATTTATATATATATATATATATATATATATAATAATCGTAATAATCCAGGTGAAAAATATCCACAGGGTGGTAATCCAGAGAATTTTAACCGGGTTTATAAAAAGTGCTCAATATCAAAATAGAGCTTTATATATGATAATTTTATTTACACAGACATGTACAAAATCTGCGACACTGGCATGTCGATGTAATCAATCAACAGTTACTATAAACTGAGATCTCATCAGGCAGAGTTAGAATCCGATCTTAACCTCAGATCATATTTGGAGAGAATGAAGTGGAGGGATAGAAAAAGGGAAGAAGAAGAAGAAAAGAAATTTAACATTTCAAAGATTAAGGCCGTTAAAAAATTAAAATTAAAAATTAAAAAATCTAAAAACAAAAAACAAAAAATCTAAAATCTAAAATCTGAAACAAACAGGGCAAATAAATAAATAAAGAAATAAAAATATAAGGTGGAAAGGGGGACAAATAATGAGGGGAGAGGTGGTGGGAAGGTAGACACATGAAGGAAAAGAAGGAGAAAGAGAGGGCGTCTGTTGATTCAGATCGAGAGGGAAGGAGGGGAGTAGACATGCACGAATCAATGTCGAAAAAACAGTCGAGTTTATAAATGTATTGTTTCAAGTGAACTGTAATATTGTGTATATGTGCGTATGCGTGCGGGCAAACCGGTCAGATGCGTCTGATTGTTGTGGTGGTGGGGCGGTGATCAAATGTGTCGCGATTCTGGATTTAAATTCTCTTTATAAGTTGTCTAGAGTTTATTTGCCTACTATGAATAAATAAATATATTCGTTAAATATAACAGGATTAGTAATAATAATAATAATAATAATAATAATAATAATAATAATAATAATAATAATAATAATAATAATAATAATAGATACCCCTAATAATTGAGTTAAAATAATTAAAATAATAAATGAATGATAATAAAAATACTAAAAAAGTATAACTAAAGAATAACTAGAAAATGCCGGCGTTATTAATTATTATTAATAAAAATAATAATAATAATAATAATAATAATAATAATAATAATAATAATAATAATAATAATAATAATAATAATAATAATAATAATAATAATAATAGATACCCCTAATAATTTAGGTGAAATAATGAAAATAATAAATGAATGATAATAAAAATACTAAAAAATGTATAACTAAAGAATAACTAGAAAATGCCGGCGTTATTAATTATTAATAATAATAATTAAACAAATAACAATATTTTTAGAAAGAATAAATAAGCAGATAAAAACATTTTATAAACTTAATCAATGGATAAACACTGCAGATACAATAAACTGGTTCCTTAAAATAGTAAATAAAACTGATTGCTCGTTAATCCAGTTTGATATTATTAACTATTACCCATCTATATTTAAAGAACTTTTTGAAAACGTTATCGATTTTGCCACGCTTCTATCTGATATTTCTGTAGATGAAATCAATATAATTAGAAAATGCAGAAATACAGTACTAATCTGTAAACATGAACAATGGACTAAAAGCAATCAATTTGGATCTTTTGATGTTTCTATGGGATCCCTTGACTCAGCAGAAGTCACTGATCTAGTTGGTCTTTACATACTATATAATCTCACAAAAAAAACATTAGCATTGAAGATATAGGCCTATATAGGGATGACGGATTACTAATAGTAAAGAAGTCAAATGGACAAAAATATGAGAGAGTAAAAAAATTATCCTTAGAGAAATGCAAAGATAAGATCTCAAAGTAGAAATAACATCTAACATTAAAATAGTTAATTTTTTAGACGTAACATTCAACTTAAATAAATAAACTTATGAACCGTATACTAAAGACAATGCCAACCCGATCTATGTCCACCCACTCTCTAACCACCCAAACACCATTATTCAACACATCCCCAGATCAATCGAAAAAAGAATTAGTGATAACTCCTCTAATTAAGAAATTGTTAACAACCATAAGGACTCTTACAATAAAGCGTTAAAGCAAAGTGGATACAAAAACACCCAAATTAAATTCATCAAACCTACACCTCCCAACAACAGACGCAAAAATAGGGGTAGAAAAATTATTTGGTTCACACCCCCATATAACAACATGGTTAAAACCAAACTCGGTAAAAGATTCTTAGACTTAATTAATCTACACTTTCCTCCCAACAATATACTGCATAAAATATTTAATAAAAACACCCTCAAATTAAGCTATAGCTGTGGTGAAAATTTAGAAAAAATAATGAAAAAACATAACAATAAAATTCTAAATGAAAAACCTACCGCAACGAAAACAGTAAATAACCCAATCAGTATATCAATAAACCATCTCTACTAAAGAAAACCCAACCCTGAAAAAATTCTACATAGGTATGGCTGGTAATACCTTCAAAGAAAGATATACTGGACATAAGTGTTCTTTTAATAACCCTACATATCACAAAAGAACCTCACTTTCTATATATTACTGGGAACTATACAACAATAACCTATCACCAACAGTAACCTGGAACACAATTAGAAAAACTAGCACCTGTGGTTCCCTAAACTCACCTTGCTACATTTGCCTAACAGAAAAACTTGAAATAATTAAATTTAGTGTAGGGGCAAACTTCTAAACAAAAAACAAGAAACATCAATTAACTGTAGGCATAATAGATTACACCTTCTTAGTAATCCACTCATAACCCCTTAGGCTGTTACTATAAAAAAAACAAAAAAAATTCACCTACCCATCAACTGAAAATGTTGTCAACACAACTATTATCTTATACCTTTTTTATTAATTATTATTATTTGTATTAGTAGTATCATTATTGTTTGTAGTATTATTTGTAGTAGTACTGTAAGCGGTAGTATTGGTTGGTATTATTATTATTATTATTATTATTATTATTATTATTATTATTATTATTATTATTATTATTATTATTATTATTATTATCATACCCACAACGATTAACACTAATTGTCATCTTCTGTATTTTTCTTTACTCTTAAATACCCCCTTATATGCTTATCTATTTATTGATTAATATTTCTATATTTTTTAGATTATTTTTAGATTTTTTAGATTATATTTTTTAGATTATTTTTAGATTATCATTATCTATTATTAATATCTTAAACTAAATTATTTGACATTGATTTTTTTTTTTTTTTTTATTTTTTATTTTTCATTTCTGTACTTTTATCAAGATTATTATTGTTATCAGTGGTGACATCATGTCTGATGTTACTATCATAGTTATTGTTATTTGCGGCAATGAAATTAACAGTATCACTATTATTAATAATATTGATATTGCCATGTTTTAGTGTTACCTTACTTTTGCTTCCACTGCCATTTTTTTATTATTATTATTATTATTATTATTATTATTATTATTATTATTATTATTATTATTATTATTATTATTATTATTATTTTATTATTATTATTATTATTATTATTATTATTATTATTATTATTATTATTATTATTATTATTATTACGGTTTTCATTTTACTATTATTGCCACCATTATGACTACTTCTATTATTATTTATTAATTTTTCACTATCATTTTTTCGCTATCATTATTATTATTGTTTAGATTACTGGGATTACAACTCTGATTACTGCTGTCTGTTAAACCACTATTATTACCTTTTTTATATGATCAGCATTATTGCAACCATTAACTCATATCATAATATCGGCAAACATTATCTTATCATTATTTAATATCATTATGATAATCACTACCTCCTAGGATTCCTAATATTTCTTAATTATTCTATTTCTTTCCTAAACTATTATTTTATAAATTCTTAAATATTATTGACCACCATTATCTTTGTCGTTGTTATTATTATTACTGTTTTTATTATTATTACCATTATTATTATTATTATTATTATTATTATTATTATTATTATTATTATTATTATTATTATTATTATTATTATTTTTATTATTATTATTATTAATAATAATAATAATTAATACCGCCGGCATTTTCTAGTTGTTCTTTAGTTATATATTTTTTAGTATTTTTATTATCATTCATTTATTATTTTCATTATTTCACCTAAATTATTAGGGGTATCTATTATTATTATTATTATTATTATTATTATTATTATTATTATTATTATTATTATTATTATTATTATTATTATTAATAATAATAATTAATAACGCCGGCATTTTCTAGTTATTCTTTAGTTATACTTTTTTAGTATTTTTATTATCATTCATTTATTATTTTAATTATTTTACCTCAATTATTAGGGGTATCTATTATTATTATTATTATTATTATTATTATTATTATTTACTCACTAGGAGTTATCACACTGGTCATCGTCAGTGGTCACCCACTGCCGACAACCTGTGGTATTCCCTGGAGTCTGAGTGACAACAAGTCTCCTCAGGCCTCCAGTATGCTCCACCTCTTTTCGTTCATCACCGCTGATGACCTTGCGGTAATCGCAACAGCCACCTACCAACGATTTCCCGCTGATAATGGCCATTGGTCTCCTCTGGGGCCCGAGTGGCAACAAGCCTTCCAAAGGTCCTAGAGCTGTCCGCGCTCTTCCAGTGGAGGTCTGGTTTTGCGCTTTCCCTCCTCGACCCTCTGTCCATAATTTTCGTGGCGTCAGCCTATGCTTGCGCCTCTCTCGTTCGGTTGTATTTTCCCCGGTTCTGTTGTTTTGTGCTTCCATGTGTTTGTTCTCCATTCGTTGCTTATGTGGGTTGGTTTCCGCATTCGAGGACATTTCTCAGGATTGTAGCTGTTTTGATCATTACTGTCCTTTGTATTGTCTCAGTTATCCCTTTGATTCCTATTTCTCCTAGTCTTTTCTCCATGTTTTTGGGGACAGTTCCTAGTGCTCCTATGATTATTGGTGTTATACTGACTTTCTTCATGTTCCATATTCCTTTAAATTCTCTGGCAAGTTCAGTATATTTGCATCTCTTTTCCGTCTCTTTGATCTTCACTCTGTGGTCTGCTGGAACGGCAAAGTCCACGATTTTGCAGGATTTTTCTTTCTTGTTGATTATTATCATATCCGGTCTCCTTGCTGTTATGGGTTTGTCTGTTTGTACATTCATATCCCATATGATTTTGTGTTTTTCGTTTTCTAGTACAGTTTCTGGTTTGTGTTTGTACCGTTTTCTTGCATATTCGAAATTCAGTTGTTTGCACATTTCCCGGTGTACTTCTTTCCCCATGCTGTCATGTCTGTTCTTGTGTTCCCTTTGTGCTAGCTTGCTGCATTCACTTATTATATGATTTATCGTTTCGTCTCTTTGTCCACACAATCTGCATTTGCTGTTTTCCTGGGTTTTATCTATCTTTGCTTTAATAAAGTTTGTCCTAATCGCATTGATCTGTGCGGCCGTCAGCAGAGATTCCGTTTCTCTGTTCAGGTTTCCTTTTCTTAGCCATGCCCAGCTGTTTTCATTGGCTTCATCGCTTGTGAGTCTTATAAAGCGTCCATGTAGTTGTTTTTCTTCCCACTTTTCCTTTCTTGTCTTTTGTTTCTGGGTTCAGTGCTTCCGGGGTTGTTTGTTGGGCTGGTGTCTCTTGCTGTGGTGATCAGTCTTTCCGTGTTCTGGGTTACATATTTCTCCAGCTCTTTTTTGGTGTCTTCCACACAGTCTTCTATACTTACCAGTCCTCTACCTCCTTCATTTCTTTTCACGTAGAGTCTGTCCGTGTCGTCTTTTGGGTGCAGTGCATTGTGCATAGTCATTAGTTTTCTAGTTATTTGGTCAAGGTGCCTTAGTTCTTCTTTGGTCCAGCTTATGAATGGTCCAGAGTATCTTATTAGTGATACAGCCCATGTGTTTATCCCTTTTACTAGATTTCTGCTATATAGTTTAGTTTCTAAGAGTTTCCTTGTTCTTCGTAGATATTCCTTTCCAATCTTCACTTTCATTTCTGTATATTTGATTGTGTCTGCTTCCAGAACTCCCAGGTATTTGTAACATACTTGTTCTCCTAGCGCCCTCATCTCCTCTTGGTTGGGGAGTTCTATACCTTCTGTCTTTTCCAGTTTTCCTCTTTTGATCTCTAGCAGTGCACATTTTTCTATTCCAAACTCCATTTGGATATCCTGGCTGAATATCCTGGTTGTGTTTATCAGCTTTTCCAGTTCTGTTTTGTTTTTTGCAAACAGTTTAAGGTAATCCATGTACATCAGGTGGTTTATTCTTTGTTCTGTATCCGTAAACCTGTATCCGGCATCACACTTTCTGAGTATGTAGTTGAGTGGCATCATGGCTATTATAAACAGTAGTGGTGATAGAGAGTCTCCTTGAAAAATGCCTCTCTGTATTTTTATCTCAGACAGGTATTGTCCTCCGGCTGTCAGTTTTAGTCTCCATGTTTCCATTGCTTTCTGGATGAGATTAATAATCCTGTCTGGTATCTTGTATATTTTTAAGCATTCAATTATCCATGTTTGGGGGATTCTGTCGTAGGCTTTCTTGTAGTCAATCCATGCCATGGTTATGTTCTTTTGTCTGCTCTTCACCTCCTTCAGAGTCTGTTGATCAATGTATAGTAGATCATGTGCACCTATTTGTCCTTTCCGGCATCCTTTTTGTTCCTCGGGGAGCAGTCCACGTTTGTCCAGGGATTGGTAGATTTGTTCTCTCAGTTGTGCTGTGAGAATTTTCCACATTATTGGTAGACATGTTATCGGTCTGTAGTTGCTGGGGGTCGTTCCCTTTTTGGGGTCTTTTTGTATTAGTGTTGTTCTTCCTTCCGTCATCCATTCTGGTATGTCTGTTTTGCGGATACATCCGCTCAGTTTCTGCGCTATTCTTTCATGCAGGGTCGTGAATTTTTTAAACCAGTATGCATGTATTCTATCGTGGCCTGGTGCTCTCCAGTTTGCCATTTTTCTTAGGGTTTTCTTGATCGTTTCTTTGTTGATTTCTGTTTCGGTTCCTTCTTCGATTTCTTGCAGTTCATCTTTCATGTTTTTCAACCATTGGGCATTCTTGTTGTGCTTTTTTGGTTATCCCATATCTTGCTCCAGGATTGTTTTGTTTCTGTTGGGTTCAGTTGCTCTGTCGTTGTTTTTTCTCCATTTACGTTTTTGTAAAACTGGCTTTCATTGTTTTCAAAGGTCCTGTTCTGTTTGCTCTGTTCTGATTTGTACCTGTATCGTCTCAGTCTTCCTTCTATTGCTGCTATCCTTTGTTTTATTTCTTCATGTTTCTCATTTAGTTTTTCCTTGCGTTTCTGATTTTTGCTTCTTAATCGTTTCATGTCCTCCTTCCTTCTGTTCACGGTTTTAGCTTCTTTCCGAAGTTTGGTGATCTGGGTTTCCAGTCTGATTTCCCATCCAGGTTTTGTCGGTCCTCTCTTTTGTCCATTCTCTTCGTTTCTTAGTTTCATACTTACCGATTTTGCCCCTGCATATATCAGGTTGTTTAGGTCTGTAATAGTGTAATTATTATTATTATTATTATTATTATTATTATTATTATTATTATTATTATTATTATTATTATTACGAATCCGGTTATATTTAACGAATATATTTATTTATTCATAGTAAGCCAATATACTCTAGACAAATTATAAAGACAATTTAAATTCAGAATCGCGACACATTTGATTACCGCCCCACCACCACAACAATCAGACGCATCTGACCGGTTTGCCCGCACGCATACGCACATATACACAATATTACAGTTCACTTAAAAAAATACATTTATAAACTCGACTGTTTTTTTTGACACTTGATTCGACGCCCTCTCTTTCTCCTTCTTTTCCTTTATGTGTCTACCTTCCCACCACCTCTCCCCTCATTATTTGTTCCTTGTCATTTTTCATATTTTTCTTTATTTATTTATTTATTTGCCCTGTTTGTTTCAGATTTTAGATTTTAGATTTTTTGTTTTTTGTTTTTAGATTTTTTAATTTTTAATTTTAATTTTTTAACGGCCTTAATTTTTGAAATGTTAAATTTCTTTTCTTCTTCTTCTCTTTCTCTATCCCTCCACTTCATTCTCTCCAAATATGATCTGAGGTTAAGATCGGATTCTAACTCTGCCTGATGAGATCTCAGTTTATAGTAACTGTTGATCGATAACATCGACATGCCTGTGTTGCAGATTTTGTACATGTCTGTGTAAATAAAATTATCATATATATATATATATATATATATATATATATATATATATATATATATATATATATATATATATGTGTGTGTGTGTGTGTGTGTGTGTGTGTGTGTGTGGGTGGGTGTGTCGCTACTTCTTTATATATATATATATATATATATCATAAGTAACTGCTCCTTTTACTCACTCTCTGTCTGTCTCTGTCTCTCTCACTCTCTATCTCCCTAATCTCTCACACACTCTCTCTCTTTATATATATATATATATATATATATATATATATATATATATATATGTCGTTCTTTAAAGACAAAAGATTACACCCTAGTGATGCGAATATTTTTTTACACCCACATTGCATTACAAACTGGCTTCATTCACAACATCTCATAGATTGTATCAAGGCCATCGCTGATGTTAGCGACGTTAATCCAAATTATTTTCAAATGTACTTTGTATGATAGTTTTAAGTAGGGCTCGTGAAATATGCTCGCGTTAACAATGGAAACATATATTTCAATTCCCTTTACACATCCATCGAATGTGTTGCCAGATAACCAGTAGGGAACACGTGAACTCATAAAACAAACAGGAGAAAAGTCAAGAAATCAAATTAATATTTCAAATGTTCCCATGTTAATCAAACCGTAATTAATTATTGATTTCAACGTGTTCCTTAGTCGTGTTGATTTCGCGACTTTAATCAAATCTATCGACAAGAAGCACATCACAGTAACATGACTCCTAATGACTTCTCATGAGAGAAATGCATACCTTGTAGTTATTAAACAAATGCAGATTTGATGCTGGTTTACTTTTGTGGTTGAATAGTTAAAGATATACGAACCCCTTTTCGATCATTTATTGCAGATTAATCGCAATATCGACTGTAAACTATTCATTGTAGACGATAACCTGAACATACATTGCAAATTCCACACTACAGCGTGTGGGAAACAATTAATGGCTTAATGAACGCAATAAAGACGAATGGATTTTAAGTAGTCATAGATGAGTTTATAATCCGATAGTGTATCTTTTAGAATACATTTTGTATCAGTTTTAAAATTACGCTAACGCTGACTCCATTCTATTTTATATCTGCATAACTAATCTGGACAATATAATATGATTAGAATATATGCAAACGATTCTTCATGGGTAACTAAATAATTGAACTCCCAAAACATTGTTGATATTAAATGATATCAATCGTTATATATATATATATATATATATATATATATATATATATATATATATATATCGGATGTTACCCGAGTAAAGATAAAACCAATTTAATATGTAAAATTGCTTCAACTTATACTTTTATGTTAAGTAAAACGTGTAACTTCGATTTACTTTCAAAATCCTCGTAACTCCCGATTACCTGTTTTTTTCTTTTAATACTCACATTCCATGAGCGATTTTTTCCGACAAAGTGGGAAGAATTGCTGTTTTCTAGGTCTGAATCTAAGGTATATATAGCTTAGTTAAGGAAAGAAAAAACAATAAATAAAAATAAGAAACTTGGTTTAGATAATCAAACTTCGTAAATAAATACCAACTTATACGATTGAAAGATCACGTTCAGTTTGTATGAGTCGCCCCAAAGAACGAAATATGCTCACATAGAAGTTCTTCCAGCAGAGCCGCCAAGATACTCATACTATACTCAAATGCCAAGAAATACCCTCTCAACGAAATTATATATATATATATATATATATATATATATATATATATATATATATATATATATAAGAAGGAAAGCTGAAGATAAAAAATTGCATATAATTACATAAAATTACATAAAATCGATACACATTTTTTACATCGAAAGTTCAGATGCAAGGAGTTACACTAATCCTTAAACCATGTTTTTTTAAAGACACCACTCTTCTCGTCAGAGGATAACAGTCGGTAATGTGGTATTTATAATAAATAAATATTACCTGCTCATTTGATTGCTCTACTCAAGGTATTGAGCTTTACTTTATCACGGTAGATCACTTTACGATACTTCACTTATCGTTAATTCCATTATATATATATATATATATATATATATATATATATATATATATATATATATATATATATATATATATATACCATAAATAAAGAGGGGAAATGCCTTAAAAAAACATGTGTAAGATGCAGATATTTTTATTAAAATCAAAATTTAAAAAAAAATCAAAACAACATATTTTCTTTTTTCTTCTTTCTCTTGACTTTTTTATCTAATATTTCACAAATTTATACCTACCAGCGACCATGCGCGATTTAACTTCAATTTAGACGAGACATTTGCATCGTTACGTACACACAACATCGGATGTGACTTATAGAAGACCAGGAAGGATTATTACGAAACTAAAATTAGGTGAATACCTTTTATTTGTCTAAAGCTCTGACGAGGCTTGTTACATAAAGCGAAATATTAGATAAAAAATTCAAGATGAATTATTTTTATTTTACTAAAATATCTGCATCTAACACATGATTTTTGAAGGCATTTTCCCTCTTTCTTTATGTTTAAAATTCTAAAGATGCAATAAAAATGAACTTTCCCATATATATATATATATATATATATATATATATATATATATATATATATATATATAAAATCTCTGCACTGAAGAGAGCGAAAGCTTGAAATGCTGGCGTATGTAGGTAAAAGTAATTTAATATTATTTACTAAAATTAATATTGTTATATATATATATATGTATATATATATATATATATATATATATCATTATTCTTATATATACAGACATGCACAAAATCTGCGACACTAGCATGTTGATGTTTATTGATCAACATATTTCTGAAGAAATATGATTTGGGGTGAAGATCGGATTCTGACTGCCTTATTAGATCTCAGTTTATACAAGATGTTGATCGATAACACTGGCATGCCAATGTCGCATACTTTTTTATATAGCTGTATAATTTAAAAAGTATTATATATAAATATAAGCTGTATTTGATATTGAGCACTTTTTATAAACCCGGTTGAAATTCTTTGTACTCTTATCATGTGGATGGTTACCTTTCCTGGATTATATATATATATATATATATATATATATATATATATATATATATACGTTAAAGAAAATGTATAGCACTATGCAAGCACGATATTTTATCTGAGCTATAAAATAATTCGGAAACGTAGTACTTTATTTGTGGTTATTGTATCTGAAACAGACGAACGCACCACGTAGGGTTGTAGCTTTCGTAATTTACGGTAAAACATTAATAAAAACTGGTTATTTTTTTCAGTGATCATAGCAGTCGTTATATCTGTAGTTTTATATATATATATATACCTCGTAAAATATGGTCGGTTCTGGGTCGCCATGTGTTTCATCTTTTAAAGAATGAATTACTATGATAAAATAGAATATTATATATAACTAGAAGGACACGTCGCCCGGCATTCACCGGGAGAAATATAAAAGAAGTAATTAAAATGTGTAAACAGCCGACAGAACGCAAATAGGTCACAACGGATCGTTTTAATGCTAAGAAAAATGTCACTTTTGAACTGTGGACAATCTATGTTCCCACGAAGATGATTACCTCGGCATGAAACAAAGATTAAACAATTTACCACAGTGTAGAAGGATATCTCCTTCACTGTCCCTTATAGAAAAGGGTACTTCTGTCGGGCCGGGATTTTTTTCGTTCTTTTATCTATTCCCTCTTCAGTCATTGAAGCACATCTTTTTAGACTGAAGCAATTTTTATTTATGGTGTTATTTTAGAAAATAGAATATACGTTGATTGATTTTCGCCAAATTAAGATCTTACAATATTAATAATTGTAACATAATATATTAATAATTAATAATAATTTAATATTAATTTCTCCAATGAACCTACACATTCGTTGAGAATGTAATTAGTTACGTCACGTATTTCTGAGGCATCTGAAAAGTGTGTGAGTATTTTGGCAGCTCTGCTGGAAAAACTTCTATGCAAGAATATCTCGTTCTTCGATGCTACTTATATAAAAAAAAGCTGATCTTGTTCTATAAGTCGTATGAGTTCGTATTTATTAACCAACTTTCATTATGTGAAATTATTTTCTGACTTTTATTTGATTTTACCTATTTTCCTAAGGGAAATACACAGATATATCATTAACAAGCAGATAATATATGTATTATCTTTTTTTTAAATTCATGTTTTTATTGAAAGCTTTTTCCTCTTTCTGTAGTTTGAAGAAACAATGTTGTTTTCTATATTTTCTTAATTTCAGACTTGTTATTTCCTTAAAGCCATACCTTCCTTTTATTATTTCTTTTCTTCTAGATTTCACTTTCGACTTTGATCATTAATTTAAAATATTTTTATTCGGATTTACTTCATTTGTGGTTATTCTATCTGCTTTGCAACAGAGAAATGTACACTTATAAAATACAACACTTGTCATACCTATAAGGTAGCAATCACTCTATAATAATGACGAGATCTTACCGGTGTCAAGCTGTATTTAAAATCCGTAGCAATTAATTCCCACTCCACGGAGATGAATGTATAAATGAGGTCGATTTTTATGCAGGCAATATTATGCTCCAAAAAAAAAAACGCAGTCTGGTTGAGCCAAAATTTAAAATGTCCCCAATCGGAATTGATACTAAATTTTCTCCTATAACAAATAGTTGGATCTTTTTTTTTACAAACCTTTTTCGGCGTTCGTGACTATTAAAAGTAAAATTCAAATGAAACTGGAATATATGACAATCTGCTCAATCACTCCTTGAAAATGATATAATCTCTATTTTTATGAACACTTTTTAAACTCAGCTCCACGTGAGGATTACAACTGTCAGCCGTAATGTTTAGCAATAATTGCAAATGTTATTTAATATTAACCGCTAACCAGTTTGGTGTTATTTGACGCGCAAATATTTACACTAAATCTGCTGGCTTTTCGATGTATTATTTAGTCTTAATTTTTATTTTAGAACTTTATTCTTTGTAATTTATCAACACTCTTATTCACAACTTTCATAAAAGCGAACCATTCTTTCCAGAGAATGTTGGCACGTTTTGGAGAGAAAAAAGAAAATGTAATATCTTGGCAAATATGTTGGAAAATAATTGATGAATTCCCCAGAATGAAAATACATCTATTAGAAGAGCTTCTGCTGAATACAGCGCATTCGGTGGGGGTGGGGGGGCCTTTTCTCCTACCCCGGCCTACAAACCTACAAGCGGGAACTGAAGCTAGAATACGCGGCTTTCACTGGCCATTTGAGAGACGACGAGAACACAATTAAATACCGGGATTTCAGCCTTTCTGATGTATTCCGATCGGTACAATATGTTCATCTTTTCACTCCGCTTTACACGTGATAATCAGTGGGTTGTGCAATCAGGCGAGTTGGGTCGTGACCTTCATCAATAAGGCCTGGTCACTGAAAAGTGGCGTCATAATAGTAAGTAGCAAGCAAGATATTTCGAACAGTCAGACTGTCGAATATAAAAGAGAACTTTTTTTTTCTCAAAAAGTATTAGACAACTTTTAAAATTTCACTTAAAAAAAGAAAGGGGCACGATTCCATCTATACTGAAACTGAACTTTATTCAATATAAATAACAATAAAAATAATTAAACATGAATAGTTGAGTTGTCTTATTGCTGTTTTTTCTTGGATTTTTATTTATTATTTCTATTTGCTTGCCTCCCGACGAGGACGGGACAGAGTTAAACAGAAGTTCGTTTTTTAAGGAAAATCAGTCTCTAAAAACGGGACACACTGGATTAGGAAAAAATTAAAATTGTCTCAGTCTACAATAATTTCTCATTCACATTTAATGACAGATGGCAGAAAAGACCAAGTGTTATATCAGATCATGTATTACATTTTTCATTATTTTATTGCAAAAAATATATAAATAAAATTTAAATTTCAAACAAATAAGGCACAGCCTCATCAAAAGTATTGAAAGTAGAATGTCGTTGACCATCCTCT
Source organism: Sepiola atlantica (assembly GCA_963556195.1). Lineage (NCBI taxonomy): Eukaryota > Metazoa > Mollusca > Cephalopoda > Sepiida > Sepiolidae > Sepiola > Sepiola atlantica. Next base: position 226,236,243 of record OY744516.1, read on the forward strand.
GTCTATCTTAATATTTGCTTGAATATTTGTCATCACAATACCACATTTACTCTATGTGTCGAAATTCCTAACGTGTTGAAAATTTTAATTTTATTTATAAATATGTGTATATATATATATATATATATATATATATATATATAATGTGTGTGTGTGTAACAATTTTTTTGAACGCGATGAGTGAGATCTCAAAAAAAAAAGAAAAACGGTGAAGTCCCCAAACCTTATATAAAGAATAGACAGTCCACAGTGATTAAATTAACAAACAAAATAGCAAACGATAAATAATATAATAATTGAAAACGATAAATAATTAAAAATGCAAATTTATTTGAAAATAAATATATAAACAAAGTTATAATATTGTCAATTTTATATTTTTTAAATTGCATCTCTTATCCTAGCATGAAACTATTTTAAAGTGTCCAGAACTTTAATTCAATTTGTTGATCATTGTTTCTTTTTCTAGCACCATCTATATTTTAACTGTTTTAGAACTTTATTATACACATAAATAACGTTTTTGCACAAAAATAGTTTTTTTTAATTTAAAAAATAACAAGTTTGAACCGAATTTCTAGTTAGTATAGTTTTATGACGGTCGACAAGTAAGCGTAAAAGTTGTATATGAGGACAAACTATATAAAGCTTAAACAGAAACACAACACCATCATCGGGTAACGATGTGTTCCTGATCATCAGCAGGACTTTGCGGGACTATAGCGATCAAATGTTATTCTGTGCGTTGTTCACCTACTCCCTAGAAGTAACATACCATTCCCTGATCAACTTGGTGTTTGTCATTGATTCTTGTTTTTATAAGGCGGTTTTCTTAGACTTTACGGTGTGTAGTTAGCCATTGTGACTTGTGTATCAAAAGTCGCGAGTGTATTCGTTCAACACTTTCTTCATAGCCACCTCTCTTAAATGGCGTGTTGCCCCTTCCTGCTAGCCATTGCTTTTACATCTCTGTTGCAATTGGTAAATAAGTTAATGCTGAAAATCATTACACACGTCGGGTTTTCAATCAAATCCGTGATGGAAGACTCGTGTGTATTTTCCGTGTGTACTTCAATCGGAAGGTTCTATTCATGATTATGCTAGGTGCATGCTGTTGAAATCTGTTGTGCAACCTCAACGTTATCCTACCTATGTAGTGGGCAGTGGAAGGATATCTGACATCATTATTACGTTAGGTTTGTAGAATATTTTTTTCGAGAGAACCCCAAAAGAGATGTTCATAGAACACAACACGCACGTTCGAAACAAAATGTTCACCTGTTGAGTTATTTGCTTGGCGAATTTCTCATTAATTGTGCCTAACTGAATGTAAATTAGACTTTGAACCGCATTATAAAACAAGTAATGAGTAATATTTTTATTTCGTCGTGTATTGTTTCTTATTCCGAAACGAATCGCGAAGGCTCTATGTGTTAAAGTCCAAATTAAGTATGACATTCGTCAATTTAAGAGTTTAATAACTACAAGTATATATTTTTTTAAATCTCTTAAAAATAATGATTTGATTACGAAATTATGTCAAACATATCAACATGTCGTTTTCACCGTAAACAAGTCAGCCAGTTTAATATTTTCAATAGTCCCAAAAGAATACATTTATTCGTGTTGTTTTCACCGTAAACAAGTCAGTCAGTTTAATATTTTTCAATAGTCCAAAAAGAATACATTTATTCGTGTTGTTTTCACCGTAAACAAGTCAGTCAGTTTAATATTTTTCAATAGTCCAAAAAGAATACATTTATTCGTGTTGTTTTCACCGTAAACAAGTCAGCCAGTTTAATATTTTTCAATAGTCCAAAAAGAATACATTTATTCGTGTTTTTTTTTCAGAAATGTCAACGTATTAAAACCATGTATACTGTTGAATAGAAGTCCAGCCTTATAACGCTTGGCAAACCCCTTTTAAAAGTTTTGGAATCTATTCCCAGCTAATAATTTTATACATATTGTTGCATTATCTTTACACAAACACTTCTAGGTTTATAACAATCACGTTCAATTAATAATTTAGCGCCGAATAATAATAATAAAATCGGACCCAGGTCGTGACAGCTAGTTATATACAACACATGGTGCAGTAACAAAGGTAATTGATGCCCGTCTCACCCCTTTGATTAAGACGGAATGTTTTCCAATTCGTTTATATATTAAGAGTGATTATTGAATAATATGCGTGACAATAAGCAACGAATTGTTAAATAAAACTTATTCTGGAGTTATGTTCGGCTTCGAGTTTTTATTACACATGGTAGTGCCCTGCAGAATTCAAAAGTTATTAACATGCTTATTCCCGGATAGAATTAACATGTAAAATCAAAAGTTGTGTTATCGTTGATTTTGTATTCTGAAAAAAAAATAAACCTATTTTAAGGAGAGAAAAACTTATCTAGAAAATTGTAAAATATTTTAAGAGTTTCAGTGCAAAACGCGATCAGCGCCATTTCAAAATTACGAAACTATCACAACAAAAATGGTTGCATTTAAACACTCGACCACATCGGAATATTATTCTTTACAAAATATGATGCTGCCATTATTTCTGTTTCTTTCAATTGAAATAAGCTTTCAGTCGAAGTTTGTATTTAATATATTCGTCTTTTTATTCCGAAAGGTCTCAATGTAAACACATTGAATTTATCGAGTTTTTCATGGGACCTTTTAATTTTCGATAATTTTGTTGTCCGGTTGAAATATCGAATATGTATTGGATTCTACTTCTAAATTCGTAAAGGATCGACATGAAATGGCAGTGAAATTGTATTGGTTATCATTATACTATGTTGTATAGATAGGCAAGCCAGTTGATAGGCAGGCTGTTGTATAAGACACTTTTATCTTCTCGTTTCTATGTTCAAACTTTTAAAATATCTCCTTCTATTCCTGCTATTTTGTTCTTCTTTATATAACTCTTCCTCACGATTAAATCAAACACGTTCTAGATTTTTGTCGGCCTCCTATTTATACTACCGGCGGCCATTGCAGTTATCTGCGAAGTTAATTCAAATAGCGTAGCCCTCCCTTTTGTGACGTAGTTATGACATGGCGACAAACGACACTTTTTTATTACATACCTTGGCCTGATTAATGGCGTGTAGGTGGCGCTGCTGATCCTTTGTATGCCTCGTACCGGCGCGTTGCGCCCATATCACCCTGCAGCCCCGTGCAAGAAATTTAATCAGAGATGGTAAAATTAGATCAGTCGTGATGAAGACAAAAACCTTGTAGCGTTTACGAAGAGAGAAAGTAAAAAAAAGAGAGAGGAACGAAGAAGGAACGCACAGATACATAAAAGAGACAGAGAAAGACGTGAAAAAAGAAAAGTGAGGAAAAAAATGCCTACGCTGTACATGGACAGAATTTTGTTTAAATAAAATATAATAGAATGTTAGGAAATTAATTAGAATGTTAAATGTATGTCTCACTAATACTTTAGCTCTTTCAGTTTCATTTCTACATTAAACCAAACTTGTTATCGTCGGTAAAACAGTGAAATTGTACAAAAACTGCAAAGCCAAATCAATGTTATTATAAATCTTTATTGGTATAGCTCCACGGAAAGGATATCGAGCACATTTATTTAATGTGTCTATATAAATGTAATTATTACCAAATTTCAGAAGTTTTTCTTGTGTAATACTACTTAAATTTTCAAAACACAGCCCCCTCGTCTTTCCCTATCTTCTAAACGTCCATGCCACACCTTACCACAAGAAAAATATCAGCACCCCATTTCACTTCTCCAACCCTAAGGTAATTTCAATTATATTCTCAGCACTCCTCATTTAATAGCTGTCTCAATTTTGTCCACTTAATGTGTTTTATATTCATTTGGATTTTTGTCGACTATTGACCTTCACATCCTGGACTATCTGGGTGTCATAGCTATATCCCTTCATCTCACAAACTATGTAAACCCCAAACTTCTATTTACTTGCATGACATTTTACTTCAAACTATCATCCAGAGGAAGTCTTACAATGAATACAAAACGTTAATGAATACATAAAAAACTATCTTTCTTTTTCCCTTTTTCATTTCCCATATATATATATATATATATATATATATATATATATATATATATATATATATATATATATATATATATATTGTTTGTTTGTGTATTTAGGCAGCATTCTACCAATCATGCAAACATTGCAAAAATAACAGAATTCGACGAACACTAAAAAACGTCCGTGATATCTCTGCGACATTTATTAGTTTTTTGATTTTAATACAAAAAAAAAAAATTAAAAAAATTGAAAAATGATAAAATAATATTTCACAATGTTTGTATGTATATATATATATATATATATATATATATATATATATATATATATATATATATATATATATATATTAGTATTTTATGTATCCACATAAAATTTTATGAAGATATATAATTTTGTATGTATCAATTTTCAGTATTTCGTTCAACAGTGCTCGATACGTTAGTAGAGCTAGGTAGTAAGCTATGAAAATATATTTATGGCAATTAAGCTACACAGAGACTGTCGCGTTTCATCCCCCGGGGGAAATCTTTTTAGCCTGAATATTCCCCGCGGGGATGAAACGCGGGAGCTTCTGTGTAGCTTAATTGCCATGAATATATTTTTATAGCTTACCATATATATATATATATATATATATATATATATATATATATATATATATATATATATATATATATATATATGTGTGTGTGTGTGTGTGTGTGTGTGGACAGCATTTTTTCTTGAAATTATATTTTCTTTAAATATTACAGATAATTTGACTTATCTAAAAGCATCTCAAAGCTAATAACTTTTGTCTGTCGTTCTCAACATCGAAACATTATTGTAAAAAATGACAAGGTATCATGATACGAAAATAAGATATTAAATATTAGATGGCCATCTTTTAAAGACTAACAAGCCACTTATTAAAGAACATTCACAATTTATTTTGATAACATTCAAATATCGTAAAAAGCGATTAATTGTAATACTAATACATTAATGATGCGAAAACTAATCCCATAGTTCCCGGTAAAACCACAACTAAACATTTAAAAATACATGTTTTACTCCGTAAACAACCTAAATTACAATGTTACACAACCAGTAAGGTGTATTACTTTGCCAGTTCCAGTCTGAAGCTAACAACTTATCAGGCATCTAGAAAGGACTAAGGAAAATCTAGATACAGAAGTAATATGTAATATTTAACTATACGCAAATAAATAAGGATATATTACAGGAAATGGACTCCATACATATTGTTTACGTCTGGTTGTGTTTGTACGCTCGGGAATAAAGTCTCTTCGTACCTTTTTTATTTATTGGCGTAGACTTATATAACCCTATTTATTGGCGATATTGTTATATTAGTAACAACTATCTGCTCTCCGGCTGCGATTACAGAGACTGTATTTTTCTTTATAGAAACAGGACAACATTTCTATTTTATATATTAGTAATTTGGATGAAAACAACAAAAATATGACTGTCATAGTGTTATTTGATATATTCCAATGTTAAGGGAATTTACTGTGCATGAACCTTCTTATTAATTAAGAAAAAAAAACAACAACAAAAAAGGTTAATTGATATGGTCTTTAAGATATTCAAATGCGAGGAACTTTAGTTTTTTTTTCAGCATAAACATGAAAAACTAATTTCCCATTAAAAAACTTATTATATAATGAAATGAACAAATGAAAAAGTGGAACGTCGATTGATCAAATAAAACAATTTAATATTACTGCGTTATTTAAACTGGTTTCTTTGTGCCTTTCGCCTTTGTTATTAAAGACTGGACAAGACTTAACGAATAGTAAAAAAAGGTTATCATCATTAGTATCATCATGTGTTTAGGGTATTCACACGTAATCGGCTAAAAGTAGAATCTCATTTTTGGGGTGAGGGGGAATGAGGATGTCAATCCACAATGACACCCACACTTTTACAAATGAGATATTTAATTAGCCAAGTTTAAAGAAGTTATTTATCTAATTTTCTCAGGAAAAGTTAACACAACAAAACAAATTAATTGAATTTTTAAAAAGGGATGTATAGTTAGAAAAATATGAGAATAAAAACATAGAGTATGAGTAATTAATGCCCTCCCCCCAAAAAAAAACGATAACAATGCAATTATGTGAACACTGTGGAAAACGAAAAGTCGAATAAATACAATTACTTTAGAATTAAGAGTATGCGATCAGTTTTATATATATTTAACGTAAAATGATGCTCTATTTGCGAGCGATTCTAACTTGTTAAGGGAATCAATCCGTATGTCTGACTGGCAAACTCACAAAACCATATATAAAGTAGAAACATTTGCCACCCCCCAACAAACACGCTCTAGATTGTGTTCCCATGCCCCAAAATAAAGAATTTAGGTAACTCACCTAAAACGCTAGAATGGTCCGAAAATGAGGGGACCATTTTAAATTAAATGTATGTACAAAACTGATCCCTACTCTAGATTCTAAAATAAGCGTTTTTTTTCTTCTTTCCACCAGTTTTAAGAATGTTCATACGTAATCGCCTAAAAAATAAGAATCTATTCTGTTTTTTTTTCGGGTAGGTGGGTGATTTAGCGGTGGATGTTAATCTACAATTATACTAGGAATCTATTTTTAAAAATAATTTTGACGAATAGTAAAAAGGCGGTTTGTAAACAAAACATTAAACAATAAGCTTATTGCTATTAATGCATTTTTCAAGGAAGATTAAAAAAACTACGAAAATTAAGTGCTGAAATAAATATTTAACAACGTTTTAAAGCGTTTAGTTACGAAATTATGTTAAAAATTCTACATCAGGAATAATGAATGCTGCTTTTTTAGGTAAAAACATCGCTTTAAAAATGAGGTATATAAAAATAATAAGTAATTCCAAAAAATGTTGTGCTTGTCGATTGTTGTGGAGGCGGCTGAGGAGAATTAGAAGTAAATCATATTTAGAAATTACAATATTTCGCGTGTGTATTGTAAGTGATCGAATTAAGAAGATTCCCTGAAATCACATTTTTATTAAGGCCTTTTTTTACTCTAATAGATTCGGATCTATATTAGAATATGGATTCAAGACATAAGGTTTAGTATCAATATATCTTGATTGCACTCTTCGTAAGATTACATAAAATTGATATAGAATTGTTCTGTTTATGTATTCATGTGTTCCCGTCTTGTGTATATTAAGACATATATATGTATAAATATATATGTATATATATATATATATAATTATTCATCAGAAATATTTTTCACTATCCACACACACACCCACATGTATCTATCTATCTATCTATCTATCTATCTATCTATCTATCTATCTATCTATCTATCTATCTATCTCTCTCTCTATATATAGATAGATAGATAGATATATGTATATATATATATATATATATATATATACATATATATATATATATATATATATATATATATATATATATATATATATATATGTTTCGTCTAAACTTAGAATCATAAGGATGACTAAATATATAACTGTACCACTGGCCTCAGGAATCGAACATTTACTTTCTATCCGGCATCTGTACCCCACTGCTAATCAGACAGCGTTACGAAAAGAAATGAAAACATATTATATTCATTTAATCAACACAGTTTCCTTACTTAGATTGTTAAATCAAGCAGAGGGAAAGTTATAAAAAGATATATATATATATATATATATATATATATATATATATAAATATATAAATTTATATATATATATATAAATATATAAATTTATATATATATATGTATATATACATATATACATATATATATATATATATATATATATATGTATATATATATATATATTTATTTATTTTGGTACAGTAAAATTAGTACAACATTCGTACCGTCGGTTTCAAACACGGCAGGACTTAGTCATCCGGTTCTTTTCAGCTTCTGTTGTCATCTGTTTCGGAAATGTGAAGTCACGTGTCGCTCTCGTTTGGACGCGTTATTTTCTTAGAGCGTTGTGTATGTTTGTTTAAATTTACATCTAAATTTAGTGTAAGTAAGGATTAGGAAGGTGTGGGGGGTGAAAAGTAACAGTTTAAATTTAAACCGGAGGAGGTTTAAAGAGATGTAAAAGATATAACAATAAAAATAATAATAGTAAAATGAAATTAAAAAAATATAAAAAATAAAAAATGAGAAATAATGTTATTTATACAAAACTTATTGATGACATATTTACATACATGTTTCGGTTGTACTCTTCGCAGACAGTGAACTTCTTCAGACCAAAGACTACAGATAAGT
>OY744516.1:226249544-226289544 GCA_963556195.1 Sepiola atlantica
GGGAAAGTTCTCGTCTTCCGTTTTAGAGCTACGGTAAAAAAACTATGTCTGTGTTTTTGATAAATACATTGCGCTATAATTTTCAAAACTGCAGGTATATAAATATCGATATTTGGCATATGAAAATAGATATATGCTGACGAACAATAATGACTTTATTTATCGTAAAATAAATGATATAATATCCGGTCATTAATGTTAAAACTTGTGTGCGTGTTCGCGTATAATTTTCCACGTGCGTGTCAACGAAGTTAGACGTGAAAACTTTATCTACGATTTCCCTCTTTTATCATAGTCTATCTCGTTTGTCGAGTAGACACAGAAAAAAGAGCTTAATTACCACTTTTCTATATATCTCCATGACCACTAACCCCCTATATCTCTCCTTCTATTATTCCCTTTACTTTTTTTCTCTTTTTTTTTCTCTTCTCATTTGTCTGACCGACGTAACTTTTTGTTCCTGCAGAGCCACGAACAAAAGACATGCGATACGGTCGTGCAAAGAGTCGGACGAATGGGCCCCCTACCTTACACTTTCACATCATTTGATGTAATTCACGTTAACCGAAAGAAATCTTCTTTTTCGGCAGATAATGCCATAATTAGGCCGACGGAAAGCCCGCTGCTACATGACCTGCCAAGTGTACGTCTTCTGGTCAGGTGAAAAATGGTTCGACTTACACGTAGATGGAGGGAAATGAATAGCTGGACAAACGCATACATATACTTACAAAAGACAGGCAATCCGATAGAGAGCCGGAAACTGTATATGACTTTCTAATATATATATATACGGCACAATCACGTTGACACACCGGTTCCCGTTAGATCACCGAAGTTACGCGGCGTCGAGTACTAGATGTGTGACCATTTCGGAATACCAGGTGTTGTATGTTTTCTCTGCTTATCTCGGCATTGTTTCCAGTCGTTTTGTATTACGACTTGCCATTGGAATCAAGCAATGCCGACTCAGGAGAGCGGTTGTTGGGATTGCGCAACCCTTGCAATTACAAATTCATGCGCGGGAAGCCTCTGGTGGGGCACTCATACGTCAAAATCGACGGGAGAGCCCATCATATATATATATATATATATATATATATATATATATATATGCGTGCGTGTATATGTGTGTGTGTATGGGTGTGTGGTAGGGGTACATATACATCACTTTAAAGATAAAATAGTTATCCACGGACACGTTTTTCGGCGTACTACGGCTCATAAGCGTGGCTTAACAGGACAAGATTTGAACTCTTGCCCAATAGAACAGTAGCCAAATGTGCTTCCCATGACGCAACGCGGTATCTGTCTGTAATTACATGACGATTATGTATTTTTATAAATTTATGACGTTGTTGTTTTTATTTTAGCCATAAATTGCTAGTATTGCTACTGCTCGTTTCGAGCATTAAAAATTTAGGAGTTACCTCCCTTAGATACAGAATACTCCTAATGTTATGGACATGCACGTACACACGCACACACCTATATACATATTGTTTACTAATTAATTTAAACATAAAATAGTTATCCACAGACACGTGTTTCGCGTGGCTGACTATGGTAGGATTCAGACGCTTGATAACTGGAACATATATATGTATATATATATATATATATATATATATATATATATATATATATATATATATATATATAGTGTGTGTGTAGATTTCAATTTTGTGTTGAGAATCTGAATAACAGAGCTCAATGTAATTTAAACAGAGCAAAACAGAATTATAAAAAAGAAAAAACTATACACACATTAAGGTTGTATACATTATAACTTATTTCGACCCCTTAATTAGGTCTCCTCAGCTGTATAAACAACCATGTCAAAAAACCAAATGGTTTTTTGACGTGGTTGTTTATACATCTGAGGAGATCTAATTAAGGGGTCGAAATAAGTTATAATGTATACAATCTTAATGTGTGTATAGTTTTTACTTTTTTATAATTATATATATATATATATACTAGAAAGTATATATATATACTAGAAACATATATTCCATAACAGAACTATTTTTACCGTGTTAATGCTCCCTTAAAAATCGAGATATAATGATATTAAACCTAATGTATACAATGCTTATTATAATTTTGATGAAAATTCATTACATGATGTTCATTCAAAACCGAACGCTGAATATTAAGGTTTAAAAAAAAAAGATTTTTAGAGAATCTTGCTTAATTGATATCTAATGTCTATGAATCAATTTTTTTTAAGCGAATCTAGAATATCTAAATTCTAAAACGAAGACTTCTGCGCTCTAAATCTCCGTTAAATACGTGAAAGCAACTGAATTGTCTAGAATATTTATTAATTCATGTGCAATACCTATAGTAAATATTTTACGATGATGTGTTATATTTAATTTTTCACGGAGGATTTCACTCCCTATTCACGACCTTTCCATACAATACTTAAAACAAAATATAGCTCATATTTGACACCTATCCGCCTGTTCGCTTAATCTAAAGTTTTGTTGTGTTTGATTATGATTGTATGTGTTTATAAAGTTGATCCAAGAGTAGATATTCCCGTTGAAGTCATAACAATGGTATTTCGGTTGTGCACATTTATAGTAACTTTTTGGTATTCTTATTAATTTTAAGTGGTGTAGAGACGAGCTATTTTTATGTATTATAGATTATTATGAAAATTGTTTATTTTACAGTTACATTAGTTGATTAACTTTCTACGTAAAGAGAAGCAATGGTGTTATTCTTCGGTTGTTTTGATTGTACGATGTGTATTACCTCTCTTATATGTGCTATAGGTATATACAAGGTATATACAGGATGATACGCGCTGATAATTTTCATATGGCGTTTTGTTATGAGAGCAAGAATTCTGGATATTATTTAACAAAAGCGCGAAATTTACTTACCAGTCCGTATCTACACACTAAATATAGCATTAACTTACATAAAAGTGTTGGTACGTGTATTCTTCTTATATATATATATATATATATATACATATATATATATATATATATATATATATATATATATATATATATATATATGAGACACACTTTTAAATATCCATATACATATGGTTTAGCTTTACCAAGAATCATCAGTGTGACCAGGTATTACTGAACAACTCACTATTTTTACGTCAGTGAGATGGTTAGTTCAGATCGTTTAATGCGGATGATTGGCCGGATCGCTGGTCGAGAAACAGAATTATTATGCAGTGTGTCTCAATGATAGTTAGGCGAGATAATTCTGTCATCCTTATTGAAGATTGCAGAGGAATACCCCCTACATTTTATGAGTAAAAGAAACGATTATTCTTTATTCAAAATAGGGCTTATTTATTTAAAATAAATAATATCAGCGTAATATTATAAACATGAACACAATTTTTCATTTAATTTTCAGAGAGAGAAAATAATAATTATAACCACAATAATAATAATTATAATAATAATAATGATGATAATAATAATAATAATAAATAATAATAATTATTAATAATGATAATGATCATAATAATAATAAATAATAATTATAACAATAATAATAATAATAATAATAATAATAATAATAATAATAATAATAATAATAATAATAATAATAATAATAATAATTATTCACTGATATTACTGTGATTATGTGTAATTGCTACAATGATTATGATGAGGGCTGAGCAAATTATAAAAGTTGAGTTATTCGAATATAGGTTAAATCTTCAGATGCATTTGTCGGTTGTTTTTAGAATTCAAACCTGAGTTTGTTTTAACAGTTTGTGATTTATAGAAATCGATAATCGAAGTTGTAAAAAAAACATTTGATAGTGTTGGTTTTATAAGAAACGGAAAAATCAACAACATATTAAGACCGTATTTCGAAGATGCTATGCATTTTCCTCTTCCCAGTGAGAGCAAGGAATTCGTCGTTTATCAAGACATGATGACTATGAGAATAGGCTAATATTAACATACATGTAATAATTAGCAAGGTGAAACATTTTTGTTGGAGCTTTATTTGTGATAAAACCTGCGTATTTCTCAAAGACTTAGACGAATTAACCGACCGAAAAAACAAGGATTAAAAGTGTGTATCGATATGCTTATTTAGGCCCTTGATGTAATAGATACAGTTGTTAAGTAATAATTCGTCAACAAGGCAAGAACCTCCGCGTAAATGAGAGCTGGCGCAAGAACAAGACTCTGGGATCCCTACTGTGCAGCACTACAGACGTCACAGCCCACTGTATACATGGCAATGTAGCGTTTCATTCATTACATAACCTCTGGAGCCGACGAACCAATATCCCGTTGAAGACTAGACTCCGTCTCTATAACGCGTACTGTGTGTCCATCATGCTCTACAATAGCAACAGCTGGGCAATAACAAAAGCCATGCTTGACAAGCTGGATGCGTGCCACCGCAGACACCTCCGTTTCATCACAGGTCACTGCTGGCCGAAAAAACTTATCAGCAACAAGGCACTATACGGGCTGTGCAACGAAAAACCCCTCTCCACAAAGGTCGATGAACAAAGATGGTCTATATTAGGCTATGTCTTACGAATGGACCCTGACACTCCCGCACAGAGGGCACTAGACTTTGCCGTTACTCGCTCGCAAGCCTACCAACCGCGACTAGGACCGCACTGCACAAATCTGCTGGGCACACTGCGTGCTGGCCTCAAGCAGGCGGGACTAGGGCCACTACGTACAGTGAAATAACTTCATTGCCTACGACAACTTGCGCATGACACGGCCAGATGGCCTGGGACAAGCATGGAGAACTAATTGCAGCTACGGGATGTCATTTGACTACCGTAGCCGCAGAACACAGTTCTAAGAAGAAGATATGTATAAGTTAATGCGTTAAATATCCAAGCCGAATGTACTGAAAGTAATTTGATATAAGTTGGTGCACTTGGCATGGGCACACAACTAGCTGGAAGAAAATAACATATTATTATTTACAGTTTCCTTAATCTTTCCCAAACTTGAAAAAACATAAATGTATGTGCGTTGCTTTCGTATAAATCAGGTTATTCTATGGTTGGGATTGGTTTCCCCGATATCTTTCTAGAAAATAATCGGGTACTTAGAGCAGGGACCACGTGAAGGTTGCCAACATACTAGATGAAAGTGTTTCGGTGAAACGAGCTGGATTCGAACTAATAGCAACAACTTCTACTTCTTCCACTGCTACTACTACCCCTAAAGAGGCTTCGGCTGACCTAGTCCAACAACCCAAACCCCAGAAGTCATGGGCGGGTCTGTTCAGGAACACTTTGTTCTTGGGCCCTACTTGGCATGCTTCTAATTTTATAAATGTCATAAATGTGACGTCACAGCCCGCTGTATACATGGCAATGTAGAGTTTCATTCATTACATAACCTTTGGAGCCGACGAACCAAGATCCCGTTGAAGACTAGACTCCGTCTCTATAACGCGTACTGCGTGTTCATCATGCGCTACAATAACAACAGCTGTGCAATAACAAAAGCCATACTTGACAAGCTGGATGAGTGCCACCGCAGACACTTCCGTTCAATCACAGGTCACTGCTGGCCGAAAAATACTTATCAGCAACAAGGCACTATACGAGCTGTGCAACGGAACACCCCTCTCCACAAAGGTCGCTAAACAAAGATGGTCTATGTTAGGCCATGTCCTACGAATGGGCCCTGCCACTCCTGCACAGAGGGCACTAGATTTTGCCGTTACTGGTTCACAAGCCTACCAACTGCGACTTAGACGGCACTGCAAACATCTGCTGGGCACACTACGTGCTGACCTCAAGCAGGCGGGACTAGGACCACTGCGTACAGCAAAACAACTTCATTGCCTACGACAACTTGCGCATGACATGGCCAGATGGCCTGTGACTAGCATGGAGGAGTGATTGCAGCTACGGGATGTCATTTGACTACCGTAGCCACAGAACACAGTTTTAAGAAGAAGAAGAAGAAGAAGAAGAAGAAGAAGAATTAGTTCTAAGTAACAGCTTTCTGGGGGTTGAAAGTAAAATACTAACTACAGGCAATATTAACTAAGAATACAATACAAATTGTGTAATACTTCTACAATCTACACCGAAGAATTAAAAATAGTTTCAGTTCGGAATTCTATGTAGATTCCCGAGGTCTACAAACGGACTTTCAATTACGACAAAGAAAAGTTAGGAAGTTACATGTGATAGTAGCACCAAAGACTAGCCTGAATACTCGAAGTAAATATGATTTTCAGTTTTATTTAACGGACTATCTTCAAGGAAGTTAATGGCATCGTGACACATAACTTTAAGTAGTAACATCACGCATAATGATGTGAGAAAATGTACGAACGTTAGTATGTGATACCCGTAAAACATAAGGGTACAACATTGCAAATAGATTTTGAAATAAAAGATAACACCTAAATAAATTTCGCAAATACTTAAATAAGTTTACAAAAAACATTACAAAAATAAATATATTGTAATTTTTTTAGGCGAGGGGGGAATTATCTTCCTTCAACAGCGGTAAGATGTGACACAAGGTCAAGAAAGTGGGATTTGAAAACCCAACGCCCGAGAAGATGAACACTTTGTCCTACAAAATTGCCTAGGCAGCCCCGTCGGCATTCGCCAATAGGCGATAAGTAAGCGATAAACTTATTCCACTCCAAAGAGGGGAGGCAAAGTCTGGGAAAATGGACCTCCTAAAACTGCACAGGACAAACCCACAGACCGGCGGAATCAAGACCCGAAGGCCAAGACGATACCGGTCTATATGGTGTAGTATCCATCGGAACATATACTACACTTTTATCTTAGCCAAAAGGCCAAGACAGTCGCATTTATTATCATGGATTCAGAAAATATACAGTGACAACAAATCTGATCATTTAACAACCACTATGACGTCACAATGATGTCATTTGGCTTCTGTCTGAAAATGCAGTCAAGACTGTTTAAAAACTAGAGTTTTCCGAACAAAAAATTACACCTACGTATTATAACGTATAAATGCAACCTTTCATTTTTTTCTCACAACTATACTTTCCACCTATAATTTCATGAAGATGGCGGCCAGGTTTATTTCTGCTCTTCGAATTCAATTAAGTCACTTCATCACACATTTGTGTTAGAGGGATAATGTTGTTTTTACTTTTACAAAAATCTTCTGAATTAGGTTTCTAAACATTTTTATTCACATACATTTTTGAATAAACTCTAATATTTTTATTATATATGTCGCATTTGACAGAACACACATGCGCGCACGCATGGACGCACACTCACACACATATGTTTGGGTGTTCTGTCATTATAAATTGCTCAGCATAATATTCGTTGGGAAAGTAATACCACAATTTCCTTATTTAACTAACATTAAGAAATGATATATTGTAAGATCTAAAAGAATGTTAAGTGATATATCAACAATTGTTGACCATATTGTATATTGAACTTCCATTGTTTTGATTATTGAAATGTAAGTATTTATATATTTATTAAGAACTGTCGTCCTAAATTAATAGACGTGGATAAGGTTTAAAGGAAGACACAACTTAAGAAAAGGATAAGAGTATCTGACATATAATAGACGTTTCTGAATTTTTTTTAGATGAGGATTGATAATTTGTATACTTTGGATTATTCGGACTACTGTTCTCATTTTGAGTGTTATTCTAACAATGTTTCGGCCGCTGTAACCTCCGGCTTTCTCAAGATGTATATTTTCGAGATCGGGAATATTGCTGTCGAACTTGTGAATCTGAAAGGAATTTCGAACGGAACCTTTTATTTAATCCACAGGAGTAGCAGTCATGGCTGACGGAACGAGAGCATGCTAGTCCCGTGGATTAAATAAATGGTTCTGTTCAAAATTCTGTCCAGATTCCCGAGTTCGACAGAAATATTCCCGAATTCGAAAAGATACACCTTTATAAGGCCGGGGGTTACAGCGACCGAAACGTTGTAGAAATAATACTCAATATGAAAACAGTAGTCCGAATATTCCGAATTATACATATAATAGCAATATTAGACACATTCGCCGGCACCATGCTACCCGTTGCCTTTCTTCGTCAATATAGAAATAGTGATGAGGATGAGAAGGTAGCGAACATGAATGGGGAAGTGAGAGAGAAGCTGGCATAGAGAGAAAGAGTGACAATATTCGATATCGTCATTTCCGTCGATTTCCCCGAATCCTAAATTAACAATAACATGTGAATTAGTTAAGGACAATAAACCTTTACATGCAAATGAATAAGCATATACATATACACAACTTCGCACAGATAGACATATATAGATATTTAATATGTGAGGGTTTGAATGTATTTGTTGGTGCTCGTTTGTGTGCATCTATGCATTTGACACCTTTTCAACTGTTCAATCTTCCCCAACCAATTTACCACGCCTAACCTAGGTTATTAGTACTAAATACAATACTAATATCTTAAACAACCTCCATTTACATATATACCACGGGTACACGCATGTTTGCCTTTCTACATGGTAAACACCATGACTATAAAAAACCTATCCTGCCCTCACTATTACCGATACCAAAATATCTAAACGGCCCAAACAATCCAAATATCTAATATGTTTCAAATATGCCGCACGTGCATTTTTTGATATTTAATTTGATTTTGCCGCAGAAGTATTGAGATTGATGTTAAAAATGTATATAATTACGAGTAAAATAGTCAGAAAATATTAGCTTAAGGTATGATTAAGGAATATGGATGTGTGTGTATATATTTAGATGCATGTCATCATATTGGTAATTAAATGAGGTACTACCCTTAGATTTACTCGATAGTAAAACAACCATCTCCATGCTAGTAACCCATATCGAAAAAGACAACAAAAAAAAAACCAATGAGAATTTACTGCCCATTTCGCACCCTTATAATAAGACAAACCTCTGGCAATTTTTCTTCAAGAAACTCGGAAACAAAGCACCGCTGTTTTAGATTCGGCTGTTGGAAATCAATAATTCCAATATAAATTCGAGGGTCATTGAAACCTATCCATTCCATATATATTCATCTAAAATGTTAGATATATGTATATTGAGTAAGGTACACGATAAGTCATGAAAATGAAATGCCGTGGTAGACAAAATGTGTGAAAAATACGGAAAATATGTTAAAATGCAGAAGAAAAACAAAAAACAAGAGATAAGACCGGTTTCGTTCGTATTAACGAACGTCTTCAGAAATAGTGAAGATTTAGAAACAATTTTATTTTGAAGGCACACACATGGGAGAAGAAAAAGATGATCGGATTGGACCATATGAGGAGACTGTTAGCGACATTGGAATATGATTTGACACGAAGGTGACGTATTCTGTATTTCTTTTTTCTTATTTTTTAAAAATGTATTTTCTTTTTCATTTTCGTTTTCGCACCTACCGAGCTAATATAGGGGAGGCGGTAAGTGGAGGGGATAAAGGCGATAAGCGGAAAGAACACACTGAAACTAGCCAGGATAAACACACATGAAGTGGAAGATATATATATATATATATATATATATATCTTCCACTTCATATATATATATATATATATATATATATATATATATATATATATACATATAAGCATGCCTACAATTATGTATGTAAATATATAAAAGTATAAATAAACATAACCTAAAACTATCACATATAGGAGTGGGCATAAAATTGATACACCGAACGCAACCCTCAAAAAATTAATCGGAAAATATCAAAGATAGGTCTGCTTATTCGAAAAAGAGGTTGACAATATAAGAAATGTTCATCGTTTAAGGCATCAGATAAATTTCTAGAAGCAGGTTCGTAAAACTGTTAATCGAGAACAGATTTGCATTTCTAAAATTGTAAAATCTGTTGAATTGTTGGATATGCTTAACCATTAAAAGGCCCAAAATAATCCTAGGGAGAAAAGATTGAAATGGTAAACTTTAGGATGTAAGAAGCGTATGCTGGGATTGGCAAAGGATTAATACTAGGTTTATAGAAACAGTGGGTTATATAGTCATCCACTTACACACTGTGCTTTATCACAGTTCTTCAGTGCGGCTAGACTATTCAATGATCGAACCTTTAACCATCTAGTTCATAGTCAGCAGCGCTATCCATTAGGCCAACGGGAGAAGCGCTCGGAACTGATATCTACAATGTGTATTTATATAAACACTGACCGCCGCTTCCACCGTACTTAATTTTTTCATTCACAAAGAGCTTTCACTACGCTAAAAAGCAGCAGTAGACATCAGCCAGAAAAGGTGTATAGTCTTGTAAATATGTCAACCGTTAAAACTATATAAAATAAAAACTTTAGTCATAATCCTTCTGCTGGAATTTATTCGTATTCTATAAGTACATCAATCCTTTGTAATCGCTGTATTACTTCACGCCAAATAATGAACGCAAGTTTTTGGAAAAACAATAGGCTTTATATTTTGTAGGGTCTATCAGTTGTTTTGCATAAAAATACAAAACAGTACATATATATATATATATATATATATATATATATATATATATATATATATATATATACTGTTTTGTATTTTTCCACAGCATACATAGGTTCGACAAGTACACCATTTAAAAATAGGTATCGTAATCATATGACAAGTATTAGAAAAGCTTGTAAGGTAGGTGGCAATAACTTTACCACTTCCATAGCTGAATATATAAGAGCACTTAATCAGAAAGAACTATGTACACTATGGAATAGTCAATATTAGTTAAAGCCAATAAATATTTACCAAACAACCGCAAGAGATGCAGTTGAAATAATGACATACAGAGCAAGTATTATAAATAAAAGAATTGAGATAATTGGCGGTTGCCTACATAAAGGCCGATATAAATATAGTAAATATAAAAATTGAACAATGAATAAGTTAATAGATTATATATAAAAGTAAAATAATACCCGTCGCGATTTTTACATTAAAAAAACATCGATGAATATTCAAGTTACTGTTTACCAATGTCGAAAATTTAAAAAAAGTAATTAAAGGAGAAAGTACAAAATATGATACGTAATGTTATTAATTATAAAAAATATTAAAATATTTTATAAAAATACTCTTAACACTACAGATTATCTGCAATATATAGTTGATGTATTTCATATCTAATCGGATACAAAATAGATAAGTGGATATACTTCTATAGATAAGGGAAAATAAAAGTCACCTAAACTTACGAATATAAACATATAGTATAAATAAGTAAATAAATAAATGACTAAATAAATAAATAACTAGGCAAAAATAATAAAGCCAGTGGGAATATATCTTGATCAAGGTATGTTTAGATTAATAATTATACTAGATGAGAAATGATTAAAAATATAAAATATTTATCGATTACAATATAGAAAAGTTAGCATACTTCCGCTTATACGGGCAAAATGTAAGTCACGAAAATTAACGATAAAAACGCATGATAGAGGAAAAGAAAAAAAAGGAATAAGATAGGAACAAAAACGAGAAAAATGAAAATAACTGAGTAGAAACCACAAATTAAGCTAGATGAAATATGTCTTCATTTTAAAAATTATTTTGGATTAATAATTAAAGTAAATGGGAAACGATTAAATATATTAAATATTTATTCGTTTGAACATTTACGAATCGGCTTACTTCCGGTAATTGTGACAAAACGGAAATCGCCTAACCTCACCGATTGATATAACAAAAGGAAGAGAACATACGAATATGATAATTGAAAACGTAACGAAAAAAGGGAAAATAGGGTGAACATAATAAAAGAGAACATACGAATATGATAATTGAAAACGTAACGAAAAAAGGGAAAATAGGGTGAACATAATAAAAGAGAACATACGAATATGATAATTGAAAACGTAACGAAAAAAGGGAAAATAGGGTGAACATAATTAAAGAGAACATGCGAATATGATAATTGAAAACGTAACGAAAAAAGGGGAAATAGGGTGAACATAATTAAAGAGAACATACGAATATGATAATTGAAAACGTAACGAAAAAAGGGAAAATAGGGTGAACATAATAAAAGAGAACATACGAATATGATAATTGAAAACGTAACGAAAAAAGGGAAAATAGGGTGAACATAATTAAAGAGAACATACGAATATGATAATTGAAAACGTAACGAAAAAAGGGGAAATAGGGTGAACATAATTAAAGAGAACATACGAATATGATAATTGAAAACGTAACGAAAAAAAGGAAAATAGGGTGAACATAATTAAAGAGAACATACGAATAAGATAATTGAAAACCTAACGAAAAAAGGGGAAATAGGGTGAACATAATATAAGAGAACATACGAATAAGATAATTGAAAACCTAACGAAAAAAGGGGAAATAGGGTGAACATAATTAAAGGTGATCAGTGAAAAAATATGTCTTAATTTAGGAATATTTAGAATAATAATTATAGCAGATATTGAAGTATTAAGAATATTAATTATTGATCGGCTAGATAATAGAATAGTTGGCATACTTCCTGTGATATAGGCAAAACGGAAGTCACCTAAATTTACCGACACAACGGATAACAAAATAGAAGTAGGAAAATGATAGCCAAAAAAAAAATGGGATGCTCCCTTTTTAAGTTATATGTTTAAAAATTCCATCGATCATTCTTTTGAAAAAATACATTTCACTAATCGTTGTAATCGTCTCAAGCTGTTTTATTGACTAACTACACATCTCATTTATTTTCATCTTCCAGTGACCATTTGGGCATCGATAAGCACTAACACATAAGTATAAACACGTTTCAAAATCAAGAAAAAATAAATTAATTACGTAGGTTTCGAAAAATTATTTATTAAATGGGCCAGAAGTAGATAAAAAAGATCATCCTTAAAACGTTAATTGAAATAAACAAAAATGTTAGCCTATTCCCTTATAAGATGAACCCAATCAAAAGAGCTGCACATACGGCTATACATAAAATTATCAAATATCCGGGGAAAGTAAAAAAAAAACAAGGTTAACACATGAGCAAATTTACTAACAGTCTAGTTACGTATGGTTAACAATAATATCGCCAGAAAACTATTCCCGTACACATCCTTACATATAAAGAGTTTCGAAATTGCTGTATTGAATTTAAGAGTTTTATATATGAAGCAGAGATGTTGCCAGCATTTAAACAATACCAAATACAGTGCCTTAAGAATATGATGGTCTAAGTAGAATACTTCTACAGTTACCAAACTCTAACTAAAACTTGAGGAATAATCTAAACTATATAGTTACTATTTAGTTGTCCCCTTACTAGGGCAGAGTTGGTACTGTTTTAGATATTGACCCTAATTTACGTGACTGCCCGGCAGCAGCGACCCGGCAGCAGCGACCCGACCGCTAACGGAAGCGTCCGAGACCTGCCGAGTCGGCAGACGACAACAATGTAAGACGATGACTAAACGTATAGAAAAAGAAATGCATATGTTTTTATACAAAAAATGAAATAAATGAACAAACCCATAGCTGAAATGAATAAACTTTTTTTAAATTAATATTTAACCATTTTATGTAAGAAATTTTTTTATAAACGCTAACATTTTAAAACAATTTTTTTTGTAACTGAAATAAACTGTTTTTATAAACTGTAGAACGCGAAAATAATAATTTTTGTAAACCATTTTTTTTTTTTTTGCAATTACGCATTGTTTTTTGTTTTTTCCATTATTTTAGCTGGAGGGGTAAGGGCTTGTTTTTCGTTTTTGGAGGGGGGATTAGCGAAATACAGGCAGAAGAGGAAGACCACAGGTAGATCATTTTTAAAATTGTTGATATGGCGAGTTTCGACCGCGAAAAAAACGTCCCCGATCGCAATGAAATCCAAGCCCGGCATTCCTGGGTTGGGCATCTCCAGGCATATTTTTCAGTAACTGTCTTTCGCGGTACTAGCCGGCAAAGTCGGCCGCCGCCTCAACATCGCACACATCGCATATCTTTTGCCAGCAGAGCTTTCTGCTGGCAAAAGTTAATGCACTGCTCCGGAGAGGCAATTGAACTACACAACACTTCAAAATTCATTGTCAACAAGTGCCAAGCGTCTCTCCTTCAAATCAATATCGTCTGACGCCAGCCTCGTTTTCGATTTCGGCAGGTCTCGGACGCTTCCGTTAGCTGTCGGCTTGCTGCTGCCGGGCAGTCACGGAAATTAGGGTCAATATCTAAAACAGTACCGCAGAGTTAGACACAGAATCAGTTTATTATGTGAAGAAAATCCAGCTTCGGATCGTAACAAAAATGTAAAGAAATTATGTCTAGAAGGATTTATCGTTCACTGATTGATAACAGAAAAGATGAAGTGTAGTGTCAGAACAGATACTACACTTTGATCATATGCAAGAAAAACGAAACACTGCAATTAACTGACGATTCATATTTTAAAATTACGATTAAATATTCAAATTATTAATATATTAATCGAGTCCTTGTGTACAATCAAAAGGCAGCAAATATATTAACGATATATTATAAAGCTACAGACATCAAGGTAAAATAAAACATTAAATTAAAAACAAATTATCTTCTTACGTAATATAAATTATGATTCAAATTGTTATACTGTGATATCTCAAGTGTCCTTATTTAGGTAAATTTTAATTAAACATTATATAAGATGTATAGTTGTTATCTAATAAATATTTAAAATGTTACGTAAAAAGAAGAACAGAGACTGAGCAAATACAAATTAAAATAACATTTTAAAAAAATACAAAATAAAATTATTATCCAAAATGAATTAAAATATACACGGAATAAGCCTAGAAATTATATGTAGGTTAAATAGTTCAAGTTAGTTAAAATATATACAGAATGAGCCTAGAAATGATATGTAGGTAAAACAGTTAAAGTTAATTGAAATATATACAGAACGGGCCTAGAAATTATATGTAGGTTTAACAGTTCAAGTTAATTTAAATATATAGAGAATGAGCCTGGAAATGATATGTAAGTTAAACAGTTAAAGTTAATTAAAATATATACAGAATGAGCCTAGAAATTATATGCAGGTTTAACAGTTAAGGTTAATTAAAATATATAGAGAATGAGCCTAGAAATTATATGTCAGTTAAACAGTTAAAGTTAATTAAAATATATACAGAATGAGCCTAGAAATTATATGCAGGTTTAACAGTTAAGGTTAATTAAAATATATAGAGAATGAGCCTAGAAATTATATGTCAGTTAAACAGTTAAAGTTAATTAAAATATATACAGAATGAGCCTAGAAATTATACGTAGGTTGCACAGTTGAGGTAAATTAAAATATATACAGTATGAGCCTAGCAATTATATGTATGTTAAACAGTTAAAGTTTATTAAAATATATACAGAATGAGCCTAGCAATTATATGTATGTTAAACAGTTAAAGTTTATTAAAATATATACAGAATGAGCCTAGCAATTATATGTATGTTAAACAGTTAAAGTTTATTAAAATATATACAGAATGAGCCTAGCAATTATATGTATGTTAAACAGTTAAAGTTTATTAAAATATATACAGAATGAGCCTAGCAATTATATGTATGTTAAACAGTTAAAGTTTATTAAAATATATACAGTATGAGCCTAGCAATTATATGTATGTTAAACAGTTAAAGTTTATTAAAATATATACAGTATGAGCCTAGCAATTATATGTAGGTTACACAGTTAAAGTTTATAGAAATATACACAGAATAAGCCTAGAAAGTATATGTAGGTTACACAGTTAAAGTTATTTAAAATATATACAGAATGGGCCTAGAAATTATATGTAAGTTAAACAGTTCAGGTTAATTAAAATATATACAAAATGAGCTTAGAAATTATATACAGCTTACTCAGTTAAAGTTTATTAAAATATATACTAAATAAGCCTAGAAATTATATGTGGGTTAAGCAGTTAAAGTCAATTAAAATATATACAGAATGGGCCTAGAAATGATATATAGGTTACACAGTTAAAGTTAATTTAAATACATACAGAATGGGGCTAGAAATTATATGTAAGTAAAACAGTTAAAGATGATTAAAATATATACAGAATTGGCCTCGAAATTATATGTAGGGTTAACAGTTACAGTTGTTAAGCTATATACAGAATGGACCTAGAAATTATATGTAGGTTACACAGTTAAAGTTAACTAAACTTTATAGAGAATGGGCCTAGAAATTATATGTAGGTTAAACGGTTAAATTTTATTAAACTATATACAGAATGAGCCTAGAAATCATATGTACATTCAATAGTTAAAGTTAAGTAAAATATATGCAGAGTTAGCCTAGAAATTATATGTAGGTAAAACAGTTAAAGTTTATTAAAATATATGCAGAATGAGCCTAGAAATTATATGTAGGTAAAACAATTAAAGTTAATTAAAATATATACAGAATGAGCCAAGAATTTATATGTAGGTTAAACAGTTGAAGTTATTTAAAATATATACAGAATTAGCCCCGAAATTATGTGTAGGTCAAACAGTAACAGTTAATTAAAATATATACATAATGAGCCTAGAAATTATATGTAGGTTTAACAGTTAAAGTTTATTAAATTATCACAGAATGGGCCTAGAAATGTTATGTAGGTTAAACAGTTCAGGTTTATTAAAATATATAGAGAATGAGCCTAGAAATTATATTAAGGTTAAACAGTAACAGTTAATTAAAATATATTCAGAATGGGCCTCGGCATTATATGTAAGTTAAACAGTTAAGGTTAATTAAAATATATACAGAATGGGCCTAGAAATTATATGTAAGTTAAACAGTTAAAGTTAATTAAAATATATACAGAATAAGCCTAGCAAGTATATGTAGGTTAAACGGTTAAACTTTATTAAAACATACACAATGAGCCTAGAAAGTATATGTAGATTCAATAGTTAAAGTTAATTAAAATATATACAGAATGAGCCTAGAAATTATATGTATAGTTAAACAGTTAAAGTTAAATAAAATTTATGCAGAATGGGCCTTTAAATTATATGTAGGTTAAACAGTTTAAGTTAATTAGAATATTCGAATTTTTAAAAAAAAAGTAAAGGATATATCTGAAACTTTTCTAGGAACAAACTTTTCAGATACATTACAAAACACTTACTGAAGTTGAGAAACAAAGTTGCAATGATCTACATAATTCTATTATAGTCATATTTAAATGTCAGCTTATTCGGAATAGAAGAAATGATCTCAGATTTGTATTTAAGGTTGTGTAATAAGATTTAATAATTATCATGGTGATCTACTCAATTCCTTAGTTGAAGATATTCTTCCGAACTCTATGAATCGTATCGTTATGAAAAATAATAGAAGTGTGTATTGAAGCCAAGTGAATGACCAGCCTCTCTCAACCAATTACTTCTTGACGTAGACACCATTTAAATATGTATTTGAGTAAACATTTCAACTTCGAAGGTAGTAATTATTCGTATTAATAGAACAGTTAAATACACTTAAATGCATTCATAGTGAATAAAAAAATAATGTAGTTGATAGTATGTTTTATTAAAAAGTTTGAGTATTTTTAATCGGTGTTTATTAAGACGCCTTAGTTTATTACTGCATCATTACGTCAAATAACCGAAAATAAATAATTACATTGGTGATACTCTTTTAAATGAGCATACCTACCCGGGGATGATTTGCGATTAGACCTACAATAATCAAATTGTAACCAGGGATAATTTATCGGCCAGTTTACCTAAGACAACGACTTCCATCAAGAAAAATTCACGAATGTGAATCAAAAGACAAGCGTTGGCAATAGTATTTAAGAAAATATGCCTAGACGAAGGGATGCTACCTAAATCAAGGAGGCGTGAAAGAGCTTTATCCATTAATAGACTTCAAAAACGGCCTATGCTAGAAATCTCATTTCTTTGATCAATCATAACCAAAAACCTATAAACCAAATTAGTTAAAACTTTGCACACAATTTTATTTGATAGTTTCTATAAGTGTGTAGAATTTTAGCATCATTAGTCAAGGCAACCCAGAGATCCAGAAAGGTCAGGCATGATTTTGTGTTATCCGTGTGTACGTACGTACGTATGTGCAACCCTGTATCTCATCAACTATTTGGTGGATTCCGCTGATTTTTGGCAGAGCTAGAGGTTCTAGGGTCTAGTTGATGGCATTTTAATTTCAGTTTACCATATACCTTAGTTTTCCAGAAAATTCAAAAAAAACTTTAATATTACTATTGTATTGAGGCATAGCCTTTTCAAAAGTAGGGTTAAGATGAAAATTCATATGCACTAAATGTACAAAAGCAAGGAAATTCCCAAATGTTTACACTTTTATTGTCATTAAGGGTATGCGAGTACAACAGAGCTATGTATTTTACTAGTAGGAATTTTTTTTCAGCGCACCCCAAACACTTAATCTACTCATGCATAGAGATTTATACTGTAGTATAATGACAATAAAAGTGTAAAAATTTGGGAGTTTCCATGCTTTTGTACATTTAGTGTATATGAATTTTCATCTTAACCCTATTAAGGCATATGATTTCAGTATACTGGCATTTATCATGGAATATCCATATACATAACGCATGATAATAAAAATCTCTTCATCGTAACGGTTCACTGTAATTTAACAGCATCAGAATCGTACTTGATGTGTATTTTGATGCTGGTTTTATATTCTTGAAATCAATGCGGACACAAGCAGAATCATTCGCATTTCAAATAGTTAACACAAAATAAACTAAACGAAAGGAACAAGTAGTCAAATTGCAAGAACTGTCTCGCACAGCAGTATGCAAATATGAACTAACACGTTTTAAAAGTATTTCTTCCGTCTTTCTTTCCTGTCAACAGCTTTATTTATTTATTCATTTATTTATTTAGTGTATTTCTTTTATTTGGTATCGTCAGGTCGATGGTGGGGAGCTGTCTGGAGCTCTGATAAGAGTCGTGATTTTGTTGGTATTAAAGATTGAAAAATATATACGAAATGCTCTGCCCTCGTTTCGCATATCACGAAAAGTTCATATGTGTGTGTTGCATACTTCTTCATGTACTTCTACTACTTTACCTCTCTCTCTCTCTCCCTCTCCCTCTCTCTCTCTCCCTCTCTCTATTTCTCTTATACTATCACATCAACACTCCCCTCTCTGGATGTGGAAGGTATTTTTTATCTCTATTTTTCATTGTCTCTCACTCTCTCTTTATCTATAACTGTTATTCTCCGTATCTAAACGCATTCACGTTTTTTTATATTCTTCTCATTCTTAATGTGAGTGGAGTAATACATATATATATATATATATATATATATATATATATATATATATATATATATATATATATATATATATATATGGGTGTGTGCGGATGTATGATATTAAGATTAGATAAATGCAATAAGGTGTATATGTAAAACAAAAACTAATAAAAAATAAAGCAAAAGAAATTAAAAAGGCGCACCTCAAATTGAACACGGAACCACGTGTGTATTAATCTATATTTAGTTTTACAAGATGTATTCAGTTTTTGCAATGATCAATGCACCATTTCATACTGCATATCTATCTATCTATCTATCTATCTATCTATCTATCTCTCAATCTCTCTTCCTCTCTCTCTCTCTTTCTCTCTCTCTCTCTCTCTCTCTATATATATATATATATATATATACATATATAAGTGTTTATTGATTTAAAATACATTCAAATCAGATTTCAGAAAAATCGAAAGAACGCTCCCAATTCATGTCATATCTTGGTTCATTTCGAGAATAAGAAGTTCATCATCAGAAGACCTTCCAAAATAACGACCAAATACAGTGTTTTTGTAACATACATACAAACACAGACAAGTAGACGAAATAATATTCAACATAATATGAGCAATTATATAAAAAGATAATAATATGAACATAAAGGAAGGCGGCATAGTTGTTTAAAACTATGCACGTGAACAAAGAATGAACTCTTAAATTCCCATCTCTTTCTGATTTGAATGCACATATAATCAATAAACATTGATATATGATCTATAACTATTCGGACAAAAGATATTGAGGGTTTTTTTCTTCATAGGTTGAAGAAAAATTTATATACACAGATCTAGATAAGCCTTAATAATGAGTGCACTAAATTATATGTCTATATACAATTGAAGTACTTGTAAAACAAGCACAGGGATGTACCTTTTCGGAGATGAGACAGAGGCTGGAGCGTGGTAGACAGTGCGGAACCTATTAAATTATAAACTATGTGGACCCTGTTTCAATGGAGAGACTAGTGGGCTAATGGAAGCTTTGTAGAGATATAAGATACCGGCAGCTGTGAGAAGTTTTCTAGCTCGTTAAGGGGAGACCACCATCTATACATCAGCCTCGGCAGTATATTACAAGTATTACTTCCAACCATTATACATGTGAGATGCTTTTATGCTGGACACTCGTGTAGAGTGGTATTATCCATAGCAATCGCTGGTTGAAAAGTTTTTGTTTTAATTGTTAGGGAACGGTACTTTAAATATCATAATCAATCCATGCTCTAATTACACTAAATACGAGATGCCATTTTGTAAGGATTCAGTCATTGTCTTAGATATGTGTGTGTTCGTTTTGCTTACATTTTTGTCATCAGCAAATATACTCATACTTGACATAATTGCACCATGAATGTAGTTAATGCGAATCAGGAATAATAAGGGACTAAAGATCGCATCAATATCATTGTGTTTAACTGTACAGACATCAGGGACCACCTCGATTTTTCGTTTGACAAAAAATGTACTATTCTTCCCGTAATACTGTACGAATTCGTTTATATGAGAAGACTTAATGCAATACTTCAACCAAGGCTTGGGATATATCAAACGCTATCGAACCTGTCTATATCTGCTTTGTTCAGTGGGTTGTATATCAAACACTATCGAACCTGTCTATATCTGCTTTGTTCACTGGGTTGCATATCAAACGCTATCGAACCTGTCTATATCTGCTTTGTTCAGTGGGTTGCATATCAAACACTATCGAACCTGTCTATATCTGCTTTGTTCAATGAATTGCATATCAAACGCTATCGGACCTGTCTCTATCTGCTTTGTTCAGTGGGTTGCATATCAAACGCTATCGAACCTGTCTATATCTGCTTTGTTCAGTGGGTTGCATATCAAACGCTATCGAACCTGTCTATACCTGCTTTGTTCAGTGGGTTGCATATCAAACGCTATCGAACCTGTCTATATCTGCTGTGTTCAGTGGGTTGCATATCAAACGCTATCGAACCTGTCTATATCTGCTTTGTTCAGTGGGTTGCATATCAAACGCTATCGAACCTGTCTATATCTGCTTTGTTCAGTAGGTTGCATATCAAACGCTATCGAACATGTCTATATCTGCTTTGTTCAGTAGGTTGCATATCAAACGCTATCGAACCTGTCTATATCTGCTTTGTTCAGTGGGTTGCATATCAAACGCTATCGAACCTGTCTATATCTGCTTTGTTTAGTGGGTTGCATAACCGTTCACGAATTACAGTTAGTATATCTGAAATAACACGTCTAAGTCAGTACTGTAGGTAAGAAATACGTTTAGCATTATCGATGTGGTGAATTATCGCTTGATTGAATAATGATTGAAAGATTTAAGCTGAGAGGGCCAGCAGACTGACGGGGCAGTCATTTTGCAGATCAGTTTTCCACTCAAATTCCTGAACAGTGGTTCCACCCAGACAATTTTCTAGCAATCAGGGAAGGAAGATTCGAAAAAGCATGTATGTAAAGTTTACAGAGGAAATGGAACAGCTCAGCAGATTATTTATTTATTAAGATTGCGTGGAGATAAACAGGCTTCCATGCTTTGGAGGTGTCACGGTGTCAATTGCCAAGGTCGGTAATCTGGACATGGGAAAAGTAAATAATTGAATGGTGCTTCTGTGTACAGTGGGACTTTTGGGAGGAACCGGTTTGTGGAGTCTAAGATGGAGTTTCTGGCGAACCACATGATAAGCGGTTCAGCTTCACTATCTTCCATGAAAGCGACATCTAATAAGTTAGATAACGGGAGAAATTGTTGATTTCCCATTATTAACCACACGTTTATGAATTTTGCAGAAATCGCGAGTTTCAAATTTCTGCGACTTGACGCGTTCTCTGGTCATCCCAGTATACGTACTCTAAACTGCGGCTATTACAGAGTTACAATTATTTTTATGCTAGACATTTTCGTCTATTTGTATTTTACTGATATTTTACTTAATTTTGAGATAGACGAGCCCATCAATGACGAAAATAATATAGCATTATGACTGCATTTAAATGAAGAAGTCACCAAAAATGATCGCAAATTAAAAATAAAAAGTTCTCGTCAACTACTAAATTGCACCGTTACACGTAGATTGCAACGATTTAAAAACTACATCAATTACAGATTGAATCGCTTCCACAAAAACCCTATTCTCCAGATCTGCTCCAGTTACTACTCAGTGTATACAGACCCCATAAGAATTTCTACAGTAGAGATTTGGGTCCAATGAAGAGGTCATATATGAAACTGATTCTAAGTTTTAGGTCGAAGAAAAAATGTTCTACTAAAAAACATCGAATTGTTAAAGCAGCTTTATAATCAGTGGCACCCTAGTAGGTGACTATTTTCTTCTTATGTATAAAGTTAAATCGTTTTTTACAATGTTATCATCAGCATTTCTTGGCCTTTTGGCTAAGATCAAAGTGTAGTATCTGTTCCGATGGATGCTCACTCTGTAGACCGGTGTTGTCTTGGCCTTCGGGCATTGATTCCGCCGGTCTGAGGTACTGTCCTGTTCAGTTCTAGGAGGTTCACCCTCCCAGGCTTTGCCTCCCCTCTTTGGGGAGGAGTAAGTTTATTGCTTACTGCCTGAGGCGCCCCTACCGGGGAATGCCGACGGGGCTGCCCAGGCAATTTTTAATAGCCAGAGTGCTCACCTTCTTGGGCGCTGGCTTTTCAAGTCCCACTTTCCCGACCCGAGCTTGGGTCACATCTTACATTGTGGGAGTAAGATGAACCTGGCCTTGTGCCTAACCTCCTGGGGAGGTAATTTTTTTTTTTTTATCATCAGCATTCATAGACTGAACACAAAAAACTAATATGCTACACATTTCCGCTTAGACATATTGCAGTTCCTCATGCGGGTTACGCAAACGTATGCCTACATTTCTTCTGCATACAAATAGTATTACATTTAACCCAACCTATCTGCTTTTCTCAACCACATCTTCCACAAAAAATGTTGCAAACACTTATACTCTCTATTCATTTTCTTCTCTCACATTACTTTTTGGCAACGGATCCTTTCTCAACATAAGCAAAATTATTTTAAACACACCCAAAGCACCCACATTATTTAATTCTAACGTAGTTATTTTCTTATACATAATGTACATGATTCCCGAACAAAGTAATATTCACTTCTTTCCTAAGAATAAAAGAATACACGAATTCATACTTTGATCGTAACTTATTACTTTTTATTATACTTTATTCTAAAAAACACACGATGAATTTCAGATAACAACCGTTATGTTATTCTGTAGATAAATTTGACGCTACAAGGTTGACCAACAACGGCAACTGGCAGAAGGAAATGGAAAGTAAACACCTTGTCTCTGTAATAGTGAAGGTGTTGCAACAGATTGCCTGTGTTGCCACCTTTGTTTTGGCAATAATTATACAGGGTGGGCCAAAATAAGGGTCCTATCTTTAAATTTGAATAACTTGAATTTGAATAACTTCCACAAAATAAAAGTTAAACTCACCAAACTTTATGTGTGTGTAGACTGACCCTTCCGAGATTTTTTTAAATAAACAAAACAAATTTTAGCCGAAAAACACTTCTTAAAACTTACAAAAAGTAAAGTATTGTTTTTTACACTGTTTTGAGTTTTTTAAGCAAAAATAATGTTTTCTAAATGAGGGTACGTTCCTTAGGGCTAATACGGCTCATGCTTGCTTCGGAAGGGGTCCTTTACTTATTCTAAAAAAAACAAAAAAAAAATCAATAAATAAAAAAGTTATGAATTTTTAAAAATAGGACCCTTATTTTTGCCCACCCTGTAGTAATAGGAGCCACCCTATGACCTACTGACGGTCTCAAAAAGAAAGGCACTAAACATCCTTTTTTATTTAGCCAAAATGGTGACATGTAACCACTATGCAAATTTAGGTGGATAAATAAACAATCCAAACAAGGAAGCTGTTTCCCCATCACTCTGCCAGAATCCATCGGAAGGTAAGGACAACTTTTCCTGACAATTCATTCACACGTAAGTTCGTTTGGTGCTTTTGCATAGACTTTGTTTCTTCTTTAAAGTAATTATATCTTGTATAAATCATATCAACATTAAATAATCTTCTTTTCAACACATGCATCTCACATTCTCTTTAATTAATTATTTCTTTACTAAATTTATTTCGTAACGTACAAGTAAAAACAACAATTGTTTATTTGGATTCGTCTATTGGTTACTTATATTCTTTAACTTACAAATACCTACTCTTATTAGAAAACAGTAAAATAATCGCACTAAGATAATCTTTCTATTGTTAATATGCTTTGTCTGTGTCTTAGTGTTTGTCATTGTTTTAATTCATTTATTCACTGTATTACCAACCATCTTACACTAAGATAACATGTTTACCTAACAGTATTCATGTATTCTGCTAACTTTTTTTGCTATTGTGTATAACCTTTCTTCACCCCCACCTCTTTGCTAAGTACTAGTGACATACCGTTCCAGAATTTAGGAATAGATTTTCGAACAGTTTCCCTTGCAGATCCAATAAGTCACAATGGCGTCGTATATCGCTTCTTCTTAATTATTTATATTAAACACTACATTTTCTGTTCCCCAATTGAACATCTTACATTTACTTATTTTTACAAATCCCATCACTAATTCATCTTTTATTACGATTCACCGAGAAGGATTATATTTACGTACTCACTAAACTAGAACATCATATTATCGTCAACGTCTAATTTGTGACGTATTCGTTTTACCAAATATTACAAGCCATTCTTTATGGATCATTATTTGTTTCGCAAAATTTGGTAGTCATTCTTCGTAAAATAATTAACTAATATCTTAATACCAGAAAAATTAATTTCGTCCTTCGTAAAATTCACCCGGGGGGGGGGGGTTACAACAATGTTTGTTCATTATTTTAAAACTTTCGAGAATGATTTCTTCCCTGATCGAGAAAGGTTATGTCCGTCTTTACTAAACTAGGACGATGTCGAATTTGTGACCTATTCGCTTTGCCAAATTTTGCAAGCGATTTTTTTGACTCATTATTTGTTTGCTAAACTGGATAGTGATGTTTTCGTTAAAAAATTAATAAAGATATTCATACCAGAAAACAAACAATTATATTTAGCCTGTGGTAGAGGGGGTCATCTTTATTATTCGATACCCCAGTATTATGTTATTGACATTTTAGTATTTGTATTTACAACTTGTAGGAAACCCGTTTGGCAAGAAAAACAACCCTTGCATGAATACAAGTTATAGGCAAAGGAAACGATCTAAAACTAAGTACGTGTGGCAAATAACAACCTCTACATGAATAGAATTTCATCCGCAAACTTCATAAAACGAATTAGTATAAAAAACAGAAATTTGTTTTAAGCAAATACACTTGGGGCAATCGTCGAATATTTTACTTATTTGCGTTTACATAACATTGGTAATTCAGTTTTAATCCTGTAAATTACTTACAGTGCAAACACCTATTTGTAATACTAATTTGTAACATGAAATAAGTGGATACGATTGTTTCTGCAACACAGATTTAGTATTAAGTTGTTTATAAAAGTTAAATCTTTCTTTTTCATTTCACCTGGGCAACACCAGAACACGGGCTTGCTGGTTACGTATTAAGAAAAATGTGGCATAAAAGTTTAGGCACTGGATTTATTTGTTAATATAAAAAAATATATATAAAAAATATTTAAAAAAATAAAAATATAAAAAATATCAAAAATATAAAAAAATATAAACAATAACAAATATTTATATTTGAAGCTCCTCGTTAAAAAGTAGAGCACTGTAAAATGGTAGTAGTAACACAGCGTAGGGTCACTTGCTTTATGCATCGTTCCTTCACTTATAGAAGTTTGAATGCCTGTACGCTTTCGCCGCCGTTAATGTGTTAAAATTATCATTGTTTATAAGCTGTTCAGAACTGGCCTAGCGGTTAGCGACGTTGGACTGTAGGTTGAAAAAATACTTGTAGTCCAGGGTTTCGAATCGTGAATAGGCGTACTTCTATGCTGATGAGTCTTGATTGAAAAGAGACGAAACATATACGTCCATAGATAAAATATAAACAATAACAAATATTTATATATATATATATATATATATATATATATATATATAACTTACGATATGACGTTTCCATTCCCCTAACTTTTAGCACTGATCCGTTTAAAAGTACTTACCCTGACTACCTTACAGCATTCGACATACCAACACCAGCTGACCTTGTGCCCACGTTGTCTTCGTGAGAGTGAGATTAGATAACAATTTCATATACGACGTTGTACTGGAAATTAATGATGACGTTTTTCTTTATGTAAAAATGATAATGAAAAATAATAACGATAATAATGAAGTAATATTTTCTAATTTAATTTGATTTATAATCATGGCAATTAGATTACTCCCAATTATAACTTTCGGTACTCGCGGTGGAATGAAATCAACAATTACACGATATATTTCCTTGATCCTCTCTAATAACAGCCACCACTTGGTCGTACATATCGATCATATTTTGACTACGTTCATTGATTATTGAAATTCTAGATAGTTTACGTATCTGATAATACGAGCGTGTGAACATATTAATTGATGTCTTACCTTATGGCAATGTTAATGAGACTATGTACAACTTTTTGTTTAAGCATATGACCTATGTAAACCAATAACTATAAATATATGTTGTGTCCCAATTCTTCGTTAATATCAAGACCGAAGTATTACGGTTACGATTTTTCCGGTGGTAATTTGATAAATGCAATACATTTTTATGGGACTGAATTATTTAAAAAAATTATTTTATTGGGAAAAAGTGTTATGTTAATACAGAAAAATGGTTGCATATGCGATTTATCAGTAACGCTAAGGATCACGTTTATTTTAATTTACAAATATATTTTATACAAATTATATTTAGGCAATTTATGATCTGATGTCTTATGGTGCAAAATATAATCTATTTCCCAATTTGCCGACTTATTTTTTACAATTGTCTAATGAGTAAATTATTATTAGTTTATAAACACCAAATAGCATACATAAACAGAAACTGTTTTTCTCAGATATTCCTTTCTGAGACTATCAGGCGTCGCTTGATGGGTACTACTCTAATTTCTTCTTTGGTCTGTTACAAAACTATGAGGATTTTTTTTATTGTACAAGTGTTTTCTGATATTTTTGTTTGATGTTATTATATTATTGTTATACTATTTTACCAGTAATAATTATATTATTACGTTTTCTATTTAAATGCTATTCTTATTTGTTTATTTATTTATTTATTCACTAATTTTTGCTATGCGCGTTTTGTATAATTCGTGAGAGCTGTGATTTTTGGGGATCACTTGTGTGCATTAAGGTGATAAGAGTCAGAGTTATTTCCTTTGAAGTGTTGTTTTCATCGATTGTTATATATTAATTATATCCATTACAAAGTGTATAGTATATTTCAATTTGAAAAAAATAACGCATTTGTAATCGATGTTATTTGAAAAAGAAACATAGTAGATAATGCATTCAGACATTCTTTATGCTTGAGTGGAACCAGTTTTTTCTTATGGAACACATTAAACAAGTGTAGGTTTGTTTCTGTATAGCGTAAATATACTGAATCTAATATATAATTTCCAAACGTTAGAAAGTAAATTAGTATAGTAATTTAAAGGTATCTTTAAAAAATGAATATGCATTTGTTTTCAATAACTATTTTGTAAATTGTATTTATTTCAGAATATTAAAATCTCATTTTATAATTATGGCAATAGAAAACGCTAAAAATTGTTGTTTCCGGCGCTAACTTATTTAATGTAGCAACCATCGTATTTTCGTCGCCCATCCTCACCCATTCTCGTTCTTTTTTGTAATGGTATGTGTCTCTTTAGCCAATGCAAATCTCAAACATTTGTCAACTTCAAGTAGCAATAAGTAAATATTTTTCTCCTATGCGTATGAAAGACTTGATCTGCTTTTAATTTCGATTGAAAGTTTTGCCTCGCAGCCATATTGTTTTTGAGAAGATCGAGAAGAAACAGAATATAGTTTAAACACAAAGTGATCTTAAATTTAAAAAAATGTAGAAATAAAAATATTATTTAATATCATCAATTGTGTATTACGAGGAAATGTTAATAGTAGAATTGGTTACAAACATATGTATTACTCTTAAGTTAGTGTTATTTCACGGTCAGTAGAAACGGTACTCACGAATTGCTTGTAATAATATTCTGAAATCATCACATAATTATGATAGAATGTCCCAACGAATATTGTGTTCATATTAGTTTGCAGAGAACGAGTAAACTGTTTTGTAATTGCGTTATTTTGCATTCCTGCATACAAAAAGCGATAGAATATTCTCCAACCGTTGTATATAGGTAATGCTTTATAATTTACGTTTTCCTGGTGACTATTCGAAGAGTGGAAGAATAAGGGGGTATGAACCCTGCTGATTTCTCTTAATATGCTCAACAAAGTATTAATCAGGATTGAATATTAAAATCTGAAAAAGCGAACAAAGTAATATTTTGTTTAAAACAACCAAGACACATACGTAGCTGAAATCAGTGCCAAATAATATTTATTTTATCTATCATTCGTTATTGAAGTAACCATAATAGGTGATAATCTGACTTCACTTATGAAGATAAGTAAACACAAGTATTTGTAAGTCGTAAACACAAGTATTAATAAATAACTTGGGATGAAGCAATTTTATGAAGATAACAAAAATATTACATAGATATAACTGAAACAAAAACTAACAATAAAGACGTATTTAATTGTCAATCGCTGAGCGAACGTCCATTGAAATCTTTCTTTTCGTCGGCTAGTCGCTAATGTATGTTTTATTTATCTGCTTTGCAAAATGTTTTGTGCAGGATAGATACCTAAAAGACAATTAGTGATATTTTTTTAAAAATATAACATAAATATAAATATGATTATTTTTTTAGATCGAAATACTTTTCATCCACAACATTAAAATGTACTTATCTTAACTATTTACTGCAGTTTCTCTGTATTATTGATCAGAAATCTTTCTATGCATCTTCATGATATATATATATATATAATTATAATATTTATAAATAAATATTAATTATTTATTACCTACAGACAACGATGTTTCATGCTAACGCAATCTTGAGTGCAGGAAGTTAATTCTAAACGGTCAGCGGGCACGAACTCCGATCACAAATCGCCACTGATTCGCAGTCATATATATATATATATATATATATATATATATATATATATATATATAAAAACATGTATTAATATATAAATACACAATCTTAATTCGAGTGAACAAGCTTGTGTTCATTTTTACAATTTTCTTCCAAATCTGAAAACACATCGGTGGATAATGACAGACTTTATTGCCCATAGATAGTCAACAAACAATGTATATGTCAGTTCAGGATGGTTAACCTATGTTGCTCTTCGAAAATCCAAAGTTAGCCTCCTGAAAAAAATATGTTGTAAGGAAACAAACACAAAGAATCACAAAACAAGCACGTTATATTAAATCCCATGATCACTAGGGGCACATGGATTTCCGTTCTATTCAGCCGGTAATATTTTCTTCTAAGAAAAAGGCATGAACATACATATAATGTTACCCAGCTTAATTGTTAGAAAAGCCAATTATTACTGAGATTAATTAATGAATAGGTTATATATAAACATATATATATACATATATGTATATATATATATATATATATATATATATATATATATATATATATATATATATATATAATATAGATAAGGTATTCAATTATAGTAAAGTTAAAAATAAATTATACAAAAATATAAGGATACAGAAAAAGTAAGTATATTTAAATTGCTGAAGATAAATATTAAGAATCGAACATTTTATGACGTTTTGTAGCAGGCGCTACTACCGGCCAAGTGGATATTTGTTGCGACTTCTTTTCTTTCTTTGTGTGATCAACCCATCTTCGTCTCTGAGATAGAGAAGAGGCTATCTCGTGAACATACGTTGGTCGAAGATTCAAGCCAATCAGGGACCAACAGTTCTGCTTAATCACGCGAGACTTGATCCCTATAATAAGAGACGCAACAAGTCGCACGACATCTTTTCCCTCTTTCTCTCTCTTCCGTTTTGGCCGACCGAACACGGAGGAGATCGTCGTCCCCCACTTACTCGACCGAGGAGGTGAAGGAGGCAAAAGACAAAAATTAGTTAATCTCTGTTCATTCTTATCATGAATAACGAACTATTATTTCAAGCGCGCACACATTACAATTGCCACAAAAATACAAAACTTTACATCAACCTCGCTCACATATACACATTCATACAAACACGAACTTAAACAAACGAAACTTTTCACGTAATGTTTCAACTCCTTAAAAATGAACTCAAACATTCTCTGTAACTGATTGCTTTACAAAATGTCTTTTCCAAATAAATTGTTTTGTTTAATAAATATGTGTTACTCTAATTGTTGATTTTACTAAATACTATTCTTGTGTGTAGATTTATTATTCCTTTATTTTTATGTCAATATAATTTCCGATATAATAATAATGTTTTACTTTCTTCCCTTTTGTGTGTTCATTCTTGTAATTTTATCCACACGTGGTCGGCCCACCTCGAACGACGGGAATGACATGCCGCCATAAAGGCATCTCTCCTCATAACCTTCGACCGGCAATCCATCGCCACATTGGTTTACCCCTTACGCCTTTGTTCGGACACCCCGGCCATAATTTAACAACATTCTTCACTACGTATGGAATAACTTTACCGTAGTATGAGGTAAACTATATTAACATAATTAAAATGCTAATACTATTAAGCTGGTATCTAAAGATTTTTATAAGTAAGTGTTACATAATAAATAAATGTATGAATGAATAGATGAACACCGATTCACATGATTAATATGATAAATAAAAATTAACATGTTATATCAAAGGAAATCCAAGCTTTATTGGAGATGTATTGCCTTAACGATACTGCGTTAAACATAAATGGGATATATAAAAAAATCTAAGGGCGACAACTGCTATAGTAAAACTAATAGTAGTATCTCCCTTAATAAATAATAAAAAAGACATTTACAAATTGTATATGAATAAACCTACAATTAAAATGGAGAAATTGAAAATTATTTCTAAAACCTATACAGAAAAATATCTTTAAACAGGACTAAACACAATACATATCTTCCATTTAATTAAATAAATTAAGTAAGTATTTTGTCATGTAATGGCTAATATGAAAGGTTAAATAGGGATACTAATACATTACTATACATTTAAAACAGAATAATCTATAAATATTTCGTAATAGTATGTAGACGAATACCACAAAACAGAAATAAGACAACGACATATGTTTCCTTATCAATTAAATCAAACTTAAAGGGTTTGTATTTTATGGAAAGTTCAATAAGAATATGTGGTGCGTCTTTAGAAACGTTGCCGATGTTTAAAAGGGGGGGGGATAATTCAAACGACAAAATGTAAAAGAGGCAGATAAGGCAAATTCTGGAGGGAAAGGAGAGGTGATCAAATGTGATTTCTCACAAAATGGACGCAAACGCTTTATACTTAGAATACTTGCTTATTTTACTAAGGGATAATTTCAAAATAATCGATGACACTTTTTATAACTTTTTCACATTGTTCGCTCATTTAAACTTCACTTAATTTCAATTAAACCGGTTTATTAATTTGGTGTTTGAGTTATTTCAATAAATCGATTTAATTTTAACGTATTCTCAGAAGTGGTATTTTTTGCATTTTTAAATTCGATAAAAAATCCCCCCCCCCAAAAAAAAAATAAAGGTTGGATTATCTGCCCCTTTCATATTTCGTCGTTTGAATTATGTCCCCCCTTTCATATTTCGTCTTGGCCACGTTTCTAAAGAAGCACCGGATATTTAAATTGGCAATTATATTTAACTAAAATACTCTTAATTACTTGGCTCAAGAGAAGTTTGAAGAAGTTGTGGGTAGTACTTATCAGGGTATTCGACCAAGAACGTATATTTTATTAGTGCTTTTAAACCTCGATTTGTCCAAATTATTCCTATTCATATGTTGAGCTTATTTAGATTAGGAGTATTATAACATATAAGTATTTGTTATTCACTACTGATAATCATTAGTTATTGTCTATAACTTCTATAACTTATTACCTTGGGCGGTGCGTAATGAAGTTAAGTCAAATCTACAAATTACAAAACAACCTTATCTTATGAATAAGCTTATCTTGAAAGCTTACCTA
This sequence comes from Sepiola atlantica, assembly GCA_963556195.1. Lineage (NCBI taxonomy): Eukaryota > Metazoa > Mollusca > Cephalopoda > Sepiida > Sepiolidae > Sepiola > Sepiola atlantica. The sequence goes on from OY744516.1 coordinate 226,282,059, forward strand.
TTAACCGACGGAGCTAGGGAATTTTTGTAAACCATGTAAATTAGGTTATAATAATTAATAACTCGTAAAACAAAATGGATGACTTTTCAACAGAAAGGTTTAACAGATGTGTTAAAAGTGTAATTAGAATGAAATGAGTTATTTAGCCGCTGTAACGCGAGGTGTAATTTGATCCAGTCTGCTCCGTGGTCAATGTTTACTTTCACTCGGCAAGCCACCTTCGACAAAAGGGCGATAACTCTTAACCTTACCGAAATGATGCAAGGGAGATAAGTCATTTCGTCTATTATTCCTAACAGGAACCCTGAACAAGTCCAACGAAAGTCACATATACGTAAAACACTATATTTATTTAGTATAATGTTTAATAGCAGAATAGAAAGTTAATCTTTGGTTTACTGCGGCAAACTCGTAACTCTCGCTTCCCTTATTTTTGTCTTTTAGCACTCACATTTCATAAGCGAGGTTCTTTACAAAGGGGGAATAATTGCTGTTTTCTAGGTCAGAATATATCCACCTTACACGTATCGTTGGCTAGTTTTTAACTTTAAAGTGTGTTTTGTTTAGCTCCTTACATTACGTGAGTTCATACCGTGTCTGGAGCGATTTCAATTTTAAAAGAATTATACAAACATATTAACAACATATATGCGAACGTTTAAACTCAGCCAAAGGTAACATTCGCTTTAAGAAAACATATATGTATATTTCCATCTTGCTATCTTTAACAGAGTGGAACATCTTTCAATATATGTCGCAAAGCATGATTGTATAATACTCTGGTATCCTTATGTCGAACGTAGGAATTTGTAAGGAATTTCGCACTGACCCTTATTTCAAACTTTTTCATGCCGATATATGTCAGATCTCATTTTACACAAAAATGTAACATCTCAATCAAATTATCTATTAAGATATATGTGCGTCCCAAGGAAATGTCTTATCAATGAATATCTTCCTAAACAGAATTAACATGTCTAAACACAATATTGTATGATCAATGGGAGCATTATAGATTTTCCCAGGAAGTTGGCGGAATTCATGACATACGATGATGACTTGACTGTAATTGGGCCGATTATATTTACACAGATACAGTTGAATAGTTTAATATGCTCACCTCAGTTATCCTTTATTCAATGCAATCTCTGTGAATTTTAGATATGCCGTATATTGTACGAGTTGGCTGTAATAGTTTAATGGCTATGTATTTTGCACGTAGTATTAGACTTTTTGTTTTTACTGAGAAGTTGCGAAACTACTCTGTATTTAAGGTCAGAGGGTTTCTGACTTTACATTTGCCTAAGATCCAATTAGATCTGCCAATTTCGACGACTAGTACTCTGTATTCATTAAAAGTGTAGCAGTGCATTTTCGGTTGGTAATATTATAATATTATCATCACCTTGTTATAACGTGATGGCTAATATAACTTTCTTTAAGATGCGAGGTTTTGGATGCTTTGATTTCCCGAGTGCCTGTATCACGTTCAATCTTAGCTCATCTACTTGAGTCTTGGGTTTATTCATGGGTGCATCTTCAATTGGAGCTATCTTATTTAAGTATTGAATCAGCTTGATAGTTGAAGCTAAGTTTTGACTTATTTTAAGTTACCAGCTGGCACTTAATTTTGTTGGCAATGTCTCGAATCAACTCCTACGCTTTCACATTTTTCAATTTTCTTTTTTGGCAAGATTTGATCTGGAAATCTTAGTTATATCACCTATCAAGTCACTGTTAGATGCAGGTTCTGTCGCCACTCAGTTATGTACCTTCCAGGAATGGGGGCAAGATTGTTTGAGATTACGGTCTGTAATTGATATTTTTTCCATGAAACTTACTGGAAATGTAAATGTTTGAACAAGCTTTAGATCACGGCATTTGCAAAGGAGTGTAAGGTGGTTGGTCATTTTTCCCTCGGTGTTTTACGGTTTCCCAATTTGTTGCGATCTTTCAGTCTCCATGCAAATTTGAAAATGTTAAGGCATTTTTTTAGATAACTATTAAGAATTTTTATTATTGAAAGTTTAAAACTTGTAACTTATATATATTTGTATATTTCTATGTTGTTAAACAGTCACGTTGTCTTATTAATGTTCATGAATATGATATATCAATGTTTTTTTGTAAATAATAGAATGAATTCTAAGCTATTACAATGTAAGTAATGCTAATTTAACATGAACGATATCAAGACAGCATCCTTAGCATTCATGTTATTCAAAAAAGTTCAGGGAAAAACTAGCACGATAGCTGATTGACTTACGTTAATAATCACATTATATTGTGAAAAAAGGGTTGTATTCAAAACCTATTTTTTTATATATTTGGTGTAATAATGTTTATAATGTTCGGATGTTACATTCAATCTGACATTAATATATATATATATATATATATATATATATATTATAAGTTTAGACAGATAAATTCACATTATTCATATCAGTTACTAAGATTGTAAGTTAACAAACATATTTGTACGATCGTTTCGAATACGATTTAGAATGTTTTGGTTCAATCACTGAGCTGATTAAATTACCTGCAGTATTTCGAGTATAGAATGCTTGAAATTTGGCTTACCCCTATTAAATTTACATCCAGATTATTCTAATCTCCATTGATTCACTGCTCAAATCAATAATGTTGACATAAGTTTAATATATATATATATATATATATATATATATATATTTGTATATATATATATATATATATATATATATATATATATATATATATAAAAACCGTAAGGTATGATTTTGTTTACTTTTGTTCGTCCCAAACAAGGCATATTACCACCGAAGCGTACGGGTTTCTGTGATTAGGGCCAGATTTATATGACGTAACGTGGCTTTGAAGTGTGACTGCAAGATGTTTGTTCAGATTTCATTTAAATTCCTGCATGTATGTACGTTTGGGTTTACAAGGAGCAGGGATGAACTTCTAAAGATAAACTGTCCGCGAAAAATAGTCTAATAGAGTAGTAACTATTCCGTCATCATGAGACTTCTGCGGTGAACGCTTGAGTTTAACTGCTGGTCTGTTTGGTCTGTTTGGTTAGAGTGTGTTACGTTGAGGGCAAACAAGTGTAGTAAGTTCATCTTAGCATATTCTTTGTTATAAAATACATGGTTAAATCTCTGCGACTGTGCGAAATGATTTGAGATTAGAAGACACCAGGTTCGAAATCATTGTTGTGCACCAGCCGAGATGTTGGCACCATACTCTATGCTCGGACGAATTGTTGCTTTATTGAGATATAGAATACTGGCCTATGTGATCATTTGTCTAGTGCAACAGTAAAAGATTACCTTCTTTGCAGCAGACTTGGCAGCATCGTTATTCCACTTCATGTTGTCTGATACTGCGAGGCTAAGGGGTTTAAATGTTGGACTCTCGGAAAAAATGCTATCGACCATGGCAATAGGTGGTCGGACATGTTGCTTATAGTTGTTAAAAAAGAGCTTTGTCTTGGTAGCATTTAATGTGAGAATGCATTATCATCATTATTATTATTAGTAGCAGTAGTATTAAGATTAGTATTAATACTACTGCTACTACTACTACTACTACTACTACTACTACTACTACTAATAATAATAATAATAATAATAATATCCACATCTTAATGTACTGCTATGTCTACTCACTGAGTCAACTTCTTCCACATAGAAAAACCACAAGTTTAAAAAAACATTATTTTTAACATAGTTCACGCCAAATAAGGCAGGCCGCCACTGTAGACGTAGAGGGCTACTTAGAAAAAGGGAGAAAGTTTGGGGGCTCAACTTAAATTGGGTGCTGCGCAGCGAGATGACTGTCTACATTAGTTTAACATTTCTTCATGTCAGTACCGTCGAGTTCCAGAGGCCAGCAGCACGAGGAAAGAAGTTTTTTTGTAGTAGAAAACTCTCCGGAATCTAGGGATCTCCACAGTGAATGGATGGATTTAGGTAATTGTCGAGTTTGTCTAATGAATTTACGCCGATGGGGCACCATAGTAGCCAGTTCTGCGGAGCATAATACATTGAAGTATTTGTAAAACAAGCACAAGGATACTACATTGCGACGATGGGACAGGGGCTGGAGCTTGGTTGACAGTGATAGACCTATTAGGTTGGCGACTCTATTTTAGACCTTGTCAAGGAGGGAGAGACTAGTAGATGATGCACCAGCCCAGATGTGGCAACAGTACTCCATGTATCGGCGGATGGTGGCTTTGTAGAGATACAGGATGATGTCAGGTGTGATGCGGTGTACTAGCACGGTAGAGGGAACCCACCTTCTTTGCTTCAGCTTTGGCAATGTCTTCAATGTATGTGTCCCAGTGCATGTTCCTGTGAATGTTCGGCTGAGGAGTTTGAATGTTGAACTCTCAGGTAAGGTGTTATTTGCCAGGACAATCGGTGGTCGTAGAGGTTCTTTTTAGTTATTGAAGGAAAGGAGCTTTGTCCTTGCGGTATTATCAGTTACCAACCATCTATGACCCTAATCCCCTACAGACTGGATGCCATTTTCTAAGGATACAGCCATTGCCTCGGATATGATCGCGTCTTTTTTGCTAGCATGACGAGAGTAAAGCGTGGATTCGTCAGCAAATAAACCAATTTCAGATTCTGTTATCATGTGCTCTATTGATTGATTTTCGGCAACAGAGTCTTCCGCTACATGTGAGAATTGCTAGCTAGGCGACATTTACTAGTTATTTTATTAAGGAATTATAGGCCATTTTGTTCATATATTTACCGAATAAAATAGAATAATTACCAACGTAGACTGCGGACCTGATATTCATTTCATATTTGATCGGAACTGTCAAATTACGTTGATATATACTCCTTGGAAATGATGTATCCATCACTATCCATTGTAAGTACGATTGTAAAATGTTGAAACAAGAACTTCATTGTAAAGAATACTGAACATGCCTGGCGATTACAGAAAAGCACGTGTTATAAGAGACATGAACACGAATCTTAAATACACCTAAAGTTGATAGACATAGTTGTTTTTCGATAACTTTTGGAAAAACACACGTTCACTATTATATATTGCTCCAACTTCAATTTGATACGGAGATGATGATTCACTGTGTCAGTTACTCTCTTTAAAATACAGAGAACACACATCACTACTGGAATTATTGTGGTCTACATGAACCTCTCTACTTTAGTTTCGTTTTTTTATTATTCGTCATTGTATTATTTTATCATTGATTATTATTAGTAGTATAACTACAATCATAATTTAAATCTGCGTCATCCTTTTCTCCCCCCCCCCTCTTGCACATCATTCATCGATCTCCTATTACCTTCATCTTCAAATTGTATTTTAATCTCATTATTATTGTTCGATTCTTGTCTTAATCTATATATTTTAATTCTTTACGGGAGGTGACGGTGGTTAAGTTGATAACAATACGCACTGACGACCTGAGTGTACCAAGTTCGAATCCAATTTCACTTAGGGATGTTGGCAACCTTCATCGAGGTTTTTCCCGTAAGTACCCGATGCCTTGCAAGAAAGAACTCAAACTAGTAAGATATCGGGGAAACCAATCCTTACACTAGAATGAATGGATGAATTCACGTTCGTATTATCAATATATTCACTTGTTTCTTATAATGATACATGTTATTATTGCGATATGTGGACTATACAACCAGTTATTAGAGTATATTATGTCGCGAAATATATAGTATTCTGACATCTTACCATATACTAACAATTTTGTTTTATTGTATTCTCCTTGTCATATTAATGTCTTCATTCGTTATATTTCTCCTTGTAATTATAGTTGCATATTGCCAGTGCATTAAATTTCATTTCGATTTCCTATAACGATGTCTGCCTCCTCAACAATTTCTGCCTATTTAAAATATCTTTCGCTTTCTGCATATAACTCGATCTCGATACACTGGTTCGTGTAAATAGAACTATATTTAATTGTAAAGGCAGAGAGGGTCGCATCGGCATTCAATGCTTCCGTACACTTGAAAACCTAGCACTTGGCTATACGACGATATGCATACGGAGGAAAATGAACATATTCATGTGCACGTATTAACATATGCCACTTCACATTTCTCTCTATAAATACCGATTTCATGTGCATATCGTTTTCTTATGAATATTGTTCCTGTCAGATTTCAAGTAGATGGGCTTGTGCGTTAGAATTATCAAGAAGTTTCTAGTCAGCTCTTACAATTCGTAAGTCTTGTGTGTGGGAACACGGAAAATAGTTACATCAGTATCTATATAATAAAACGCTAGGCCAGTTTTATGTTCGTACGTACGTTATCACTCCCTATCCTGTTGTTAAGATGGGATCGTCCGATCTCCCAACATGCAATGCAAGAAATGTATTATTTCTTTGATATCAGATGAACCTGCTCTTGTGTCGAACGTGAAACTCGAATTTAAATACCTTTATTTTACTTCGGTTACGATTAAAGTGTAGTATCTGTTTTGTCCAAAGAGTGTACAATAATGCCGTCAGGTATACATTCGCAGTGTATGTCTATATAATGAACATATATCACGAACACGTACAATCGGTTGAAGATAAATTCGCATAACCAGATATATTCTGAAACAATATCAACCAGTGTACTCAGATGCGTATGTTTTTGTTAGAATAAAAATCGTTAAATGATATCGTTGGATGTGAGTGCACGCCAGACGGCCATATAATTAAGCATTTTCTAGCTCAGCAGATACATATAAGATATATATAAGATATATAATGTGGGTAAAACAGACGTGCACATATCGGAGGCAATGACTGAATGTTTAGAAAGTGATCTATACTCTGTAGTAGAACGGGGTAATTAATCGATACTAGCATTCAATGCTGCGAAGACAAAGCTTCTTTCCGTCAACAATTGCTAGAAAATGCTTCAACCACCGATTGCCATATTAAATAACATCTTTCCTGCGAGACCAACGTTCAAAGTCCACGGCCTAACATTCACAGGTAACATAAACTGGAACAAATACATACAATAAAGTGCCAAAGCTGCTGCAAAGAAGGTGGGTTCCGTTTACCGTGCTTGAAAAGGTCTCCCACTTGAGAGTATCATATATCTACAAATCCATCATCCACCTATGCATGGGGCATTGTTGTCACATCTTGGCTTGTGCACCATTGACTAGTCTCTCCCTCTTAGACAAGGTTAAAAAAAGAATCTCTAATCTTAAGGGTCTCTCACCATACACCAAGCTTCAGCCCCTGTCACATCACCATCATTTTGCATCCTTGTGCTTGTTTTATAGGTACTTCAATGAAATATGCTCCGATGAACTTGCTGCTCTGGTGCCGCCTCGACGTAATTACAATCGACGAACGCGACAATCTGCTAAATCCCATCCAATCACTGTGGAGGTCCCCAGATGCCGCAGATCGTTCTACTCCAATAGATTATTTCCTCGTGCTGCCGGCCTTTGGAACTCTCTCCATGTTCCATGTTTCCCCGACTATACT
>OY744516.1:226294544-226342044 GCA_963556195.1 Sepiola atlantica
TGTGTCGAATCAAATTACAGATGCGTTTCCGCATTCAATCACGAACCCTCAAATGGGACAAACACTAAGCAGACCAATATGATAACAATACTTCATACATGGTCTGAGAGTTGATTCGTTCAAATGGAAAATAGCCTCAGGTGTTAGAAAGTGTTCGCCGGCACGAAACGGTAACAAATATGTTATTTCGTTGCTGTTTAGTAAGGCTGAGTTAACTCTACATTGTCCCTAGGCTTATTTACTTTTGTATATGACATTGTAGTAACCAGATACTGGTATAGGAAGCAACACAAAAGACATGCCACATAATTTTAACACGTATTTTATTTCCTTGGGGGTTATGGGTGAATGGTCTCGGAGATACATTATATCCAACTATTATACTATAAAATTAAATATTTATATAATAAAATAAATAGCCACACACTTTAAAAAAAAGTAACAGCATTTAAACTTATTTAAACAACAGTTAGCCGACCCCTCCCCCGAAAAGCATGTGATCGTCTGATGTTTAGCATATGTATATCCCGCATATATGTGTCATTTTTCAAACTAATTCACGATCGACAAAGAATTAAGGGCGGGAGCGAAATAACAAAATATAAAAAAAGAAATGACATTGTTTCATGCTTCAACTACAACCCACTAATCATCATAAAAATATCTGCGGAAGTATATATAGAATATCAAAATAATCTCTCTCTTTCATCAGTAGTGTCTCATAATTCTTTCTAATGTTGAGTCCGTCATGCTTATTAAATGGTATTTAAATATCTTATATCATCAGACTTTGTTTCCTTTCTTCAATTAACCTTTCTACAAGTATTATGTTTGTAAATGTTAGAACTATTCTATGTTAAATATATTTTTCTTATTCACGTACATTGAAATGTTCCCGTTTCTGATACATGTATTGATATTTGGTTTTCCACTATTAAGTACTAACCTTTAAGTGTGACAATCTTGTCGATATGTTTATTTACCAGTGATTGAATAACTATGAGTTTAAATATTATTTATTAATTCTTGTGTCAGATTATGTGTCAGAATCGTTCTGTTTTTATTTACTGACATCCGTGTCTACTTTGTTTTTTACTGGAAAATACAAAGCAAGTAATACATCGTAAATACTAAAACCCTGTCACCTGAAGGAAAATACGTTATATCCAACTTAGTCTTTTTAACGTCGCTTATTTATATTTTTATCATATATTCCACGCTTATTTATTTTTTTATCATATATTCAACGCTTATTTATTTTTTGATCATATATTCCACGCTTATGTATTTTTTAATCATATATTCCAAGCTTATTTATTTTTTGATCATATATTCCACGCTTATTTATTTTTTGATCATATATTCCACGCTTATTTATTTTTATTATCATATATTCCACGCTTATTCTCTCATTGTCATCACTAGTTGAGTATGTTAAGACTTGACTTGTGATCTAAAGAAATAGGGAATAATTATTATAATTGTAAGAAAAGATACATGTATTTCCTCTCGATCAGAACGGCTCTTTAATCAGTGAATCGAATTATTAATAAACTATTTTTATTAATAAGAGGTTTAGATGTAGTAATTAAAACACACTAGTATACAGTTAAGGGTGGCGCATGCACAAAGCACCCCCACAAGATTGGAGGACGCCCTGAAAGATGGGAGGAGAGAAAGCGGAAGTCAGAAATGACGTCACATTCGTTGGGGCTTTTGCTGTTTCTTGTTTCCTGACTCAGCAACAAAAGCAAACGTGAAAACCGGTCGGTCGGCTGTTAGTAAGTGGTGGGGGTTGAGGATTGTGGGCGCAGTAGCCCCAAATCGCTGACGATATATCTCTCTAGTTTCTTTCATTCTTTCTCTCAACCCGTACAAACCATTCAATCTCTGTCTCTTGTTTTATGTATAAATATATCTTCTTAAACCAGAGCAACGTTCACGCGTTATCGTTCAACGGTAAGTTAAACAAGAGCGGATAAAGCCCGAGATACACCAGCCAGCGGCGTAGACGAAACCTGGGTATACAAACTTGAGGTAAGCAGTATCAAACAATACGACTCTTGTAAAGTATGTGTGAAAACTGAATTAATACAACTGTATTTTATTTGTGTAGGTAATGTCATGGTATAATGATTCCCGGTTAGTATTATTAAACTTCAGGAGAGATGAAAACAATTATTATTTCGGGGAGGGGGAAACTTACTGTAAGCTGAAAGATCTGATTTCCAACAACAAATGAATTATTCTAGAGATTACGGCGTATAAAGCCAATGGCTGTTCTTTACTTCAAATTCAGAGAAGATAATTGAATCTTCAACACCACGAAAAAGATATGCTGCAATGTTCATTTGGTTTAAACTTGCAGTATGAATGTAAAAGCTAAATTTATAATAAACATAAAAACGGCATAATGTTATTAGATAACGCCATTGCCAATGTTGTCGATTGTCGAAAAATTACAAAATCAAATATAATCAGCAAAAACTGTTTTATTAACTTATTTATTTCACAAAGATGGCCATAAATTGCTAAAAAACTCGTCAGCATTAGTAGTCGAATTAAAACTAATTTTAATTGAGGTCAATCAAATGTCGTTAACTCCAACCCAACTCAATAAATTTCAACTTGAAATTGGCGCTAACGACTAAGATTTCCACTTTCTTCCAAGCATGACTTCGTTAATAAACTTCATTAAGAAGAAGAAGAAAATGACTTCTACCGATCGCCACATACGAGATTTTAAACAATTAACAATGTTGATTGGTTCGTAAATAGAAAGAAATAAATTTAAAAATCAAATCGACTATCAATATCAGAGATGTGTCTTATTGAATTCAAGCGAATTCCATGTCCGTTAACAACTTCAAATAATAAAATTAAGTTTTTTGTTTTATATCATATTTTCTTAAACTACAAAATAAGGATATAACAATTGTAAAAGTTGGTAAAATTGAGTTAATAGCGTCTCTTAAAAGAAACAACATCATAAACCTACGACCTGATTGTATTTAGTGATGCTCCCTTCTACACCGCGTGTGCTGGTATAATTATCATCCTAAACATTATATAGATAATATGTTCTTAATTAAACTCTACGAAGCCAATTATTTAGCTCATTTATTCTTTAAGTGTGTTAAATATTTACCTCTCGCCTTCTGGCGTACGTTTTTATCTTTTCTGCTTTGCTTTGATAAGCCAGCTTTACGTTTAGCCATCTTAGAGGCGGGGGTCTCAAAATAATAGTTAAAACAGACTACGGGAAGTTAAGATAGTGGGCATTTCAAGCAGAATATTACAAACTCAGTATCGATTACGAAGTCAAATATGACCTCATGAGATGAAATAAGCGACAATAAATCGGGAATGTTTCTGCCTTTTCCTTGTCCACTACTCTTATAATAGTGGGTCGGGAAATTACAGCTTACCAATATGTATAATGTTGTTAACTGCTTGAAATGGTAAATAATGGTGTATATGATGTTTTTCCAAGTTCCTAGAAGGGAAGAATACAATCAGCTTAGAGCCAAACTATCCACAAAGCAATTTGCGACTTGAAGACAGAACAGTATTCCAGACAGGACACGACCAGAGATGTTTTGTAACAGTCTGAGATCTAAAAACACGTCATACTATGTAGAATAATCTAATAAATAAGTAAACAATGTTATTCATTTGGGGTTTTGTATTTGAAGTAGATAGTTATTATAGCTTTCAGAGTGTTTACTAGTTCTTCACATTCGCAGTTGAAACTTTCTGCAACACAGCAGTATATAATTTCGGCAACCAAACATCTTACACCTATATTTGGAAAAAGAGGTTCGTAACGAATTTCCGTTGGGTCTGCACATCGTTATGGAGTGTTGATGTTTATAATAATTGTGTAGTCTCTCCATATCGTAATAACTAAGTCAAGATTGATGGTAACAATTCGGCACAGGAATATGTGGTGGTTTCTGTGTGGTTAGAAATACTTATTTATTGTTCTTAATATTAAACTTATGAAATGTGCTAATTTGTCTTCGTAATAGAAAACCCGTGTTTTACTTAGAAGAATAGAATCGTTCACACTCTTTTTTTTCTGGTCCGGATTATTTACTTCTTTCTTATCATCACCAACAAAAGATAAGACGTTTCTACCTATCAGCAGCAGTACTCGCCCGAATTAAAATAAGTTGCATCCCCAAAAAAGAAAATGTTGCCAACGACACACGCGCAAGATGTTAGCTGCGCGGCATCCAAAAAGATATTCCTCTCGAGTAAGAATGCCACTCATTTTATTGCGCTCTTTTGGACTGCCGAAAGCGTTTATTTTGCATAATAACAACAGTCCCCTAGAAATCAAACAGTACCAGGTTCGCTCCCGCGCGCAGCTACTGTTTCCTTGCAGTGAGTGCATGCAAGGTGTGGCCGTTTTTGTCTTGGTCTCTTCCAGCAGTGGTCGTTTTTGTCGGGTGCACCCTCGAAAAGCAAGGTGGTTCAGAAACGTGTGCTTCCACTTCTGCCTCGGGCAAATCGTCTGATTTTGTCACTGCTTCGTCATCACATATCAGACTTTCTGACCGGGTCTCGTTATCAATTCGCCTTCGAATTTGATTATCACTCCGGTGATGCTTTTGGCTATTTTATTAGTCCTCAATAAAATTGCCAATTTTATTCTATGTCTGAAGATTTAATATTGACAAATAAGATCCTGAGTCGAGCTGCATGTTTATATTTCTATTTAATATTTTGAACTGAGCAAACCTCTTAATATTTCCAATTTGGTCACATTTAGTGATTCCGATACAAACATTTTTGGTTTCATTGTTTTATTATACAATACGTACTTTTCTATTCTACGCGATCACATTTAAAAAGCTTTTTCCTTTTAATAGATACAATCGTGGTACCACTGCATCTGTCCGTAACTCAAAAACGATTTGAAGGACGGACTACTTCTCTTTGACTATAACATTTTAGTAGTGAATTTATTTTACCTGTGGATATTCACCGATATTAGAAACTCTACTCAGTTCGATAGACACATTAATAAACACTTAGCAGTCCTCGACTATTTGCTGGAGTGTTTAATCTAGTGTTTTAAAGACCCTCCTTCTAATTTCCGAATCTGTGTTGACATCAATCGTTGTGCAAAATATTAGACATTTAAAGATATTATCACTTAATTTAAATAATTTCAAGTCGCCGAGTACTTATTTATTACACTTGCAAGTCGTGTAGTCCTCATGATCCTTTCTTGTAATAACCTGGAATATAAGTGTTTTAAACTAAATTATTTGGTCAACAATTGTATCGCCTCCCTAACTTTTTGATTACTTGTTTTTTGTTTTAAAGCAAGGTTTCTAATCGGTCTAGTTTTCACAGTGGGTATTATATACACACATATATATATATATATATATATATATATATATATATATATATATATATATATATATAGTAAAATAGACCTAGTTTGAACGCCCGACAATTGTTTCAAAGCCTAGGCAGCTTCTTATATATATGCATAACACCTAAAATACGAGGCAAAAGTAACCTCGATGTCTGAATCGTAGTTTAAATTCGCAATAGTGGTGTAAATTGTGTCCTAGAGAACGCGCTATCATATGTACCATTGTTTAACCTATTTGACAATTCGAATAGTTAATTATGTTGCTATTAGTTCTGAATTAACCTCTCCTCGGATCTTATTTTGTGCCACTGATCATTTCTGTAATTGCCATTTTTCTTTTGGGTATTACACTTATAGTTCTGACTGTGAGATGAGTTCGTAACCTCTCAGTTGAAAGAAAAACAAACATGTTAAAAACTACTTTACGTTGTTTCTGATTAAGAACAGAAAATCAGCAGACCTTTCTGTTTGTTTTTCTTTCCAGTTCACCGATATAACTTTTGAAAACTTTGTTTGGAAATGTTTCCTTCTACTTAGAAATCGACAACATTTTATTCAGCCTTTTTCTCAAATTTTGAGGGTTCTATTCAATTGTATTTGAAAAAAAAATTCATAATGATATTTCAATATAAACAAAGCAGGACGTTACTGTAGACGTAAAGGGCTACTGAGAACTAGGAAGTAGGTTTAGGGTGTCATTCTAAGTTAGGAGCTGTGCAGCGAGATGTCTGTTTACATCAGTTTAAAACCTTTGCATGTCGGTACTGTCAAGAAAAAGGGAGCAGGGGAGGAGTTCCAGAGTTCAGCAGCACGAGGAAAGAAGCTATTGGAGTAGAAGGCCCTCCCGCATCTGGGGAACTCAAGAGTGAAGTGATGGGATTTAGATGATTGTTAAGTTGGTCTAGTGAATTTACGTCGAGGGGGCAGCAGAGTAACCAATTCATCGGAGCATAATACGTTGTAGTATTTGTAAAACAAGCACAAGGATGCTACATTGCGGTGCTGGGACAGGGACTGGAGCTTGGTTGACAGTGAGAGACCTATTAAGTTGGCGACTCTTTTTTGGACCTTGTCAAGGAGCGATAGACTAGTAGATAATGCAACAGCATAGATGTGGCAACAATACTCCATGCATGGGCGGATGGTGGTTTTGTGGAGATACAAGATAATATCAGATATGAGGGGTTTACTAGCACGGTAGAGGGAGCTGACAGTCTTTGCTGCAGACTTGGCAATGTCTTCAATGTATTTGTTTTAATTCCTGTTACCTTTTAAGGTTCAGCCGAGGAGTTTGAATGTTGAACTCTCAGGAAAGGTGTTATTTGCCATGACCATCGGTAGATTGAGAAGTTTCTTGTAGTTATTGAAGGAAAGGAGCTTTATCTTAGCGGCATTAAAAGTTAGCAACCACGTAGCAGCCTAATCCACTTCAGCCTCGAGGTCATTCTCTAAGGCTTCTGCCATTGCCTCGCATATTATCGTGTCCGTTTTGCCCACATGACCAGAGTAAAGCGTGGTGTAGTCAGAAAATAAACCAAAGTCAGACCTAATGCTATCATGGAAAATGTTTATGAAGATCAAGAAAAATAAAGGTCCAAGAATAGATCCCTAGAGTACACCAACATTTATGTCATGTTGCTTAGATGAACGGCCATCGAGGACAACCTGGATCTTTCCTTTGGTTAGGAAGGATCTTATTATATAAGGCAATTCCCAGTAATACTGTATGAGCGTATTTTCAGGAGACGCCTTCGTGCCATACCTTGTCAAAGGACTCGGATATATCAAAAGCTACAGCCATGTCCAGCGTATGATACATGCGTTCAGAGATGACCGATCGGATGTCTGCAGTAAGTCGTGCTTGTCTAGATACATACTGGCGGTCAGCAAGAAGTTTAGCATTAATTAAGTGCCAGACTATCGCTAGATTGATTAAGAATTCAAAGAGTTTAGCAAAGATTGGGAGTAGACTTACCATGCGGTAGTTCTGAGGATCGGTTCTATTCCAAGAATTCTTATAGACTGTAACTACAAAGGCAATTCTCCAGCTATCGGGGAAGCAAGACTCAACTAGTATTTATTGTAGTCTTGGAAGAAGGCAGTTGTCAGTTCAGCAGAGCATTTTTTATTACTATTACAGGTATTAGGCCCACACGCTTTGGAGGTGTCAATGGTGTTTATTATGTCTCTGACCTGGGATGGGGTGATGACCAGGTTATCAAGTGTTGCCTCGGTCTTGCAATGATACTTTAGGAGGGGTGGTTCTCTGAGTCCAACGTGGAGTTGAGGCGAAACGCTGGGCAAGTAGTTCAGCCTTATCAGTGACAGGGCAAACGATATCATTGTGGTTTGAGAATGGGGGAATAGTTGATTGACCATTGTTGACCACACTATTGTAGATTTTCCAGAAATCGCGAGTACCTAGTTTCTGTGACTGAATGCGTTTGTTTTGGTAGAAAAGTGGTGAGAGTAGATTGAGGATTGAAGGTTTGTTTCACTTAGTGCTAGGATATCCGGGGAGTTTGTCAGGAGAAAGATGTCTACGTCGTTAATGTTGGTTCTAAGTCCCCGGAGATTTTTGAATGCGAGCATCGAGTGCGGAGGCGAAGGTTTTTTTGTTGAATGTCTGGTTTAGGTTTGATTTGATTTTTTTGTAATGACATGTTTGTTTTGTTATAGAGTGGGTTGGGCAAGGTGGGTTCTTGTTTGGTGCCAATAAGCTCACACAACCAGCGTATTAGTCGCGTCCTTGTCAATAGGGGATGTGGCCTCGTGAAAGCCCACTAACTTCAGGTTGCTTTCCATGCGCAACATGGCACATACAACTACTCATGATATTATACAACTGATGATGGTGAGTTCTTAGCGCTACCTTAGAGTTTGGGCCCCTGTCTTGTCTTCAACCTGTCTCAACAAGGGCGACCCACACTGGTCATGTAAGACTTAGTGACAAAAAAAATTCCCCACGTTGCCCAAATAGAGAGAAAAAGAAACGGCATTCATTGTCCCAGTAAGGTAACAAGGCAAGGCACTGAGTGTTTTTGCGGCGTCCCACCCCTGGTACCTCTGCGCCTGGCTAATAGACAATGAAGGAGTCAAGGGCCGACGATAAACAGAATTATCTACTCCTTAAGCAATTGTAGGTTTGCAAACCGGATATTTTGTTCGAGATTCAAACTCTAGGAAGGTTTCGATCAGGACTAAGGAGGCCTCCCTCCCCAACGGTTTACTGCCACGGTGTATGTAGTTGGTAGCAAGGTTGTATTGTCAGAGCTTTTCTTTCTCTTAGATGGATAGCCATACAAGGTCTTACGGGTCTAACACAGCGAGAGGGGGAAAATAGCATGCACTAGTGTACTAGTCGAGTATTTCCGAGCCCTCGCAGGTAAAACAAACACAACAACTTCCATATATATATATATATATATATATATATATATATATATATATATATATATATATATATATATATGGGTGTGTAGATATAAGTTCAATGCACACTGCTGAAGGTACAGAAGGTTGAATATAGGTTTCCCTCTCGCAAGTAAGTACGAATAAGGGAAAGACAGCATAAACTTCAGGACAGTGTGGGAGTTGAATAATTTATTCAGTGGGAAATCAATAGACAGGTAATAAACAGTATATATCAATAATTAACCACATTTCAGTCAAACACGAAATTAAGTACATTCAGATAGTACACATTAGAATTTAGAGAAAATAGGATGTGATTAGCCAAAAGAGTAAGAAAATAAACAAATAAAGAAGAAATAAACAAGGGCTTAGCTATTCGTCGTTTGCATTGGGAAATATCGAGACAGGCCTGGCGCGCCCAGCCTACGAATGCCTTTAGTTCACCTCAAACAAGGAAAACTGGCACTGTATACATAAAAAGGCTGCTGAAAATTAGATTGTAAGTTTTGGGGATCATTTTAAATGTGGTGCTGTCCAGCGGGATGCTTGTTTTCATACGTTTTAAATTTCTGATTCTCTGTACACTTGTGGAAACAGAGAGCTAGAAAATAAACATATATCACTTTTTTAAAAATTTGTCTTAGAGAAAAAGACCAGTGCATGGTGCAGCAGTCCAGATTTAAACACTTTGCTGGGAAAGATGTGATATAATTATAACTTCTCGCTGTATTGTTTACAAAAATACCGAAGCATACCAGTAAAGATTTTTTTTCAAAGATCCAACATTTCAATTGTAGACATACATCCGAGTGTTCTTGTCTGTAAAGTTGTGCAACATACGTTTAAAAAACAAAGGGTGACCGAATACGTCTGAGTGCTTTTCTCTAGTGTTGTGTGATGTAGATAGCGATCTTTGCTTCCAGTGTTCTACGACACAGGTTTAGATGATGTTCGAATAAATCCTCAACGCCAGTGTTGTGAGATGTGCGTCTGAAGTCTTTGTAACCAGTTGTGTTGCGTTGAGGGGTCGGTAATAATCAAGACAAACACAATTAATATTATCGGGACCACGTTTAAAAAAATTGCATTATCGAAAGTATGTTACATAAAAGTTAAGTCTTATTATGTGGCCATTACTGCAATAAATAACTGACAAATAACTTGGTCTTAACTGTATTTATTTCCATGGATAAGCCTATTTATTACCGAAAGAAGTAAACACTTCCACCAAAAGAATGTTGTAAATAACCAGCACATTATTTAACACTCGCGGACATAAAAGCAGTTCAATAATATATTTTTATATTATTTCATAGTATATATTTTCACAACGACAGCTGAGTATGAATACAATTTTGACCCTTGTAAACCATTTGTATTCACACATATGAAATGAGGAAATCATTTCACAGAAATATCTTAGAGATAAAATGTATATTAATGGAACCTTGATCGCCTAATTTAAAGGACCTAATAAAAATAACACTAACTCTCTAAGGTGGTCAATAAGAGCAATTAATCTGGAAATTATTTCAAACCTAAAATTACAAACATAAATAAATAACTTCAAAAAAGTACCTACACGAATTTTTAAAACTGCGAAATTAAATAAAGTTATGAGGTTGAAAAAGACAAGATGTACATTCTGATTGTACACATTATAAGGTATTTCGACCGTAACTATGTCTCCTCAGATGTGTTTCCACACCCAATTCAAACCATATATATATATATGTATATATATATATATATATATATATATATATATATATATATATATATATATATATATATATATATATATATATATATATATAGTAAGCTATGAAAATGTATTCATGGTAATTAAGCTAAACAAATGGGTTCCGCGTTTCATCCCCGAAAGGAATCCTCAGGCTAAAATGCATAGAGTTATTTTTGCCGGGTGTTTTTATATACACGGCTAGCTAGTTAACCAATCAGATTATTTGTTGTTCTTTCAGCCAATCGTTGGGCTTCTCACGAACAAAGGTGTAGTTAGTGTTACTTCCTATATCCTGTTCTATTTTTCTGGTTTCTATAGATTGGCATATATCCGTTTTCCTTTGTTGTATCAATGTAATGCGTGAATTTATTTTAAACCGTGGTTCCTTGTTGCTCTATTTTAGGTTTTATGTTTTAATTGTTAGGTTGTTGTTTAGTTTAGTTTTTTTAAAAAACTTATTTGATATTTATTTATTTATTAAATATCGTAAGCCTAAGGTAAATTGATGTGTATATATATATATATATATATATATATATATATATATATATATATATATATATGTATATATATATATATATATATATATATATATATATATATATATATATATATATATATAAGTATACATTTTTATTTATACAAACATTATTGGTTACATACGTGCATACATGTTTCGGTTGCACTTTCCCAAGAAAGTCAACCTCATCAGACCGAGAATCTTTCATGTACGATATATATATATATATATATATATATATATATATATATATATATATATATATATATATATATATGGGAAATGAAAGAGGGGTAAAAAGAAAAAAACAAGATATAGTTTTTATATATTCATCAACGTTTCGTCTTTATTGTAAGGCTTCCTTAGGATGATGATTTGGAGAAAAATGTCATGCAAATACATCGGAATTTTGGGTTGGCATATATATATATATATATGTGTGTGTATATATATATATATGTGTGTGTATATATATATATCAATATGTATAAATATATATGTATATATATATATATATGTATATAGGGCGACTCAAGTAATGCACGAAGTAATTAGGCATAATAGTTTGTCAGCTTAGTGAATTTGAAAACTAATGGGGTCTAGTAATTTTATTAACAACAGGAAAAACATTGGCAAATGCGGTAACACTCTTCTCTTGTGGATCAAATAGTAATTTTCGTAAAACACATTATTTAATATAACTATTATATCCTGACTTTAAATTATCTTTAAATCTTTGACAGTAGAAAAAGTAAATATTTCGAAAGATTCTATGAAAGGTTTTAAAATATATACTTTACTATTATAGTAAATGGATAGTTCGCATAGGATATAACAACTAGTTATGCGTGGACATGCTAATTCGATGTTGCATGCAACGTTTGGGTGTGGTGTTGCTAAGCTACATTTTCTATGAATCCAAAGCATGGACTCCATAAATATAATTTTGATTTCTATATAAAGCAATGGAGACAGTACAATCACATAACGAACGCAAACAAATAAGCTTTGCACTTATATTCTATAAGTTTAGCCGTTTTGCGTTAGAAATAAGAGTGTTTTCAAGCCAAGACGAACATATGATAAGCATGAGTGATTAAAGTGTATATATATATATATATATATATATATATATATATATATATATATATATAAATTATTAAAGTGTTTACACGTACAGACGATATCGTTTCGTGTTATATTTCTTCATCAGTGCAGGAGTGACAGTTGCAGGCGGTCGCATGGTCTCGAGCGCCGTTCGTAGATTCATTTTAGAATCACGAGACACACGCTCAGGAGCACACGGCCGCTAGAAATCGACACAGACATTAATTTAAATCAAGTTACACTTACCTGCGAGACGGGGGAATTTTTGTGTCGTCTACAGTGTTTGATGCTCGCGCGGAACTCGTGTATCGCAGAAATTACAACAAACTTTTCAATTTCAAACAGGGCTCTACCTTTTAAAACTATTTTATTTTAAAATGATGTTAACTTTAAATAGTTATTTATATTTAAATAAATTTTTAGTGGTACAAAATTTGATAACGGCGAGGAATACGGGCGTTTGGGACATTTTTTGGAGGGTCGAATGAGATTAAACAAATATAAAAAAACGAGAGAAAACGATTAAAAAGAAATTAATTAATGTACTGAACCGGTTTTAGTCCACACTCATCAGAGTAAAACGTGGAAATGATTGAATACGACTAAAACCTAAAAATAATTTGTAATGAACACTAGTGACAAGTTTAGGAGAAAAAAAAAAAAAAAAAAAGAAAAAAAAATGTATGGGGAGGAGAGTCATAAGTTGATCACATTAAGTCCTAAAAGCCATTCCTTTTGCTTACAAAGGGAAGGTTTGATTGACTTTATATATATGGCTTCCAGGACTTTGAGGTGGAATAGGGAATGCGATCTACTTATGACAGAAAACCAGTCACTAGTGTACGTCGACGCACATTCGGCGCTATTTATGAGATGGGCAGCAATAGCAGACCCGGATGTATTAACTAAATTATTTAAATTATTTAGTCGGCCCTGGCGTATGGCAGGGGGATGTGTTGTTTGATTCTGGATTCAAACCTTTGCACTGTTCTTCCCACGTATAAGGCATCGCACCGACATTTAAAAAGATAAATAATATTACTAATATGTTGGGGTGGGAGAACATCCTTATGAATAGATTTGAGCAAAGGTCGAGCAGAAAAAACAATTCTAGGATTAGATGCCTGGTAACACCGACGCACAGCTACAGAAATTTGATTGGCAAATTTTATGCTAATATTACCCAACCAAGGTAATCTGAGGTACGCCGGGCATTTTGGAGGACCAAAAAGTTTAGGCTTGTTAAAATGAGCGATCTTAGTAACGATATTGGAATTAACAATATCGAGAGGGTACCCATTTTCAACGAGCACCTCTTTGATAAATTCAATCTCCGAATCAATCAGGGATTCAGAGCAAATCTTTAAAGCACGATGAACCAAACATTTAATAAGATTTATTTTTCTTTGTATGGGGCAAAAAGAGTCCCAGTGACAATATAAACCAGTAAATGTAGGTTTGCGGAAAACAGATGTTAAGAACAATGAATCAGATTTATGCACTAATACATCCAGAAAAGGAAGGGTGAAGTTGTGTTCCTTCTCACAAGTGAACTTTAAGGCTGGGTGTAATTGATTGAGTGCATTAAGGAATAATATGGAATCTGACTCATTGTTAAACACGCAAAATGTATCAAATGTATGTAGTTATTTATATATTTAATTTTTTTTTTAACCTACAGTCGATATCGTTTCGGGGTTGGTATACATATAACTGAGTGTATGATTGTATGTGTGCATCTGTGGATGATGTTTGTGCGTTTCTCATAGGAAAAAATCGGAAAGAATCTGTCAGGTTGGAAAAACAGTAATGTCGTATTTTTACTTAATCACTTTGCAGCCTCCTAAGTTGACAATACTTTTAGATTTTGGGGTGAATTGGTGTCTTAATACTTTCCTTTGCCTTTCAGATATACTAATTAAGTTTAACGGTCTCAGCCGTCAAAAATGTATGTTAGTGAGGAGCATCTGAGACATTGCATGCTCTATGAATTAAAAAAAGGAAACTCAGCTGCAGAAGCTACAAGGTGTGTTGGAACTGCCTATGGAATAAATGTTCTGAGTGATCGAAAATGTCAACGGTGGTTTGAAATATTTTCTTCTGGGGACTTTAACCTGCCAGATCGGCGACGTTCGGGAAGACTAAAATCAATTGATAAAGATGCTATTAAAAACGCTATGGAGGTCAATCCAAAGTAACCAGCAGAGAATTACCTCAACAATTCAATGCAACCAATACAACAATTATTTCATGCCTTCACGAGTTAGGAAAAGTATAAAAACTGGGACTCTAGGTTCCCCACGAATTGACCGACGCTCAACGAAATCAAAAATTGACTGTTTGCACAGTTTTGCTTTCCAGGAATAATTGAAAACCATTTTGCAAAGAATTCTGACTGAAGATGAGAAATGGGTTATTTACAAGTATTCCCAACGCAAAAGACAATGGTTAGACCGACACCAAAGTCCACAACCTGTTCCAAAACAAGGATTACACCCAAAGAAGGTTATGCTCTCTTTATGCTTGGACATAAGAGGACTGATTAATTCTGAGTTACTAGAATCTAATCAAACAATCACAGCAGTAAAATATAGTTCGCAGCTGAATGATCTAAGAATTGGTCTATAAAAAAACGACTAGCATTACTCAATAGGAAAGGTGTAGTGCTTCAGGATGATAACGCGAAACCTCACACAGCAAAACTCACTCAGGAATAGGCCATGAGTTTCAATTGGGAAGTTTTAGCTCATCCCCCTTAGTGATTTGACATTGCTCCATCCGACAACATCTTTTCCTGTCATTGCAGCATCACTTAAACAATGAAATTTATGAAAATGACTTAAATTTGTTTTTTTCTAAAAAATCAGAGAAATTTATGAAAATGACTTAAATTTGTTTTTTTCTAAAAAATCAGAGAACTTTTTTGAAGAAGGCATCAATAAGTTACCTGATCGTTGGAGAAAAGTCATAGAAAATGAGGGAAATTATTGTAAAGATTACAAATCCCCTAATGTGAATGTTTCAGATAAAATAATTGTGTTGAATAAAAACGACATTACTTTCTTTTCAACCTGATACATAAAATCTTAAAATATATTCTTATGTAGAATAAATAGGAGAAGACATTAGAACTATTCTAAGGGGCGCTATGGGGGCAGAAATAACTTAAGACTTAAAACCTATCCTATTTTATGATATTTGTATCATATGACTACTATTTTCTGGAGAAGACAATTGAAGTGTTCCCGAATTACTAAGGCCAGTCCTTACCTAAGCGAGCTATGTAGGCCGAACCCTCTGTTAAAGAGTAACATATATACTATTTTGATAAAATGTTAACTATATGCATAGAATTCTCCAAGCTACAGAATGGAAGTGGTCCCGAATCACAACGCTACAATCAAGGTTTCTAATATCTACGTGCCCCTATTTATTGGGACAGAATCAGCTTTAAACTTCAAATACGTATATCTGATTTTGATCAAATGTAAGTCATATGTATGAATCACTAATTCAGAGAGTTTGACAACAGTTCAGCTTCTTTTAGCTATATTAGACGGCAGAACGGATAAAAGAGGGATGCAAAACAAAGAAAGTAAGATGGTGCATAGTAAACATACATAGTGTAGAACTTTATTCGATGACGAGCAACGTCATATCTCCCTGTTAGTATATATATATATATATATATATATATATATATATATATATATATATATATATATATATATATATATATAATTCCCGAAACAGTTTTTCATGGTAAACAACTGATGATCCTTTAAAATAGTGTTAGAAACTAACTAATATAATAACTGTAAAAAATAAATTGACTTACATGAGTGATTTTCCACTGGAAGACTTGAGACTATAAGTTTTTTTGTTTTTTTTTATATATATATATATTTTTTTATATATATAGTTTTAATGGTTGAGAAACTTCCGAAACTATATATATATATATATATATATATATGTATATATATATATATATATATAAAGTAGAGAACTAAAAGCGAACTTTTACGAAAGGTACAACCTATTGTGACAAGTATACAGCTCAATATACCGTATAGAGCAGATAGATAGATAGAAGGATGAAAAAGAATTAGAAAAGCGACAGAGGCAGATCTCTTTTCAATTCAGTTGCTCAATGCAAAGTATATTCCGCAAACAAGCAATTTACTAAATTAATTCGTGAGGTGGGAAATATTAGCCATATTAAAAAGTCTTCCTGCACTGAAAATCATGAAATATGTCGAAATTGACGAAGAGACAGCGAATTTTCATATGGCTAATATTTCCCACCTCACGAATAACTGAGCCTTGTTGCATCCACGAACGAACCCTC
This sequence comes from Sepiola atlantica, assembly GCA_963556195.1. Taxonomy (NCBI): domain Eukaryota; kingdom Metazoa; phylum Mollusca; class Cephalopoda; order Sepiida; family Sepiolidae; genus Sepiola; species Sepiola atlantica. Next base: position 226,311,076 of record OY744516.1, read on the forward strand.
TATTGGACTTTTTATCCTCGGGATTGTATTAATTTTGGCCGATCCTGAAAACGTTGGTTTTTGGAGTTTAACTTTGAAACCTCTCAATTTATTTCCCGTGCCTTCTAACAGCCTACCTACAAACCACTTTGTCCGCTGGACTTTTTGACACCGGTTTTTTTTTACAATCGGACACTTGCTTGCATTCGGGCAGCTTTTTGCCTTGTTTTTTCCCCACAATCTTTGTTTTACTTTTTCAGATTTTAAATCTTGGCTCTTCGCTAACTTATCTATCCCAGCAATTTCTTCTGATGATAAGATTTTGATCTTTGAAAAGCCTGGCTACAGGAAAACATAATTTAATAAATTGCTTGTTTGCGGAATATACCTTGCATTGAGCAACTAATTCTTTTTCATCCTTCTATCTATTTATATATATACACACACAGATATATATATATATATATATATATATATATATATATATATATATATATATATATATATATATAAGGAAGAAAAAAGAATTGTTTTATTCTTTATTTTGATTTTAATAAAACATCTTACACATGATTTTAAAGCCATAATACCTCTTTCTTTAAGTTTACAATTATAAGGATGCTTAGAAAATGAATTTTCCCAAATGTATATATATATATATATATATGTGTGTGTGTGTGTGTGTGTGTTGTGTGTGTGTGTGTGTGTATTAAATGGAGTTGTTTTCTCCTTCCAACTCAGTTGGAGTAGGCAAGAACACTAATGCATTCACCACATCGAAATGCAATATTACAAATACACTTTTACCCCCTCGTATTTCAAGCAACTTACACATATTTTTAACAACTAACAACTAATATTATTTTCGTACTATTTATCCCATACGTCTAACTCTTCTAAGTGTATACTCTATATAGAGAATTACACCCTTATTTCTCGCTATAAATAAATTACTATTACCCTCCACAAACACCGGTAGGCAATTCTTTCACAAAGAAAATTGGATCAAGTTACACCGTTTCAGAATTTGTTTAACATCTAATCACAGCAAAAGTTACATAAACATTACGCAGCATATCGTTCGCCAAAAGACATCATCACATTTTAAACAAATACACACCTTCGTAAAACCAGATAAGTATAATGTTTCTGTTAACATTATACTTACATTGATAATATAAACATCAACTTATTTAGTTTACTTCTCATTCGTATGATTAATTCAATAAATAAAAATCCAATTTTTTTCTGTTTTATTTATTTTTCGAGGATTCCAACAATAACGAAACTTACAAAACTTACTTTTTACACAGAACAAAAACAGCGGAATAGGTGAGATATCCCTACGGTCTATCTAATAAAATTAGACCTAACTTATTTTTCGTTTACATAAAATAAAAATACAAAACAAGACTGATACGTATTCAAGTCATGTAAAATGGACATTTTATGAAATTAATCCCGTCTAAAACCATGTAGTTTTGGGGTGGGATTGTGCTTTCTTCGAGTAACACTAACAGAAATAAACCCCAACAACAAAACATGAGTGTCCTCTTATTTATTCAGTGTAGAATAGGTATAATACTCCTGGAAATAGCGGTGATCATTTTACGTTAAATTTATTGAAATTGAAGCCACCCACTTATTTCGAAACTCATTGTTGTTGCTTTTGCTTTTCCAACAAAGTTTTGCTGGTGTTTACACGTAATTGCCAAAAAAGAAGTAGAATATTATTTAGAAGTAAGCTGAGGGTGTTAATCTATGTTTTTTCGAGTGTCCTGATAACGATGGTGGCATTGCAAAATACTCTATCATACCTACAACCACCTCTAACACTAAGCCCGCGTTCCCTCTCTCAAATCAGCTAGCTTGAATCTAAATTTAACTATTATTATGGCTGATTTGGGCTCTTAAGCAGTAGAACCACATTCATTTTCGAACCCACCCTATTGTATCAAAGAGCTGAATATTCCTTTTTTAATTATATTATTCAACAATCTTTACGTGATTTACATTTTTTTTTCTTTCGTATTAGTAATCGAATATTTATTGACATAGAAAATGCAATAGCGCGTAAAATGACACGGAATTTAAAAAATCCTATTGAAAATTATTTAATTGCAAAATTTAATCCACAAAACAAAAAAATGTGCTTCTACAGAATTTGAACCGGACCTAACGACGTCAACCTTGGCATAACTTACTTTTGCCGATATACAACTTAGCTTATGAACAGGTTAGATTTCTAGATTTTGTAACCATTTCTCAAGTGAGTTCCTTTCCTATGTATGTTGACTTGCCGTTACCTTTGTCAGGAGCACATTTTGAAATTTTCCTTTCGTCTTTCCCATGTGATTCGATCGAGGTTTTATTTCCTTTTGCTACTGAATGAACAATTTCTTAGTTTTTTGATTTTGCTGCGGATCTCACGATAGATGTAGAAAAAGCACTTGATTCGGAATAATAAACATAAACGAATTAAAAACATTCAATATAAACACTCTAACAAATTGTTTTGTCTGTGAGACAAAGAAGACTTATAAATATTCGCTCAAATATAAAAGTAAAGAGATTGAAGTAACAGAAGACAAGTGTAGCTGTGATTGTTAAACGATATATGAAGATTAAATAATGTTTAAAAAAGACAAAAGGTATGATTATTGATTCATTGTTCTTTTGGTCATTGGAATGAACCTATACTATATACTTGCTCTAAAGCTTCTTATACAACTTTATTGAGCTTGCAATTGGGAACATTTTCGGATATTATAAAGAATACATACTTAAATATATCTATTTTGTAAGAACCTATATATATATATATATATATATATATATATATATATATATATATGTGTGTGTGTGTGTGTGTGTGTGTGTGTGTGGGTACATGGTCCAGCCTCAACCAGCAAATTATTTGTTGGCGAAGTATAGTGAATATACAATACTTTATAGTAATTCAATGGGAATGAGAATGTAGTGACAAGAAGTGTGGTCGATGCATAAGATCTTCGTATATCCCTAGTACTGGTGGACCGACGATACATCCCATTAGTGATTAGATTTTTAATAAATGTTTGCTGACTGAGTAATGAGCCGTAGTTGTTTCCTTAGTCAAAACGGCCCGATTTGCTACCATTTCTGAAACCGCCGGTATCTATATAACGAACCGACATTTTCCTTTACATTATTACCGATAATAAATATTTCATTCTCTTCCGAACGTAACTGAAGTATCCATGTTTATTTAATTTCTAACTAGATAAGCTCGATTGAGTGTATCGCTTTTTATCGGTCGACTTTTATGCATATGTTTCCGCTTTGCGAGACACGTTTAAAGGTGTAACGATAGCATTTAAGATTTTCTCCTCACTTCCTACCTTCCTTCCGTCCTTCCTTCTACACAACCATTTCTTTTAGTCGACGACGACTATGGATTTGCTTCCTACTCGATGTACCTCATCACCCCGCACGCCTTCTGTCACGTGCCCGGAAATAAGCGTCGTCGTTTTTTTGTTGTTATACTGAAAATGCAGAGATCAACCAATTTCTAGGAAGCCTCATCAGTTACTTATTTGTAATGAACCGCTTGTTTGTGCCAATCCTAATTCTTAATCAACACTATGAAAGGAAAAAGGTAAAAAAAATAAAAAAAGTCGGCTGAATAAAGTACAGAAGAAATATAAGTATGTATCATACGATTAATAACGAACAATTTATTCTTAAGATACATCTAAATAATCTGCACTACTAGTGATTGAAACGCTATTTAAAACACTAGCTAACATATGATCACTCCGGTTGCATAGTTTATCTCGGCTGGGAGGTATATAATCGTGAAAGGACTACATTCAATTCGTAGCTAAAGAGAAATAATTTATTCTGGACTATTAAACTAATTTCCTCTGCTTGTAATAATGTTACCCATTCATTCATTTATTTTGTTTTATTCGCGCTTAGTATCGCTTATATTTGAATTCATGTTTTGAAACATGACGTAAATCATAAATCTATGACGTTTCTCCAATGCTATAATACTTTTCTTAAAGTAATGCCTTAAGATCTATTAATATGAAAGTGTAAATAGCTCAGTTGGTGGAACGTCTGTTTTTTTTATTACTGCTTGTGGCATCCGTTTTATTTGTTAGGAATTTACTATTGGCGCAATATTTTATATTTCTAAAAATAGTTACGGTATTGACAGACAGATAAACAGATAGACGGACGGACAACACGATATTTATATAAGATAGAACAGACCAACCCGATTGTTATGTGTAAATTAAGATTGACGAACCTACGAAAATGTTATTTAAAACTGAAGCGGAACCGATCAAAGAACATGCTTGATAAAACGAAAGAAATATTTTTAATTTAAGCGTGACATACAGCGAAACATCTATCGCCAACTTTTCCTTGACAAAGCGAAACGAATTTTATAATCTTTCCGGAGAGCTTCACCACATTATTGAGTACAACATTGTCGGTTGATCCCTTGTGTCAACATACGTGTGGATTAGCATGTCATGCTCAAGTATCTTGCGGAAGTCGTCTTCAGGGCTATATACTTTTGGCGGGAATATTTTAACGTAATATCACAGACAGCGTCCGTCTTGTAGTGATCACGCTGAACTTCGATTAACTTCGGTGATCCAAGAACCAGTGTGCCAACGTGATTATGTGTGGAAAACGAACACAATTCCTATCATACAAATTAAATTGACATATCAACGACAATATTAGTTTAATTTAATTCTAACAGCCCAGGAAACAAACTTATTGAAATTCAACCAAGATTTTAAAGAATAACAGATTATTCTACTGATGCGTAGGGCTGTCTGAAATGTAATTCCGCCATTCTTATGGCACGTTAGGCGTAGAAAATGTTATTTCAAGCATGTGTAAAATATTACTCCAGCGACAAACCCTCTTATAGAGAGATAACAAAAGAAAGAAGTTCTTTTTAGTTGCTCTACCCGTCTAAAAATTAGGTATTTATAAGGAGAAATACCAAAAATGTTTGCAAGTACAAGTCATCAGACATGAACATAAATATAGAGCGATCAAAATCACATATTGCCACGAGGAAAAGAACAATCGCACATATTAAGTTATGTTTTAATTTTCTGAAGATGTAATGTTATTAGCGGATTTTTCCTTAACACAATATGTTTAAAATAGAATTTACAACAGAGGTTTAACAATCAGTAATGGATTTAGGCTACATTGAGATGCAGTTTAAAAGCTACACAAAAGCTATTCCCATAACTCCTACGATGCAAATAAAATATACTCCAATAGTTGACCATATTCTAACGGTTGAACTGAGCGATGTTTTTAATTTCTGATTCTTAAGCATGATCAGACGATTGTAAAATCATAACATTCGAAAGTAGTGTACATTTATGTAATGAACATTTTTTTAAATGTCATGGAAATCAATTTATAGTTTGGAGAATTACTAAATTTATTCTACCTCGATTGAGGGGTTCTTTAAAGAACAAAAGAAAGATGTCCCTCTTTCAGCGTATAAATGCATAGGAAACTCAGGATCGTTTACCATATTTTTAGTCCGTAATTCAAATAACCTAAAACAGGAAACAAGATATGAAAATTGCGTCTTTTCTAGGGTGTTCGAAACTAATGTGAGACTTTTAGGGAAGGAAGAGAAGGAAACGTGAATTCGACTAATAATTTATGGAATTTAGAAATCCCAAGTTCATCTCTCAGATGATATATTTTCATAAAAAAGCTCACTTGAAGAGACAGCCCTGAGAATCAACCATAATCTCCAGCTGGGATCATAACCTGGAGCACCCTGACTTCACGTTTTATTTCGAGAGACGATGAAAAACTAGTTTTATCCTTGCAATTTCTCAGTCTTTCTCAACTGCGCTCTACACATAATAATCAGTTTTCAATCAGGCGAGTAGCATACCCAGAAGTTTGAACTGGTTAAGTTGTTGAAGTTTTCAGACAGCCATTTTTTTTTACTCTCGTAGGTATGACATGGGGCTAATTCATTTTGCCACACGTATTACTTACCAACAACCGCTCTCTCCACCTCGCGTTGTGCGTCATAAAACAGCAACTTAATGTACCCATTTAAATTAAGGTTTGGTTTGGTAGTTTTGTTTTACGGCATATCAACCCTTTTTGGGTTATTTAATGCCGAATCTGGTCATTATAGTGAAAGTTTTTATGCTTCAAGTTCTTTATATCTTCAAATGTTTAATCAGGGTTTTTGGTTTGATAGTTTTGTTTTACGGCATATCAACCCTTTTTGGGTTATTTAATGCCGAATCTGGTCTTGTTTTCTTCTCTTTTTTGCTTCTTTCCCCTTTTAATATCTGTTTCTATTTAACCCATAGTTGGGACCCTAACAGGTACTACCACTCCGGGTCAGGGTGGACCTGGGAGCAATGGTAATTAAGAGGAGGCTCCACATTCCCCAAAGTCCGTAAGCCGGATCTCACCATCGGATGTAGTTTAAGGTCATATCCAGGACCGGGAGTAGGGTAGGAAAAATAAAAATAAAAAAGGGGAGGGAGAAAGGGAGAGGGGCTGTTGTTTTTGTTTTTGGTTTTGTAGAACATAATTAAGTTTTACAAACAAACAAAAAAAAAAAAACAAAAAAAACTCAATGTAGGTGAATTTCGTCTCAGGGGGCCACAGGGCAGCCTGATCTGGTATCACCAGTTTAAATTAAGTTCCAATCTTTTTCCTAATATAGTTCACAGTATTACACGATATTTGTTTGCTGGACCCCCCCCCCCCCCAAACTATCACAGTTTGAAGGAACCTGATCTTTAAAACGCTCAATACTTGCAGCGGACTGCGCGCTAACCCCATATTGAATCTTAAATTAAAGGCGCTGACTGAAACATGCATGCATATATTTAACCAAACGTATTTGTATGAATAAAAAAGATTATATTAAATGAATTAGTATTTATATGCGTGTATCTGTTTGTAAATATTTTTGCACGAGAATCGTTGATATGTGTATGTGCGTATTCGTGTATTGTTAAGATAGACAAAAAATTACAAACTATGTGTGATTGTAGGTCGATACTGTTTTGGTAATTTTATTTCAAAATTACAGGATAGGTTCACTCTTGTCTATGATTAAGTTAGCCCCATGGCTGACATTTTAGAGCCCCAACACGTGCTTCTTATCAGGTCGGATTTTTTCATCAGAACGAAATCAACTTTGTACTGCTGTGCAGGCATTGACTGCGGTCCTCATGTCGATAGGACATTTATTGGTCAGACGCTAGAAAAGCAAAGCAGGATCGCTGCTGTTGCAGAAAGATACAGTAGATGAAAAGAGAAATGAAAGCGAAATGATGGAGAACAATATAGAATGCAATTGTACAGAGGTCAGCAGTTCCCTTTTTTATAAAACGACGTCACGATCAAGGCACTTCGGCCAACTGGACAACTGTACAAATCTAAGTGAGTGACCCCGCTCAACTATCAACGAATAAGGTCTAAGAATAATGAAAGTTATTATCCCAAATATTAACTATCTCCTTAATATAGGAAAGAAACAAAATGTATACATCTACCAATACTAAAATAAAATCACTTTACATTCCGAACACTTCGCCTGAGTAAGTTAATAAACATGTTATGTTTTCGAGGAGAGGGAAGATAGCATATAATATAACTGAAATTAAAGGCCAGGGACATATAGCAAAATATATGATAACGAAATATATACTTTACTCGACTAAAATAATGTAATATACTATATTCAACTAAATTAATATAATATAATATAATATACTCAACTAAGATAATATAATATATACTATATTACACTAAAATAATATAATATATATTATACTTAACTTAAATAATATTATATAATATACTCAACTAACATAATATAATATAATACACTCAACTAAAATATAATAATATACCATATTCAACTAAAATGATATAATATATATTACACTTAACTAAAATAATATCATATAATATACTCAACTAACATAATATAATATACACTACTCAACTAAAATATAATAATATACCATATAAAACTGTAATAATATAATATATACTATACTTAACTAAAATAATATCATATAATATACTCAACCAAAATAATATAATATACCATATTAGACTAAAATCAAATAATATACTATATTTAACTAAAATATCGGTGAATGGAGGATATATACACACGGACAAAAGGGTGAATTCGAAACATGTAAGGGTACGAAAATGTGTTTATCTTTTTCAGATTCTCTTCTTTGATTCTGGTGGGGCATACATAACATATGAGCTAATATATACATACATTCCGTAATGATTGTATAGGTGAGCAAAGTACCACGTGCCAAGGATCAACGGCAAATAAACAGTGCAGGTGATTCATATCTCAAACACATGTTAAGAAAAATGGAATGGAAATACATGGAGATCTGCTGTGTTGTTTCTTCCGTAATAATCTTGGTTTCTTTTCGCTTGAATATCAATAATGTGAATTTATGAACCAATTCAAACAGAATTATCGGTTCTGATGCTAGCTTACTTTACACATGACCATTTTACGATGACTTATGTTTCAGGATGCTTTGAGGTAAACCTTGCTTCGTGCTATTTAATTCCTTAACCGACTCGTTTCAAAAACGAACTTTCTAACCCATCACATGTTTCGATTCATTAATCTCTTAAAATGTGTGTTTACTCTATATATATATATATATATATATATATATATATATATATATATATATATATATATATATATATATATGTATATATATATATATATATATAAAGCAATCCAACAAAAAATATAAGCGTCAACTAAAATCGTATAATTAGTGAAACATCCGGATAAAAACTGAAGCTCAATATACTGGATAGAGCATTAATATTATAATATGAAATGAAGTAATAAAATAAGGTACCGATCAAATTTTATTATAATTCAAGGTTCAAGCAAAGTATCTTAAAGTCCTTAGCTCATGAGTTTTCAAAGATAATTCTTCTCCTCAGAGGACCATTACCGCAGTTATACTACTACAGGTAATAAAATTACACTTTGAAAATATATAAAAATATATACAAGAATACATAAAAATATATAAAATCAAATATATCAACCCAAAAACACACTTTTTTGTTAATCTATACAATCCGTCCAAGTTATACATTTTAAAAAACAAAGTTAATCCAACAAAAGATATAAGAGGCAGCTTATATATTTAATTAGTGAACATCCGGATAAAACTTTAGGTCAGTATACTGGATAGAGCATTAATAAAATGGAGTAATAACATAAGGTGCGAATATAATTTTATTAGAATTAAATGTTCAGGCAAAATACCTTAAAGTCCTTAACTCCTTAAAAGTACCATTACTGCAGATAATAAAATTAAACTTTGAAAATATATAAAAAATATATAAAAATACATAGAAGTATATAAACAATCAAATATATCAGCCAAAAACATATTTTTTGTTAAAGCTATACAATTCATCCAAGTCATACAATTTAACCATATTCAGGAAAGACACGAATATGTTCATTGAAAAGTAATCCAGGTGGTGAATGGTAGTCCAAAAACGAAAAAAGTTATACAAGCGGGAAATCCGTTTGCAATCGATGCAGTAAATGACAGTGAAAAAGGTATCCAAAATGTATACACATTAATAAGACGATAAAGAAACCTAAACATATGCAAAGTTAAGAAAACTCACTTGATTTTGAATTCATATATATATAACCGGACACAAGCCAATTTATAATCAATATTGTACCGAAAACGAAGTAGTTGTTGGAAAACATTTACCTCAAGACGTTGGTCGTGTTTGGTATTCATAGTTGACTCAAAATCTTAATAAACCTAAACTAAATTCAAAATATAATTATTTTGTAATATCAATAATAGTAACCCCCTAAAGCTGCTGTTACAGCTAAATAGCTTAGTGTGACAGAAAGTGGTCGGGAGGATTGGAAGACCGGAAAAAGGGGTCACTATTCAGAACTACACAGAGAACTGAACTGGTTGGGCGACTTGTTTGTACTTATTTGTACTCAAATTCCAAGTAAAATCAAACGGCCGTGTTTGATTAATCTCCAGAAAATCATCGAGCACTTTTTCTCGCTTAAAAAGCCAGTTAGCACCACGTTTTATGAGTGAGCTATCATTAACAATAACTCGTTTGAAAAATCATAGCGAGTAAATATAATAATAATAATAATAATAATAATAATAATAATAATAATAATAATAATAATAATAATAATAATGATAATAATAATAATAATAATGATAATAATAATTAAAATAATAATAATAATTAATAAAAAAGAGAAACAAGAACAAGAAGAACAAGAAGATGAAGGAACAGAAGAAAATAGGTATATTAAAGATTGCGTATTCATAACTCAATTGCGTTTCATACCTCAATTTATTCCGGTGTCGGTTGTCGAATTTTCCCAAGAGTATCGTATAATTGTTGGACCTGACTGAACCATTGGTGGTTGGTCGTAGCTTATCCCGTTGTCACGACGATATGAAGCCCGTAATTAAGGTTCCTTCATAAATATTTTCTTCCACTGAGAAAATAAAGAAAACAAGAATAGCAATACATTTCCTGTGTTGAAACAGACACGATTGGTTTATTACAGTGTCGTTTAATATCGTTACGTACTGGCAAAGATACGGCGAAAAAGCGCGCGAAAACGTGCGTGCAGCAGAGAGAGATTTTTTATTTGGATATTTGTAGTCCATCTTTTTTTGTCTATCCCTGTCTGTTGGATCTGTTTGAGCTTATAAGTTAAACAGTGCCCTGTCTTACCATATATCTTGTCTTGATAACTAAACATCACTTGATAACTAAACTTAACTAACTTTATTCCTACTTTATCCATCATAAAACAAGAGTACACAATGTTTCGAATTGTTTTCTGTTGGCATTAGATAAACCCTCAAGTGTTTCTTCACATCTATGAAAAACCATGGATAAATACATTGATAGTATTCTTTAGATAATTCTAAACGGTATTGAACGGCATCATGTGTAAACTCAAGTACAACCTTACTTTAAATTATTTTTCATTGAATGCCAGACATTCTCATTTTATGCATGTACACCCACATATTTATTGTGAATATACAATCAGTACAATACTCGTTTTGTCGGTTTACTTTGCTTACAGACGAGGATCTAACACATGTGCCCGACTTGGAAGATATACTAGTTGGTATAGACGTGATTTTCTTTCCATAAATCATGTTTTCAAAGGTTTGTGTAATAAAATATTTGTAATGATAAAAATAGCTTAAAATTGTATTCATTGGGCACTCATATTATTTATAATGTGACGATGGCTTTATAATGTTGTTTAAACGATGGAATGACTGACCACGTATTGCATTAAAGTTACTATTCTGTTTATTGTCCATTTTTTTCTTGTAAAACACTAATAAGGTAGGATTTTTTCAAATCTTTGAGACGCAATCTATATCTACGTAAACAATACTCATCATTGAAATATTTCAGAAATCATCCAGACTTAATGCGACTTTACTAAGAAACAAATGAGTAGTTAATTAAGCATGAATTCGCCTACAACTTTTCAAGAATTCTCAAAGATGCCCAGACTGAAATATTTACCGAAACAGAAGACAAATTATTAAAAATCTTCAAGAGAGCACGAACTATCACTTTTACATTTTTTTTAGTTTCAAATAATTTGTTGAATATTTCCTAAAATGGGCAAAAGTGTTGTATGACAGCCTGTCAAGGCAATTATAATGAGCAAAATAAGTTCGAATGTTTCGTATCCCAAAAGATCAAGATGAGAGAGCAAGATTGTTAAAAGTAATACCAAGAGCTAAAACTCTTAACCACTCGGACATTCGAAGAAAACTATTGACTGTGCTACGATTATATATAAGGAATAGGCATTTCTTGATATTGAATTAAACAATGTCCAATTGTTTTACTTTTTCACCGAATGGATCAGTGTAATATATTTCTTTCTTATTTTTTTTATTTGTGATTGAATAAATGTAATTCTCAATAAAAAATAGAAAATATATATTTTTTTCAGAATACGAGATATATAAAACATATTTTTTTTATTCTTGAGGTTGACCTAAGAGATAAATGTACAATCGATTTAAAAGGAGCATTGCTAAAAATGTGTATATCAAACTTATATACGGAATTTTATTTATTTTAATTACGTTATTTTTTCTAGCTTGTACAATCGACATAGAGGTGGTAGTTATGAAAACAGTGTTTCATATGCGAGGTAGAGCTGCCTTTAATCTATCATGAATATAAGTATAGTCCAAAAGCGTTAAATCATAGGCCTCCAATATACTGATCCTAACCATTGGATGATGTCGTTTTAATGGACTAGTTTTTAAATAATATTGTTGGTTTCACGTCACCGTTAAACCGGTTCGTATATTAACGTGTTGAGGTAAGATTGATGTAAGCCATTCCTATGCGGTCTCATGGATCGGTTAAAATCAAATTATGAAAGACATAAACACACCTGGTGAGCCATAAGTAAATACCTAACTTTGTTTAAGTAATCATTTACAGGTTGATTTGCCGGAAACATAACAGACCAAGAAACATCAGTGCTTGTTTGCATGGTTTCTCTTGATTTAATTTGGATGATAAAAGGTCAAAATCTAAATATAGTAATTCTTTTTCAAAAATTTATAGTAATACATATAAAGGTTGACGCGTTCATGAAATCAATAACGGTTGAGCGGTAAGAATCTTGGATCCGGAATAATCGGATCCGATGTTTAAATCGTTCAACCAGCGGAATAGTTTCATAATCCATACTGATGAGTCTAAATGCTTATACAAAACATATATTATATGTTTATGGATTATAGAAAATGTGTATTTAATACAAATGGTTGTTAAGAAGCTCCGTAAATCAAACACATTGACAGACATTAATTAGGATACAAATCTAGACACATAGTGACAGTCCGACTCTCGGTTGATCGAGCAGTCTGATTCTCATCATTTGGTGTTGCAAATAAAAATGCAAAACCTTTTTCTCTCGCATGTGAAGTCAGCTTAGCGGTAAAAAAAGTTGTGTTCGTAATACTCATATTCGCGGTTCGAATGTTCTACAGTTTCCTCAACCATGATAATAAGTGTTGATGTTAACACGCAACATATTGATGTTTATGAATAACAATATATATATATTAATCAAAAATAATTATATATATATATATATATATATATATATATATATATATATATATATATATATATATATTAGCGACGTTGGATTTGAGTTGAAAAATACTTGTAATCCAGGGTTTCGAATCGCATGACCGGTAGTGAATAGTCATATCTCTATGCTGATGAGTCCAGATTAAAAAGGACGAAACGTATACGTACATAGATAATAAACAATAACAATTATTTATATTTGTCGCTCCTCGTAAAAAAGTAGAGGACTGTAATGGTAGTACTAACGTAACTTGCTTTATGATGCATCATTCCTTCCCTAATAGAAGTATAATGGCTGGACGTCAAGCCGCTTTAAAAGTGTTAACATTATCATTGTTTATCAGCTATTTAAAATTGGCCGGGCGGTTAGCGACGTTGGATTTGAGTTGAAAAATACTTGTAATCCAGGGTTTCGAATCGCATGACCGGTAGTGAATAGTCATATTTCTATGCTGATGAGTCCAGATTAAAAAGGGCGAAACGTATACGTACATAGATAATAAACAATAACAAGTATATATATATATATATATATATATATATATATATATATATATATATATATACAATTTATTTAGATACTGAATATTACATATTTCAGCAATGTACCGCGGTTTCATCCAAAAGTGTAGATTTAGACATCTTTAGTAAATCTCTGTGCCCAGTGGAATCATCGGCAAACTGAAACGATTGTAGTCACGACCCGATGGGGAATGGCGTCAACAATGACAGAAAATTTTGTATCTGTGAGGGGGTCCCAGAAAAAACCCGTGTGGGATAGTGATTAATTAAGATTTAAGTGTGTTTGATATTATTTCGTGTTTGAAAGGTCTTCATGTTATTCTCTCGAAAGTTTTATTTATTTATTTATCTGTTCGTTTGTGGATTTGTAATATTATTGTCTGAAAAAATACGAAAGGAGCGGCTTTTAATTTTGCTATTTAGGTTTGTGAAATTAGTTTTTTTTTTGTTGTTGTCGTTTTTAGGTTTAAATTTCCGTATCGGATTAATTGTTCGATATAGTGCTGAAAAGGACGATGCAATAATATTTCCCTGAATGTTTAAGTGTTTGTTTATTTTTGTTTATTTTTGTTTATTCAATTGGTATTTTCGTATTTTCTGGTAGTTAATGGACGAAAAGGCGTATATTAAAAAAACGGTGTTCCGTTGATATGACCCGTTTATAAACGGTAGTGTTGAAAACAAAGATCGGTGATAAACGTAATTAAGTATAATTAAAATGATGGATGCTATCTGTTCTTACCACTTGAGGGGTATAAGTTTAGTCTCTGGTTGGGGGTTGTTTACTTCTATTTTATTGATAGTGTATTAATAATATTAATATTTAGTGTATTTCGGAAAATGTATTACATTCTTTATCTTTTTATGTTATTATATTCCACTCATACGTTCACATACATGTCTGCGTACTTCCCTCTATGCGCACCGGCATATGAATAATTATATACACATACGTGCATGTACGCACATACATATTCACATACACATCCCCACGCATATACGTATGCAGGTACGCACACACATCTACACTCACATGTACAGGGAGTTATTAATTTTTTATTATTTATTTTTTGTGCTTTAGTTTTATTATTACTTTAATTTTTTATTTATTTTATTAATATTATTTTATATTTATATTTATTAATAATATGCACCTATACATACACACGCGCATCTGCGCCCATGTACGTGCACATACATACGGGCATATATACACACGCATGTACACGCATCTTCACTTATACAGGGGTGGGCGGGTGGTTTGAGAATCTATTATATGGTCTGTATGAAGCGGAGGGGGTTGTTCTTAGGCATCAATAATTTCTTTCGTTATGTGGGGTATCCGTATCACTGGGTGTTTACAGTGGCTTCATGTTTTTACCGTGATAGGAGGGTCGCGGGTAGATGGGGTATCTACTGATATATGTATAAGCTCTGGTGGATGGGGTACGGTTTAGTTTGGATGATGTGATTGTCTGTGCCCATACTAAACGATGCTCCACCACAGCTTATACATATATCAGTAGATACCGCCTCTCCCCGCGACCCATCTTATCACGGTAACTACATGAAACTCCTGACCGCAGTATGTGTTGATTAACTGGCGAATTAGTGTTTCAACACACACACACACATATATATATATATGTATATATATATATATATATATATATATATATATATAGCTCTATATGTACAGTAATATCTTTCTTTGGTTGACTGTGAATATTATGTACGAAATGCAAAATGTTATTAAGTAGCATTGACAGGGTGTTTCCCAGGCTACCAACTCATATACGCGTATGTTTCAAATTGGTTGGTTTAATTATCTAAAGTTGAAAAAAATACGCGTTGCAATATATGATCTCGATATATAGAAGCGACCATATCTCTACAGATGATCCAGCCCGAAGCATCTCTATGTTAAGGAAATTAATATCCACAAAACTAGGATAAATAAAATATATTTTATATGAACATGTCACACTCGCCCTTTTTTGTTTATGTAGCAAGCAGGCGCTCCGTTGCTCAAAGCTTAAAATACGGGCTGGCTGGGTGGTAACTATTGTATGCTCGGTATCAAAGGCAATCATGACAGGACTTACATACATGGGAACTGTCGATGGAGTTATACCCATTGTCTTTCTTTTACGAATGTGATTTGTCTGAGGCGCTTTTTCCTGCGAATACTAGTTACGGTTATGTTGACCCGCCACCTGACTGTTCGTAGGGGAGGGGTCTGTATAATTCTTGACTTATACCGGTCTCTTGACCTTCATAAATAGTTAAATAAATACGGTAACTTGCTAGCTGAACGTAGCAATTAGTAAATTATTCTACACTTCTTATATCATCTGTTTAGTAAATCCTCTTTAATGTGTGTAATACTTGTATTTCCATACTATTTTATTGCTTAACATAGATACTCAGATGAAACAAACAAAAAACAGGAGGATAAAAATAGCAACCAAAGCCTTGATAAAAAGAGTCAGACACTATCCATATCAAACATAGAGTAATAAGTCGCATAAGCATAACCACATAGAAATAAATCTTTCTTTTTTAAAACTCAATTAAGTGGGGAAGGCAAGGTCATATGAATAACAATGACCACGAATCAAAGTACTGTACAGGCTCAACTTGCTTCGCTGATCTGCCAAGGTGATATTGTCGTATCTAAATCGGAATAAAACCATAAAAGTCCATTAAGCGTAAAAGCTGCTGACGTGTGGAAGCCAATCGTCATGACAGGATAGGACATAAAATAAAAGCCAATTGCTGTACTACTACCACGTCTGTAGTATCCGCCATCGACTCTTCTGTACTGAGACTGATAGACGTAGAAACACCATTTCGCACCCAGCAAAGAATCCTTTCAAAGATAACACGAGTGCTTGCTGTTCAAACGCTTCTAATAATAACCATGCTGGGCGAGACTGTAAAACGACCACACAGACAATATATAAAATACACACGAAACGAGATTTGAAATAATTACGACGAATATAAATGAGAAAGTTTTTTCATCTTTTACTAAATACACTAAATTGTCACAACGTTGGAAAAGATGAAAAATAAATAACCCTTCATGAATATATTTTTAAATAGTATTCGTGTTAAGTATATGCGTCATATTAGAACTAATTGGTAACTCATCTATTTCAGTGCTTACAATATTTATATATATATATATATATATATATATATATATATATATATATATATATATATATATATATATAAGAACCTGCTTGAGTAGAGAAACACGTGTAGGGAAAGATTATTTAACTTTATTGTAGTACATCCCCCTTAATTGTTCTTATATAATTTCGTCTACTCTATATCTTTATTTTTGGGATGCTCCTCAATATCCCTAATTCTGTAAATTTAAAATATATTAAACTTCTTATTCCCCTCCTGTGTTTTATATACGTTAATTAAGATCGGCCACCCATCAAAGTTGTTTCTAAATTAATATACCTGATCATGATACGAGCTCCTCTTAAGAATAGAATTATATTCTCGAGATGTGCCGTTACTTCTAGGTATATCAATACTTACTCTCTCATAAACAATTATTTTTATTTCTATTAATCATAAATGTATACCTCTTCTTACATTAAAAAATATTAACACTTACTTTTTTAAATTTTTATTTCCTTTCTTTATTGATTTAAATTTTTTTTTTATGTAATTTCCTTCCACATCTATTTATATTATTTCAATCTATGCATATTATTTTTTATCTATCAGTCATTATTATTTAATTATCCTATTTCCCAAGATTACTTTCTTGTATACCTTATCTAAACTCCACCTTATCATATATTATTTCATCGTATAATATCCTGACATTGTTGTTATCACAACAACAAAAAAATTATGGCTCGCTCCTAATAATATTTAGTGCTATCTTTTTAAGACGAAAATATTCCTAAACGTCTTCATTTTATTTAGTCTGTCTATCTTCGTAGTAAATTATACTTGAATTATTACAAATATATTTATTGTATGTTATCTCGAATTGTGATTAAAAAGTATAATATGCTGAAGATGTAAATTATAAACATTTTCAAAGATGTACTTAGATGTAATTGTGATTATAAATTTGTTTTCTGAAACGCGTGTAACTATGGATCCCCATTGTCAAGAGTAAATATTCGGAACTTGTAAACAATATGTAATACTTTAATCAATATGTCTTGAATTTTAATATCTAATATATATATATATATATATATATATATATATATATATATATATATATATATTGATGATTATACCATTTTATAATCTAATATATATATATATATATATATATATATATATATTATTTCCAAGTATGATCTTAGGTAAAAATCGGATTCTAACTCTTTTTGATGATATCTCAGTTCATAATAGCTGTTGATCGATAACATTGACATGCCAGATTTTGTACATGTCTGTGTAAATAAAAATAATCATATATATATATATATATATACATATATATATATATATATATACATATATATATACATATATACATACATATATACATACATATATATATATACATATATATATACATATATATATATATATACAGGGTGGGCAAAATAAGGGTCCTATTTTAAAAAATTCATAACTTTTTTATTTATTGATTTAAAAAAAAATTTTTTTTAGAATAAGTAAAGGACCCCTTCCGAAGCAAGCATGAGCCGTATTAGCCCTAAGGAACGTACCCTCATTTAGAAAACATTATTTTTGCTTAAAATACTCAAAACAGTGTAAAAAACAATACTTTAGTTTTTGTAAGTTTTAAGAAGTGTTTTTCGGCTAAAATTTGTTTTGTTTACTTCAAAAAATCTCGGAACGGTCAGTCTACACACACATAAAGTTTGGTGAGTTTAACTTTTATTTTGTGGAAGTTATTCAAATTCAAGTTATTCAAATTTAAAGATAGGACCCTTATTTTGGCCCACCCTGTATATATATATATATATATATATATATATATATATATATATATATATATATATTATATATATATATATATATATATCATAATGAAATATTAACCTTACGTATGTCTATCTATTCATTAATGAGTTTATATGTGGTAAACCCTATTTTAGACGTTTTAATAGGATAAGCATAATTATTTTATACCACAACAGAAATAAAAAGAATATGCTTGATTATTTGTCTCTAGAATCGCATTACTTTAAATTTAAAGTATATATATATATATATATATATATATATATATATATATATATATATATATATATATATAAGCCTCCCGTAGGTCCCACCACTCTCTGCCCTTGTAGTGGGGTCTGGTTTGTGCTTTCCTTGCTAGGTCTGCTCATCCCCTTTGACCCTATGCAAATTTGTGTTGTGTCAGCCTCGGCTGGTACCATTTTATTGGGGGGGGGAGCTTATGGTGTTTTGGGGGGATCTTTATTATTATTAGTAGTAGTATCTACTGACTTGGAATTTTTCGCACGATAATAACAAGTTGTGTTCCTGGGAGTTTAAATGACAACAAGTCATCCCAAATTTCTAGCACCCTTTGCCTCTCTCGGTAATTGCAGCAAATTATTTTGCATTAGTGTGCGTTTACAATTGATTTCTGATTAGCAACGACAATCGATATTTGTTGCAATAAGTCTCGTCAAGGTTCCAGAGCTATTCGCACCCTTTTAATATTTTTGATCCTCTCACACCTAGGTCTTTTTATATTATTTTACTTTTCATTGCTACTTTGTATGGATTCTACTTAAAGCTTTAGGTATAACTTGTGTGTTATTATTATTATTATTATTATTATTATTATTATTATTATTATTATTATTATTATTATTATTATTATCATTATCATTATTATCATTATCATTATTATTATTATTATGATAATGATATCGCTGTGGTTATTATTATTTTTGTTAGTAGTAGTAGTAGCAATAGTAGTAGTTGTAGTATTACTATTAATGTGAGTATAATTATGTAAATGGTGTCCGTCTATGAAACAGTCTGTATCTTACAGGTGTGTCAGGCTAAATTTAGTCTCATTCTGTTCAATATATCTATAAGACCTAAGATGTTTACCATTAGTATTATTATTATAGGTAGTATATGGAGTATTGATTATATAGTATATGGAGTATTATAATTATAGGTAGTATATGGAGTAGCCGTGACATTATCAATCTAATTTGTTGTTAGGCTCATAGCTGAGTGACAATTGCAAAATCAAAATTTACTCATCAAATAAACAATCATACCAGGTGCAAAATGAGTTTACCTTGGTATAATAGATTTTATAGTCTTCCACCGTTTCAATTTATATTTATGTATGTTTGTAAATATCTGAAACAGTAATAAAGATTAAAAGTAATATTTGAAATATGTTTGTTTTCGATATAAGAATGTCTAATTACTGTTTTATTTTAACTAACATAACCAATGGTTAAAAGAATGTCTAATTACTGTTTTATTTTAACTAACATAACAAATGGTTAAAAGAATGTCTAATTACTGTTTTATTTTAACTAACATAACCAATGGTTAAAAGAATGTCTAATTACTGTTTTATTTTAACTAACATAACCAATGGTTAAAAGAATGTCTAATTACTGTTTTATTTTAACTAACATAACCAATGGTTAAAAGAATGTCTAATTACTGTGTTATTTTAACTAACATAACCAATGGTTAAAAGAATGTCTAATTACTGTGTTATTTTAACTAACATAACCAATGGTTAATCTCTTGTATGTCATAGGTTAACGTTTTGCTTCCAGTTCTTGCTTTCCGGCGGGAAATACAACATGTGATATACAATTTAACCGGTCTTTATCAGCTAAGTCATGTAAAGAAAAAAACAAACACATCAATAAAATATGTAAAAACTAACGAAATATCATAGGTTTGCGGCTGTGGTTATTGATTTAAGGTGTTGTTTTTCCTCAAAATTGTCTTAGCTTGTCGGTTACAGTTCTGTATGAATTGCGTGTTGCATGTTGCGCTCAGGGGTCTTTCGTTATTAAATTATTAAACAAACTGTGGAAAATGTCTTTGGCGATCTTCCAAAGAACATGAGTAAATAAATATGTCTACTTTAGCATATATATATATATATATATATATATATATATTTGTGTGTGTGTGTGTATGGGTGTGTGTGTGTGTGTGCGTATTAACCTACATAATTTTCTTAAAAGATGTGCATGTAAGCATATGCATTTTTACAAAACTTATTTCAATATAATTCATACATTTTTGTGTACATATATATATATATGTGAGTTTTTGAAGGCTTACTAAAGCATTCCGTTTAGGAGACAAATATTCACCACAAAATATTTTTCTTTCAATGATTATTTATTAATCATATATATTCAAATTCAAGAGTTTTTTTCATATATATGATAAATACATAATCTTTGAAAGAAAAATTATTTTGTGGTGATGATTGGTCTCCTGAACGGAATGCGTTAGTAAGCATTCAAAAAACACATATAAATGCTCTGTACACTGTAATCGAATATCATCGAGTTTATTTTTATTGTCCTAATCCCGGTCTTTCACTGAATAATCTATCTTATAAGTGAAACCCTTCTCCTTCTCTCTCTCTCTATCTCTCTCTCTCTCTCTCTCTCTCTCTCTCTATATATATATATATATATATATATATATATATATATATATATATATATATAGTAATCCACAGACAGCTGTTTAATCGGCTATGATTCATCAGTGTAGCTATATGTAGCGGTAGTACTCCTATCGAGATTCGCTACCCGAACGAGCTACCCGCTACTAGATAGAACACATTATTACGCTCTATATGTGTGTACGTTACTTTGTTTACATATATTATTTTTATAGCACGACAAATAATCGAGATAAATATTTTAATTACTATGAGATGATTGTGTTACGCTAAGTGTAAAAAATAATTCGCTATTTAAAAAAGTCAACCATTCTATTGAACTGGATGTTTGAAAGTACAATTGCATACGCATTTTAATTAATTTTCTTTTTATTCGTTACAATGAATTTTGTTTTACTGAATTAAGTATATATTAATAGTTTGCGATTCATGATACACGAAACCTTACCAACAAGAACCAATTTATTTAAGTTTTTCACGGAAAATATATAGCTAATATACATTAACGTTTACAAACGAAATACATTAATAAATAAATAAAATAAATTAATAAATTAATACAATAAATTAATTAATGAAATTAATTAATAAATTAATAAAATAAATTAATTAATGAAATTAATTAATTAATTAATAAAATAAATTAATTGATGAAATTAATTAATAAATTAATAAAATGAATGCATTAATGAAATTAATTAATAAAATAAATTAATTAATAAAATAAATAATTAAATTAATAAAATGGATATAGAAATTAATAAATGAAAGTTATTAATTAAATAAATTAATGATTAAAATAAATTAATAAAATAAATTAATACATTAATAAAATAAATTAATTAGTACAATAAATGAATTAATTAATAAAAATAAATCAATTAATAAAATGAATTAATAAATTTATAAAATGAATTAATTACTAAAATAAATTAATAAATTAATAGTATAAATTAATACTGCATATTGATGCAAAATGTAAAAAAAAAATTATTTTTTATTGAAAAAAACATGTATTTTTTAAATACACACGTTGACATGTGATAGGCGATCATACAAGTTTTTGTCATTTAAGAACATTAATAAGTTTCACGTGATGGGTTAATCGACGGGCCCCTTATCTTGCCATTGCAGACCCCTGTGAGCCACGGACCATAGTTTAAAAAACTCTGCTTTAAAAATCAATACACAATGTTACAATGTTATATTAGCGGAGAAATATTCTGGTTTTATTAATTTTTCAGGGCAAAGTAAATGACACCAACAAAAAAAAATCGTCTTATTAAAATTATTTTCCATATAACGATATAAGTACAATGTATAATCTTATATTAAATTTTATCAAATTTAAACTTAAACTTTAATTTGTAAAATATTGTGTACTTTAGATTTGTATTCTAGTGTTTATTATGCCAATAATATAACATTAAACAATGGTTAAGTATTATATTTAATTGTTCAATAATGTTAAAAAATACTGTAAATAAAACTGTTTTTATAACATGTTTCCATTACACTATTTGTGTATTAATATCACCTCGTATAAAAAAGTTGGCTAATGAAATTAGTTATTGCCATTTATTTTATATTATATATTCATTGACATAATTTATTAATAGAATTGAAATACATAACTTGTATTGCATTAAAATATGAACTTCAAATGTTAAATAAATACAATACCATTAACAGTGTTTCCGCTAGGGTCCAGAGCGCAACGGATAAAGGTGCTACGTTCTAAGTGACAGTTGTCTGGAGGTTAGTGTACCAATAACCAGTAGAGGCGATATTAATAATACAATTAAGAATTGCTTAAATCATCGGCCATGTCATATCTGACTAATCGAGTGCAAGCAACTCCTGTGGATTAAGGGTCTTGTTCGAAATTCTATACACATTCCCGAGTTTGACATGAAGATTCCCAAGTTAAACTAAACGTACACTGACCGAATGGTAGTGATGTAGAACCATGTTGCCCCACTCGTAGAACCGTCACCGCTAAACGTTGTATGGGTGTGGCCTTGTCTTCATCATCTAGCCGAGTGATCTATCCATTGACGAATCGTCGAGGGCACAGCACTGGTCCACAAGTTAAATAAAAAAACACAACTCTCGAGAAAGAACTCAAACACATATACATTGTGTATAATTTAGTTGGAACTATGAGTGTGTGTGATACCGACGCGGTCTGTCGAGACCCCCATTGTCGTTGCTCAAGTCGTCAGCTCATCTCATCGTTTTGCGGTCCGATCCGCTATCGGTGGAGGGTCGATCCCTAACTGCCTGGCTTCTATCCGAAACCCAAACTCGTTAACTTTTTGCCATAAACCTTACTGTCGTCAAACTGTCGTAAAAATAACTTCCCTTACTGTTGTAAAACTATCGTAAAACGTTGTCACTCCTAAATGTCGTATCCGATATTCTTGTCTGAATGACCTGTCCTGAACAATGGAAACTGACCACTCCCGCATTTCTTTTGTCTCTGTTAATGAGTAACTTCCTATCTTCACGGCCTTTATTGAATCACAGTGAGAATAACACCCAAGATGATACAATCAGTTCGAATAATCCAAATTATTAAGAGTTGTTCTATGTTTAGTTTTTACTAATTATGAATGTAAAATATGTTTGTTTCAATTCAATACACAAGTCTATTGAAATGTAAAGCACACACTGACAGATTAATAATGATAAGGAATCATATATCTTAAAGTGTGTGCATAATATGCTGAGGATTTCACAGAAAATGTTTGAAACTATAAATATTAATTTGTATTCTTACAGGTAAATATTATTAATTTTCAAGTGCATAATTAAAAAGGGCACTGTTTTACTTTGTCTGTAACAAGTACTCCACGATGTAAAAATTGTAGTATAAGAATGTTAGACTCATAGTACAGTTGGCAATAACCTATGATGATGATCCTGGCGGAATTATTAACAGATAGCAGCCGTAGCAAAACTGTAATACGATGAGGTGTTTCGGGATCACCACGGTGCGGTATTCTCGATTCTCACGATTCGTCTACTTCGTGACGTGATTCACTTAGGGAGCTACGCTGCTGATATTGCAGTCACAGTTTTGTTTCAATGGAAATCGCTCAAGACAAGGCATGAATCCACTTGATGTGAAGAGCTAACAAGAATAAACGATGATTATCGCAAAGACAGGAGTTTCTTATTGGTCTTAATCTAAAAAGACCAAGTCTATTGGTAGGACGAAAAATGTCAGCGGAAAGAGAGTTCCACAAGCCTGCAGTTCTTACGGAAAACATACTGAAATAGAAACCTGTATTACAATGAGGTATCAAAACAGCGTATTCATGAATACCACTAGACTAACGAGTCAAACGAGCTGGAACAAAGTAAGCAGGGAATAACTCATACAATTCCGAAGAACCCATACCATACTTGTATTTATAGAAAATACTAGGACTAGCAACATCACGGCTGTGAGAGAGAGGGTGTATTGAAGTAGAAAGAGTGGAGGTCAATAAAATTACAAATACGTTTCTGGACCTTATCAAGAACCCTCAAATGGGACAGAGATTTATACAACAATACTGCATGCATTGTTTACGCTCCGTTGATGTCTTCTCAATAACCAATTTTACGAACGTTATTTAGAAAAAGTATCATGAACATATAAAATCAGGCTTTAAAAATATATTAAGCGGTTTGTTGTTCACAATCAGGTAAAGACATTACAACTCTCCAGGATAATTTTCATCTAAGGATTAAAGTTTAGTTGATCATTATACGATGTTTCTTTAACAGGGTTCACCCAAAACAAGGTAAGTTTCCACTGTAGATTAAGAGCTACTGAAAATGAGGGTAAATGTTAGGGCGTCATTCTAAATTGGGAGCTGCGCAACGAGATGATTGTTCACATTAGTTTTAAATTTCTGCATGTCGGTACACTCGGGGAAACAGGGAGCAAGCAGGGAATTCCAAAGAGGAATAAAGCTATTGGAGTAGAAACCTATTTGGGGTCTGGTCATCCTCACAGTGAATGGATGGGATCATGCTGAGTGTCGGGTTGTTCGAGTGTATTTACGTCGAGAGGGGCACCATATCAGCAGTTCATTGGAGCACATTACATTGAATTGGTTGTAAAACAAGTACAAGTATGCAATATGACGTTGATGTGACAGGGAAAGGGACAGGGAGTTTTGTAAATAGTTAGGGAGCAATCAGATTAGTAACTCTTTTTTTGACCTCGCATAAGAAGAAGAGAAAAGTGGATGGTGCACCAACCCAGATGTGACGATATTACTCCATGCATTTGCGGATGGTGGCTTTGTAGAGATATAGGATACTGTCAGATGTGAGAAGTTTACTAGAACGGTAGAGGGAGATCACTTTCTTTGCAGCATCCTTCGCAATATTTTCTATGTATACAATTTCTTAGAATGAAATAAAACATAACATATCTCTTGTGAAATATGTTATCCTCTTCAATAACTAATCAAGTTTTTCTAACTGTTCTTCTTAGAAAGTGAAGTGTATATATATATATATATATATATATATATATATATATATATATATATATATATATATATATATATATATATATACAGCTGGGAGTTAAAACTGTATTTTCATTCTTTTCTTTCTTTTTCTTTCGTGTAAAATGACTCAAAGCTTCTTTAGACTATATATATATATATATATATATATATATATATATATATGATAATTTTATTTACACAGACATGTACAAAATCTGCGACACTGGCATGTCGATGTTTTCGATTAACAGTTACTATAAACTCATCAGGCAGAGTTAGAATCCGATCTTAACCTCAGATCATAATATCTGAGGTTAAGATCGGATTCTAACTCTGCCTGATGAGATCTCAGTTTATAGTAACTGTTGATCAATAACATCGACATGCCAGTGTCGCAGATTTCGTACATGTCTGTGTAAATAAAATTATCATATATAAAGCTCTATTTTAATATTGAGCACTTTTTATAAACCCGGTTAAAATTCCCTGGATTACCACCCTGTGGATATTTTTTACGTGGATTATTACCATTATTATATATATATATATATATATATATATATATATATGTATATACTTTCCGAATTCATTTGCTGATGAGGCATACAGAATAGCCTGTATCATCATAAAAACAGTGAAATGTTTTAATTATAACGGAAATAACACAAATGTTTACGGGTTTCTTCTCTAAAGAACTCATAAATCATGTGCCGAATATGCATATCCTGTCACCCAAGAACAAGATTAACAGAAAAGAATTAGAAAACAAAAGAGAAAACAATAAAAGACAGAACGAAATGAAAACCATTATTGAATATCAGTACTGTACACTGTGTAGAGATAAATGTTTCAACAGAGGTCATGGACCTGCCTGGCTCAATAAACAAACAAACGTCGTAGAAAATTGTACCAAAAACATGCATGCCAAATAGTGTTAAGCTTATTATCATATAGCCACAAATCTTTGAAAGTGTATGTTATATTGGTGATGTTTGTTTTTGTACGTAAATACCGAAACTACAAGGAAAATGAAAGGGTATGTATTAAATGGAAAGAAAAAAATCATATATCTATACACACACACACACACATAAATATATATATATATATATATATATATACATATATATATACATATATATATATACTAGTAGAATATATATCTATATATATACTAGTTAAATATATATATATACATATATGTACATATATATATATATATAAATGGAAATAAAAATAATGATAAAAAAGAAAAATAATATATGTATAGATACATATATATATATATATATATACAAGTTAAATATATATATATATATATATATATATATATATATATATATATATATATATACATATATGTACATATATATATATATGAATGGAAAGAAAAATTATATATGTATATATATATATATATATAAGTAGAATATATATTAGTAGAATATGTGTATATATATATATATATAAATATATATAATAGTAATATATATATATATATATATATATATATATATATATATATATATATATATAAATATATGTGTGTGTGTGTGTATGTAAGGAGATATCGAGTAAGAAAAATTTACTACATACCAATGGAGCAGAAATATAGCATTGAACTTCTATGAAAGAAAACATTAAGCTAATGTCGAACATAATCTACTGGCGAGATATTATGAATGGAGCCGGATTAAAAAGTGTGTAAATGAAGAGGAAATGGTAAAAAAATTCAGAAACTGCACAAGAAGGAATTACATATTAGAAAATGTTCGATTTTTATCTAGATTTAGTTCCTGCTTTGATTTTTTTCACAAGTGCTGATGATAATGTGCCATGAAAGATGTTTGAAAAAGTGTATGAAAGAATATCAGAACATGGCCGAAAAGATGTTGTAAAGAGTAAGGAAAAAGAATAAGTTTCATCGTGAACTTTTTTTTGAGGAAATAGGAGTTTGCGTTATGTTATTCTTAGAAAAAAACGTAGATTTTAACAAAGACATCTATAAAGAATTGCCAACAACACTAACAGGTGTATACATAAGCAAACGCGCCGAAAGGATATACGATGTGGATGCGCCAATGATTTTCTTGCCAGTTCTTATCGATCAAATTCTTTTATGGAGTTGGTCAGAGAATTAAATACAACACACACTCGTAACTGAATGTATTTACATGAGTAAACACTTACATTTGGTACACGATTATGATTTAACATTAATCGGTGATTTGTCTATCGCGATATCAAATCCAATTGACACTATTCTATTGTGATTATTTACACACAAATAAACTTATGAAAGCTATATTGTTATACGTCACTTCCGGTTACAAATAAAATAAAAACTTGAGTAAATTATATGTAATAATGTGTGAACAATCAGTATTGAGATGAATTAAATAGACTAAGCAAATACGTATGATGATATATGTATATATATATATAAATATATATATATATATATATATATATATATAAATATTTATATATATATATATGTTTACGTTTCATAATTAATGAGTTTGAGAAAAACATTTACATCTGTGAATTTTAAAACGTATATATATATATTTATATATATATATATATATATATATATATATGTGTATATATATATATATATATATATATATATATATATATATATATATATATATATATATATATATTAGTATTTCATGTATCCAAATAAAATTTCATTAGGAGATATAATTATTTATGTATCAATTTTTAGTATTTATTTCAACAGTGCTCGATACATAAGTAGAGCTAGGCTGACTAGATTTAACTCGATCGCCGTGTATATAAAAACCCACGGCAAACGTAACTCCATGCATTGTAGCCTGAAGATTCCCTCCGGGAATGAAACGCGAGAGTCTCTGTGTAGCTTAATTGCCATAAATATATGTTTGTATAGCCTACTATATATATATATATATATATATATATATATATATATATATATATATATATATATATATATATATATACATATATATATATATATACATATGTGTGTGTATATATATGTATATATATATTTATATATATTTATATATATATATATATATATATATATATATATATATATATATATATATATATATATATATATATGAATATAAAACAAACATCTGAACTTTTATAAAGTTATTTTTGTTGCTATTGTTTTTAGCGATAATAAACTAATGTTATATTTCGCCAACCGTATGGGATTTTCTATCTCTTACATATCCGCACACGTGTTCTCCCTTGCATAGGCCTTTAAGAGACGTATATATATATATATATATATATATATATATATATATATATATATATATATATATATATATATATATATAAAAGTAAAGTAAAATAAAATAGACTAAATGTACAAGAATTTAAATTTAAAAAAATAAAAATTAAAATTTAGAAATTTCGAATTAAAAAATGTTTATCTAATTAACGCGACAGATTGTATTCCTTTATATCGTATTATATATTGTATTCTTTTATATTCTAGTAAAAATATAGCGTTCAAAGGGAAACAACTCCATCAGAGTCTTCAACTGCTGATGGTTCCTAGATTTTGCAAGATTATTTGCGCTATTGTCCCTTTATTCGTAAATATTATACTTTTTCTTAAATTGCTTATAATAATAATAATAATAATAATAATAATAATAATAATAATAATAATAATAATAATAATAATAATAATAAAGAAGAACTCAGGCACTTTGACCAGAGGACTAAAAAACTAATGACTATGCACGATGCATTGCACCCAAAAGACGATACGGGCAGACTCTACATGAAAAGAAACGAATGAGGTAGAGGGCTGGTAAGTATAGAAGACTGTGTGGAATCAAAGGGATAACTGAGAACATACAAAGTACAGTAATGATCAAAACAGCTACAATCCTGAGAAATGTCCTTGAATGCGGAAACCAACCCATATACGCAACGAATGGAGAACAAACACATGGAAGCACACAACAACAGAACCGGGGAAAATACAACCGCACGAGAGAAGCGCAAGCATAGGCTGACACCACGAAAATTATAGACAGAGGGTCGAGGAGAGAAAGCGCAAACCAGACCTCCACTGGAAGAGCGCGGACAGCTCTGGGACCTTGGGGAGGCTTGTTGCCACTCGGGCCCCAGAGGGGACCAATGGCCCTTATCAGCGGGAAATCGATGGTAGGTGGCTGTTGCGATACCACAAAGCCATGAGCGGTGATGAGCGAAAAGAAGTGGAGCATACTGGAAGTCTGAGGAGACTTGTTGTCACTCAGACTCCAGGGAATACCACAGGTTGTCGGCAGTGGGCGATCACTGACGATGACCAGTGTGATAAGTCCTAGTGAGTAAATAATAATAATAATTACTATCACTATTATTTTTATTATTAGTATTTATTGTCTTATTTAATAAAACAACATTGTAAAAAGAAGAAATAAAAAATTAAAATATGTAGCGTTTGGATACTAGTTCATAGTTTAATATAACGGATTATACAGCTAGCTCGTTGGTTAGTCATATTATGGGACTTCTGCCAGCCAGTATGCCCTACTTTATAATCAACGTTCTTTTTCTTCATATTAAATGCTAGCTAACAGAACATGCATCCGTTCCATTCACTATTAATTAATTGAACACATCCCCAAAACAACTACATCTTAAGTCTTAGGGCCTGGATTATAAGAGCAATATAGCTACAGCTTAGGTTCGCATTAGAAGGAACAAAAAACTATAAACACACATTCACGTGTGTACTAAAAGTAACTTTTACTGTTTGTAGTGTTATAGTTGGGTTGAACCACTAATTCACGTAGGAACTAAAAGTAACTTTTACTGTTTGTAGTGTTATAGTTGGGTTGACCACCAATTCACGTGTGTACTAAAAGTAACTTTTACTCTTTGTAGTGTTATAGTTGGGTTGAACCACCAATTCACGTGTGTACTAAAAGTAACGTTTACTGTTTGTAGTGTTATAGTTGGGTTGAACCACCAATTCACGTGTGTACTAAAAGTAACGTTTACTGTTTGTAGTGT
>OY744516.1:226344544-226362044 GCA_963556195.1 Sepiola atlantica
TATGTGTGTTATAACAATTCTTTTGAATGTATCATTTTATGCGCAAACTATATCTTAATCAGTAAGTACAAGTTTCAAAATACTATTAAAACATAATTTGTTATAAGAAAACGGAATAATCTTAAAGAAAACGAATCTAAATTAAGAAAAAAAGTTATTCTGACAGTATTTCTTGACAATAGGAATAGTTTTTAAAAAATACGTGTAAAAATATTAGCATGTATATTTCAATACGGAACAAAATTTAAAACGAGTTTGACACCATTGTATTAACCAATTAGTAAAACATGGAAGTATGATGACTTTTTGTGTTAAAGTTGTAACTAAAAAAAGAATACAAATATAAAATGAATCCCGGATATATTTAAACACAAATAAATAACTCAGTATAAGTGATAAAAAACGTTAAACAAACTGGGAAATAAAATCGTGATGTAAGAAAAACGTACGGGAGTAAACGAAAGAATTTGTTACCCAAAATGTAAGCAATCATGTAAAACAAGAAATCTGAATTTGAAGCCATCTTAAAAAGAAAATGGAGAAGTACCAGGTGTGAATGTTCAATGAGAAATACAAAAAAAGAAAATTTGGAAAGTCACGTGGTTAGATTAGAGACCCTGAAAAATGAAATATTAAATAAAACAAAGTGAAATGGAGTGAAATAGGATAAACATGACAAACATAAAAGATCTTTCAGCAGGGAAGATAATATAAAAATAATGTCTTTCTGATCATTGTGTTGTAAAAACATAGAATATCACTATATTTTTTGAATTCTTCTTTCAGATTACATTATCATCTAGATGCATCGATTTTTTTAAAACTGAAAACCATATTGTTTCTATCAATTACTGTATGTAATTCAGTGTTAGATTTATTTGAAACCACCATTTGTCTACTTATATTTTTCTGCGTTGTTTCTCCCCATCTGTTTCTTCTAATAGTCTGATTAGATAAGTTTCCATTTTCCGTTTGTTGTAGCCGTCTCCCTCCTCTTCATCTTACCCGTCCTATTCTCTTTCGTTTTCTTCCTCTTTTCGACATCACCTTTTCTTCTTATTCTTCGTCTCTGTATTATTCTTCCTGATATTCTTCACCTTTTTTCCTTGTCTTTCTTCGGGCTTTAGTGTTTGTTCTACTCCCTCTTCTTTTTCGTTTTCTTTGTTTTCTTCTCTTTCTCTTTTCTCTTCTTCATTGTAGTCTTCATTCACACTTCCTTTTTTATTTTATTTTCGTTCTTCTTTTGACTGCTTATTCTTAGTGTCCCTCTTCTATTTCTTCTATTCTGACTACTTTTTGTTCTTCTTTTTCGATTGATGTTTGATTTCGTCTTTCATTACTTCCGAGTTCTCGAAAGTAACTCATATAACTTTTCTTGGCCTTTTGGCTAAGATCAAAGTGTAGTATCTGTTCCGATGGATACTGCACCCCATATACCTGTATTGTCTTGGCCTTCGGGCTTGATTTACGCCGGTCTATGGGTCTGTCCTGTGCAGTTCTAGGAGGTTTACCCTCCCAGGCTTCGTCACCCCTCTTTGGAGAGGAGTAAGTTTATTGCTTACTCCCTGAGGCGCCCCTACCGGGGGATGCCAACGGGGCTGCCCTGGCAATTTTTAAACCCCACTTTCCCGACCCGACCATGGGTCACATCTTACTTATGGGAGTAAGATAAAAACTGGCCTTGTGCCTAACTCCTGGAGAGGAGTAAATCAATACTCATGTCACTTTTATCCTCAACCCTTTATACTTCTTATTCTTCTGTTATTCTTCGTTCAATATTTCTCCTATGTCTTCCTCCATTTTTTGTGATCTTTGTTCTGGGTCTTGTGTTTGTTTTTCAATGTGTTATTTTCATTTTTATTTTTTTATTACTAGCAAAACCCGTGTAAATAACACAACAGTATGTGTTCAATACTAATGATCCCATTCCTAACCCATACATTACTTTGTAAATGGTTTAGATTAACTTTAATTTGGCTCCAATACATGAGTAGCATACAAAGATTCGGAAGGTCGTTGCTTTTGATGTAAGCGTGACACCTAAAATAACACACACGCTATCGTATTAATATATCTTCCCGGTCATCCCCTCTCACATACCCCTCTTCTATGTTGACAAAATATCTTAGAGGTTGGTTGAGATCGAACTATAAACCAGTCAGGCGGACGTCAAAAACCGACGTCAAAATCCGACGTCGCTACCCATGCACCAAAGGTAAATACTTGAAATAATAAGAAAATTAGGTTACTTGAATGCTTTTCCAAATCTAAGTGCGGCACGCATGCGCAAAGCGTTTGATGCAAGCATGACAAACGGACACACACGCTATCGTATTAATATATAGAAGATTATTCCCTTTTTCTATCTTTGGTGTCTTTCTTCACTTCTTCTTCTCCTTCTTTTATGGTATGTGTTTTATTCCGGCACTCTTATAGATGACACACGATGTTTTCGTGACTCCGCGATGTCAACGTTCAGATAGGTCTTGGAAGCGTCCGAGAGTTGACGAGGCGAAAACTGCCAAACAATAAATTGAAGACTGGCAGCCGATAAATTACGACGAAAAAAACAAACTAAAATACATATAACAAATAAAGGTCGAACAACCGTTAGTAATTAAACATTCATGTCTGTTTGTTTTTGTCAAACTAACCATTGTTAATCAAATGTTTTGTTTTTTTAATAAAAGGGTGTTTTTGTGTGTGCACCGGAAAGTTTCAAAAAATGATTTTGTTAGATTTGTCAGACGAATTTTTATGTTTATTAAATTTTTTCAATGATTTTTTTTGTCACATTTTTTGTCAAATTTCTTGTTGTAAACATAAACACCGAAACAGATGTTTCTAAGCAAAACGTTTTGACTTATTCTTCGGATTTTAACGAATAAAACAAAAAAAAAACAAATGTTTATAAACCTAATTGGTTAATAGTTCTGCAAACTCTCAAGCGATTCCAAGACCTGCGCGACCGTTGACGACGCGAAGTCACGGAAACATGGTGCATCATCTATAAGAGTACCGTTCTTCTTTTTCCTTTTCTTATTGTAACTCTCTTTGTATGTATTCTTCATTTTCATTTTATTGTGATTGTTTTTTTATCCTCTTTTTCATGTTGTTCTTGTAATTCTTTTAGTTCTTTTCCGCCATCTTTTAGTTCTTTTCCGCCATCGTTTTGTTCTTTTTTTGTATTGATCTTCAATTTAGTATTATGTAACTTATACCTTGCCTACCGCTGCCCATT
Source organism: Sepiola atlantica (assembly GCA_963556195.1). Classification (NCBI taxonomy): domain Eukaryota; kingdom Metazoa; phylum Mollusca; class Cephalopoda; order Sepiida; family Sepiolidae; genus Sepiola; species Sepiola atlantica. The sequence goes on from OY744516.1 coordinate 226,347,786, forward strand.
CCTTTTTCTCCGTCCTCTTACTTAAAAAAACTGTTGTTTGTCTTCACTTTCGTCTACTGATTCTACCCTTTTATTTGCTTTGTTTCTTCTTTATTAATCGTCTTCGATCTTTTATCGCCTCTTTTACTTCTTAACCATTTTCTATCACCGGTACTTTTATCAATGCCCTGGTTCTTCTTAATATTCTTCTTCTTTCTCCTTTATTTTATTTCATTTCATTTTCTTCCTCATCTATCGCTCTTCACCATCATGTCTTACCAATAGTCAACCCTGATCTCAATATATAATTTTATTGTGCTACTATTTTTAATATTTATTTTGTAGTTCTTCTTCTTCTTCATTAAAATTCGCTTCTTGTTCTTCTTGTTCTTTTTGTTCTTCTTGTTCTTCTTGTTCTTGTTCTTCTTCTTTCTCTTTATTATCATTATTATTATCATTGTTATTATTATTATTTGTACTCACTAAGAGTTATTACACAGATAATCGTCAGCGATTGCTCACCGACAACAATCGCTGGTGTTCCCTGGAGTCTGAGTGAAAAAAAAGCCTAGCCAGATTTCTAGTACTCTCCACCTCTTGTCAATAACCACCGCAAATAGAACTTACGGTATTGCAACAGCCGATTACCATTGATTTCTCACTAGAAAAACACATTTGCCTTCTCTGGAATGTGGATGGTAATAAGCCTCCTCAAGTTGCCAGAATTCTCCGCACACTTCGATGTCTGGTTTGTGCTGTCCCTCCTCGGTCCTCTCATCCTCTTTGACCTTCTACAAATTATTATTATTATCCTTATTATTATAATTATTAATAATTATCATCATTATTATTGTTGTTGTTATTATTATGTACTCATTAGGAGTTCTCACACAGGTCATCAGTGTTTGCTCATCGACAACCGGTGGTATTCCGTGGAGTTTGAGTGACAACAAGTCTCCCCAGATTTCCAGTACTCTTCACCTCTTTTACATAACCAGCGCAAATGAAGTTGCGGTATCGCAACAGCCGAGTACCATTGATTTATCGCTAGTAAAAACCATTAATATTCTCTTGGATGTGGGCGGTAATAAGCCTACCCAAGGTGCCATAATTGTCCGCATACTTCTAGTCGATGTCTGGTTTGTGCTGTCCCTCCTCGGTCCTCTCATCCTCTTTGACCTTCTACAAATTATTATTATTATCCTTATTATTATAATTATTAATAATTATCATCATTATTATTGTTGTTGTTATTATTATGTACTCATTAGGAGTTCTCACACAGGTCATCAGTGTTTGCTCATCGACAACCGGTGGTATTCCGTGGAGTTTGAGTGACAACAAGTCTCCCCAGATTTCCAGTACTCTTCACCTCTTTTCAATAACCAGCGCAAATGAAGTTGCGGTATCGCAACAGCCGAGTACCATTGATTTATCGCTAGTAAAAACCATTAATATTCTCTTGGATGTGGGCGGTAATAAGCCTACCCAAGGTGCCATAATTGTCCGCATACTTCTAGACGATGTCTGGTTTGTGCTGTCCTTCCTCGGTCCTCTCACCCTCTTTGACCCTCCACAACTTATTATTATTATTATTATTATTATTATTATTATTATTATTATTATTATTATTATTATTATTATTATCTTTATTATTATAAGTATTTTAATTATGATCATTATTATTGTTGTTGTTATTATTATTATTGTTATTATTATTATTATTATTATTATTATTATTATTATTATTATTATTATTATTATTTTACTTGTTTTGTTACGTTTCTTCCTGTTGCAATGTTTTCTTTCCACCTCCATATTTGCCTGTAAAGCAAACTCTCCCCGGATTTCATCAGAAAGTGAATAAAAGAAACTAGCTTTTCTTGTTTCATCTATATTTCTTTTTACTTCTAGCCTTCCTACCATGACTGACGCCTACGGTTCCTCCCCGGAGCTTCTGCTCTACGGCCTGAAATGCTTCCAAAAAACATGACGCTTCATAACTTCGTTGAATTGCAAGAGACACGAAAGTTAAAAGTATAACATTGACAATAAATATTCTTGTCAAGACATTTCTTTAGGGACCGAGTTGGAAAAAGAGGCAAGTGTGCGAAAAGGGCTAAAAACCTCTTTACTTCTCATATTTTTTCTCTTAAGAGTAAAAAATAACAACCCAACATTTACAAAAAGAGATCTTAAAAACAAAACAAAAAAAGGCAGGAAAAACATATTATTTAAAGTTTTCGAAATCAAAAGATATTCCAGGCGTGTGGAAATAAAATACATCATTTCAGATGATGTCAAAAAGAAGAAAAAAAAAACATGCAGTTGTATATGTGCATTCGCAAAAAGCACTTTATATTCGATAACACCAACTCTTGTAATGAAAATATCGTCTATATTGACAGAATGCGCCTCCTTGGTGGCTGAGGTCGTTGTATGTCTACTCGATGATACTAGTAATAAATGTTCACTCCTAGTTATAGGGTACGTCAGTGACATACATTTTACCAGCAAGGACGAAAGAATATGTTATATCGTATTGACGTCATTGCAGATCGAGTTGTAAAATGACACACAAAGTGTAAATAACATGTAATTATTTCTTTTTCTTTTCTGCGAATTCGAAAATCTCATATATTTATCAATAATAACGTGTAATCTTTAATGAAAGAAATATATATATCTATATCTATATCTATATATATATATATATATATATATATATATATATATATATATATATATATATATATAATAATGGTAATAATCCAGGTAAAAAATATCCACAGGGTGGTAATCCAGAGAATTTTAACCGGGGTTTATAAAAAGTGCTCAATATCAAAATAGAGTTTTATATATGATAATTTTATTTACACAGACATGGACGGCGGCACCGGGGTGGTAGGGGGGGGGGGTTGGCTCAAGCCCCCCCCTCTTTTTGACTTGATGACCGTAAAGTAGGGGGTACTTTACGGTCATCAATAATGATTTTATATATGCATGGGTTTAACCGCCCCCCCCACTTTTATAACTGTGCCGCCGGTCCTGTCAGCCATGTACAAAATCTGCGACACTGGCATGTTGATCTTATCGATCAACAGTTACTATAAACTGAGATCTCATCAGGTAGAGTTAGAATCTGATCTTAACCTCAGATCATATTTGGAAGTTCTCTCCAAATATGATCTGAGGTTAAGATCGGATTCTAACTCTGCCTGATGAGATCTCAGTTTATAGTAAATGTTGATCGATAACATCGACATGCTAGTGTCGCAGATTTTGTACATGTCTGTGTAAATAAAATTATCATATATATATTTATATATATTTATATATATATATATGTATATATATATGTATATATGTATATATATATATATGTATATATATATGTATATATGTATATATATATATATATGTATATATATATGTATATATATATGTATATATATGTATATATATGTATATATATGTATATATGTATATATATATATATATGTATATATATGTATATATGTACATATATATATGTATATATATATGTATATGAATATATATATATATATATATGTATATATATATATATATATGTATATGAATATATATATATATATATATATATATATATATATATATATATATCTTTATGCACTTAAGTATGTTTACATTTGAATGTAAAAGATTAACTCCTAAAGTAATAAACGATCATCATGGATTTCTGAACGATGAGTTAGACGTCCAATTGCGGGCTATATTTTTTTTTATTTTGTCATATGTAGAAGACGTAAGAAAAAGTTGTCATCCTTCGTGAAATTTAAGATATCACTTATGTTTGTGAAAGTTAATCAATAGATTTGAGACATGCACGAATAGATTATTCCCTCAAATTTACTTTCTTTAGAGTATTTCAACGGATTCTAAGACGAATTAAAGGAGTGAAAACTCTTTCCGCTGAAGGAATATTAATTTTACCCCTCCTAGAGCGGATATTATTCTAGTACATATATATATATATATATATATATATATATATATATATATATATATATATATATATATATATATAAGGTGAGTCAATGAAAAATAGTTAGACCTGTAAATGGAAACATATCAATATCTTCAGTTGTTCAGAACAAGGAGCATTTAGTAAATAAAAATATTTCTTCTTCTTCTCTTTCAATTGCATTCCTTAACCACAGCTTTTCAAATATTAAAATCTTATCATCAGAGGAAGTAGAGATTGATAAGTTGACATATAAGAACAGTCAATATTCAAAATTTGGAAAAAGTTATTTTTTAAAAAGTTATTTTTAAAAGGTTTTAAAAGTCTAAACGGGTGTGTTTCAATGTAAATGAAAGTCACCAAATACGGAGATCCAAGTTGTATGGGGTTCAAATGTAATTGGTAAATCCAGAAGAATCTTCATGAAAATCAACGGCGAAGATTCCACCCAAGTTCTTAGTCCTTAGAGGGGGCATCAGACAAAATTAGCCATATTAAGAAAACGCATTTCTTCCTGTTTTCAAGTAAACTTCACACTTTACAACAATTCGGATTACCTTTTTTCATTGAGTTTTGGTTCGTTGCTTTTTGCCTTTGGATCTGTTTACTTGGTTGTAGAACGAAAGAAGGATTGGCATGCTAGAGTTAAATGTAATGGGTCGTTCCTTTAAATCGTTGCTGAAATAGAAGCCTTTACAATGCAAGATTAATCTTTTTTTTTACTTAAATCTTATTAATTTCGGAATAAAATTCCATCATCAGAGTTTACCAGTATTGTGCCTTTTTTTTTTCATCAAATACACAAACACAAAAATAAACAAACCTTATTTTCTTTGTTTCTTTGATAAATGTACTTGGTGTAATGTATCCACGCCGAATACGTTGGCGGTTATGAATTCAAATTCTGGTTGATTTAAGCCTTTACCAACTCTGATGATAAATTTTTATTCCGAAATTAATAAGATTAAAGTAAATAAAATTAAATAAATAAAAATGTGTATATATATATATATATATATATATATATATATATATATATATATATATATATATATATATAGTGACCCCGGTCGCTACCTAAATAGGGACCCCAGTCGCTAATTAAATAATGACCCCGGTCGCTACTTAAATAGTGACCCCGGTCGCTACTTAAATAGTGACCGCAGTCGCTACTTAAATAATGACTCCGGTCGCTTCTTAAATAGTGACCACAGTCGCTACTTAAATAGTGCCCCCGGTCGCTACTTAAATAGTGACCCCGGTCGCTACTTAAATAGTGACCCCAGTCGCTACTTAAATAGTGACCCCGGTTGCTACTTAAATTGTGACACCGGTCGCTACTTAAATAGTGACCCCAGTCGCTTCTTAAATAGTGGCCCCGATCGCTACTTAAATAGTGACCCTGGTTGTTACTTAAATTGTGACCCCGGTCGCTACTTAAATAGTTACCCCAGTCGCTTCTTAAATAGTGACTCTGATCGCTACTTAAATAGTGACCCTGGTTGCTACTTAAATAGTAACCCCGGTCGCTACACAGTAAACAAAATGGTAAAATAACGCACTAAGGTCTAGAAGAAGGAAACACTGAACACCTATACACCGATCGTTAGGGATTATATACATCATTTATTTGTGTAAAATCTGAACAGATGTGTTTATCGATGGTCCAGAGTTTTTTAACCCGTTTAATAAACCGGTATCGTCCGGAACTTCGGGTCTGGATTTACGCTGGTCTATTGGTTGTCGGTGCTGTGCAGTTCTAGGAGATGTACCCTCCCAGGATTTGCCTCCCGTCTTTGGGGAGGAGTAAGTTTATTGCTTACTGCCTGAGGCGCCCCTACCGGGGAATGCCAACGGGGCTGCCCAGGCAATTTTTAAACAACCAGAGTGCTCAAATTCTAGAGCGCTGGTTCTTTCCCACTTTCCCGACCTTGTGTCACATCTTACCTTGTGGGACGAAGATAAATAGAATCGTTGGTTAACGATTAAGTATAATACGCCGGGTGGAATATTAACGAACAGGTTAGGGATATACTAGAATTCGAACATTCGCATGTAAGTTTTACGTTAACAAACGTTTTCCCATTAAATAACATGATTTGACAAATAAAAAATATTTAAAAAATATAATATATTAATATAATATATAGAAAAATGAAAACTAAATTTTAAAATAAATGAATATTTAATACACTTCAGTTTTTTCACTACGCATTGAGGGTAAACTGTTTATAAGCACTGATGAAGCCTACCTCTAGAAAAGTTATGTTTTTTCATTTGCATATTCTGTATATCTTAAAGATATATATGATTGGTGAAAGCGGAACCACTTGTCTGCAAACCAAAATTGTATTCTTAAGGAATAGATGAAAGTGTGTTCCCTACATTTGCTAAGGTGTATATTATACTTGTAGGGGTACCGGCGTTGCGCGAGGGTCCCCCTTTTCCCCTCTCTCTCTCTCTCTGCAGGAACAGGTGTAATTATTTCTCTCTGCTCCGGGCAACTCTCCTCTCCCTCGCCCACTATCTTCTTGTTCTCCCTCCATCTGCAGGAACATGTTTGTCTTCCCTGGTGCCCACTACAACTGCCTAACCCTACTGTCTTCCCGTTGCCCGTGGGTCTAGATAATAAAGCCTTCTCAAACACGGGTGTTCCATTACAGACTATTTAATTAAAAACCCGCCGTGCGCTAGGAATTTTAGCATGGACTCCTTCACCATTCTTAGTCATGCTCACTCGTTATACAATCTCAAAATCTTGGAGACGATCCACGTTCGTCTTAAACGTCCCTCCCTGTGCAAGCAAAGGGAATGTCTATTGGGACTGGATGTGATCAGTCTCTAAGAGTCATCCTTCATTGTACATATAACATAACGCTATTTTATTTTCTGCACTCTCTCTTTTCCTCCGTTTTTTTTAAAATCCCTTGTTTTTTTTTGTAAATCCCTCGATACAGCCTTTGTAAAGAGAGGGCGGAACCGGTCAGCTGGCATTATTTTTATTTTTTCAAACTTTTTCCTTTTTCTTGATAAACTTGTAAACATGAACGATAGAATTCGTCTTCCCTTTATGCTTGAAATAATAAAGTTTTGTACACCCCAAAAATCATGAAATATATATATATATATATATATATATATATATATATATATATATATATATATACACACTTTTATTCACGCGAAACGGTTGATATGTCCACTAAAGTTTAAGTGGCCTCTGGAAAAGGAATTAGTTTGTTATTTTGAGGGCATCATGTTAGGGGAGCTCGGGAGCAAGTTCTTTGTTTACATAAAGTTTCAATTTGTTCACCTTTCTACGGCATGGGAGAAAGGGAGCAAGCTAAATTCCAAAGGCAAAAGGTTCGACGAAAGAAGCTATTAGAGCGTAGAACATCCTTCAGCATATAGGAAAGTCTACAGTGAAGGGTTAGGATTTTGATGCCTCCAGTGTGGGTCGGAAATATTTATTTTGGTCGTACAAGTGCAGTATGTTTAGTTGAGCATATTCCGTGGAAGTTCTTGTAAAACAAGCACAGTGATGCACATCTGTAACGACGCGACAGCAGATGGGCATTGGCACACACTGCGGGATCTATTAGGTTTAACATTATTTTTTTCATCTTGTCAAACAGAGAAATAGAGTCGAGTTGCTTGTGTACAACTCAGATGTGGCAACAATACTCCATTCACAGGTTATTGGTGATTTTATACAGATATAGGATACTGGCAGATGTAAGAAGTGTTTTTAGCTTGGTAAAGGGAGGCTACCTTCTTTTGCATCATATTTGAAGCATGTGGTCGCAATTTATTTAAAAGAATATAAAACCGTCATTCTGATCAATTGCAGATAGTCAATGTGTTTCGAGCAAACTAAATTAAGAAGTAGTTTCGGTTTCTTATTGAAAATATGACATAAGCAGTTGTTGCCAGAAGAAGGGCGCCCATCGTGTCTGCTGACAACACTCGGCTAAATCACGACTGATAGTGAAGGCAATTTGCGTGTATCGTCTCCGGACGTGCCAGTGCAGTTCCTTACATGGATTTAATTAAATGTCATCTAACGAATACTTGTTAAAATCAGAAAAACGGCCACTGATTCATAGAATGACAAACCGTCGCATACGTCTACGACAGAGGTTAATAAAATGATGATAAACTTGGGTTGATTGCATTTACGCACCGGACCGAATTCATGCAGATGCTTAATAGCAATTTAGAGCCACACGTTTCGCAAACTAGAGAGATCGTTTCCATAGCGTTATTCTATACCAAGTTATAACCGCAGGAGAAATAGAGAAAAGATAGCATTAAATAAATTAGTTGCTTCGTTGTGATCATTGAATAATCAAATATTTAAACGTTCCACGATAGCATATCAATAATGTAAGTAATTTAATCTTTATTTTTAATAAAATTGTTTGTTTATAAAACCTATTCGAGAGTTGTATCACCTAAATAAATACGTGCTAAATGTAAGTGCTATGTCAGGTCATTTTACAAAGATCTTATTTATTTACTTTATTTGTTTATTTACGGTAGGGGGCGTGGCTAGCCGAATGTAAATGCAGAACATTTGTGTAATCAAAATTACGATTATAAAATAAGAGTTCAATAATGTAGTGTTTTTAGTCGTATGGGGAGATATCGTTAGCAGAAACATACTAATTTTGGATGTTGTAGTTTCTTTAAACATTTAAAAAAAAAACTTAACTAGCTTTGCAAACTCTCTTCTTCCTCATTCAAGCAATCGAATCCGAGCTAACGGGTAACCCATTGTTACAAAACGTCATATTTCAAGTTAATCGAAAGTACATAATATTTTTTCATATACTGCTTATGTCTATATTATATCAGTCGCAACTTTAACTGAGTTCCATATGTGTTTTGGAAAAGTACGTTTTATTAATTAACTATTATTTGCTATTGTTTGTAATGCATATTAACATAAAAATAGTAATTCAATTAAAAACAATAGCAAGTTGTTATTTTCAGCTTTCGAGAAAACTTCATAATTGGTGGAATGGTTAAAGTTGTTTATATAATACGACACATATATAATTACACACTATGATAATTTGGCCCCAAACAATACACTTTTTATATACAATTCCAATTAAGGAATATTTACTCTGGTAAGCATAATTATTTAGATCATTTCAATTAACTGTGGTTGTTGAACCAAGCCCGCGACTTCCATAACCGCCTTAAACTAAATGCAAGTGGCAAAGATTTTATTTTTCTCTTTTTCCTTATTCATCGTCTTCTTATTAACCATGTCGAGATTCTAGTGTTGAGCGTTGCCGGGCGCAAAGCCACACTTCAGAATTTACATACATAATATAAACAACGCACAGATACAGCAAATGTATACACGTGACTAATCGAAAATTTGTGTCGTTTGGGTCCCGTCGCCAGTGTTTAAATCTTATCTCGGCTTCCCATCTCCATTTCTAAACTGGCTCTGACGTGTCTAGTCGTGAGTCTTTTCCTTTGGGCTTTCTCCCCATTTCCCTCCAACAGCAACTGTTCCCCGAATATATATATATATATATTTTATGTTTTAGTTGAAACCAGGTATGTCCGGTTTTCCCTCAGCTCATTGCCCCCGGAAACTGAGTATATCATCGTTGTTTCCATCCGTCCGAATTCTCGATCTTGACACTGCGGATGTTAATGGCTAACTGTTCATGTCCCCGCTTTCTATCGTTCAGTGGGTCAGTCGTTTTTTTATTATTATTCATGTCCTAGCTAATCTCTACCAATGGTTTTAGCTGTAGGAAAGTAATGCACTTTACTATATCAAATGATAACTTATAGCAAAGTGTTATTTAATAGAACCTCAACAGTATTTTACTTAGTTATTACCGATAGGCCGGGTGATAATTCAATTTTACAAACTGATCCGAAAGTATTTTTATTCCTACCAAAAATAAACAATAATAGAGGAATAAGTTATTCAAAAATAAGAAACACATGTCGTGGATTCAGGTAATTTAATATAATGATATTAAAAGAATAAGAGCACTATAACAATGGAACACTATGTGATACAGTAATAAGACATAATTCAGTTTATTTACTTTCGTTGACACTGTCATACAAAGAGAATATCTATATGAATACCATATTTTTCGTGAAACAGAATAATATGGCGGTAGCATACATGTGATAGTATACGTTAATTATTCTTTTATTGCTGTTACTATATGATAAGGAACAACTTCGGGCCCGTAGAATAAATCAAGCAATGTAGAAGCCTCCAGTATAGAAGCAAACACAATTATACTAGAAGCTATCCACATAAAAACACAAACTAACATTAATAACATCGCATATGAAACTAGTGATAACGTTTTAAAATGCTTAACATAGTGCGATTTTGTCGCTGAATATAAATCGTTTCTATACTTTTTATGTTTATATCTCGTTTTAAAAATTATCTTCCTTCTTCAGCTTTTTTTATCATTCGCTTTTGAGACCTGAGGATAATTCGACGAAGAATTGAAAACGTTCGTAAAACCTATGAAACATTTATTATTTTGTGAGTTTAATACAAACAAAAATACCATCAGAAAAATTGAAAACAAAAGGTATAACAAAACAGACGAATTATGTCATTTTAACATATTTGCATATATATATATATATATATATATATATATATATATATATAGATATGTGTGTATATAAGCTTTCAAATTAGAATATTGAGGATAAATTATCATTTATAATTTAAACTAGGCGACCCCTTACCATTTGCGTGTATATAAAATGTAATTAACCGATTGAAAATAGATATATTTTTCGAAATACATCTATGTAGTCGTGGTTTTTGGAACATGTATTAGATTTGAGAAAATTGTTTAACTATTTACAAACATTCTTATTCATTTGCTGCTAGAACCCAAGCTATATAATAGTAAAATGCATTTCGAGTGTTATTACATATACACGTTTCAACGATGATTGAACTCACAGCTCTTAGATTCGGAGACTTTCGTGTTTCGATAGGGAGCAAAAAATAATGTCCACTTAATAGGTCCTGCACTGTTGCTCAAAGTCTCTGTTGCATCGTCGCAGTGTTGTATCAGTCTGTTCGTTTTACAAGTACTTCCACGTAACGCTATCTGCACTTGTTCTTCCGTAAGTACCTGACCCACCCGACTAGCCGAAAAATAACCCTTAAACGTTAGAGGTCGGTCGATGATGGTTGATTTAATCATTTTGTTGCTTCTTTTCCTCGGACCACTTGTCTTTTAAATTTACTCCCTTCTCCCTGTTCTTCCGACCGTTAGAATATGAAGAAATTTGAATATTATGTAAACAAACACTTTTTGGTCAGACTCCTCACTCAGGTTTCCCCTGTATATGGCTGACCCTATCACAGTAGTCCCTTACGTTTCAGTTACAATATGTGTTGTTCGTGGGTGATCAAAAGTAAAAAAAAAACAATAAAAAATCATACATATCCGTTTTGCATTTCTTTTTTGTGTCATGCATTCATCCTCCTATCTAGTAATTTTACCGTGAAAACAATTGACCAATCAGAGTATTATATAAACTAGCAAATACATGCTCCCTCCGGGCGCATATTTTTGCAAGTTGTTTTACATAACTCCTTATTAAAATGTGTTCGTTTGTTTTATTTAACAAAAAAAATGAAAGAAAAGCACTCCATCCTTTATTTTAATAAATAACTCATTTTAAAATGCACCCTTTACGACTTTAAATGTAAAACAAAAAATCGAGGAAAATATTCTAAATAAATATGAAAATATGAAAAAAACAAGCATAAATATATATTTGCGAATATTAATTTATTAGAAGCTTTAAAAAAAAATAATTATGTAAGTTTGAAAGACGCGTAATTTTTTAGTTTGGGAATGGGTATATATAGGAGCTGATAAGTAGATATATAAAAGAGGTATCCAAACTAATAATATAGTTTAGTACAATTAATAGAAGAAATAATATAGGTGTGTGTTTCAGACAGATAGCAAATCTCTATTAGTAATAGAAGTACAATAGTACAATTAGTAGAAGTAATAATATACTTTCGCCTTCAGACAGATACCAAGTCATAGATAACATTTACACGTACTTAAAATATAACTATGATAATTTTTCGAAACGAAAACAAATAATTAAACGTTAGTGATCCGCATAGAAAAACGCTGCTTTCGTTTCTAAATGAATGTATAAAGTCTACAATAATACATTTTTCGATTAATCAATTTTTAAAAGAATTCTTTAACACGTTATCCTAATATATAGAAACAAAAAACAATAATTACGAGCAATAAGTTGCCAATTACTTAACAAAAACATCTGTTTAAATAAATATTTATTACATTCATCGAATTATTATACAGCGTTAATAAGTCCGACGCCAGTTTTGTTGCTGTGCGACTGAGGTATGGTTCTGTTAAGTCCTAGGAAGTCCAACCTCCCAGGCTTGACCTTCTCTTTGAGAAAGTGGTAGTTTATTTCTAATCGATTGGGGATTGATGATGTTGTCTGCTCAGGAATTATTTTGTAGTCCAAAGTTCGCTTCTCAAAAACAACATCTGACCTTATCTCTTATCTCTTTTTTAAGTCGCAATAATAGTTTAAAAATCGCTGAAAATTATATAATAGAGTAATAGACTAGAAAAAAACAACTAATGAGAATATGATCTATTAACGAATTGTGATATATTAAGTGACAACAACTCAGTTACAGACAAACAAACACCACATCAACATTTTATTTAGTTGAGGGCAAAGTCGACATAAATATGTAGTTCAGTCAGTCATAAAAAAGATTGAAAAGTGATTGTTTTATCTTTGTAATTTATAATATAAAACAAAATGTGTTATCAAGTAATATGTAGCAGCTACAACCAATAATGTCGCTTAAGACGTTGTCACACGTTAGCGCTAATAAGAAGACAGTTATTTTTATCTTATTTATTTTACAAGCGAGTAACTACTTATCAAGGTCCAGTGGTCACTCGAGGATAAGAGTCATTAGGTTGGACATCTAGAAGGTAGACACCGAGGGGATTTGTAACGATGGTTGTAACTGGTAGAGAAATTAATTGATTGAGAGGCCAACTCAGCAAGTATCTACTTATATTAGACTTAAACTAGGAATGTAATAGTCAGCCGGGAAGGAGCCCCGTTATATTGTGTTTAACAGACAGGCATTTAAAAAAACGTGGGTCATAGAAGTTCAGATTGGTTTTAGGTACACAATTTCGGGCTGGACACTCTAGTGAGCAGTATTAACACACCTGTCAACATCATAGCTTTAATGTATGTTCCTTCATTAGTTGAACACTGTTGATGTCGAATACCTATCGCGCCAGCTGGACCTTATAGTTTTAAAACTATCACCAATCTATGTGACTGTTACCTGTGGCCGCGTTGGCTAGGGCGTCGGCAGTTTAGTTTAAAGTTTGGCTCGTGTTCCTGGGTTTCGAATCCTGCGAATGCATTGAATAATTATCTCTATACGTTTACGCATGTAGATGAATACATATTTATAATAATATATATATATATATAATTATATATATATATATATATATATATATATATATATATATATAACTTCTTTGTGATATAGTAGGAAAAATCACAGCAGAGTGCTCGATTAATTAAGAATTAAAGTTAAAAATTAAGAGCATTTAATCTTATATTATTATATCTCTCCAAATCTCCTCCGGTTTTAGATCTCAACAGTTTCATTACACTACATTTAAATTCAAACAAACATACATAACACAATGAGCAACTAACGCGTCCCAACGAGAGTGTCATGTGACTTCACATTTCCAAAACAGATGACAACAGAAGCTGAAGAAAGCCGGATAGCTAAGACTTTCCGAGCTTGAAACCGACGGTACTAATGTTGTATTAATTTTTCTGTACCAATATATATATATATATATATATATATATATATATATATATATATATATATATATATATATATATACCAGCGGTATTCGCTTGAAATTTCAATAAGCCAATACTCATGCTTAAACGTATGAACAATATATACGTATTTTTAATTTGATTGTTAATTATCTATGAATATTAAATGTGATGTTTGTAAGTATATATATATTAACATCTAAACTGTCATGTTATTTCATACCTATAAAAGAGCATCATTTAAACAACGTACTTAAGTATTGGCAAATCATTTTTGGGGTTGTGTAATATAATTTGTCTATACACAAACACTTAAAGAAGGTAATATTTACTAAGAATAAGTGTATTCG
>OY744516.1:226367044-226369544 GCA_963556195.1 Sepiola atlantica
GCCGCAGTGTGCGATGTCGGCAACGACACACGTGCGCGTCCAGTCTATGCGACCTTTACCAGGTTTCGAAGTTGGCCCAAGTAGATCTTACTTTGTAGTGTAGCCATTACAGAACGCCCAAATCGTGATACAGATGGTTAGCTGTCAATAAGGCGTCATCAGTCCTAGGAGAGGTGAAAGTGGTGTGCCTATTTACTTGCATTCCTCGAAAACACAAGGTCGATTTTAAATGTAAAGAAAATCAGGCTCCCCAAAAAGACGCTCTGGAATGGAACAACAATAAAAATGTTCTCAGCCTAGAAGGATTTCTGCTCGAGGATGGAAAAGCTAACACGTAGTATTAGAACAGATACTACACTTTGCTCATAGCCAAAATCAGTTTTGTTTTGGGAGATATGAAAAGACTGAAGTAGAATGTGTAGAAGAAAATGAGCAGATAGGGGTCTTAAGCGTAGTATTTCAATAGAATGTTTACGTAAATTGAATCATATATAGACAGTTTTTAGAATATATATAAATACATATATATATATATATATATATATATATATATATATATATATATTACTTTATGTATATATAAGCTTACATGTGCTTTAGATTTACCTTACATAAGAGAGTTATTTATTTATATTTCTTATATCGTTCTCCTTCGACCCAGGAATGTTTACAACTTGACTCTGTATCTAAAAGCTTACATAGAGCACTCCCCGTTCGATTCAAATGCCCAAATACATGTATTTGGAGATTTTACTGTACACCACCGTCACTGGTTGGAATTCTCCAGCGTTACTGATGAAGCTGGTAACTCTACCTTTAATTTATTCCCAGCTCACGACCTCTCACAGGCTGTCACTTTTCCGACCCGCTTTCCGGATCGCGCGGACCAGCAAGCCTCACTTCTAGAACTGTTCTTGACCTCACTACCTAAAGCTTGTGTGGCGAATGCCCATAGCCCGCTCAGAAACTCTGATCACGTTGTGGTAATGATACATATCACCTTAAAACTCGTCCAAAAGCTGATTAGCCGTAGCTTAAAACAAAGAGAAACTATGAGCAGACTGATTTTGAATCCCTCAGGGATCACATCAGAGACGCTCCATGGGGTGTACCCTTCTGACTCCCTGTTGATTAGTGTGCAAATGAGCAAACTGAATAGGGCAGGTATTTATGCGTATCTCCCCACGCGAAAATTCTTCAAAAAACACCATTCTCCTCAATGGTTCACCTCAGAATGTTCAGCTGCTGTTGCTGAGAGGCAGAAGGCATTCCGAAAATTCGACCACCATAAGTCAACTGCGAACAGACAAAAAATTGTAGAATAAAGAAATGATTGTAAAGTAGTGATAGATGAAGAAGAGAAGGTATCCAGAAATAACTAAATAACGCATCCAGTCACAGAATCTAGGTATTCGTGATTTCTTGAAAATTTACAATAGTATGATGCACAATGGGCAATCGACAATTCTCCCGCTATCAAATCACAACGATGTCGTTTTCACGGCAAATGATGAAGCCGCACTATTTGCCCAACGTTTCGCCTAAAACTCCACTCTAGACTCGACAAACAACCCCATCCCAAAATTCCCATTGCGGACTGAAGTAACACTTTAGAACCTGGGCATCACCCCGTCTCAAGTGAGAGACTTCATAAAAAATCTCGATACCTCCAAAGCTTGTGGGCCGGATATTATAGCAGTAATAATAATAATAAAGAAATGCTCTGCTGAGCTGGCCACTATTCTCTGCAAACTATACAACAAATGCCTCACTGAATCTTGTTTCCCTGATAGTTGGAAAATTGCCTCCGTGGTACCAGTCTTCAAAAAGATAGAACTGATCCTCTAAACTACAACCCAATCAGTCTACTCCCGATTTTTGCTAACATCTTTGAATAATTAATCAATCCAACTATAGTCAGGCATTTAGTTAATGCTAAACTTCGCTCTGATCATCAATGCGGATTCAAAAAAGTACGATCTACTGCAAATATCCTAAAGGTCATCTCTGAACGCATATATCATACACTGGACAAGGGGGTGAAGCTAGAGCGGTAGCGTTTAATATATCCAAGGCGTTTGACAAGGTCTGGCATGAAGGTCTTCTCATAAAACTGCACTCATATGGTGTTATTGGAAAAACACATTTAATATAATTACATCCTTCCTAACAAAACGAAAGACCCAAGTTGTACTTGATTGCTGTTCTTCTAAGCAACATGGCATACATTCTTGTGTACCCCAGGGATCTATCCTTGGACTTCTATTGTTCCTGATTTGTATAAATGACATCCCTGATGCCATTGCGACTGAGATAGGAATATTTGTTGACGAGACCACGCTCCACTCTCGTCTTGTGGGCAGAACCGACGCGCACATATCTGAGGAAATAGCTAAATCCTTAGAAAATGACCTCCAGGCTGTAGTGGAATGCTGTCAAGAATGGATGGTAACTTTTAATGCCGCAAAGACAAAGCTGCTTTTCTTTCAATAACTACAAG
>OY744516.1:226374544-226404544 GCA_963556195.1 Sepiola atlantica
TTTTCTCTTCTCGTTTATTTCGGTTCATCCTTTCCACTTTCCGGCAACTACATCGCATTGCTACAGCCTCGGACTACTAACCTGCACTTATATATATATATATATATATATATATATATATATATATATATATATATATATATATATCGTCACGCTTTTTTATTCATTGCAGAAGGTGAGTTCGAGTATTTTCGGCTCTTTCCATTCTCCCTCGCTTTCACATTTTCATTTTCTTAAAGAGTGTCTCGTTCAGAAGTTCACGTGGTATTTATAAAAACGCTTGGTGTTAACTTGTACGTGTGTTTTTATTATCATATAGGATTCTTGATTTATTGTTTATAGAAGGCGAGTGCGAGTATTATTTGCTCACCCCTCCATTTTTTTCATTCACGTTTTATTTTCTTTCAAGTTTATTCAGAAGCCAACGTGGTATTTATAGAAACGTTTTTTTAATCCTTACAGGTAATATAAAATAACTCGTCGCTGGAGAGAAACAGCAGCAACCAGCATGCAAGCGTAGACAATTTAAAAATCTGAGCATCTTTCTAATATTTCCGAAAAAAGATACACGATGGCCTTTTGGTTCAGATCAGAGTGTAGTATCTGTTTCGATGCATGGTCACTCTGTAAACCGGTACCGTCTTGGCCTTCTGGCCTTGATTCCGTCAGTCTGTGGGGTTTTCCTGTGCAGTTCTAGGAGGTCCATCCCCAGGCTTTTCCTTCCCAACCTTTTTAGTTCATTGCTAATCGCTCGAGGCACCCCTATCGGGGAATGCCGACAGGGCTGGCCAGGCATTTATTAACGGTCAGAGTGCTCTTCTTTCCTTTATGGCGCTGACTTTTTAAATCCCACTTTCCCGACTTTGTGTCACATCTTACTGCTGTGCGAGGTAGATAAATACCAAGTTTGTTCAAATATCCACGTGGTATTTATAGAAACTGTTTCTAACTCTTACAGGTAATATAAAATAACTCGTCGCTGGAGAGAAGAAGTATCAATCAACATGCAAACGTAGAAAAAAAATGAACATCTGAGCATCGTTCAAATATTTCCGGAAAACATACTTATTGTATGAAAAACGGTTGTACGTTCAACCTAACCAGAAAGTGATCACATTTCCTGTTTACTTCATTGACACATTTTACACAGGTTTTCTCATCTTGGTTGTACATTTCATAAAAATAGTGAAATACTTACTTCTTATTCTGTTTAAGAATTCTGCTCGCATTTCTTCTAGCATTTTCTCTTGTATGTTGTGAAACCATTGAGACATAGAAAACACAAAAAAGAAGTTAAAACATTCACTTTATATACGATAGTACAGTCTTCCTACACTCATCTAACTACCCTTGAGTTTCTTAGCCGCCATCCCATCTACAACAGCAAACTACACGCCTTCGTGCCCAGTCCTAAAACTATCTGTTACTTTTTTTAATTGTCTAGCTATTCAACTGTTTCTGTTTCTCTACATTCATAATCCCCTCCCCCCCAAAAAAATGTTTTTCTTAATCTCACAATATTGTTTATATTTCATAACTAAATTCAATAAATTCCGAAATTTGACCTCGCACATTTTTCGTCAGAATGTGTATCACCCCAACCCCATACAACACACACAGTTATATCAACCCCCTGCGGGGAAATCTCGTTACGGGGTTACTTACAATTATGGAAATGTAAAGTAACAGAGTCAGACTAAACTACAGCGACAAATGAAATTCTTCCAAAAAGGTCACATTAGCGTTTGCCGTTCTGTGGCTCCAATCGAATACAACATGCTGCTTTGAGAAGGCCATCAAAACAGAGGAATGTTTCCATTAGAGTAATCTCGTGAACCACGGATAACGTCAAAAATTATAAAAAAATTTTCTTTGAGAAAACATCTTGAACGTTGCATCATCTGATTACTATATGTTCCGCAGGTTACAAAATAATTTGGACGAAAAATGACTTAACATCTATTAAAGAGGTTTAAACTAGATTGACCTTCTTTATAGGGGGCCCGAACAACATTGAGATGCTAACACGATTTCGATATTGTAGTTTTGGTGTTGTTTTTCTAGACGTGAGGAAATGTTCGCTTTGATGTTGTAAGGTACTCATTTAATAACAAACCTCTGTAAGGGGATATTCTTTTGTTTACTGATTGAATTTGTTCACGTGTGTTTGCAATGCTCCTAGAAACACGTGTTCGTTTTTCTTTGCTTAGACACTGACAATATAGCACAGTATGATACATATCTACTCTGTGTTTTTATTTATTTATAGATCTATTACCAATTAATTCAAAATAGCTATTTAAAGGTGTTGATATTAAGCTTCATTTTGCTTTGGAAGTTGATTCCCATCAGAATCTGTGTTGTATAAAATGATTATGTATTACATAATTACACATACGTACAAATATATATATATAATGTATTTTTATGTAATTATTTTTATTGGTGATTGCACCGTTCGTTGTTCTTTCGCCCATTACTACTTCGACCGCCGCACTTCCTAAGTGATTAAGATGCAGAATATTGCATTATTAGTCGTCCTTAACTTCATAGGACGTATTCT
This sequence comes from Sepiola atlantica, assembly GCA_963556195.1. Lineage (NCBI taxonomy): Eukaryota > Metazoa > Mollusca > Cephalopoda > Sepiida > Sepiolidae > Sepiola > Sepiola atlantica. Next base: position 226,377,108 of record OY744516.1, read on the forward strand.
TCGTTAATATATATATATATATATATATATATATATATGTATATATATATATATATATTATTAATGTTATACGTACATAAAACTAATCCATAGACACGTGTTTCTGACTCACAGCCGTCATCAGCATGGCTAACTTAGACAAGGATTTAACCTTCGATATTGATGTCTATAGTTCAGCGTTTTTCCATATTAACATATAATAAACACCAAATCGCGAATCGTCGATAGAAAAAGAATGCAGTAACCCTTAAGTTTAAATTATTAATACCACATTTTAAACAATTTTAAGTTTTAAATTTTAATACAATTAACGTAATTATTTTTATTAATAATAATGAGAAGAAGATGAGAAAAAGAAAATTAAAATAATACATTGGTATTTTTTATCGAAACCGGAAGTTATTTAATAAGAGGTTTATACGCACCGAAATAGTTAATTAAAACGGTATGATAAAAGCTTTCTAATGATTTGAATAGAGAATACAAAGTACTCTTATAGATGACGCACCATGTTTCCGTGACTTCGCGTCGTCAACGTTCGGGCAGTCTCGGACGAGGCGAAAACGAAGCGCAAACGCGGCGAAAACTGTCAAACGCTAAATTGTAGCCTGTCAGACGATAATAACAAACAATAGCTAAACAACTGTTATTAATTCGATGTTTATATTTATTTATCTACTTTTTGGTCAAAAGAAAACTTTGTTAATGTCAGTGATTCGATGTTTGTTTGTTTTTGTTTTTATCTTACATAAAGGCGAATTCCACACAATCGTACTTTTCTTTTGTGTTCATTTTTTGATAAAGGGAAGATTTTCACGAAATATCAAATAATTCCTAATGATCATCCAGACAGCACACACAGCTGACACCATACTTGCTGTTTATGTAAGATTGAAAATAAAATAAATAGTATGTCCTCTTCTTCGACTGCTTATTTGTGTTCTTTCAAGCTTCTCATAATCCGACTCTCTGCATTGCCTTCAGCCTTCTTGATACATTTATTACAATTCCCAGAAATGCTTTAAGCAGACTACAATTCCCCAGTCCCTTTATCACACCGCAAAGAAATTAATCTGTTTCAGTGAGCAAGGAAAAATATCTCCACTCTAAGAGATTTCTCAACCGGAATAAGTGTTTTCAGAACAAAAACGGAAGTGAAATAAAATATATTTTTCGTCATGGTGGAAAAGAAAAAACGAAAAAGTTGGATAATTTGATTCAAGTATTGATATGTAAGACGGATTGCTATTTGGGTATGACTTTGAAAATCCGACAAAAATAGCATATTTATAAACTGTGATCCGAGTTGAACAAAATCTATAATTTGGAGCAGTGTGTTTTATTTTTGTTTGTTTTTTTAATTTTAATTAACCCCAAACAAGGGGGCACATTGCAACTTAGATGTAAGGAGTTTCTGTGGATTAGGGGCCAGATTTATAAAGGGGCATCCTAAGTGAATAGTTGAGAAGCGAGATGCTTGTTTACATTGCATTTACATTTATGTATGTCGGTAGAGTCAGAGAAACAAGATGAAGAGAGAGAATTCCAAAGGTTAGCAGTTCGAGTAAAGAAGCTATTGGAGTAGAAAGTTATTTGGTATCTGGGGACCTCCACAGTGAATAGATGGGATTTAGCTGATTGTCGGGTTTGTCAGGTGTATTTACGTTCAGGGGGGCACCAGAGCCACACGTTTGTCGGGACACAATCCATTGAAGTGAAACTAGCACAGAGACACAACATTGTGGTGATGGGACAGGGGCTGGAGCTTGGTAGATAGTATGGAACCTATTAGATTATAGACTCTGTTTTTGACCCTGTCTAGGAGAGAGAGAGAGAGAGAGAGAGAGAGAGAGAGAGAGAGAGACGAGGTGATGATACATTAGCCCAGATGTGAACACAATACTCCATGCATGGGCGGATGGTGGCCTTGTAGAGATATATGATACAGGCAGGTGTGAGAAGTTTTCTCGCACGGTAGAGGAATCCCATTTTCTTTTCAGCAGCTGTGGCAGTATCTTCTATGTATTTGTTTCGATTCTTGTTACCTGTGAATCTTAATTTTAATATTAAAATCGGTACTCTTGTAGATGACGCACCATGTTTCCGTGACTTTGTGTCATAAACGTTCAGGCAGGTCTTTGAAGCACCCGAGAGTTGACGAGGTGAAAACGAGGCAAAACGAGGTGAAAACTGTCAAACCCTAAATTGAAGACTGGCAGACGATAATAACAAACCATAGCTAAACAACTGTTATCAATTCGATGTTTATATTTATTTATCTACTTTTTGGTCAAAAGAAAACATTGTCAATGAAATGTTTTTAAATATATAAGATAATTTTGTTTGAAAAAAGAAAAAAGAAACATAAACGTTTGCTTAAAATTCAAACGTTTATATTTCTTTTTTTAATTTCTTTCAATTTAAAAAAATGCTTTTATTTACATTTATTGTCAATGTTTTAACATAGAGCCAGAAACAACTGTTTCTAAGCAATTTATTAACGAACCGAATCTTTTAAAGCAAATTTTTTTCTCATATTTTTTGTATATGTTTATTTGCTATTTTGTGACAGTTTCTAGGTTAGATTAGAGGTTAGGGTAGTAGCTAGTCCAAAAGTGTTCTTGTGTACTTGTTCTGTTGCTGGCAGACATCAATTTGGGTTTCGAGAGGTTCAACAAGCTGACAGCGGTGATAGAAATTCATTTTTCTTATTTAACGCGATTAATTTCTTCCAAAAGTTATCGGCTGCTTGCTGTAGCCTGATTGCTGCAACCTTATTGGTTAATAGGTTCGTTAACTCTCGGCCGCTTCCGAGACCTGCCCGAGCGTTGACGACGCGAAGTCTATTATAGTAGGTGTTAATAAATATTTTTCTCTGTAATATATATATGTATATTATTATATTAATAGAATTAATGATGGGCATTTTCAAAGAAAGTAAAATTATGTTTTGGAATATCTCCCAATATTGTCCAGTTTTAATGTTTACCTAGGGAAAATATAAATAAAATGAATTCGGATTAATATGTGAAAAAAATGAAAACAAGGTACGAATAAATTTAATTAATAATGTTAAATGTAAGCGGTTGTGTGTTTTAGGGGGTTGGAGTATAATGGCAAAGAAGTCGCTGATGCAGATTTTTTAACAATATTTAAGTTTGTTTTTAACAAGAGAATGTACTTTTAAAATGAGCAGAAATTTTGATTTCAATTACAATTATTTCGTCGGCGGCTAGATTTACCAAGCAGCTAGAGTGATCTACGAACGTATTTCACAACAAAATTTAGATTCCTAAACAATTTGAGTACTATTTTATTTCTCAAACCTTCATTTCCAATATAACAGCCGTTTTATTTTGACGTGTTTTTATGGCGTCCACCCTAACTTTACGCTCTCACCTCAAGAACATACTCTTTATTTAATTTTATGTAAATTTTTCAAAGTTAAATGCTGCCGATAATATTTATATTTACAATTATATTGTTTGTTTTTTCTCTATCCTCTGATGAAAAGAGTTTACCTTTGAAAAAACATAAATTAATGGTATGAAGCTTCTTGCTTTGAACTTTTGATGTTCTAATAAATATTGTATCTTTACAATTTTGTTCTCATCCTTCATCTCTAGAATTGATTGCTCTATCCAATATATTTGGCTTTATATTATTACGATAGATTATTATTAAACGATAATTCAATTATCTTTAATTTAATTCAACATTTAAATAGTATATATATATATATATATATATATATGTCGGTCTATCTCCATAGCTTTTAGTGTGTGTGTGTATCTGTGCGTGTTTGTACAAAACTTAGTATCGAATATCAGAGGCGTAGTCTTTTTATAGATTCCCCATAAATGTCAGTGCTGCCCGATTCAAACAGAAACAACAGTTGGTCAGGCCGAATGCCAACGATCTCTGTCCGCTCCAAATAGCTTACAATGTCCACTCAAAGGAAGATGCTGTCCAAAATATCGTCCTTGAATTACAGCTGACCTCTAACGATTAGGTGTGAAGTTATGTGTAACCGAATTGGACGGCGAAGAAAAATAAAACACATTGCGTTGTCTTAGTAAAAATAAATACCCGACAAGAATTGTAATGGCTTCAATATAGGGAGAAAGAGCTAATTATTAAATTATTTAAATAATAGCTTGCGTATTTAGGCCTCAAGAGGTTGATAGACTGTATTTCCTGAACTAAAAATCATCAGACATTGGACTGTCGGATAGAAATTGAATTCAATACTTTCGTTTTTTTTAAATAGTAGAGTAGTTATCGGGAAACCGTCGTGAATAAATAATCTTTTTACTTTATTTTTTAATTGACCTATCATTCATAATTATGCTGTTTGAATTACATATACATTATTTGTACATATAATTATTATTTCTTTCCGAGTTTTTCCGAGGTTTATTGACAAGGAGAATATTTTCCCGAAATATCAAATTATTTCTAATCATCATCCGGACATCACACACAGCTAACACAATACTTGCTGTTTATGTAAGATTGGAAAGAAAAATAAATGAATAGTTGTACGTCCTAGCTTTCGATTGTTTATTGTTTGTTCTTTACAACTTGACATTAATCTTGCTCTCTGCATTTCCATCCAGCTTTATAAATACATTTATTACAATTCCCAGTAATGCTTCAAGGAAACTACCATTCTCATTCTATCTCTCTCTCTCTCTCTCTCTCTATATATATATATATATATATATATATATATATATATGTTATTGTTTATTTATCTATGGACGTATACGTTTCGTCTCTTAACAATCAAGACTAATCAGCATAGAAGTATGACTATTCACTACCGTTCACACGATTCGAAACCCTGGATTACAAGTATTTTTCAACCACAATCCAACGTCGCTAACCGATAGGCCAATTCTGAACAGCTTATAAACAATGATAATTTTAACACATTTAAAGGCGGCGAGACATACAGGCATTGAACATCTATAAGTGAAGAAATGATGCATATAAAGCAAGTGACGTCACGCTGTGTTAGTACTACCATTTACAGTGTTCTACTTTTTAACGAGGAGCTTCATATATATATATATATATATATATATATATATGAGAAAGGAAGGATGAGAGTAATCCGACGTAATGGTAAATGAAATAAAAAAACATCAAGAGATATTTTTATAGTATATTAATCAACGTTTCGTCTTTATTGTAAGACTTCCTCAGGATGATATATATGTATATATATATATATATATATATATTCATATTGTGCAATTGTTTAAAATATGTTACTAATTCGTTAAAATAATTTTATGAGGTTTATTAATTAAAGGATGTGATATAAAAACGCTTCCAAACTTGACATCTTTTAATACATGAAGTTTTACTAAGAATTTTCAAGTCAAATAAAACAACGGCATGTTCGACAGTACAAAGGTTTTAATTTGTTTTAAAAATTGAAGGGTCATAAAGTACTTATATTGTTCTCTTCAACTATCAACAAGAAATATAAATAGCAGACTTTGTCTCGAAAAAAATGGATTCTGGTGGATTTACTTGCGTAAGTAAATTATGTTATCAATATTAACTTTACGTTGTTTATTTTAATAAACAATCAAAAGAAATAATGCTTAGTGTCAAATCGAAGTGAGAACCACACAGATACAGAGACACAAAGTATGTGGCAAAATAATGTTATTCCCTAAAAAAAAACGCGAGACAGTTTGTTCATGCTAAACCTAGCATGCAATTGACGCTGTTTAATTAACTTTTAATAAATATCGACGGCTTGGCGCATATTCTCCACGCATAAGATAGACTTGAAAGTGTACCACTGGTAATTGACCTCTCTTATTTTTAAATGGGTTCACAAATATTGATTAAAAATGTTCGACTGTTTCAAATGTAACTACGTGACCCTCCAATCCCAAATTTTTAATTTCGTTTTGTTTTTTCTGCTTTTCCCCCTTAATTCTTTCTAAATATAATCTGAGGAAAAGACCAGCTTGTCATTTACGCCTGATGAGATCTCAGTTTCTAACAGCTTTGGATCGATAGCATCGGCATGCCAGTGTCGTGGATTATGTACATGTCTGTATCAATGAAAAATAATTACGCATATATATATATATATATATATATATATATATATATGAATAAATATAAGCCGATATAACTCTTAAAATTGTTTTAGTTTACTAACTCAACCTATCTCTTAACATTGTATATATATATATATATATATATATATATATATATATATATATATATAATCTAGGTAATACATCCACAGGGTAGTAATCCAAAGAATTTAAACCGGGTTTATAAAAAGTGCTCAATATCAAATAGGGCTTTTATATATGATTGTTTTTATTAACACAGATATGTACAAAATCTGCAACACTGGCATGTCGATGCTATCGATCAACAGCTGTTATACACTGAGATCTCATCAGGCAGAGTTAGAATCCGATCTTAACCATAGATCATTTTTCTTTCCAAATATGATCTAACGTTAAGATCGGGGTCTAACTCTGCCTGATTAGATCTCAGTTTATAATATATGTTGATGGATGACATCGATGTGCTATTTTCGCAGATTTGGTACATGTCTGTGTACATTAAAAAATCATATACATATATATATATATATATATAAACATTTTTTTGAAAAACCATAACAATGTAATTTGTTGAAATAAATAAATAACATTTATTTATTTTAAACTGAGCTTTTGAATATAAAATATTCCTCGTCAGAGAGTTTTTTTTTCTTCTTTCTTTTCATAGTCTGCTGGTGTTGACTTTGTGAGGAAGAATGTCCGTGTCTTGGGCGCGGTTAAGCCATTTTGAATACGTAGATAGGAGTAGACACATTATTATAAACCATTGTTTCGTAAAGGTATAAACATTTTTTTAAAAACCATAACAATGTAATTTGTTGAAATGAATAAATAACATTTATTTATGTTAAACTGAGCTTTCGAATATAATATATTCCTCATCAGAGAGTTTTTTTTTCTTCTTTCTTTTCATAGTCCGGTGGAATTGACTTTGTGAGGAAGAATGTCCGTGTCTTGGGTGCGGTTAAGCCATTTTGAATACGTAGATAGGAGTAGACACATTATTATAAAGACTGTTTCGTAAAGGTATAAACCCTTTTTTGAAAAACCATTACAATGTAGTTCATATATATATATATATATATATATATATATATATATATATATATATATATATATATATATATATATTATAGTAACGAAATACTTATCGAAAATAAAAAAGAACAACCGAAACTTGTTTATCTATTCATCAACGTTTCGTCTTTATATTTAGACTTTCTTAAGATTACTTATTTTAAATAAAAACGTAGAAGAAAATATTTCAAAACATGCTGTGTGTCTATAGTGTGAAAAAAATGCATTTGTTCTTTTGTTCGAACGAAACCCAGATGCTAGAAATAAAAATGCGCTGTGCGTTTATTAGGTGGTTAAGTTTATATGTTTTTGTTGATCATTAATATCGATGTTATGTACAAATTTATATCCGAAATATGGTGTAAATAGCTGGGCCCGGATATAAGTTCAATCTTGTTTATTATTGATTAATATTAGTGTTCTGATTAAAAGTAATACATTTTAGAAGACGTTACGTTGGTTGACTATGTCAGAGTTTATCAATATTGCTAATTAACGAAATAACGTATTTTAAAATATGTTCCATGTTTTTCTAAAAATCAGTGTTCTTGAGAAAGTCTTGAAAAAAAGAGAAAACGTGGATGAATATTTAAACGATTTCCAGGTTTCCTTTTTTCATTTCCAATTACATTAATTATGATTCCCAGAATTATCATATATATTTATGAATATATATATATATTTTCACATATATATACATATATATATATATAAAAAATTACCGATCGAAGTAATATATTTCTATAATTTTATGTCAGTTACGAAGCAAATACATCTCACATGTGTTTACTGAGAACTTTTTATAGCATACGTGACGTAAATTCAAGTTAATATATGAATATACTGTGACCAGAGATATAAAAATAAGCGAGATTTTTAAACATACATGTAAAAAATATAGGTACAAAGGCGTTTACACCCTTCACATATTGGTACATATATTAACACGCACACACACACACACGCACTCACACACACACACACATATATATATATATATATATATATATGAAGAAGAATGGAAAGGAATTAGAGAAGCAAAAGTCAAATCATAATTCAATTCAATTGCTCAGAGCAAGGTATATTCCGCAAAAAAGGCAATTTATTCAAGTTAAATTTTCCTTAAGCCAGGCTTTTCAAAGATCAAAATCTTATCATCAGAGGAGGTCGCTGGGATAGATAAGTTGGCAAAGGCCAAGATTTAAAATTTGAAAAAATAAAATAAAAGTTGTAGGGGGAAGAAACACAGGGCAAAATTCTGCCCGAATGCAAGCAAATGTCCGATTGCTAAAAAGTCCGGTGTCGAAAAGTCTAGCGGAGAGAATGAGATGTAGATAGGTAGGTCATTAAAAGGCCCGAAAGGTTGTGAGAGAGGAATCAAAGTTAAATTCCAAGAAGCCACAACTTCAGGTGCGGCGAAAATAGAAAATCCAAAGGGTAAAATGTCCAATAAGTGCAGGCAGGCAGGCTCAGAAGAGAGTGAGGTTGAAAATATTCGCCATTAACAATACTTCCTGGGCAAAAATGTCAGAGAAAATGCTTAAAAATGGGAAAAAATGTAGCGTAAATATTTTAAAGTTAGCCCGAAGCGAAAGCCGGCTTGAAAATGAGGAAAGGCATAAACTCCTGTGCGACCAGTAAGCAGGGAGGGAATGAGTGAGGGGTGTGTAGGGGGAGAGAAGAACGGGTGCGAAGAAGGAAAAGCGGTGTGGAGAGTGAATGCGGTTAAAACTAAGAGTGTGATTGTGGGGGGTGAGTCGCATGAAAGTAGAAATTGGATGTTAGCGCGAATTTGGGTTCAACTAGAAAAGGGAAAGGACTGGGTAGGAGTAAGTCAACGAGTGCTGGGAGGGAGAGTTCAAAAGCCAGAATGCGTCTATAAATAGAGTTCTGGGTTTAGTTGTTTTATCAGGAGACCTTACTTATAAACAATGAGGCAAAATATATTGAAGGGTAGAATTAGAGAAATGGTAAGAATAAAAATTAAAAATTGAAAGATTAAAAAAGTAAAAAAGTAAAATAAGAATTAAATTAAAATCAAAGATAAAAATAAAAATAAGAAAAATAAAAAATGAAAAAGAGATAATAAAATTAGTATTAGTTTTAAGCTCGCAAAGAAAATTATGGGTTGCCTGATAAGAAAATAATAATAGAATGAGGGAAAAAGTCGATAAAATTGGAACTCGAAAATGAGTATTAGAATGAGGGAAGAGTAAATTAGACCTCGAAAGGATATCCGGAATGGGAATCCCCAAGGTGGTTGAAGGTATGGGTTGAAATAAAAGGAACAGTTACGAGACGCTAGTGCTTTATGGAAGAGGGAGAATTAAACTTTGAAACAAAAATTTTTCCAAAAAAAAAGGTATAAGGAGGTTGATTAAGAAAATCATTAATTAGGTTAATGATGGCAGAAAGAAGCAAGAGACATACGAAGTTAAAGTAGTGACAATAGATTAAACCAGAGTGAGAATGGAGATCGCAGTTAAAAGTAAATATTATGGGGGTTAAAAGATGTAGAGTGAGGGCGGGTTAGAGGTTGAACATGGTCTGCCTTCGTCCATACATACATACACACATTCACACCCACATACATACCCACACATACACACACTCACATATATATGTATGTATATATACATATATATATATATATATATATATATATATATACATATATATATATATGTATACATACACACATATAAAAACATACATATATATGTATATATATATATATACATACACACATATAAATATATACATATATATGTATATATATTTATATATATATATATATATATATATATATATATATATATATAAATAAGGAGAGAGAGACCGTGTGGGTGGGGGGTGAGAGAGAGAGAAAATAAAGGTCAGGGGGGGCAGTCCAGTATATATAGAGAATTCATTTGACACAAATAGAGGAATATACTTTGAAGGTGATTATGGTTTTTCTTGCCTAAGATCGGATACGTTTTAGACAAGCATTGTATGTATATATGTATACGTATATGTACACTAGTATATATATATATATATATATATATATATATATATATATAGAGAGAGAGAGAGAGAGAGAGAGAGAGAGAGAGAGAGTAAGCAATGAAAATATATATGGCAATAAAGCTACACAGAGGCTCCCGTGTTTCATCCCCGGGGGGAATCGTCAGGCTAAATGCATGGAGTTATTTTTGTCAGGTGTTTTTATATACATGGCTTGCTAGTTAACCAATCAGATTCTTTGTTTTTCCCTCAGCCAATCGTTGGGCTTCCCTCGAACAAATGCATTGTAGGTGACGCTCCTATTTTTTTTTAACAATGGATTTTCCTCTATTCTGTTTCCTTTGTTTTGTCAATGCAGTGGGCGAATTTATTTTAACACGTGGTTTCTTGTAGTTCTATTTTAGGTTTTAAATTTTAACTAATTCAGTTTTTTATTTATTTATTTATTCATTTATTTTTATTTATTTATTTATTTTATTTATTATATATCATCCTAAGGTAAATTTAGTTATGTGTAAACAGCTGTTTTCTATTTCATTTCTAGAGTTTAATAGGTTTCGGGAACCTTTAAAATTTAGGATTTCATATTTTTCATTCAGGCATAATCTACACGGGTCGTGTAAGTTTCTACATGTACTGGCCTGTCTTACTATTTTCCATTCAATTATTGGTGAGTGCCCATTTTCTTTGAGCTCCCAATAATGGTTAGCTAGTGCTGTTTTAGTTCGACGTTCTTCGTTTTTAAATGTGCATTTAGCCTGACGATTCTCCCCGGGGATGAAACACGGGAGCCTCTGTGTAACTTGATTGCCATATATATTTTCATTGCTTACTACCTAGCTCTACGTACGTATAGAGCACTGTTGAAGTAAATACTGAAAACTGACACATAAAAAATTATATCTTCTTATAATATTTCATGTGGATACATGAAGTACTAATATATATATATATATATATATATATATATATATATATATATATATATATATATATATATATTCAAGCAAGCGTTGTTGAACGTCATGGAACTTTCTCGTTTGTAAATCTTCTTCGTGAGATTCTCAAACCGTCAAGCAATTCTTCTGGTGTCAGGAGGCAGTCCGTAAAGTATTTCGCTTGATTCAGTCATTTTTTCCGAGCGCTTTCGATCTTTATAGTCGTCTTCAGGAGTTGATTCTTTTAAAAATAAGAATACTTGAGTTAATGGCGAAATACTCTACGAACTGACACCTGAAACCAGAAGGATAGCTCGACGATTTGTTGCCTGGCTTTAATGTAAATTCGTCTTTACGTTGTGTCTCGTTAATTACATAGTCTATGTCATCGTGTTTTGCCAATCATCTTTGACCTACATTGAAACTGAAATAATTCACAAAGTACTGATCACTTTGTCCATTGTTTGGTGGCAAAACTTCTAACAGAAATTTGCATTTTCTTAAATCCCAAACAAACTGCATTTCAATAAGTTTTAAAAAATGCATTCATACTTTTTTCAATTGTATAATTTATTATTATTCATCAGAAACATAACTTGATTATATGTATACTCCTGGTCATGTTACACAGTGATCAGTAAGTCGCATTTTTTTAAATAGGTGTGAAAGGTGACAACATAGGAAGGTACATGCGTAATATTAGTGGAATGCATAGATATAGCGTAAACCTGACGCAGTCACACGTATGTATTCTAAGAAAAGTATTACATTCATGAAAAGGAACAGTTTTTAGTTTTTGTTTAATTTTTTTGTTAGTCAGAGTAAAGCCACAATAAAGGTGTTGTGTGTGCAATTATATGCAAAAAGCTTATCTCGATTGCTGACGGACAAAAATACATTTCCTAATGCTAAATAATAACTTTTACCGTTGTTTTGTATTTTGTTTATCAATGTTATTTGTTATATTTTATTGTTTTTGACAGGTGTTTGACAGGTTTATTAAATACTCTTTCCTCTTTTCTCCGCCAATTAATGCACGTTTATATTGGCTCGTATGACATTGCCAAGATTCCCGGTGTCAATGAAGTGTTATTTCTTCTTTCTCGAGTAGAGTTTCCATTCTGTAAACACGTTACGTCTGACCTCCTGTCAGTTCTCAAGAGTAAAACTAACATCTGATTCGAAATGGCAATAGAACGTTTTATTTTAATTCATCCCATTCTCTTTCTGTTGAGTTGTTGTTTTATTTTTACAATTCTCTATTCGAGTAATAGTTCCCGATATAAAGTAGAATACTAATTAATAAATAGTTCAAAAGTGTTGATTAATAGAATCTGGCAGAAAGTATTTCAAAAGAAAATTCAAGTATTTGAAAATAAGGTCTAACCCATTGGAAAAAAGGTATCTTCGAGAATAACTATAACTCATTAGATAGGTTTCGTTTGAGACAGAGACCAGATATCCATTATGATGGTACATTTTGATTAAGAACTATGTGTATATTTCTAAAAGCTAAGTGCTAGATCTGAAAAAATAGAAAGTTTCTAAATCAAAGTTGCTTCCAGTAATTATTGTTATAACAATTATATGTAATACTTAATACAATATATATATATATATTGCACCCGCACACACACATATATATATATACATATATATATATACATATATATATATATATATATATATATACATATATATATACATACATATATATGTACATATATATACATATATATATATATATATATATTAGATGTCTATACACACACACATATATGTATATTTATATATATATATACATATATATATATACATATATATATACATATATATATACATATATATATACATATATATATATGTATATATATATATATATATATATTAGATGTCTATACACACACACATATATATATATATATATATATATATATATATATATATATATATATAAAATTCATGAAACAGTTTTTCATGGTAAACAACTGATGATACCTTAAATAATGTTAAAAGCAAACTAATATAATAACTGAAAAAGTTAAATTTACTTACATGAGTGATTTTCCAATGAACGACTTGGGACTTAAGTTTTTTTTGTTTTTTTTTAAATATAGTTTTTATGGTTGAGAAACTTCCAAGACTATATATATATATATATATATATATATATATATATATATATATATATATATATATGCATATATATATATATATATATATATATATATATATATATATATATATATATTAAATGTTTAAAGGACGAAACGTAACGTACATAGATAATAAACAACAAAAACACAAATATTTATTATTTGTAGCTCCGAGAAAACCCTCTAGATGGGCACTGTAAGTGTAGTATTAACACAGAATGACGTCGCTAACTATAAATGCATCATTCTTTTCATTAAGTTAAACGTTCTTATGATGTCATGCCGCCGAAATAATTGTTAACATTTTCACCAGCGATGCCCGAATGTTTCTAGGTGTCGAGATTTGAGTTGTAAAATACTCGAAGCCCGGAGTGTCCAATCACGCGACCAGTAGTAAATAGTTACATCTCTATGTTGAGGAGTCACGATTAAAAAGGGCGAAACGTATATGTACATAGATTATAAACAACAAAAATAAACATCTATTTATCGTATATATATATATATATATATATATATATATATATATATCATCGAAGTTAGGCGGCGTCGAGCCTGGCCAGTACTAAATGGGTGACCATTTGGGAATACCAGGTGCTGTATGTGCTTTCTGCTTATCTCGGCATTGTTTCCAGTCGTCTTGTATTACTACTTGCCATTGGAATCAAGCAATGGCGATTCAGAAGAGCGGGTGTTGGAGATTGCGCAACCCTTGCAATTACAAGTTCACGCGCGGGCAGCCCCTGGTTGGGCACTCATACGTCGAAATCGACGGGAGAGTCCATCATCATATATATACAGTAGAGGTGTAGATATAAGAAATAATACTTTCATGAAACAAGTTTTATAAATATTTCCACATTTTTACTGATTCAAACAAGCGAAGCCTCGTTTACATACATACCGGAGCGTTATTGTCCGACATCACGAAGTTTACATAACGTCGGACGATAAAACAGAAGAAAAAAAAAAAAAAAAAAAAAGAAGAAAAAACAATTCGCTTCTACAAGGAAAATTTAATTTAAGGCGAAATGTTTAGTTCAGCTTCATAAGTTGCCGTGCAAACGACATCGTTGTGATTTGATAGTTGGGGAATTGTTGATTGTCCATTGTCTACCACACTATCCTAGATTTTCCAGAAATCGCGAGTCAAGAGTTTCTGTGACTGAATGCGTTTTTTTGTTATCACTGTATACCTTCTCTTTGCTTCACCTATCACTACTTTAAAATCATTTCTTGACTCTACAATTCTTTTGACTGTTCGCAGTTGACTTATGGCGGTAGTATGTTTGGAATGCTTGCTGCCTCTTAGCAATTAGCAGCAGCACATTCCGAGGTGAACTATTGAAGAGAGTCGGGTTAGCTGAAGAATTTTAGTATAGGGGCATAAGATTTAATGCCTGTTTTTCCTATTCGGTTAACTAATTTGCACACTGATCATCAAGACGTGGAAGGTCCAATTGTCGTCACTACGTGCAATACTAACTAAGAATATTTGTTCCATTACTTTAACTGACGGGAAAAAAGAAGATTCTATCCCTGTGGATCAAATGAAGGCTAAATTACAGATATTTTTCTCAAGTTCGACGCAAATATTCTCAAGTTTAACAAGAAGCACTGGAAGACAGTCGGAGATTACATCGACGAAAACTCCGTGAGCATAACATCCTAGATGAGTAGAATAGAAGGAATAATTAAAATAATACTAAATCATTATTTATCTGTAAGCACAAATATCAGTTAGACAGTGACTGCGTTGCTGTCGGGCTAAGGTATGTTCGGGTTAGTGCTAGGAAGTCTAACTATTTAGCCATTACTTTTTCTTAGACAAATGCTGACAGGGTCTCACGAGTATTTTTTAGGCGGGAGCGCGCTTGTCCAGTGTGCATACGTCTCTAAACCATACTAGACCTAGTGTGTAACCTGATGTTTAAGAGATAAATGATATGTACACACAATATATGTGTTGAGGGGTTGTATATTACTGTCCATTACAACGTATAAGTTCCGATTATCCTAAAAAGATTACAAATATATTCATTTACATGCGGCTAATAAAATAAGGGTGACTATTAATCATAGGTGTATTGTAAAATAAAAACGTACTTTATCACCGGTTTAATTGAACTCCTTACTTTCAACATTCTTTTGCATGTTCTAAAAGGCAAATGAGGCATTTCTGTAACACATTATAAATTGAGTGTATGTTTAATAATGAAGGTCTAATATAAGGTGACCCTCCCTTTGAAGGTCTAATATAGGTCTGACCTTTCCTTTGAAGGTCTAATATAGGTATAACCCTCACTTTGAACGTCTAATAAAGTGATGACCCTTCATTTGAAGGTCTAATATAGGCATGACGCTCCCTTTGAAAGTATAATATAGGTATTACCCTCCCTTTGAAAGTATAATATAGGTATGACGCTTCATTTAAAGGTCTAATATAGGTATGACCCTCAATGTGAAGGTCTAATATAGGTATGACCCTCACTTTGAAGGTCTAATATAGTTATGACCCTCCCTTTGAAAGTCTAATATAGGTATGACTTTCCCTTTGAAAGTCTAATATAGGTATGAACCTCCTTTTGAAGCCTTATATAGGTATGACTTTCCGTTTGAAAGTCTAATATATGTATGAACCTCTCTTTGAACGTCTAATATAGGTATGACTTTCCCTTTGAAAGTCTAATATGGGTATGAACCTCCTTTTGAATGTCTAATATAGGTATGATCCTCCCTTCAGCAACTAAAAAAAAGTTATTGTTCATAATCGTGTTTTTATGTGGTAATCGTCATGTTCTTATGAAGAAAATACTATTCATTTCAATTACGTCTTTTCCAATAACTCTCTTGATTAGATTTAATATTTACACACTTGACTGTTCTAAGTGCCAGTCTTCTGGATGTTAAATGTTCAATCTTCACGGCAGGCGATAAACACTGAGAATAGATTTGAATAATACTTTTACTTGGTTATGGTTGACGAAAGAAACGCAATATAACCCATTCGCTTAAATAACGGTTCATGTTTCAGATTTGGTTAAGATTCCGCAATAACATGAACAGTTTAAAGTGTTTGAAGTTTAAATATTTTAGCATACACTAAAATATCAAGATAACATTATTGTAGGAAACACATTTAAATTAGCTGTGTCAAAAGACTCAATGAAATAAGTTTAGCCGCCTTGAAATTAAATGCCTTTTTTAATGTATGAGGATATGTTTTTAAAAGTGCTCAGCTAAATGCTGTGAACTGCCCCGACTCGATACTGAGCTGCGATTACAAATCGTTTTCACAATTTATAAAACAAAGAAAATAAACGTTTACATTTTTTATGGTGAATGTTCTTTAATGAGAACGTTTTCTTTTTTTTTCATGTGATTCGAATATTACAGCAGGATATAATTTTTTGGATATAATTATTTTATTCTAATCGTATCTGAAGTAAAGTTTAAGTTTCTTACGGCCCGCCACGAGAGAGGCCTTTAGGTTCGGCTACAAAAAGCAAAAATCTGTCTCAATTTTTCTTTTTTCAATATAAAAACATTATTAAGAAAATTCACTTTTAAAGAAGAAAAAAGTATAAATTAGAAATACAAAACGAGTGTTAATAAAGTTAAAATCTGTTAAAGAGGGTGAAAATATGCGTGAAGGATAGAAAAAGAAAAATCGTTCTCAATACAATTAAGGATCCCATCTTTAAATCAAACAAATGTCATGTATAAATGAAGCAGACATTTTTTTTAAATGGAGACACATTTCCTTTTTTACTACAAATGCTAATAAAGTTTTAAAAAAAACATATAACGCTTACAAAAACAAAATTTAATAAGGCGACGAGAAGATCTTCAGAATTTCATTAAAAATAATATTACAAGACGAATTTGAAAACGGTTATCTCCCTTTTCGTTTATTTTCTTTCTTTCTTTTTATTCAATTTTCAAGTTGATTCCTGTTTAAGATTTATAAAAGGAGCTGCAAATTTGCATGGGTAGCTCTTCCGAAATCGTTCTCTTTCATTCAGCTGAAAACGAGAATCTAATGTATTCGCCGGTGACACGAAATGGTTTGATTAGCGAGGCTAAATGCAATCAACATTACACAAATTAAATGTAATAGGCTTCGTTGGAAGCTTAGGTGGCAATGGATGAAGAGTTGGACGATGGATGGAAGGTATTGCTAACGACATTCGCTTTACTTGCTTGGTTGGTGTAGGGAATGTTGTTTTAATTAAATGAAATAATGGTATTGGAACCGATATTAGAATAGGAATGATTATTCTGAATCTGATTTATATCGATTAAGCTATGACCAGTGGTAGTCCGAATGGACTCGCAGGGTCTATGGAAAATTTATAAGACTCAACAAGAAATCATACATATAATAATAGGCTATTGTAATTCTATGTTCGTTTGTACGTTATCAACTTCTACTCCATTTTAAAAGATGGGATCCTCCTATGACAATGCCATACAAAACAAGTAAGTATACAATCATTAGATGACGCTGTCGTTTTTTACGTTAAACTCGAATTAAAATACACTTACTCTGACCTCTGGCTTATCATAAAAATGTAGTCTTGGTTCTTTCTAAATATGTTCAAATAATATTGTTAGGTATGCGGTCGCGCCGGACGTACATACAATTGAAATATGTTGCCAATTCCGAGCAAGATTTTGAAGATAGATCAACCACAATCGGATATATTCTGAAACTATATTAGGAAGAGTACTTGGATAAGTGTGTTTCAGCTTGAACAAAAGTAGTATAAAAGAGGTCTGCAATCGCGCCGGACGTCCCAGGAAGTGATGGAGCAATATACAACATATGACACGTAAAACAGTAATATTTTAACGAGTCAGTCTTGTGGATATAATTCATTTACTTTCTTCGAAATGGAAATTAAATCAGCTATTGAAGTGCAGCAAAAATAAAGTAAGACAAAACGACATTTCTGAGTAAAAAAATATCTCTAAACAAGAACCAATATATATTATTTTGTTTCAATTATTTCATAGTAACTGAAATACTCATATATGTCAGGTATGATTGTAACATATAAGATATTATTCGCCTCGTATTAACCAGGGATGAATCTGAACTTTTGATTTATCTTTCAAGGGTGTATTTACTTCATTTTTACCGCCGGAAGATGTGAGCCAAAACTGGAAAGTGGAACATCAAACAGAAAAAAATACAATATGGCTCTTTAAACGATTCCCTGAACAGTCTCGTCGGCATTTCACGGTAAATACACCTCAGATAGGTAGCTATAAACTAATTCCATTGCAAAACGAGAAGAAAATGGCTGGATGGGTGGACCTCCAATGCCGAGCAGAACACATTCCGCAAACCGACAGAAAAACAGGTAACTGCGCTCACAATAAAATGTCGCTGTCGGACCGATTGACTGGTATGAGCAACTAAAGAATAGCGACGGCTTCCTTGCAAGATGTCTGACTTAATGAAGGAAGAAAAAGGCCATTTAACTATTTAAGAGGTGGGCTTCTGAAACTCGCAAACCCAGATGTTAAAATATTAACACATCGAATGTTGCTTTATATTCTGTGAAAGAAAACTTTAACTTGCCCAGTGTATGAGATGAGTGGCAATAATATGTATGTCGTCACTATGAATTATTAGAGTATGTATTATCAGCAACAGGGTGAATTACGTGAGTACATTTTATGTTTTTAAACTTTTCAACGTAGGTAGTGTGCCCCCAAACGCTTCCTTCCCAAATTAAAAGAATAAAATAAAAAAAAATGCAGTACATATTATTTATACCTGTTTTGGGCGGGTATCCTTCTAGTTAATTATGAGAGTACGATTTTTGATATAAAGTTACAAGCTCTCTACTTGAGTGGCGTGTGAATTATATTACTCATTTAGCTTACGGTTTATATATATATATATATATATATATATATATATATATATATATATATATATATATATATATATATATATATGTAAAAGAGAATAGTAGATAGTTTGAAGCAATGCTGGAAATTGTAATAAGGTAATATAAACATGTATCTTTATGCAGAGAGCCGGATTGATGAGAAGCTGGAAAGAACAAAAATAAACAATAGAAGGTGAGATCTTACAATTATCTATAATTTTGGTATTTTCAATCTTACATAATAAACATGTCCTGATGATTGGAAATAATGTTATATTTCGGGAGATATTCTCAAAAAGGCACACAAAAAAGTTCGGCTGTCGGGAATTTAGCAAAATGCATGTTTGAGTTCCGCAGATGTATACGGGAAGTGTCGCAGTAAATATTACACCAATAAATCACAATATTCCATTTGTAGAATGTGGTATATTTGGACTACTGTTCTCATCTTAGGTGTTTTTATCAAAACGTTTCGGCTAATGTAACCTCCAACCTTCTTCAGGTGTACCTAATGGAACTCGGGAATATTTCTGTCGAACTAGAGTATTTGAACGGAATTACGAACGGAACTCTTTATTAAATCAACGGGGGTAGCATGCTTTCGTTCCATGACTCGAAAGAAGTACTCAGTAATTTGTAATTTTTCAGATTGCTCGCACTGAGGATTGAACAGAGTACTGTCACTTAGAACTGAAGTTTACTAAGTACTATATCCACTGCGCCACGTGACCTTGGATGATCTTTGGAGCCTTAAACCTATTTTAGTTTTTAGAAATAAAATATTCCATTATTCCATCCTACACATTGATATTGCGTTAAAACATATATAGTTAGTAAATACTGTTTGTTTGCATTCATTTAGTTATATGTATTTTATTCATGAATGTTTTTTATTATCATCGTAAATTTAAGTAAGATTATTGGTTGTAACAATATTAAATTTAATTATTGAGTTAACAGAATTCCGATTCTAATTAAACAACATTTTAATGTAAGTGGATGAAACTAATTACACTCAGAATAAAACTAAGATGAAACTGACTCTAATTAGGATTTTAGATCTGAAACGTAAAACGATTAATGATGCAAGGGGGGATAATTCTGGGTGGGATTTATTGCACATCTAAATATTTTTAGTGAATATTTTGATAATTTTATTACACATGTTCTTATATATTTTTAAAAGTATATCAGGTACCCAAAGGAAATAGTTCCTTAGACAAAAAGAAACATATTCAAATATAAAAACGCAGATTGATTAAAAAAAAACTCATCTGGCTTTTAAAGTCAGTAGTGGTAACACTGCACAGAATTGTAAACGTGCTGCAGTTTTCGTCGTTATGGTCTTAGTAGCTCCTTACATTAAGTGGCTTCATGTCTTGTTTGGTGCGATGACCATGAAAAATGCGCTGTTTTTCATGAATAGTCTTGTGTATTACCGTGAAGGGTCAGACAAACAATCCATGTTGTATTTCGGTACCACTTGAATCAGGGAAGTGTTTTCCCGTAATACAACAGGTAATTTTTAGGTTAGAGGAAGATTTAATAAATCATGCCCTAACCTGATAATTACCTGGGAAAACAGCTTAATTTTCCTTGAGTCCCGCGGCGACATGTAAGTTATTGGTATATATATTTAATTAAATATTTCGGACCCCAACTTAAATATTTGTTGTTCATTTATTAATCTAATATTCATACATGGAGCACATAAAATCTAACACACATACTACTCTAAGTTATTCGCTTGTATGCTAAACATCGAATAACAAAACACACATATACTATACTTATCTAACTATAATTTATTGCTTCATCCAAAGCGCCAAAAACTGATGACTTTCAATCATCGTTGTTTTCTGTTTTTTTCTTATTAAAACAATTAAGTCTTCCTACTATCATATTACATTCATAATGTATGAACATATCTGTCTATTCTTTTGAAGTTTTTAAATTGTCGGTGGGTTTTTCTTTTTTTCTTCTTTTCGTGAGTATGTTCTTTTTCTAAGCTTCGCAACTTACACTTTATGTTCGTGTCGATTGAGTTATTTCGTTTTCTCCTTTACTTTTTTCGTCTCCAGCTGTCTTCCTGGCACACGAGGTTTTTCTAAGTTTTATATGTCTTTTTTCTCGTATTCCTGGTCGCATTTCTATGATATATGGACAACATCCTTGTGTTCACCGCGGAAACCCCGGTTCTTTTCTCTACACCTGTGTTCAGTGGATTAGTCGACGGAAATCCCAAATAACATATTGAACGTTTATTTCATGGTTCACTCACGAAAATATGTACAGTTCCTCAAATTGTTTTGCGTGACATTGCTTTTCATCATGATGTATTACAGAGCCGTAATTTTCGTTGGTGATACCACGTTATATCAATTAAAAAATTAGCACTTACCTCAAATTCTACAGTTTTCGAATTATCGTATTATTTCCCGACGTTTCTTTTTATGTAAATTTGTTGATAGATGAAGGCTTGAAACATGCAAAAAAGTTTTTACTTTTGTAAGTCGACATCATTTTTATCTCACCATTGTTTCTTCATTAATCTCAGGGACCTCGCCAGGCTCTATCAATGGAGCAAACACAGAACTTCTTGACAATTTGGTGACAATCTCTGCTTTATCGGTTTTGGATCGCTAAACGTGTTTCCAAAAATTGTTTCATTTTACCCGTTCCTATTTTTTAACATCAATACACACATCTTTACTTCTCAATTCAACTCATAACTCAGAACATATTTAAATAGGTAAAGACTTGAATTCCAAAATCACTTTTCGATCTTACTCTTCATTATATGAACTTTAACAAGAAAATCACTTCTGCCGTCATTAGCATCGTTTAAAATTACTTATCAAATTTCATTAAGCCCACTCATACTATTAACTCTGCCTCTGCGCTGGTAATGTCGTTACAGTTGATTTGAACATTAGTTCTTTAGGTGCACGCATCTCCAGAAAAATCTATACCCGTTCATCAATTCGTCCATATTCCTTTATTTTTTAAATATCTTTGTAGGTTCGAGTACACAGCTGTATGAAAATATATTTGAAGTCGTCGGTCGGTCAGTTTATAGCTTTTGAGTTTGAACTATCATGTTTTAGATTCGTATATTCGGTCTGTACATTTGGCTTAAATGATAAATATTTTGTGTTTAATGTATAACAAAGCTAAATCCGTTATTTGGCAATGTATATCTTTTAAAAAGAACGACCACAGATGGAGGACAAAGTAGAGAAAAAAGAAGACAACAAATCTGAATACGTGCTTTTGATTCGAGCACCCATGTGCATAGTAGTCATTTATGGAGTGAAGAAGGTAAAGCGTGCTTGGACACATAATCGAGGAGAAAGAAGGGCCAGTGAAAAAGCACAGATGTTCTCCTTATTTACGGAATAGTATAGGCTTACCCAGGTACAAAGCTTGATCGATAACAGAGCATTTGTATCATTTTTACGGTTGGGTATTTAGCAAAAGCTGAAGTCTGAGCGGGAGTCGTGTTCCCGGACTTTTTATTGAGTCTGGCGCTACAGAAATAAAGATCGAGATGATCGCCTAATTGCAGATGCGAGTGGCTGCAATCACGAGTGATCATAACTTTAATGCGACCCCAGACCTGTGATTTAATCCTGGGAGAATAGATAAGTAACGTCCTGGCGAGAATGCCTAGTAAGAAGGTTTTCCGCCACGAGCGGTACCATATCACATTTTTAAGGGGGAATAAAGACGCTGAAGATGAATCAGCTTTAGTGTTAAACGAGTGTGAGTTGGTCCACGGATAAATGGGCTAAACGACACGCTGAACTTTGCGAATTTAAAAGGGGGACCTCTTTAAGTACGTCCGACTGGTAAGGATGGTAAGGCAAATGTGCCTGGAGAATTTGGATGAAGATAAAGGCGAGCGCATGTGTTGTGAAGTAAGGGACGAAGTAAGGTAGTCAGTGAGAAGTATCGTCAACCAACTAGAGAGTTTCTGATAGACAACCGGGATGTAATAACCGACATCAATGAAGTGTTATGGCGAACTACAATAGTGAAGATGAATATCGTTGCAGGCAATCACCTGCTATTAATACAGTCCTTATCAAACTCCAATCCACAAAATAAATTTAGTGGGGGAGGCAATAAATAAAATGCTGTCAATAGGCATAATCGACAGATCCAGATCGCTTTAGAGCTTACACTACGTGATTTTGGAGAAGGACGTTCGACATCGCGTTTGCGTCGATTTTAAACTGTTTAACGCGGTCATCAAGAAGTTAGCGGTGCCTCTACCGCTGATTGATGATATAGTGTTCCTGATAGGCATATTCACATCTTTTGTAGCCTAGACTAGAGGTCAGGGTATTCGCGGGTCGCTTAAAAAAAGATAATGCAAAGAAAAGGCAGCTTTGTTGTGTGAAACGGGGTGTGTTTAATTTTGAGAGATGACCTTCAGTCTATCAAACACACCTGGGATGTTCACTCAGATGATGTGCAGAGTGTAAAGAGGCATGGCGGTGTTTTCTTCCCTATATAGACGATACCATGGTATTTGTGAAGAGTCTCCAGGAGCCTTTTTAACACCTGGAGGAAATATTTGGCAGCTTAACAGAGCTCAGGCTAAAATTGAAGCTACCAAAATGCCGGTTCTTAAAAGACAAGGTAATAAAGGCTTCATAATAGACAATTACAGAATCTGGACTATGTTAGAACCTACGGCGGCCAAACAGGTATTAGGATTTATTGGGGCAATTGGCTTCTACGGGCAGTTCGTGCTAGCATTTAGTCGGTTAATCAGACTACTAATAGTCATGACAATAAGGCAGGCTAGATGCACGTGTACTAAGTAATGTCATAAAGCGTCCGTAAGACAAAGGGAACAACTGACCGCAGTGCCTTTGTTAACATATCCAGATATAAACAGACCCATGTTCATCTACGCGAAAGCCAATGACAACTGTATAGGTGCGAAATTCACGCTACAATGTCCCAGAAAATATGCACCATCCACAGAAACATCGGAGAAGGTAGTTGTATATTTCCCGGTACACAGGTAAGATGATCGATAATTTACAATGACGCAGTACGGGCTATGTCAGAACTTACTGCGGTAAAACAAGTCTAAGGATGCATTAGGGCAATTAGCTACTACAGGCAATTCGTGCTAGTTGTTATTCAGTTTATCCGACAACAAACAATTACTTTAAATTGGAATGAATGATTTCTTACAGATGACTATATTTTCTGTTTTTTGAATAAATATAATATTGCTTTCCTATGTAGAGGTAACTGTTTTTGTCCACACAATTCGGAGGAATGCGTCCGTGTCCTATGCAGCAGGCTGATTATTTTTAATTTCTTTAGTGGGATTTCTGCTCGAAGCATTTAGAAGAGGCATTACAATCGCAAACGAAGTGATGCCAAAGAAGCCACACCGCTTGTGTCGATCTTTGAATTGCGTTCTATCTGAACACACAACCTGGAAATTGATTGAATATTATCGCTGTTCCTGCATTGCCTAATCGTGTTTGGCTTGATGCTTAAACAGTTGATAAAGAAATCGGATCATCAAAAAACATTTTTCTGAGAATAGGGATCGTTTCACTAATTTTTTGTCTTCTTTTGCCTAAGTTACCCTAAAGGTCTATGATATTTCCAGCTCAGCGTATTCGATATAATTTAACCAAAAAAAAAATACACAAACCTTCCAAAATCTGAATAAGTTGGATTATGCAGACTACTGTTCTCATCTTGAGTGTTATTCTCACAATAGTTTTGCCAAAATATCAATCCTCATCTCAAAAACTTTCCTAAATAGTTGTTTCTTGTTCTCAATATTACCAAAAATGTCTACATATTGATAAAGCGTTTTATGGTGGCCATAATATAACAAATCCATAAAAAAATTGCCGTTTTAAGTCCTCTTTATTTATTGATATAAAAGTTATCAGGTTTTTCAATTTTCTTTACCATACTTCCCCTCCCAAACAAGGCAGGCTACTACTGTAGACATAAGGGGCTAATGAGAATTAGGGTGAAAGTTTTGGAGGTCATCCTAAGTTCTGAGTCATGCAGCGAGATGTATGTTTACATTAATTTTTAATTTCTGCATGTTAATTCAGTCGGGGAAACAGGGAGCAGAGAGGGAGTTCCAGAAGCCGGCAACACGAACAAAAAAGCTATCGGAGTAGACGGCTCTCCGACATCTGAGGAACCTACACAGTGAATGGATGGGACTTTGTTGATTGTCGGGTTCGTTTAGTGTATGTATGTCGATGTGGGCACCAGAGCAGCAAGTTCATCAGAACACAATTTATTCAAGTACTTGTAAGACAGGCACAAAAATGCAACATTGCGGCTTGGTGGATAGGAGTGACCTTTTTTTAAAATGTGGCTAAGAGGGAGACACTAATATTTCTTTAGTATACTCATACAGGAATAACACATTCGGATTTTCTTTCTTTTTTCTGTGATTGTACACGATATCTTTTTGATATTCAGTAAAGGTTGTATAGTCCTAACATTTAAAGGAATAAGATATCGTTAGCGCATGATAGGAAGCGGAAGATGATATCTTGTTGGGGGTATAGTAAGAGATAGGATAGCACTCGGGGAAATTGAACCGGATACTTTCTACCTTTCAACAAAATTGTCAACATTTTATTTATCCACGAATCTATCACGAGTTATTATGTTTCCTAAATAAATTCAAGTAATTTTAAGAGAAGTAGCCGTTGTTGTGGTTTTATAATAATATGTATATATATATATATATATATATATATATATATATATATATATATATATATATAGCAGGATCAAATAACCACTAGTTTATTACAGATACACCTTGTACTGAACAATCGAAATTTGAAATAAATTTGGACATTCGTTACATGTTTATCACTCTTATTTCTTCTATCTCTCTCTCACCCTCTCTCTATCTCTCTCACACTCTCTCTCTCTCTCCATATATACATATATATATATATATATATTACATAAGAGAATATGTGTAAATATTTAACTTTAACAACTGGAATGGGTGATCACTTTATTTATTTTTATGTATGTGTTGCAATAACCGGTCAATCGAGGGACCCGGTAGCATCAAACAAAACACAACGATAGAGACAAAAACGTGCTTAACTAGCTGGTGTTAGTTAGGTGTACACACATATATATAATTAAATATTTCCTAGTTAGCAAAAGTCCTTTGGCATTATTGTTCCTTTCTTTATCATACGAAGCAACCTCTTTCTTTTCCTTGATGGCGGTTGTATTTCGACTCTACCCAGCGTAGGTTATTTTTCGAAAACCAGGCAGAGTGATTCACCTTGAAACTTAGAGGGAAACACGACACTATGTAAGCGATCCTTCTTTCTTCGTTGTAAACCACCGTTATAATTCCCAACTTTGCACTTCGAGTGCCTTCTTCTTCTGGACTCATGCACCTGACTCTTTTAAATGTTACCGGGTCGTTTTTTTTTGTACGACATCATACTCCGAAACGAACTCGTCGACTTCACAAACATGGGCTCGTTCAAAAATTACTGATTCATTTCCGTTGTTCTTTTAGCCTAATTGACAATATATCTAGTCTTCGGTTTTTCTTCATTATTGCGGGGGCATGCCCTTAGCCTTCCTGTGACGTCTTATGCGTTATTACTCAACATGTCTGCATCATTATTTTACATATGTATTTTTCGTTAGCATATCTGTAACAAGAATTTAATAAAACACACACAATAGAGATACATTCGCAATTTTTACTAATGCGAGGAGCACAACGGTGAGTAGAAATAAACATATTATGACGAGAGTACTTTGACGGAGAGATTGTGGATAAAAGATTTACGCTGCTTGTGAATTGTAGCTCCGATTTTTTATCTTTAAGCTGATGTAGTCAAATTAGGGAGAGCACTCTAGTTTCAAGTTTCAACCACGATTTATCTGAAAATGGATTTTAACAATCTGAACTTAAAGAGTTGCCAGCACTAACCACGTAGAACGAATGTGGAATGAAGCAAAGAAAATAAACAAGGTTGAATGTGGCATCCACACGCAAATGGTTGAATCGTACTTAGCCGAATTTATGTGGAAACAAAGATTCCGAAAGGACACTGCACTGGAAACTGTTTTCCAACAAATTGCCGAATTTTACCCGGTGTAAAACTAACCCTAACCCTATTTTTAAAAATCATTTTATTTTTCATTTTCTTTTTCATTTTTTTATAATTACAATACTAAAATCTA
>OY744516.1:226409544-226459544 GCA_963556195.1 Sepiola atlantica
ATATGTATATATATATATATGTATATATTATTTTAGCGTTACTCACAATGTTATTAGTAATTCTAATTAACATAAGCGGATGAGGCACCTTTAGTCTAAATTTGACTCTCTGTTTTTTATATATTTATTTATTTATTTATACTTTTTATATATTTATTTCTGTATGTTATACTAATGTTTAGTCTACTTCCTCTTTTTTCATTCATCAACTTATTCTGCTTTTTTCCTTCAACTTTTTATATTTTTGGTTTTACCGGATTCTAAATATTTACATGCTATTTTCATGATACCAACCAACATATCCTGTCAGGAGTCTAACTGTCCCATTAAGCGCATTAATTGGATCTCGCTTACACTAGATTCACCGTGTATATTCGGCAGGTAGTTTTTTTAATTAGTTTCAAAGACTCAGTACCACGTAGGATTACAAGAATGATGAAGATTATTCTAAGATAAATATTTGATTTCATGCCGTAAATAAGACTTTTATATTTAGTTATATCCTCTCTATTCTAGCTCTTTTTAAGCACGCATAATTGTGGACACTGAACTCAACTAGAGTTGTTACTTCCTATTTACTGTCCCATATTACCATGTCTGTTTTAAAAGCTCCGTTTTTAAGTATGTGATAGTGGAGATTGTATATTTATAGTCGATGGTGTATGATTTATTTTAAACATAGCATTGTGGTATATGTTCTGAGGGCTTGTTCCTACGCGATCTTTTACAGATGATCAAGTGGTGATATTTGCATTTTATCTTCATATGAATTTCACAGTCAGTTTTCATATTTCTCTCACTCATCAGATTTCATTGTGGTTACTTTGTGGCAGCTAATTTCTTAAGTAAGTATTTGCGTATCCATAGATTCTTTAAATCTAACGCCAAGACAGGTTTTGAAAACCAAATCCAATTATTAACTGCATGTTTTCGCCATTTGTAAAATACTTTCGGGTCACATTGCCAAATCAGATTAAGCAAAACAAAAGCTGAAACAAGTTTGACATGAATTAATTTCAGTTAATTTACATATAATGACAGCAATAACAAATTAAGTGTTAGTTTTTCTTACATATAGGAAGTATCATATCTGAATATTGTAGTATATTTTATATGTCCTGTGCAAGTATTTTTGAAGGTTCAGTCGAGAAAACGGTTAAATATGTAGATATTCAAATAAGCATAGTAAATGCTAGTTCTCACAGGAGTCATTGAAATCAATATACTACTGGTAATAAGAGGTTGGTCTCCCTGGGATCTGAGTAACATGTTTCGCTCGATTTCCAGTACAATCTGCATATTTCAATAGCCGTGTACATTAATTTTGACTTCTTAAAACAACTGTAAAGCGACTGAAAACTGAAAACGGGTCTGCATTATTATTATTATTATTATTATTATTATTATTATTATTATTATTATTATTATTATTATTATTGTTGCTGTTGTTGTTGTTGTTGTTGTTGTTGTTGTTTGTACTCACTAGAGGTTCTCACACAAGTCATCGTCAGTGATTGGTCACTGATAATAACCTGTAGTGTTGACTGGAGTCTGGGTTACAGCAAGTCTCCTTTGATTTCCAATACTCTTCATCTCTTTCAATACCCATTGTAAATGACTTTGCATTATCGCAACAGGCGCTACCATTGATTTTTCGTTTGTAACAACCATTACTATCATCTGGGATTTGGGTAGCAATAAACCTCTCAAGGACTACAGTACTCTCCACACTCTTCCAGTAAGTGTCTGGTTAGTCTTCTTTTTCCACCGATCTTCCCATCCTCCTTGGCTCTTCACGACTATTTTAATGTTTTGCAGTTTTTGTTCTTTGGGTTCCTGTGATGTTCTTACTGTGGTTTTGTTTACTTCCTTTTATAACTTCGATATGACTCGGTTTCCGCATTCAAGGACGTACCTTGAGATTGAAGCTGTTTGTATCATTGCCGTACTTTGTATGGTCTCAATGATCCCTTTAATACTAATTTCTCCCAGTTTTTTTTTCTTGTGCGCCTAAGATTTTTGGGATTATTTTGATTTCTTCATGCTCCATATCTTTTTCAATTCTCTAGCAAGGTCCGTGTATTTGTTTCGTTTTTCCGTTTTTTAAGGAGTGGTAGATTTTGTTTCGCAGTTGTGCCGTTAGAATTTTCCACATTGTAAGTAAACAGGTTTTCGGTGTGTAGTTGCTTGTGATCTTTGTTTTTTCATCTGTTTGTATTAACGTTGTCCATCCTTTGGTCATCCACTCTGGTACGTTTGTTTTGTGGATAAATCCTCTCAGCTTGGCGCTAGACTTTTATACAAGGTCGTGCATTTTTAAAAGCAGTATGCATGTATTCTATCCTAGCCTGGTGCAGTCCCGTTTGCTATTTTCCTTAGGGTTGTCTTAATCGTTTCTTCAATAATTCTAATTAGTTTCCTTCTTTAATTACCTGTAGTTCACATTTCAAATTTACTCAGCCATTTGTTGTGTTTTAGTATTTTCCTATAGTGTGTACTAAAAGTGTTTTGGTTCTGTCGGGTCCGGTTTTTTCTGTTATTGTTTTTTCTTTGTTTACGTTTTTGTAAAACTGGATTTCATTGTTTTGAAAGGTCCTGTTCTGTTTGTGATGTTCCTATTTATATTTGTATCGTTTCAGTTGTTGTACTTTCTACTGTTTTTTTATTTTAGTTCTTCATATTTCTTAGTTAGATTTTTCCTTGAAGTCAGATGTCGGGTAATATAGTGTTTATTATTTGTAGTTTTTTATTAGTTAGGCCATATCGGTAGTTGTAAGCTTCTATGCATATATCAAGACCGTCACTCGAATCGAGTATACGGGCTTGCAAGTTCTTCGTTTTTGGCGTTCTATATGAGACAAAAGTCCAATTCAAGTTCAACACATCCTATCACTAATCGGACATGTACTATCGTTTGACAGTTTTTTTTTTGCGGTGCACTATACTTGCTGTTCTCAGTTATTCAGCGCAATGACGTCGTTCACTTCCAAATCCTTCCATGCAACTACTTATTCTATTCCTTCACTCCGTTCTCACAAGTGCACTCGCTTCCCATGTTGTGTGATCAATTCTACACATCTTCATATCTTCCTTCACACAATCTTAGTACCGTTTTCGTTCTGTCTTTAGAACCTCCTAGCTCCCACATTGAGTTCGAAATAAAATATGTACTTCGGATAAGACTGGTCGCCTATCCTTACAAGTGCCCCGCCCATCTCAAATGAGTTTTAACAATTAAAGCCTCAAAACTAGAGCAACTGAACCTTTCCAGGACACTGATGTTGGTTGCGATGTAATTAAAAAATATATGTTTTACTACAACCAACGTAAAGGCTACAAGAAGACATTTTAGTGAAGATTGTTCTGCTGTTAATAGCTTTCTGGTTTATAATTGTCTCGAGATAGCATTTAAAGTAGACGATGAACTGTACGTTTCGCCTTAAACCAATTCCTCGTTTTATATGATAACGCGCTTAAGCGTTTTGTTTTCTATTGGTTATAACAGGTACCAGCTGCCTGCGAACTGCATAAAAATCCTTCAATTCAACTTGACGCTCAAATAGCAGCTGATGTTTGCTACGACCGCGTCGGCCATCTTAAGAATCCAACCATGCTACTATATTAAAATCATTAAAAAGCTTTTAAATCAATCAACAATGAAGAAATAATATTAAAAGAAATTTTCCACCGAAGAACGTAGCGCATACCGTCTTGATAAGTTGTTTTCTATAGAATTTTGTTCTTCAGAAATACACCTATATAAAGTTAATTTTTTTTCGGGTCCTTTTGATTATGTTGTGTTTTTGTTTTACGGCATATCCACCCTTTTCGGGTGAAGTAATTCCAAATCCGGTCATTTTGGTAAAAGCTTTTATGCTTCAAGTTCCTTATGTCTTCAAATATTTATTCATTGTGTTTGGTTTATTTTTATTTTACGACATATCTACCCTTTTATGGTTATTTAATGCCAAATCCGGTCATTTTGGTAAAAGTTTTTAGGCTTCAAGTTCTTTATGTCTTCAAATATTTATTCATCGTGTTTAGTTTGGTTGTGTTGGAGAGGAAAATTGTTGTTTTTGTTTTTGGCTTTGGAGAACATGATTGAGTTTAGCAAAGGGAAAGAAAAAACAGTAACATTAATGTTTGCTGCATTTAAAGTCAGGAAGTTTGTATCTTCTAATATTCTAAGTCTTTTCTTTGGTATTTGTACAGAAAAATATCAACTTATAATATTAAGTCTATGTAAGTGCAATACCATTTTATATCTATCATGCTATCTAGTAAATATTTGTTTCCTATCTATAAATATACATGTCTAGAGAACGGCGCTTTCTCTCCCAATCTCTCTCTCGCTCTCTCTCTCTCCCAATCTCTCTCTCTCTCTCTCTATCTCTCTTTCTGTAAATATATATATATATATATATATATATATATAGTGTTATAATGGAATAATTCCAGGAAGAAATCCGGGTAAGAGAGCTCAATGTGGTAAACAGAGCAATAATAACGTAAAATATAATAACACGAAATTACATGATTGTCGATGCAATAATTTATTTCAACCTTGCGGTTTTATTCAAGCATCCAACTTAACAATTACATTTTTGATACTGATAGAAAATTGAGTTATCCTCGGCACTTCGAATACAATCAGAGGGAGTAGTGGTAGCAGCCAGTCCAAACACCCAACACAGAGCGAGTAGGAATTAACATCTTATATTTAACTAAATTAATCTAAGGGAATCTTATGGTTTTTTTTGTTTATTTTTATTAAATAATAACGTCTGAGTTAAGCGCACATAATCTTTCTACATATCCGAACTGGTGACATACGCCTCCATACATACGCACACATATACCTATTCTTAACATCACACACACACAATTTTTGGCAAGCCTGAAATTATCAAGGCCACCGATATTTTTCACCCGGCAAACGAAACGAGCGAGTCTGCTGTCATCAGCCGATTGACACTTCACGTGCCCTATTTCTCTAGATACGCGCGTCAGAATTACTTTGAAAAATAAAAATACTCTGATTTTAACAAATTCATCTTACATTAGTTTATAATCTATGGAAGCCTATAATTAATTTTAATCTAATATTGTCTAGTGATAATATTATACACTTAATTTAATTCGCTATCTTATTTTAAGTAAATAACATCTGCATACATCCCCACATATATACACATCTATCTCTACACACACATACATGTATACATACATATACACACACATACATATATACTTACATCTACACACACATATATATATACACACATACACACATATACATATATATATATACACATACCCACATACGTACACACATATACATACATATATACCCCCATACCTACTACCTTAAATTAAAATTTTTTTAAAACATCGAAGATAAATGTGTTTCGTCTTTAAGTATTCATTAAAGAACATCCTTACTAAGTGAATGCATACCTACACATATACACACACAAACATATGCACATACACACACATACACACATATACATATACACACCCATATACGCACATGCACACATAGCCTCAGATGTGCAAAATAGAGATACATATATATGTATACATATACATACACAAATACACACCCGTACACATACCCATATACATACTCAGTCATACGCGTACGTACACACATACCTATACTCATATACTCGCACATGCCCATACATGCACACATACACCTGCACCCATGTATACACATATATACCTATATACACATACATATATACAAAATAACATATACGGCCTGGAAGGTTTTAAATTGCACATACATACCCATAAGTAAAATAATACATACGGCCTGGAAAGTTTTAATAACCGGGGTAAGAGTTTAATTAAATATACACATACATTGATAAGGCAAATATGCAGTACATACATACACACACACACATACACACACACACATACATGCTAGCAACTGCACAAACACATGCATGCATGTACGCATATATATACATACAAAAATAGATGTACTTATATATACGTACCTATTCTTATCATACATACACATACACTAATGCCCGCATACACGCGCATCCGCACGCGCATGCATACATAGTAAATATAAGGCTATCTTATTTCAAATAAGTACTCTGAAAATATAAGGCTATCTTACTTCAAATAAGTACTCTGAATACACGAAAATCTTAAGGTACACTCGTATATGCATACATCCGAAAAACAATTATAACCAATGTCACCAGATCAGTAATTACATGTTCATAACAGATATTAATGTAAATATTTATGGGGGTTTACCGTAATTGATCTATTTTGTATCTAACCGTTACAAGTCTAGAGGTCTATCAGATTGTTAGATATTGGTAATTTTAAATTTGCATTTATGTCTGCATTTCGCCATCAATTCATCGCGTTTGTTTAAAAGATTATTGCGGTCGTATTTTAGGATTCTTATTTTCTCCTCTAAACATAAATTGCATCTCTGCCTAAATCCATTTGGGATATCCGAAAAGCATAGTATTGACCACGAAACCACCGGGGACCGGTTCTCATTTTTCAGAAGCCACCATTGTTTCGCTAATTCTGTTTTGTTCTTGAGATCTGGGTTGTTAAAAGAGTGTTTGTGGTCATAAAAGCGTTGTTTCCAGTTACCCGCGGAGATGCCGATGTAGACTTTATTGTCCCTGTTATTATCTTCCGGATGAATAGTGGCCTTATACACCACACACTCAACTTTACAGTTACCGTCCAGTGGGCAGTTCTCTTTAACTTGGCAATTACATTTATCTACTGTAACCTTATTTTTATTAGAATTGTTTAGTAATTTACGATTATGGGTGCTGATTATTTTATCCATGTTTTTGGTACAAGAGTAACTAATTTTTATGGTTTTTCTATTAAATATCTTTCTGAGTGGATTATTCATGCTAAAATGCTTATCTACTAGGTTCAAGAATACTTTCCCGATGTTGATGTTAGATAGTTGGCAGTATGGGGGATTGAACCATGTTATTTTACGGCCTCTATTCCTGGATTTATTTTTATTTTCTTTCTTGATATATTTGAGTTTATCGCTATATCCACTTTTTTCTAGCGCTCTATTGTATAAATGTTTGTTTGTTTCAAAAATTTCCTTGTTAGCCGAAAGTTTATTAATTCTAGTATTAATCGTTTTAGGTACTTGTTTGATTATGCAGTTCGGGTGATTAGATCTAATATTGATATATGATGGTGTGTGATTATCTTTGTTGAAGGGTTTGTAAGTCCCCTGGACATCGAGGATAGAGTGGGGAGAATCGATAACAAAGACGCATACATACTCATCAAGGACCACAAGAAAAATTTCCACATTAAAAAACAAGCTAGACTGATCAACTCTACGAAATCGGAACTCGGCCATGTATCTAGGGAGTTCCTCAAGAATATCATCAAAGTAACTCTGGAGGCTACCAATTTCAACCTTTGGAAGGATTCTTCGGATACTATCAAATGGTTTATATCAATTGAAAATAAGAGGAATGCCTCCTTTATACAATTCGATATTATGGAATTTTACCCCTCGATTTCCAAGGAGTTACTTACGAACAGCATTAACTATGCTAGGAATTTCGTGGATATATCTGACGAGCAGGTAAGAATTATTATGGCATGTCGCAGATCCATCCTTACAAACAACCACGAAACATGGATTAAATTAAACAACAACAGCTTCGATGTTCCGATGGGTGCCTTTGACTCAGCACAGATTGCCGATCTGGTGGGCATATTTATAATGTACACACTCAGCAGAATTGTAGAACCTAATTTAGTTGGTTTATACAGGGATGATGGACTAATTATCATCCCTAATAGTGACGGCCCCATGGTATCCAAAATACATAAAAAAATAATAAGAGCCTTCAAATACCTAGGATTTAAAATAGACATAACCCCAAATTGTAAAGAAGTTAACTATCTAGACATTACACTAGACTTAAAAAAGGGGACTTACAAACCCTTCAACAAAGATAATCACACACCATCATATATCAATATTAGATCTAATCACCCGAACTGCATAATCAAACAAGTACCTAAAACGATTAATACTAGAATTAATAAACTTTCGGCTAACAAGGAAATTTTTGAAACAAACAAACATTTATACAATAGAGCGCTAGAAAAAAGTGGATATAGCGATAAACTCAAATATATCAAGAAAGAAAATAAAAATAAATCCAGGAATAGAGGCCGTAAAATAACATGGTTCAATCCCCCATACTGCCAACTATCTAACATCAACATCGGGAAAGTATTCTTGAACCTAGTAGATAAGCATTTTAGCATGAATAATCCACTCAGAAAGATATTTAATAGAAAAACCATAAAAATTAGTTACTCTTGTACCAAAAACATGGATAAAATAATCAGCACCCATAATCGTAAATTACTAAACAATTCTAATAAAAATAAGGTTACAGTAGATAAATGTAATTGCCAAGTTAAAGAGAACTGCCCACTGGACGGTAACTGTAAAGTTGAGTGTGTGGTGTATAAGGCCACTATTCATCCGGAAGATAATAACAGGGACAATAAAGTCTACATCGGCATCTCCGCGGGTAACTGGAAACAACGCTTTTATGACCACAAACACTCTTTTAACAACCCAGATCTCAAGAACAAAACAGAATTAGCGAAACAATGGTGGCTTCTGAAAAATGAGAACCGGTCCCCGGTGGTTTCGTGGTCAATACTATGCTTTTCGGATATCCCAAATGGATTTAGGCAGAGATGCAATTTATGTTTAGAGGAGAAAATAAGAATCCTAAAATACGACCGCAATAATCTTTTAAACAAACGCGATGAATTGATGGCGAAATGCAGACATAAATGCAAATTTAAAATTACCAATATCTAACAATCTGATAGACCTCTAGACTTGTAACGGTTAGATACAAAATAGATCAATTACGGTAAACCCCCATAAATATTTACATTAATATCTGTTATGAACATGTAATTACTGATCTGGTGACATTGGTTATAATTGTTTTTCGGATGTATGCATATACGAGTGTACCTTAAGATTTTCGTGTATTCAGAGTACTTATTTGAAGTAAGATAGCCTTATATTTTCAGAGTACTTATTTGAAATAAGATAGCCTTATATTTACTATGTATGCATGCGCGTGCGGATGCGCGTGTATGCGGGCATTAGTGTATGTGTATGTATGATAAGAATAGGTACGTATATATAAGTACATCTATTTTTGTATGTATATATATGCGTACATGCATGCATGTGTTTGTGCAGTTGCTAGCATGTATGTGTGTGTGTGTATGTGTGTGTGTGTATGTATGTACTGCATATTTGCCTTATCAATGTATGTGTATATTTAATTAAACTCTTACCCCGGTTATTAAAACTTTCCAGGCCGTATGTATTATTTTACTTATGGGTATGTATGTGCAATTTAAAACCTTCCAGGCCGTATATGTTATTTTGTATATATGTATGTGTATATAGGTATATATGTGTATACATGGGTGCAGGTGTATGTGTGCATGTATGGGCATGTGCGAGTATATGAGTATAGGTATGTGTGTACGTACGCGTATGACTGAGTATGTATATGGGTATGTGTACGGGTGTGTATTTGTGTATGTATATGTATACATATATATGTATCTCTATTTTGCACATCTGAGGCTATGTGTGCATGTGCGTATATGGGTGTGTATATGTATATGTGTGTATGTGTGTGTATGTGCATATGTTTGTGTGTGTATATGTGTAGGTATGCATTCACTTAGTAAGGATGTTCTTTAATGAATACTTAAAGACGAAACACATTTATCTTCGATGTTTTAAAAAAATTTTAATTTAAGGTAGTAGGTATGGGGGTATATATGTATGTATATGTGTGTACGTATGTGGGTATGTGTATATATATATATGTATATGTGTGTATGTGTGTATATATATATGTGTGTGTAGATGTAAGTATATATGTATGTGTGTGTATATGTATGTATACATGTATGTGTGTGTAGAGATAGATGTGTATATATGTGGGGATGTATGCAGATGTTATTTACTTAAAATAAGATAGCGAATTAAATTAAGTGTATAATATTATCACTAGACAATATTAGATTAAAATTAATTATAGGCTTCCATAGATTATAAACTAATGTAAGATGAATTTGTTAAAATCAGAGTATTTTTATTTTTCAAAGTAATTCTGACGCGCGTATCTAGAGAAATAGGGCACGTGAAGTGTCAATCGGCTGATGACAGCAGACTCGCTCGTTTCGTTTGCCGGGTGAAAAATATCGGTGGCCTTGATAATTTCAGGCTTGCCAAAAATTGTGTGTGTGTGATGTTAAGAATAGGTATATGTGTGCGTATGTATGGAGGCGTATGTCACCAGTTCGGATATGTAGAAAGATTATGTGCGCTTAACTCAGACGTTATTATTTAATAAAAATAAACAAAAAAAACCATAAGATTCCCTTAGATTAATTTAGTTAAATATAAGATGTTAATTCCTACTCGCTCTGTGTTGGGTGTTTGGACTGGCTGCTACCACTACTCCCTCTGATTGTATTCGAAGTGCCGAGGATAACTCAATTTTCTATCAGTATCAAAAATGTAATTGTTAAGTTGGATGCTTGAATAAAACCGCAAGGTTGAAATAAATTATTGCATCGACAATCATGTAATTTCGTGTTATTATATTTTACGTTATATATATATATATATATATCTTTGCATATATCGATTCACACTTTTTTCTATCACTCTAACTAGCCGTTATTAATCCTGTATATTCCCCGTTTACCTCTCCATATATTTATAAGTAGATCTCAAGTATCTCTTTTCGTCTATCTCTGCATAGGTATATATATTTACGGTTCTATCTCTCTCCATATAAATAACGTTATTTATTTATTTTTTATATATTTATTTACGATTTTTATATTCAATTATTTTTACGGAAGTC
Source organism: Sepiola atlantica (assembly GCA_963556195.1). Lineage (NCBI taxonomy): Eukaryota > Metazoa > Mollusca > Cephalopoda > Sepiida > Sepiolidae > Sepiola > Sepiola atlantica. The sequence goes on from OY744516.1 coordinate 226,420,515, forward strand.
CAGTACTTCAATATTGGAAAAAAGTATTTTCTTTCACCAGATTGCTCCACTTATAGCCGAGCCAATATATTCTTAAATAAAGTTATCCACGTTCACATCTTTCCTTATATCTAAAACTCATTGGTGTGGCTAGACCTACCGAGATTCGAAACCTGAATTATTTGAACTGTTCTCCGGTAAAAAAATATTATTTTCAATTAGGAACATCGTAAATACAAATCACAAATAAATGAATAAATAAATACATTTATAGTGCTATACAATTCATCCAACTATCGCTAGGATATTTGTTTCTCAGTTGGTAGGTCATAACCCATTATTATGCGTATTGCGAAACTAGTCTTGAAATGATTAAACGCAACCTCGGTACGACTATCAGTCTTTGATTTATTGAAGAGTTTATTGGCTCTCATAAAACGGTTTTCTCGTTCCTGAGCGGTGAACAGTCTGGCCTTGTGACTCTCGTAGAAGGCGTTATGATCATCTTAGTTAAGCATTTCCATCATAACCGCCACCCCGACGCCGATCTAGCCATTTCTTTTTTGCAGCTTTCGACAAATAGCGTGGTGCGGATACAGTCAAGGCGCGTGCTATAATATTTCTATACTAGCCACTAATTTGGTATTTCTTTCAGAATTGTCTAGTTACATCTCACGCCCTTTACGGTATTCGAAAAGCACATAGTTTTCGAATTGTTTAACCCGGCGCCAATTATCATGATGCAAGTACCCCTCTTCCAATATTCCGAGCTTTTCTTTATCAATGGTTTTCTGTTTTGTTATCCACCAATATAACGCATACACCCTTATCCGTCGCATTGTACCACTATTAACTACATCAAATAGTTATGACAAGTCAATCAAAAATGTATGCGAATATGTATCCAAAATGTTTTTTGTTGTTTTTTTTAACAAAGTTATCTCAAACAAAGCAGGTCGCCACTGTAGACGTAAGGGGCTACTGAGAAAAAATAAAAGGGGAGAAGGTAGGGGAGTCAACCTGAATTGGGATCTGCGCAGCGAGATATCTGTTTACATCAGTTTTAACTTTCTGCATGTATGTACTGTCGGGGAACCAGGGGGCAGGGAGGGAGTTCCAGATGCCAGCAGCACGAGAAAAGAAGCTATTTGAGTAGAAGGCTCTCCGACATCTGGGGAACTCCACAGTGAATGAATGAGATTTTGTTGATGTTCAAGTTAGTCTAGTGAATTTATGTCGAGGGGGCACCAGAGTAGCCAATTCATCGGAGCATAATCCATTGACGTATTTGTAAAACAAGCACAATTATGCAACATTGCGGCGATTGGACAAGGACTGGAACTTGGTTGACAGTGAGGGACCTATTTTTTAGGCCTTGTCAAGGAAAGAGAGACTAGTAGATGATGCACCAGCCCAGTTGTGACAAAACTACTTCATGCATGGGCGGAATGTGGCTTTGTAGAAATACAGGATGATGTCAGGTATAAGGCGTTCACTATCACGGTAGAGGGAGCCAACCTTCTTTGCGGCAGCCTTGGCAATGTCTTCAATGTATTTGTTCCAATTCATGTTACCTGTGAAGGTTAGGCCGAGGTGTTTGTATGAGTAACTCTCAAGTAGGGTGTTATTTGCCATGGCAATCGGTGGTTGAAAAGGTTCCTTGTAGTAATTGACGAAAAGGAGCTTTGTGTTAGCGGCATTAAAAGTTATCAACCATTTATCCCCTCAATACACTACAGCCTGAGGCTCATTTTCTAAAGATTCAGCCATTGCATCGGATATGATCGCGTCGGTTTTGCCAACATAGTGAGAGTAAAGGGTGGTGTCGTCAGCAAATAAACCAATCTCAGACTCTATGTCATCAGGGAGATTGTTTATATAGATTACGAACAACAAGGGTCCAAGGTTAGATCCCTGGGGTACACCAGCATTTATGTCATGTTGCTTCGATGAACGGCCATTGAGGGCAACCTGGATTTTTATTTTGTCTAGGAAGGATCTAATTATATTAAGTAATTGCCCAGTAATAATGTATGATCGCATTTTAAGGAGAATCCCTTTATGCCATACCTTGTCAAAGGCCTTGGATATATCAAGCGCTTCTGCCCTAGCTTCTCCTGCCTTTTCGAGTGTATTATACATGCGTTCAGAGATGACTGTTAGGATGTCTGCAGTAGATCGTGCTTGTCTAAATCCATACGTGCGGTCATAGAGAAGTTAAGCATCAACTAAATGCCGTACTATCGCTTGATTGATTAAGGATTCAAAGATTTTAGCAAAGATCTACAGAAGACTGATTGTGCGATGGTTCTGAGGATCGGTTCTATTCCCAGAACTCTTGTAGACTGGTACCACAGAGGCAATTTTCCAGCTATCGGGGAAGCAAGATTCAGCTAGACATATATTGTAGAGTTTGGAGAGGACAGGGGCCAGTTCAGCAGAGCATTTCTTTATTACTATTACATGTATAAGATAAAGCACACAAGCTTTGGAGGTGTCAAGGTTTTTTCTGATGTCTCTTACCTAGGATGGGGTGATGACCAGGTTATCAAGTGTGGCTTCGGTCCGTAAAAGGAAATTTGGGGAGGGGGTGGTGATCTGGGTCCAAATTAGCGTTAGAAGCGAAGCGCTGGGCAAGTAGTTCATCCTTATCAGTGGCTGTGCAAACGACATCATTGTGGTTTGATAGTGGGGGAATCGTTGATTGACCATTATTCACTACACTATTGTAGATTTTCCAGAAATCATGAGTACCTAGTTTGTGTGACTGGATGCGTGTGTTTGTTAAGTCATTATACCTTCTCTTTGCTTCACCTATCACGGCCTTGCAATTATTTCTTGACTCTACAAATTGTTGTCTATTAGTAGCTGACTTTTGGCGGCCGAATTTTCAGAATGCTTGTCGCCTCTTGGAAATGGCAGCTGCACATTCCGAGGTGAACCATTGAGGAGAGTGAGGCTTGCTAAAGAATTTTCGCATGGGGACATAGGCTTCACTGCCTGCTTTGACCCGTTCAGTTTATTCGTTTGCACACTGGTCGGAAGGGAGTGAGAAGGTTTCCCTCCATTGGGCTTCACTTATGTGATTTCAAAATCAGCCTGCTTGTAGTATCTTGTTGTTTTGAGCAACGGTTCATCAGCTTTTGGACGACTTTTAGGGTGATATGTATCATTAGTACAATGTGATCAGTATTCCCAAGTGGGCTATGAGCTTTCGTCACAAAAACCTCGGGCATTAAGGTACGAAAAAGGTCTAGAAGTGAGGCTTGTTGGTCTACTCGATCGAGAATGCGGGTCGGAAAATCGACAGTCTGAGAGAGGGGGTGAGCTAGAGTGAAATTAAACGTCAGAAAGGCTGGAGAATCATAAGCAGTCGCGGTCGTAAGCATTAAAATCCCCAAATACATGTATCTGGGCATTCAAGTCAATTAAGAGTGCTCTATCTATGCTTTCAGAGACAGAGATTAGCAGAGTACAGTCATGGGTCAACGGGGAACGGTATAAGAAATATAAGTTTCTGACGCTTTGATGTAAAGTCAATCTAAAGCACATTTAGTCGTGGTCATCTGATTCTAACCTATGTTCTTTAGTCAGGGGGGGGGGGTTACGAACATAAACTCCTAGCCCGTGCATATGTTTGTCAGAGTTTTTACGGTAGAGTGGGAGGTTGTCAGTCATGTTAAAGTGGTGTGAGGAGATAAGGATTGAAGGTTCGTTTCACTTAGACATAGGATATCCGGAGAGCTTGTCAGGAGAAAGGTTTCTACGTCGTTGACGTTGGTTCTAAGTCCCCGGATATTTGTGAATGCGAGCCTCAAGGGCGGAGGCAAAAGTGTTTTTATTGGTGGGTGTCTGGTTTAGGTTTGCTTTTATTTTTTTTGTAATGACATGTTTGTTTTGATTGTAGAGTGGGTTGGCCAATGTGGGTACAACCAGTCGATTAGTCACGACCTGGTCCATGGGGGTTGTGGCCGCGGGATAGCCCACCGGAGATAATTGCAGGGTCCCTTTCCATGCGCGGCATGGCAAATACAACTACCCACGGTATTATGCAACTGATGATAGAGCAACCGTACTTGGCGCTACTCAAGAGTTTGGGCTCCTTGCTTTCAGTCGGAAACAGCAGCCAGACAAGTTGTCTAACCTGTACCCTTAACCTGTCGAAACAAGAGAGACCCAGACTAAAGCTTAGTGACGAAATACTTTTCCCCAGGTTGCCCAAATAGAGAGAAGGAGAACGGCGTTCATTGTCCTAGTAAGGAAACAAGGCTAGGCACTGAGTGTTTAGAAGCGTCCCACCACTGTTACCTCTGCGCCTGACTAATAAACAAAGAAGGAGTGCTAGGGCCGGCGGTAGGCACTTCCTATATACTCCTTAAGCAATTGTAGGTTTGCAAACCGGATATTTTGTTCGGGATTCTAACTCTAGGAAGGTTGTCGATCAGGATTAAGGACGCCTCCCTCGCCAACGGTTTACTGCCACGGCATAAGTGGCTGGCAGCAAGGTTTTTTTTCAGAGATTTCCTTCTCTTAGATGGATAGCCTTACAAGGTCTTACGAGTCCAACACTCCGAGAGGGGTAAAAATAGCCTGCGTCCATGTGCTAGTCGGGTATTTCCTATCATCCCCCGCACGTTAAAAAAAAATTCCATATAATGTATATATATATATATATATATATATATATATATATATATATATATATAGATAGTTCATTGTATACTAAAAAGGGAACAGCAAATTAAAGATAGGTTTCCCTCTCGCAAGTAAGTACCAATAAGAGAAATAAGAAAGGCAAAACCTTAGGCCAGCATGAGATTAAAAAAAAAATTCTTCAGTGGCAACTCAATATACAGACAATAGGACAGTACATATAAGGAAAGGGGAAAACAGTTTAAGAACACACAGGATAAATACTAGTACGTTTGGTAGCATTGTTTAAAATTAGTAAAAATGCCAAATACATTTAAGATGGTAAAGCAGAAAAAACTCAACTGAACTTTGAGAATTCTTTCAATCTGCCATATGGATGGAATTAAATGAAGACGGGCTACTTTGCAAATGACCCTCTCAACGAAATCATATTAAGTACATCTTAGGAATGGTTGAGGGGAGGGGTCAAACAGGGGGGGACATCGAGATTTACAGCCCGTTAAGAGACACTAGTGTGCTATTTATGTATTAATCGCTAGAGAAGATAGTTGAAACTCAAAATTAAGAAGGAAAAAAAGAGAAATAAAATAAAATTAAATTAATGAAAAAATAAATAAATACATAAGAAAACGAAAAGAAAAAAATACCAGGACGGTTGGTAGCATTGTTTGAAATGAGTAAAAATGCCAAATACATTCAAGATGAAAAACTTTAATTTAAAAATTCATATGCGTATATATTTATGCAGAGGCATATGTATAACATATATATATATATATATATATATATATATATATATATATATATATATATATATATATATATATATATATATGTAAAGGAGTAAGGCTACCAACATTTGTAGAATGTTTTTTTCAACATTTATTTATTATTTTGTTGTTTTTTTCAATATTTATTTATTATTTTGTTGTTTTACCATTTTATGATTTTATATATAACGCGTTTCAAGCGGTGGCCCGCTTTCATCAGATATGAAAATCCATTTGAAGAAATGTCTTTCGATTCGAGCAAATGTTGTTTCATTTGAGGAATTTGTTATTGTTTTTGCGCATGCGTGGGTTTGCGGGTGTGTGGGTATCTTTGATTTTTATTTTTATTTTTTTATTTGTCATTTTTCCTGCTTCTCTTGGTCAAGTGCGTGTTACCCATCTATGATCCATCGGTCATCCCAGCCTCCTAGGGTGTGGAGAATTTCTTTTGAAATTTAATACTTTTTATTGCTTTTTGTCGTCTCCAAAAATGAAGTGGTGTCTGAGTGCGTGTGTGTGTCCGTATGCGTGTGGTCTAATCTTGAGTCTTGTGAATAGGTGAGCGATACATACACACACACACATAAATACGCACACACACACCCATGCGCGCGCACACACAGGCGTGTGGTTATAGTGACAGAGAGGGGGATAAAGGTTGAATTATATACACATACATACATACATACATACACACACACACACATATATATATATATATATATTGGAACTGCACTAATACTGCACTACCCTCTTTTCTATATATATATATATATGTATATATATGAAAATATATGAAACCAAAAAAGAAATAAAGATGTGCGAATGAAACAACTATTCTATCTTCGATTGTTCAATGCAAGGTGTACTTGATAAATTATTTTGATAACCTTTTTATGCACGCAATTTTACTTTCCATTTCTTAAATTCTTCAAATTTTGAATTTTGGCAATTCCCCTGCCAACTCATCTATCTATGCTACAATGTTAATATTTGTAAAGCCTGGCTTAATGTAAGTTCAATAAACATGTTTTTATCAAGTACACCTTGCATTTAACAATCGAAGGTGAACTAGATTTGTCAATCGCACATCTTTATCTTTCTTTATTTATTTATCTTTATTATTGCTCTATCTCATATATTGAGCTTAACTAATTTCACTATAAGGTCAAATTACAAAAAAATATTTCTTCAGTCATATATATATATATATATATACGGGGATAAAATGAACGATATATCATAAAATAGAATGCTGTAAAAGACAAGATATGTGAAAACATATATATATATATATACATATATCCGTTTTTAGATGTTCTCATTGACTCCTACAGTGATGCATTCATCACCTCTCCCTATAAAAACCTACATCTATTAACACCTGTATTTTAAGTTTTAAAAGTGAATGCCCATATAGATTTAAAATTGCTATGGTCAAAACTCTATTCAACCGTGCAAAATTAATCTCCTCATCCAAAAAAATATTTTTTAATGAATTAAAAAACATAAAACAAGTCCTAATTAATAATCATTTTCCCAATTATATGGTTGATGAACAAATAAAATTAATGATTAGAAATTTAGATAATCCTACTAATAAGCTAAATAATTCCCACTACATAAATCTATTCTATTGTAACCAAATGCATCCAAACTTTAAATTGGATGGAAAAGCTCTTAAAAATATAATACATCGCTATATATCCCCCACCAATTCTGATGATAAAATACGATTTATCATTTATTATAAAAAAATGAAAACATCAAACTATGTTGTTAAAAATAACACTTCCCAAACCCAAAATACATTAGGAAGAACCAATGTAATATATCAGTTCCAATGCCCTATGGGAGAATATATCTTCGACAACAATAAAAAAAACTAATTCTTACATAGGTTTCACTTCCACAACACTATCCCGAAGACTCACCCTACATCTCTCCGACACTAGCTCTATATGCCAACACCTAAAAAACATAATTGCACCCCCTCCCAATATAGAAACATCCTTGTAAACAATACCAAAATGATACATCATGATACCAATATCAAAAAATTAAAAATACTCGAAGCCCTCTACATAAAAACTAAACATCCCACAATTAATAATGTCAATTATGAAACTAGTCGCAACATTTTAAAGTGTCTAGCATAATAATTAACATTACCAAATTCTTAGCCATTAGATAGTTATGCGTTTGAATTGTATGCACTTTATTTAACGTCATCAATTTCTTAACGGTTTAAACAGTCAAACTTTAAATCTCTTGTATGTGTAGTACGCCATCACGCTCTCGTGTACATTTCAACTTTACAGACGCGTTTTGAAATATAAACTACTTGCCGTTATAATTCAAAAATGAGCACAACAGTAAAGACACTAAAACTAATACCGCCTGAAGATGATTTGACGATTCAAATCGAAAGTATTTGCAAAAAAGAAATAAGAATGGAACAAGAAAGCCATGGATCATATTTATATCAATTTGACCGAAACATTAGATGGACAATTCGGAAAATTGAAAAAAAAAAAAAGTCGCATCAAACAAAACCACTCCGTGTTATTTACTAATATTTGTCTAAATGAAAATATGCTGCCTAAATACAAACAATATATACCTATATATATATATATATATATATATATATATATACCCCTAATCTTAACTCACAAACATCAGTTGTGTCTAATTTGTGAAGTTTTACCAAACAATATAGCTTATGTGTATTCAAATATTTCCTATTCTGTATATCATACTTATTTTTATATTACAAATGTCGTATCTTGTAGAAGTAAGTAGTTTTAATAAAACAAAATTAGACAAAAGATTAATTTCAAGAATACATAAATTAGATCGGACAAACCATTTGTATTTGGAAGATTTAATCAATTGTTGTTTTAAATTTGCAAGTTCTTTCTTTGTTGGTTTCACATGAATACCATAAAAATCAATGAAACATGTTTTATATGTTTTCTGTCAACATTGTTTCTGCTTATTCAATTACATTGAAACCTTTTTCTCTATATTAATAAATACACACACACAGAAAAGATTGAAATAGTAAGAAAATAACATTTTAAAGTTTACTAAAAGTTGATTAAATCATCAGGTGTTCAAGCAAGGTATACAATACACTGACCATAATCATGTCAATAGTTCGTATAATTATACTTTTTTCAAGCGTTCGTTGGCAACTCTGGTGGCTTCTTAAACTATGCTTTTGATGATCAATTTATTTTGTAGTGGATAAATCGCACGAGTTTTACAGTTCCATTCTCTGCATTATTAACTTTCGTATTTCTATTGTGTTGATTGCTATACGGGTTTATGTTTTTACTATTTCTAATTGTTATATTTTGTTCCTTTTAGTGTATTTTTACTGTTGCTATATTGCTCACTGTTTTATTTATTTTGTTATTATAGTTTCTAACATGCTCTCATTTAGTAATGTGTTATTGGATGCTTTAATGATTCTTTCAAAGTGTTCCCAGCAACTGTAGGACAGTTTTAAGTTGTTTATTGAATACCTTGTGCAAGTGGTTAGTTATGGGGAAGAATTTTTTGAGGAGTTTAAAAAATGTTTTGCCTAGTTTTGTTTTAAACATCTTATTATACGACAGTGTATACCAGATCATATTACTGTTTACTTCTATTTTTAATTTTATTATAGTGATTGGTGTCCCGTTGCTTATAGCTGATTCCGATTTTATGATACCCACTATATTAACAGCCGTGTTGCGAAGATGGCTTGGCTTTTAAAATATATTTTCTTGCTAGAGTTATTGCTCATCTTACGTTCGATTGAATTATGGATCTGTTTTATGATTGATGGAGGTAATTAGGGGTTTGATTCACGTATATGGGATTGACTTTATCGTTTAAATATGGTCCGATGTATTTTCATTTAAGTTTAAAGTGACATCTAAGAAGAGAGTTATTTTCGTGTTAGCCAGTACGATTAGCTTGAGGCCTTTTTAAATGTACATATGTATAATGTCCTTGAAACTTTTACTTATGCCTTTGCTGAAATCCCTTAGTATAGAAAATCTATAATCTCTATATAGGACGATATATGCATTAGCATATATGTCTGTGACGATATATAAAATAAATAACTTCAAAATATTTGATGTCTCTGCATGGTACACCTACACAGGGGCGTCCGCGTTTCATCTCCGTAGATAATCGGCAGGGTTAATTGCATAGAATGTGTGTTACCGTGCGTTTTTATATACAGAGGTCATGTTCAATCTAGCGAGATAACCAATCAGAGTAACTGTTGTTCTCTCCTACGGGTTAATATTTTCATTAGCCAATGGCAGGGCTTCTCGCACACAAAGGTTCGGCTGACATATTTTTCTTTTGTTTTAGGAATACCTTTTGTGAATGTGTCGAATAAATAAGTGACCTTATTTTAAACGTACGTGCTTGGAATATTTTGAATTCTTGTTTTTGTTATTTTAGATGTTGGTTGAGTAAAGTTTTTTATTTACTTATTTATTATATATAATTGTATTATGTTATCCTAAAGTAAAGTGTATTCTGTTCATACAGATGTTTGTTATTTCACTTCTTCACTGTAATACGTTTAAGAGCATTTAATGTTCAAGATTACCAATTTTCATACGTTGTTAAGAATAAAAAAATCATGTAATTGATTTTGATCAAAATTGAGATAAGCATTCTAAACATAAGGTTTGGCATTGTTATATGTGTATTTTACTCTTCGTAAGCGGACATCAAATTCGTGAAACAATGCCCTTTTTGTAGAATACATTTTATTCGTCTTGGCTCGGGTATCATATTAGTATTTATAATGTATTTTAAAGTACAGGATAATCTCCAAAACTAATGAACGAATCGTGATACATTTTAGAATATATATTCCAAGTAACACAGTGAATAACGTTAGCACATTATTCTGTTGTGTAAATTTACACATAAAGCAGTAACTTTGTATAATGTTTTATATATATATATATATATATATATATATAAATATATATATATATATATATATATATATATATATATATATATATATCGTTGTACATGGTAAAATCCATCAATAAAAATTGCATTTACTGTGGGTCACACAAATATACCACCTTTGATCTTAGCACCTGATAGCTTTGGGGAAACATAAGACAACTTTCTTGAAAAGCTTCTCCTTACAAAATCTAAGGCTTTCACAAACTATTTTACTATTCCTAGTCGAGTGCCACCTGACTGAGTGCAACACAGTCGGGTGCCACTCAGTTGAGTGACACTCAGTTGAGTGACAGTTATCATAGAAATTGTAGCATGACATTTCAGTCACCTGTCAGCAAATTATTTCCTGGTCACCGTAAATAGAGTTTGTATGCTATCCACAAATTGGACCTGCTTTTCTTCCAATATAATAACCACACATCTAGAGAATTTTTACATCCTCTAGTAGCCATCTTAATACGAACAGAACTTAGTAATTGATCTGAAATAAGAAAATTAGATATACATTTAGTAGCAGAACATGTAGCATTTTCTTATATATGATGATATTGAAAAGCGAAGTATGTCTATAACGGTCGATAATTCAGAAAACATAATAACATTTTTGAAATCAGCAGAGAAAATTGATTAAAAAACAGTAAAAAAATACAATAAACAAAACTTTTGTAAACACTTGTTACGTTGTGTAATTTATGTTTGGATACATATTCTCGGCAAGACGATATTTTTTGGTAAATTGTCTTTTACGGAGTGCTCTTACACAAACGTGCACCTTTCCCCTAAAAACGTTTATAAAAGGCGAGATAAAAATATTGTATAGAGAAAAGAATTGCTTTACATCAACATTTGTAGTTATAGTAAGTAATATATACTCTTAAAGGACTGGTGCACGCTTAAGCGTAAATAATACGTCCGTGCTTGGTATAACCATACACTATTGAATTTATCATTATGAATTACAAAATATGTATTGTAGGCAACAGGGTGACTAATGTGGGCACATCTTTCTTGTAAACTTTACCATTAGTAGAAGTGCCAAAGACACCGCACAATACCTTCTCAAAGAAAGTAACAAATTCAAATGTTAAATTTATGCTATATTTATTTATTATACTTGTTTCACTACCTCCAACCACGCTGTGGGCGCTCTTACTGGGGCCCGTGCCTTTGACACGTCTATTTTTGCTTGATGTATTGCCAGACTAAGAGACCGAAAATCTGCGTCTAGAAGTGACGTAGTATCGCGATTGAGTCTGGGGTCACCTCTTATTTTTAAATGGCTACTCGAACTGTTCCATACAAAAACGGGTCTCGTTATGTAACTGTTAATCGGCATACCCAGAAAATAAAAGACAACGAAAACTCGAAACAATAAAAGTATTTTACGTTGCAAAACTTTTATTATTGACTTTCACAGCTATTCATTATGTTCAGGTGATACTAATTAAGTCAGCTGCGAAGCAAAGCACAGGACGGCATCGCTTTTCGAAATGGTTAATATTGCAGTCATTAAAATATTGAATTGATTTATTTAGATGTCTTTTTTTTTGTTTCATATTAACCGTTTTTTGTTGTTTCTGTGTTCTTTTATACCCAAAATATATATATTTTTAAATTTGTACTTTTATTCATAATAGCGTAGGGGGCTACGTTGGTATGAGTCAGATTCTTTGGTAGATAACCTTGGTGAAGAGCTGCGAAGCAAGATGATTGTTCACATTATACTTAAATTTGTGCATGTATGTAACGTCAATATAAAAGAGCAGGGAGGGAATTCAAGATTCAAGCCGTCCGACGGAATAAGCTATTAGAGTAAAAAATATGTTCCGTCATCTAGGCACTTTTACTTTCGTGTCTATTCAAGTGGGTCATAAGTATTTCAGTTGAAGGTACAAGTGTAGTAAGTTCTTCGGAGCACATTTCATGGGGCATGGCTGAACCTACTAGGTTAGAAATTCGTTTTTGAACCCTGTCCAAGAGAGAAAAAGAGAGAGAGACGATGAGTGAGTGAGAGAGAAGATAAGTGAGAGAGAGAAAGAGAAAGAGAATAGGGGTTGGTTTCCCATCTCAAATGTGACAACAATACTCCATCTACTGACGAATGGTGAGATATAGTTTCTGACCCTTACACTGTATTTATCTATATCTCCTTGTATTCGTACACATTCTTTTCCCAACAACAACACACATATGTTTATTTTACTAAGTTACTTTGCTAAATTAAAACTCGTCAAACTAACCAAACACTGGATTCTAGATACGACGATCTAATACGCATTCTAATTGGTCACTTATTTGGTGTATTGTTACAGGTGTAGTTCTTAAAATCTTTTTTCTTTTTATGTTTCAATAAATATAATCAATACTTTTCTATTATTTGTTTTCTACATTTTCTGTGCGATCCTTTTTGTTCTAACAATTGCAATCCACTATGTTGACACGTGTCTCTGTATTTCGTTACGTGTGTGTTATGCTGAATATTTTTCTCTTCGTTTCAAACCTGTCGTCATCGATCTAAGCACTTTGATGTGTTCCTTTTTCAGAAAGTCGGGACTTTATGGATTTCATACATCTGTTAATTTACACTGGCTTCCAAACATTGCCATTTACATTTTCGGAAAAATAAAATGTCTCGGAACATAAATATCAATTTTCTAAAATAAATGCTTTTTTTTAGATAAACAAAATATTTCTCCCTTTTTGTAAACGAATCATAGAAAACGTATCTTTACATCGAATATTTTTTTCTGCCATTGAAGAGATGAGAAATGCATTGTAGTTTATAATGCCCTTTTTTATTCGCTACTTATTCTCTGTTGCATATGCTTGCACAATTTGTCCAAAAACGTTTTGTTTTGTTTTATTTAGTTCGTTTTTGTCCATTTTCTCTATATTTTTTTGTGGGTTCATGTGTTTGTGTGTTATTGTCGGTTTTAGTGTAAATCTTACTGCAGGGCTTAAAATTGATTTTGACGAGAGGCGCGTTCAAATTGTGTGTTAATACAACATTCGAATGTGTAAGTGTTAGGTCACTGAGCTGCGGGCCTTTTTATCATGATGGAAAAAAGGGAGAAAAACGGATCAGCAAATAAGGAATAATGGAAATAGGAAGCAACGAATGGTGAATAAAAACGGGCAAATGACTGCGAGGTGGAACACACGGGCCAATAATCGTCAGGTGCGTGCAGACAATGTGCGCGCTTAATGATCACTGTTCCATTTGTTGTTGCTGTTTATTGTTTCAAATTTTAGAGTGGCAGACCTACGAAGCATTTTATAGATATACGAGGAAAGTAAAATGATATGTTAAACAAGACAAGAAACAAAGTAAACACTTAATGTGACATTTATCAACAGGAAAATGTGTTAAATTGAGGAAGGGGACGAACTTTAGAGGATAGAAATAGGCACAAAAAGGTGTAAAAACAAAAGAGAAGGATGAAGTCAGAGAAGGCGTAGTAGTAGTACTACTAGTAGTAGTAGTTGTAGTGAGTATAGTAGTAGTAGTAGTAGCAGCAGTAATAGTAGCAGTAATAGTAGTGGTTGTAGTATTAGTTGTAGTATTATTTGTAATATTAGTTGTAGATGAATCAGAAGGATGAGAAAAACACCGGGGAAGAAAGAAATCGTAGAAAAAATAATAAGGGGAAGGGGGTTAAAAGAACGAAAAAGATGAATGTATGAGAAGGAGAGGATAAGAAAAAGAAAATTAGGGTCTACGTGAGGGAGAAGTCAAGGAGAATAACAAGGATGAGAAGTTTAGCGGAAATAGTTGTTGACTCAAAAGCAAGAAAGGAGCGAAGAGGTGATTGATGAGGAGATATAGAAAAAGAAAGAAAGAAGAAGTAAAACAAGAAGAAGAAGAAGAAGAAAAACTAAAAAGCTAATGTTTCAAACAGATAAATAAATATCAAAACATACTAAAAATAAACGTACGGCTAATAGCAACATTTGTCTTATTTTTATCTATTATTATACTATTATTATACTACTAGTGGGACCCCGTTGAAATTCCACAGTTTTTTCTACATCAATCTGTATAATTTACTGTTAATAATATTATCCGGTGTCTAGAACTATGCTCATATTTTACTCACCAAAATTTTGCGAGACGGGATGGAAGTATATATATTTATTTATATTACTCGGTTGCCGGGGCAAAAGCTGTCTCTTTAGAAGTCACCATCGGTCGCGACTCCCCTCTAACTCGCGCCCGCCCTCCCCTCTCTCTACCCCCTCGTTGACAGGGGCAAATCTTAAATAGGAGTGTCAGATCGTGACACACAAAATAAATAACACACACTCTATCGTATTAATTATAATTAATAATAATAATAATATTAAGAAGAAGAAGAAGAAGAAAAAGAAGAAGAAGAAGAAATTTTAAATATTAAAAAAAATAAATTTAATTTAATCGAGAACATTTACAAAGTAAGGTTTAGTCGTCGAAATATTACCTTCACTAGAAATATTGTATATAAAGAAAATTTGTAAATTGTTTCATGTATTGTTCATTTAAAAAAAATAAATATACAAGTCCAAATCTTATATTTTATTCAAACATGTATAGGTTAGGAACAAGATAATTAGTATTAAAAACATCATTTCGTGTAATTTACACGGGCCCCGCTAGTATAGGTTATTATACTAGTAGTTCCTGTTCTGTAACTATAAAAAAAAAAACATATTGAATCAAATTTTCATATACTTTTTACAACTAAACAAAACTATTATAAAATGCACGCGCATCTGGCATTGTATTAGTTTGACTGGCACAAATGTTAAGAGATGTAAGTTTTGCGTTTTGAACTAGGTTGGTTCGTGCAGATCGCAGTGCAGAACGTGTACCAAAGAGATATTAAATGGCACACGATTACAAGCGTGCAAACAATAAATCAGAACAAGAAAAAGACATGCTCACATTTTTATCCGATTGCCAAGAAAACAGACATCGAGATCAATGCTCTGCTGGTTCGCCTCAGGTTTATGCACACGAGCAATGTTAAGTGAAGGCCGTATATAAAATCGATTAAAGTATGTTCCTAATAATCCGTTTGAGTTTGTATGACATGATAAGCAACGAACGATCATTCAACATACCTGTGTATTTAGCCGATGGGTTGAACGAAAACAATCTACACACGTGAATTAAATAAAGGGTTCCGTTCAAAATTCTGTGCAGATTCTCGAGTTCGAATACACGCACCTGTCGAAGGTTACATCGGCCAAAACGTTGTGATAATAGCATCCAAGATAGGAACAGTAGTCAAAATAAACATGATAATAAAAAGTCTGTTTTCTAGTAAAATACAGATATGTCATTTAAGCAAATCAAATTTGTTGTTTGAATAACGATTTTAAAATGGTTTCACTTTTAATCTATTAATTTTTTTTATAGGAGCTACAACAGTGTGAATAGATTTTTGAAAGCCATAAACCAAAGTATTAAAGTAGTTTTCATATGCTTTTACGAAGCTATTGACTGTGTGTATCAGAAGTGCGCACATATAAGTAATGAATAAAAACAAAGGTTAAAAGTTAAAAAGAATCTAAATAAAACGCACGATACGCCTCTTTCTTCTCGCTATTTGTAGTATATATTGAGTTGCATATACTATTTTATTTTACACCGATACACACATAACATATAATGCGTTTAAATAGGAAACGTACGCGATCTTTGCGTATAGTTGGTGAAGCCTTTTAAGGTATGAACACTTAATGAAAGTTGACAGACGGGAAACAGTGTTAGAATGGTTTAAAAGGGAAAACCGCCATTGCCAAGTGAAGCTGTTTAGAAACAAACAGTTCATCGCCGACGGTTATTCTAAAGTTATAATCCTCACCAAAAAAGAAATCGAAGAACGAAGGAAGTGCGTTACTATTTTATAATATAGATGCCCTTGACATTAATTTAATCGGACTAACCATGTACAAGCAGAGCAATCCCATCACGGCAGGAGGTCGTATACTCGTATCCCATACACGTATCACCAACACATTGTTACTAGTGTTCAACCCCGTAGGTTGGATGTGTTTTTAATTGCGATGAAGTCAGTTAGATTTGTGTCTGGTAAACAAGGGGTATAGACTAGTAATTTAAAGGAACAGTTGGATTGCTTAGCTAGTGCAAATCTAAGCGGAGTAAATAAGAGAACGGGTGTACGGTATTATCACGTTGTAACCACACTTCTCTTTAGATAACCTTGAAACTGTTAAGTACAAGATGGGTTCTAATTTAAAAATATCAAGTGGTGTAGGGCGGAGGACAGCGATGTTTCTCTGCAGCAACCTGCAAAAACTAACGTAATCCTCTGACCGGGATATACATGCAACAGGGGAAGCCGGCTACAGACGTCAATAGTGAATGCTGTACCAAGCAATCAGACTGGCAGGTACATTATCTTTGACCAGATCACACCTGTCCTACATTTTCAAAGCTTTTCAACATGATTGAATGCTATAGTTTATTTCTATTTCGATGCGTATTACATTCTATTAATTATCTCTGTATTCCCCAGTAATTCCGTCAAAAGAAACAACAACTTGCAAACAAGTGTTGCCTGCTTGAACCTATTTCGGGATGGAGAACCAGGGTGTTTCTACTGATTAGATAGTATATTTTATTCAATTAAGAAGTGAATTCAGGTGTTGTTTGGAGTTTCTAATCTGCAGTGATCTGGAGTGTGTCGCAAATAGCAATACCTTTCCAGGTTTGCTCTAGTGTCAGAATGTTAAGCACCATTCTGTCTGACAATGTGCCGAATCCCAATATCCCAGTTAAAACAATGTAGATCAAATCAGAAGGAATGCATATGCAATTAGATATGATCTGGCCAGTAAGATGTCTAGCATTCGCCAACAAGTGTTATTCATTTTATTTAGTAGTGTAAAAGGTCCCCACAAAAACGATAAACTTTGCACAATTAATTAACGCTTGCAGATGTAAATTCTTAAAACTTACATACGATAAATCGTGCTAACTTGCTCACTGGTGTTTTCCACGCCCTAATAAAACTTCATCTTTTGTTCTCTTCAAGCCTTAGTTGAATTCGACAAAATATTATCTTACGATCTTCAATCAAAATGAAGACTACATATCTAGTACGTTGATGAATATATATATATATATATATATATATATATATATATATATATATATATATATGTGTGTGTGTGTGTGTGTATTTATAGATAAATACATATATATATACATATATGTATATTGTTTTTATTTCGATGCATATTACATTTTAATAGTTATCTCTTTATTTCCCAATAATCGCGCAAAAAGAGATCAACAGCTTGCTAACAAATGTTGCCAGCTATAACATATATTTGGATAGAAAACCAATGTTTCTACTATATATATATATATATATATATATATATATATATTATATATTATAAATTATTGTATATAAATATACATATATATATATATATATATATATATATATATATATATATATATATATATATATATACTATCAGTCACAATAATATTAACCGTTTTCATTTTAACAATTATATCGAACTTTTTACCGTAATAAAATGGTGCATAGATAAAGCACTCACACAGGAAATAAACACATGCCCTGAAAATTACGAAGCGGAAACTATTAGTCACCAAGTGCTGTTAACTGCATATCTACATACTTATATATATATATATATATATATATATATATATATATATATATATATATAAGTATACATTTTTATTTATATAAACATTATTGGTTACATATGTGCATACAGTTTTCGGTTGCACTTTTCCAAGAAAGTCAACCTCATCAGACCAAGAATATTTCCTGAAAAATTCTTGGTCTGATGAGGTTGACTTACTTGGAAAAGTGCAACCGAAACATGTATGCACATATGTAACCAATAATGTTTGTATAAATAAAAATGTATACTTATAAACAGCTCTACTTGGTATTGAGTACTTTTTATAAACACTTGAGTTTCTACGGATTTACATTTACAGAAACTAATACAATACATGTACGATATATATATATATATATATATATATATATATATATATATAGTAAGCTATGAAAATATATTCATGGCAATTAAGCTACATAAAGTCTTCCGCGTTTTATCCCCAGAAGGAATCTTCAGGCTAAGATGCAAGGAGTTATTTTTTTTGCTGGGTGTTTCATCTACACGGCTTGTTAGTTAACGAATCAGATTCTTTGTTGCTATTTCGGCCAATCATTGGGCTTCTCACGAACACATGTCTAGTAAGTGTTACTTCCTATATCGTGTTTTATTGTTATCTTTCTACAGATTGAGCTATATCACGTTTTTTGTAGTGTCAATATTATCGGTGCATTTATTTTATCACGTGGTACCTTGTATTTCTATTTTAAGTTTTAACTTTTAACTTGTTAGGTTTTGTTTAGTTTAGTTTCTTACTTATTTGTTTATTTATTTATTTATTTATTTATTTATGTATAGTTAGCCTAAGATACATTTATTTCTGTGTAGGCAGCTGTTTGCTATCTCACTTCGACAGTTTAATAGATTTCGGGGGTCTTTAAAGTTTATGATTTCAATTCTTTCGTTTAGACATGATCTACACGGGTCATCTAAATTTCTACATATACTGTCCTGTTGTATTATTTTTCATGCAATTATTGGTGAGCGTCCATTTTCTTTGAGCTCCCAATAGTGGTTTTCTAGTGCTGTTTTAATTCGACGTTCTCTGTTTCTAAATGTACTGGTGTGGTTATAATATCTAGTACTTCTTGCTATTCGGGAGCCTCTGTGTAGCTTAATTGGCATAAATATATTTTCATAGCTTACTACCTAGCTCTACTTACGTATCGATCACTGTTGAAGTAAATGCTGAAAATTGATACATATAAATTATATCCTCTTATAAAGTTTGATGTGGATACATAGAATAGTAATATATATATATATATATATATATATATATATATATATATATATATATATAACTTCTTTGTAATATAGCAGGAAAAAATGTTTGATTAATCAAGGCTTAAAGTTAAAAATTAAAAATTAAGGGCGTAATATTTATTTATTTTGGTACTTCTGTACCAAAATAAATAAATATTACGCTCTTAATCAGTACAACATGACAACAGGAGCTGCAGAGAGTCGAATGGCTAAGCCCGTCTGAAACCGACGGTACGAATGTTGTACTAATTTTCCTGTACAAATAAATAAATATATATATATATATATATATATATATATATATAAATATATAATATTTTATGAATAAATATTGATTATTTATCACCTACATCTTCAGTACAGAAAGTTAATTCCCGACGGTCGGTGAGCGCGAACTCCAAACAAAAATCACCATTGATTTGTAGTAAAGAGCGTTACCCGTTTGCCACCACAAATTAGCTTAGAAGTTAGGAGGAATTTTACTTTGTAAACGCAAAATCGGCGGGTATTTACAACAAGCAGCGAAGAATGATCAACAACAACATACCGTGTTGGATCTGGCAATGAAGCTAGTGGTACTGTTTGTTATTAAACTCTCTCAGAGTTGTCGGCCTTAGTAAATGGGGGTATATATAATAATAATATTTCATAAATAATATTAATTATTTATTACCTATAGACATCGATGTGTGATGATTATGTAATCTTCAGTGCTGGTAGTTAATTCTCGACGGTCGGCGGGCGCGAACTCCGATCACAAACCGCTAATATATATAGAGTTTTTATTTCAATGCATCTTACATTTTAATAATTATCTCTTTATTTATTAGTAATCGTGCAAAGAGAAATCAACTCTTTAGCATCCATTATTGTGAATTCTCTACACAGAATGATTTTTCCTTTGGTGTCTATTTTACTAAAGGAAAGATTTTCCCGAAATATTAATTTATTTTTATTATCATCAGGGCAACACACAGCCGACACGACACTTGCTGTTATGTAAGATTGTAAAAGGAAAATAAATAATAAGCCCCCCTACTTCGAATTATTATTTTGTTCTTTCCCGCTTACAACATATCCAGCACTCCACATAGCCCCTAGCCTTCTTAACATATTACTAACAATCACGCACACACACACACACACACACACACAATATATATATATATATATATATATATATATATATATATATATATATGTTTTTTGAAGGTTTACCAAAACATTTATCCCAAGAAATCATTCATCACAAGAAAAGACATTTTCCTTTCATAGATTTTTTTTTCAGATTTTTCACAGTTAAAGAATGTTTTTCATGGAAGGGTTTTCCCTACTCAAGCAGGTTCTTGCTTGATTCTGCTTGAGTAGAGAAACACGTGTAGGGAAAAATGATTTAACTTTAAAAAATCTGAAAAGTAAATAAACTATGAAAGGAAAATATCTTTTGTTGTGATGAATGATTTCTTGGACGAAATGTTTTGGTAAACCTTTAGAAAACACATATAAATGCTCTGTACCCTGTAATCGAGTATCATCGAGCTTATTTTTATTGGACTAATCCCGGTCTTTACTGAATATACTATCTTCCAAGTGAAAAATCGAAATCTACTGACTTGATTTAGGATGATACGGCATTTTATTTTTTTTTCAAATGTTGTTACAATGTATTAGATATGTATTACTATCGTTTTTATTTTACTTATCATAATTAAGCTAAATTATTAATTTAAAATGTTATGTCGTCTCAACTTAAAAAAGTGCGAAAAATTTCCGAACATCAATAATTCGTGTTATGGCCTTATGTAATATTACATCAAAATCCGATCGTGTTTAATTCGTTGTTTTATTACGGTCAAACTCAGTTTAAAAAGAGTTTTTCATTTTTTCAGAGGAATAAAAAACTGAAGCGTAATTCAATACTGAAAACAAAATTCGTGTTGCAATTAGAAGCCTCGTTTATGCGTAATATTCTAAAGAGAAATAAAAGTTGAAGTGTTTTAAGGGATGGGAGCCAACAAGAGAGAAGAAACACTAACTTTTATTAAAGTTGAATTCGGTTACGAAACATAAAGTAAAAAAAAATGATGGAATAACGAACCTAATTATTTTTTCAAATACGTAGTTATCTTCAAATGATTTTATTTATATTAATTAAAATTAAAACATTTAAAGATTTTATAAGAACACGATGAATTTATTAAGGTATGAAATGATGCACATGTCAGATTACTTAGTACTACTGAAAATTATACAATGTTAATGCTACTTGGTAATAGGTTGAACTGAATAATAAGCTGTTTAACTTAAAAATAATTATTTAATTTGAGTTAGTCTATATATATATATATATATATATATATATATTTTTTTTTTTTTTTAAATATTTGAACTTTGTTTTTTTCGAAAGCCAACTTATCCATCTGTATTTCTCCTCTGATGATAAGATTTCGATCTTTGAAAAGCCTTGGCTTAAAGAAAAGAATAATAAACACTAGTTTATTACTGAATGCACCTTGCATTGAACAATTGAAATTTGAAATAAATTTGGACAATCGTCGCATATTCATCACTCTTTTTTCTTCTATCTCTCTCTCTATATATATATATATAAATATATATAAATATATATATATATATATATATATTTATATATATATATATATATATGTATATATACTGATAAACATTGGAAATGCGATTAAGCATTTAATTATTAAAACTAGTAAAAAAAATCAGGGGATAATATTAAAGTAACAACTTGTTAATTGGATCTAGACATTGATATTCAAACTTTTTTATTTGAAGTGGATCCGTAATTTTGAAACATAAATAGATAGAAATGAATCAGAGATTGTTCTCTGGGGTAGAGGTTCAATATTTAAATCCATGCATAGAAGTTGAAACTTACTCCGACTGAGTTGATACAAATGTCTGTATATGAGGCACACTGCGATGGATAAACAGCGACGAGCATAAGGTAAGTTTCTTCTGATAAAGCCTATCATTCCTTACTTTCCGCCTTTACAGGATAGCATGAAAGTCCCCATGTGGCGATATGTAAGCCTGTCCGTTTATCTCATTTCGTCCTTGTTATATGATTTGAAAAAATGCGTATAACATAATAATATCGAAAATGTATATATATATATATATATATATATATATATATATATGTATATATATATATGTATATATATGTATATATATATATATATATGTATATATATGTATATATATATATATATATATGTATATATATATATGAATATATATATGTATATATATATATGTATATATATATATATGTATATATATGTATATATATATATATATATATATATATATATATATATATATATATATACATATATATATATATATGTATATATATATTTCATGATTTTTGGGGGAGTACAAAATGTTATTATCGCAAGCATGAAGGGAAGACGAATTCTATCGTTCATGGTTAAAAGAAAAAAAATGCCAGCCGACCGGTTTCGCCCTCTCTTAACAAAGGCTGTATCTAGGGATTTTTAAAAAGTGAGGAATTAAAAAAAAACAGGGTGAAAAGGGAGAGTACAGAAAAAAGAATAGCGTTATGTTATATGTACAATGGAGGATAGATCTTAGAGACTGATCACATCTAGTCCCCATAGACATTTCCTTTGCTTGCAAAGGTAGGGACGTTTAAAACGAACGTGGATCGTCTCTAAGATTTTTAGATGATATAATGAGTGAGCATGACTTAGGATGGTAAAGAAGTCCGTGCTAAAATTCCTAGCGCACGGCGGGTTTTTAAGATAATGTTCTGTAATGGAAGACCCGTATGTGTTATTTTGAACGTCCGTTGACCGGAAGGTTCCATTTCTAATCCTACTCAGAATGTGCTGTTGACTCTTCTATCCAATCTTATCGTTGTCCTACCCACGTAGTCAACTCTGCAACTACATTTAAAATGATAAATTACATTATTTTTATGGTGGGGGGGGGGTGAACGTCTTTACAAGAGGACGCCAATAAAGGTTTTGTAGAAAACGCAACACGCACATTCGAAAAAAATTTAGAATTTTCAACTGCTGACTGATTTGCTTGCCGAATTACTCACTTACTGTGCGTAACCAAGGTAAAGGAATATAAATTGGACATATAGTCACCCTATTTGGTTTTATTTCAGAAAAAAGTATTTATTTTCCTTAGGGTGACCAACCTAATCATATCAAGGGGATAGGCGTTATTGGACAAAGTATTAGTTATATATATATATATATATATATATATATATATATATATATATATATATATATATATATATATATATATATATATATATATAAGGTGAGTCAATGAAAAATAGTTATCCGTGTAAATGGAATCAGATCAATATATTCAGTTGTTCAGAACAAGGAGCATTTAGTAAATAAAAATATTTTTTCTCTTTCAATTGCATTCCTTAAGCACGGCTTTTCAAAGATCAACATCTTATCATCAGAGGAAATAGTGATTGATAAGTTGACAGATAAGAACAGTCAATATTCAAAATTTGGAATAAGTTTTTTTTTTTAAAGTTCTTTTTAAAAAGTTTTTAAAGTTCAAACGGGTGTGTAAATGAAAGTCACCAAACACGGAGATCCAAGTTGTATAGGGATCAAATGTAATTGGTAAATCCAAAAGAATCTGCAAGAAAATCCAACGGCGAAGATTCCACCCAAGTCCTTAGTCCTTAGAGGAGCTTTCCTCATCTCACGATAGGTCTAATTCTCTAAAAGTTGTCTTTAAGTTGTAAACCTTCATATATATATATATATATATATATATATATATATATATATATATATATATATATATATATATATATATATGTATGTATATATATATATATATATATATATATATATATATATATATATATATAGAGAGAGAGAGAGAGAGAGAGAGAGAGAGAGAGAGAACAAGAGGGTAGTGCAGTATCAGTGCAGTTTCAACGAGAGAAAAGTATATATGTAAAGGAGTAAGGCTACACACATTTGTAAAAAGTTTTTTTCAACATTTATTTATTATTTTATAATTTTATAATTTTATATAACGAGTTCCAAGCGGTGGTCCGCTCTCATAAGATATGTACATCCATTATTTACATATCTGATGAGAGCGGACCACCGCTTGAAACGCATTAATATACAATTATAAAATGATTAAATAACAAAATAATAAATACATGTTTAAAAAATGGAAGCCTTACTCCTTTACACACACATAAACATATATATATATATATATATATATATATATATATATATATATATATATATATATATATATATATATATATAGTCTAAAGAAGCTTTGAGTCATGTTAAACAAAGACAAAAAATAGGAAAATGCAGTTTAAATTCCCACAGAAACTAACTAAATCCAAAATAGTGCAGACTTAACATTCGTTGGAAAATTCATAAATAAATAAAATATATCATAGTAAGTAAATAAACTAAAAAGGTGGAGTAAGTATATAACAGTAGAAACAAAAACTGGAGACCTTAACGTAAGCATCTAATATTAACACGGGGATCATCAGCTGTTTACCATGTAACTGTTTCGGAGATTTAAAAACAGGACAGTTATATGCATGGCTCTCCAATGGTACAGATCAAACTACCATTTCCCCAATCAAGTGTCGAAATAATTCAGCTTAAATTGTTACTTATATATAAATAAATAATAATAATAATAATCAAATAATAATAATAATAATATACTACCCTTAATACTACCGTGCGATATGGTAATTTGCATATCAAATAAAATTCTTTATAACAATAGTAATACTACTACTACTACTACGACTACTACTACTACTACTACTACTACTACTACTAATAATAATAATAATAATAATAATAATAATAATAATAATAATAATAAAATGCTATCTAAACACTACACGCAAGAACCATTCTGCGATATGGTAGCTAGAAATAAAATTATATAGGAATTAAAGTTGCATTAAAAAAATATATAATATATATATATATATAAATATATATATATAAATATATATATATATTTAAATATATATACATATAAATATATATATATATAAATATATATATATATATAAATATATAGTCTAAAGAAGCTTTGAGTTATTTTAAACAAAAAGACAAAAAAAAAGAAGGAAAATGCAGTTTAAATTCCCAGAGAAACAAACTAAATCCAAAATAGTGTAGACTTAACATTTGTTGGAAAATTCATAAACAAATAATATATAATAGTAAGTAAATGAAATAAAATTGGGATTAAGTATCTAACAGTGAAACAAAAGCAGGAGATCTTAACGTAAGCATCTAATATTTACACTGGGATCTTCAGCTGTTTACCATGTAACCTTTTTCGGAGATTTAAAAACAGGACAGTTATATGCATGGTTCTCCAATGGTACAGATAAAACTACCATTTCCCCAATAATCAAGTGTCGAAATAATTCAGCTTAAAATATATATATATAAATATATATATATATATAAATATATATATATATATATATATATATATATATATATATATATATATAAATATATATATATATATATATATATATATATATATATATAAATATATATATATATATATATATTATAATATAAAATGAAGTAATAAAATAAGGTGTCAATCAAATTTTATTAGAATTCAAAGTTCATGCAAAGCATCCTTAAGTCCTTAGCTCATGAGTTTTCAAAGATAATTCTTCTCTTCAGAGGACCATTACCGCAGTTATACTACTACAGGCAATAAAATTACGCTTTGAAAATATATAAAATTATATACACAAATATATAAAAATACATAACATCAAACATATCAATCCAAAAACATACTTTTGTTGAATCCATACAGTCCATCCAGGTCATACAAGTTGAGAAGCATAATCAGGAAGGACATTACTCCAAGATACAAACAGCAGTCCAAATACGTGAAATTGAAGGGGCCGGCAAAGTTATCCAGTCGCGAAATGTGTCCATATTCAATGTTAATGATAAATAAATCAATCAAAATAATACAAAAAGTCTAATCAAAGTTCCGAAATCCCAACATGTGCAACTCAAGTCAAATCCAAATTCGTTGTTTAATTAGAAAACCCGCTAAATCCGAATTGAGCAAAATAAGACGGACTCCCATCACATCTAGCCAGAAGAGCG
The DNA here is from genome assembly GCA_963556195.1 of Sepiola atlantica. NCBI lineage: Eukaryota > Metazoa > Mollusca > Cephalopoda > Sepiida > Sepiolidae > Sepiola > Sepiola atlantica. Next base: position 226,447,045 of record OY744516.1, read on the forward strand.
AAAAATATATTGTTGGATTGCTTCATATATATATATATATATATATATATATATATATATATATATATATATATATATATATATATTGTGTATTTAGGCCGCATTTTCTCTTTTATGATAACGTTATTAGAAATAACAGTATTCTTGTGTCGGGTCATACTTTTTATCGTTTAAATTGTTCTAATGATTTTTTTCGTGTGAAACTCAAACGAATTGATAAAATATCTGTATGTGTTACAAACGTGTTCGATTCATTCTCAGATCATCTTTAGGTGTTGATAGCAAAATTGGACTTACATATTGGTAAACAGATCGAATTGAAATTTATCTAATTTGAATAATTTAGGTGTTCTTCTACGTTTACGTCTCTCCGGTGTATTTAAAATATATATCTTTACACTGTTACATTGTCTAAATATATCAGGTGAAAACAAGACAATCTTATAATCAGTTTCGCTCGTAAAGCACACATCACACATCACACATCACACATCACACATCACACATCACGCATCACACATCACACATGCTGTTAGTGTTCAATTAGAACAGGCACTATTTGTTAGCATATTTATCTGTAAACACTAACTTTTTATATGATCATGACTACGGAATGTTCGAGACGAATCCTCGTGAGAACCGATTTCAGAGAAGTAAAGCGAGATTAGTAGATACATAGTAATACGAACTTATAAAATGTTTTCTCAACGGACGCAGGTTGATCTCAAAGAAGTTATGGATTTCGTCAATATGATGCTTGTCAATTACAATAAGTAAGCAACACGAAGCAATCAAAAAGATGTCTTCCTTTCGATCGAAACTATGGATGGAACTAAGGTCCGCTGAATAACATATATTATCCAATAGTCTACAGAACCGAATAAACACAACTTAGGCTTTGAAGGCATTTTTACGAAGCTCAGAGACAGTTTAGAAATGTAATAAAATACATAAAATATAAAGGAAAGAAGAAACGACTCGATACTTCAAGCGACAAAGCAACCAAGATGCGTCCATTCGGGTTTAAAAGAGAAAAAACAGACAAACTAAAGAAAGGGCGAAAGGGTGAAAATGGATAACTATATGATACCCAAGAGAACTCATTTTGCAGATTGACAGAGAAAGGAATGGAAACTTATCTTGAAGGTAGTGAGGAAGATATATATATATATATATATATATATATATATATATATATATATATATATACGTGTGCGTACAATTATATGTACGTTAGAAATACATGTTTATTATGGAAGTGAAACAAGACCAACATGAGTGTGTGTTGTTGTTTGTGTAAATATGCGTAAGGGTGTAACTATTAATATATATGTAATTTTACACAATAGTACTTGAAATACATTCAAATTTCATCAACGTGTATTGGCTTATACGTATATTTATATATATATATATATATATATATATATATATATATATATATATATATATATATACATACATACATACATATATATTCATTTGTAGTAGCATGTATTTTTAAAGAGAAATTATATATATATATAATGTGTATGTCATCGATAAATTTCTATGTCGTCTTTCAAAAAAATCTCTTATTTCTTCAACTTTTTTGTACATTTGCTTTTGTCACCTGAAGATGATTCGACGAAGAATAAATATGTTCGTGAAACCTATGGGAGGTTTTGACATGTTTTTAGTTTGAATACAAAAATGATCATCAGAAAAATTGAAAAAAATCAAAACAACTATAATTATACATACATACACTTTCATTTCTAACAATGTATGCATAATTATATGTATATATATATATATATATATATATATATATATATATATATATATATATGTGTGTGCGTGTATGTTGGTACGTGTATGTACTGAGAGACACCGTTAAATGTTAGGCCACATGAACTAAAACTATTTGTTCGATTGATTTTTCTTTGGAAAATTCATAAACTGTTATATATCTGTTAATCTGAAAATCTTGTTTCATAATTAAAAATAGTGTATATTTACTTCTATGTGATTCTCATAGATAAAAATCAGATGACATGTTTTGTTGCTATCTAATTCACGTATGAGTTTACGATGATGCCGAACATACTATATAAATTAGTTGGAAAGAATAGGTTGTTTTTTCCCTAAACTGTTAAATGTTAGAGTGTAGTAAGAATAGACAGAGAATAAGATGCAGTAAAAGAAACCCATAGATTTTTCACTTAATTATACATTGGGTGTAATTAGAAAAAACAATTGTTAATATACAACACATTCCCTGAAATGAAGTATACTTCATTATATAGTTCGTGTTATTAAAGTATACAGGAAACAAACCATATAGACCCCAACGCTTATATACTCACATTATTCATATTGTAATAGGTATACGATATATAACACAACACACATATACAGGAGAGTTTGAATTACCTACTGGAAAGTTTGAATTACCTACTAGAAAGCATCTTCGAGAGTCTTATCCCATCGGCCATAGCCAATTAGTTAGTCAAACAATAGAGAGGAATTTAAATGTAAATAGCGAGTCGGCGGCTAGATTTACATTTAAATTCCTCTCTATTGTTTCACTAACTAATTGGCTATGGCCGATGGGATAAGACGCTCGACTACGAATCAGTGGCGATTTGTGATCGGGGTTCGCGCCCACCGAATGTTGAGAATTAGTTCTTACACTGAAGATTGCGTTAGCATGAAACATCGATGTCTGTAGGTATTAAAATAATTAATACATATTTATTTATAAATATTATTTATATATATATATATATATATATATATATATATATATATATATATTTATATGATTACATATATATATAGAGAGAGATTTAGAGAGATAGAGCCGAAAAGAGAGCTAGAGAGCGATGTGATATGATACATATATATATATATACAGGTTGTTTCAAAAGTCTTGGGAACATTACAAATGCGTATATCTCATGAACTATTACAGGTAGAAAAATTAAACTGGGGCCATTTTAAAGCTTGCTTAATCAAGTTTTTGGTCATACTTATGATTTTCGTGTTATCTTTCCAGGTGCAGTAATGGCGTTCTCTAAACAAGACAAGGCATTTTGCGTCCTCCAATTTGCAAAGACTGAATCGTGGACATGTGTTCAGCGTGCATTTCGCAGGAAATTAAAAAAAGAAGCCCCTGAAAGGAAATCCATTGTCAGGCGGCATGCTAAATTTGTGAAAGATGGGTGTTTGTGCCCAAGTAAGCGAACAGGTCGCCCTTCAACTTCAGAAGATGCAGTTGAGCAAGTTCGGACAGCCTTTCAGCGGAGCCCCCGTAAATAAGTGAGAAGAGCCAGCAGGGAACTTCAGCTTGCTCCAGCAACTGTCTGGCGTGTCTTAAGGAAACGACTGCAAATGGTACCTTACAAGCTCAAGTTGGTCCAAAAGTTGAAGGACACTGATAAGCCACTTCGCCGTGACTTTTGCATTGCAATGCAAGAGAAGTTGGAAGATAACGGCTTTGATGACCGGCTTGTTTTTAGCGATGAGGCGACCTTCCATCTGAATGGCAAAGTTAACAAGCATAACACTCGCATATGGGGTACTGAGAATCCTCATAGACTTCTTGAGCACGAGCGAGATTCACCAAAAGTGAACGTGTTTTGTGCAATTTCCAAGAAAGGTGTCTATGGACCGTTCTTCTTTGAAGAGGCAACTATCACTGGTGAATCCTATCTCAACATGCTGGAAGACTGGTTAATGGCTCAGTTGGAACAAGCAGAATCTGATGACTTCATTTTTCAACAAGATGGTGCACCACCACACTGGAGTCTTAGAGTAAGGCAGTTTCTTAACACAAGGCTGCCTGGTAGATGGATTGGGAGATCTGGGCGAGGTGATGACGTTCTCATGCCCTGGCCTCCTAGGTCTCCAGATCTTACCCCGTGTGACTTTTTCCTTTGGGGCTTTGTCAAGCAACAAGTCTATGTGCCGCTCCTTCCAAGAGATATTGACGAACTAAAGGCTCGAGTAACGGCAGTTGTGGGAACCATTGACGTCAAGATGCTGGAACGCGTTTGGCAGGAAATGGACTATCGACTAGATGTCTGCCGTGTTACGAATGTTGCTCATATTGAGCAACTTTGAAGATTCCCCACAAAACTTGAAACTTTAACCTTTCCAACGGTATCAATTTCATTATTCAACTCCTAATAGTTTTTGAGTTATTAAAAATTGTTATGTTCCCAAGACTTTTGAAACACCCTGTATATATATATATATATATATATATATATATATATATATATATATATATATATATATATATATATATATATATATATATATATACATCTTCTTGGTAACATCAACGAGGTAAAGAAAGTCCTTGATAGAGGTTATGGAGGTCTACTTCGTATGTTTCCCTTATCTTCTGCTTGTATCAGTGTTTCAAGAGAGCAGCGTTTAGTCACGTCTATTGTGCGTTTGACAAGCCATGGACACATCGGCGAGAGTAATAAAAGAGAGAACCGTTTTAGCGTGTTGGAAATAATAACTGTACATGAAAATGGCTAAGCCACAGACTCGCTTCCAGGTCAGAAGACGTTCGATAAATTGTACAATACGAATACAAGTCGAATCGTTCTTTTGAAACTTAATAATAATAATAATAATAATAATAATAATAATAATAATAATGATAATAATAATGATAATAATAATGATAATGATAATGATAATAATAATAATGATAATAATGATTATTATTATTATTATTATTATTATTATTATTATTATTATTATTATTATTATTATTATTATTATTATTATTATTAAACAACCAAAACAAGGTATTGGAGTTTCCAACTAGTTTTTTCAGTATTTCAAACAGATAAAATCATTTAAAAATGTTTTTATTGTATTCCTTACAATTAAATTTGCATGCGAAATCTAAGATATCAGTTAAGACGTAATTACAAAACATAAACATATTCGCAATATAGATATATTTTAATCTGTAAAATTTTATTGATGGCAATTTATAATAATTTTAAATGAATAGCCCTACAAATAAATATTAGTTACGATAATAGTTTAACGTAAACTCTTGTAAGATTGAATTAATTCAATATGTTTCTTAGTTCAGTTCAAAATAATCTATAAAAAAAGTCGATCAACTAGTTAAACACAAGGATAGACAGTAAATGTATGTAAAAATATTTGTCAAATTGAATATATGTCAGATATTTTCTAAGTAAATTCATGAATGTTAATGTCAATTATCTGGATTTTGTAAAAAAATGAGTGTTATTTTTTTTTATATATAGACTAAAACTGATATTTTTATCAACGAGTTTATTCTTACTAAATGTTTGATTGATCGCACTGAAAATAAGAGAAGAACAAGCAAAGTCTTAGCCAATAAGAGAATAACAGTCAAAGCAATGTCTTAGCCAAGAGAAGTCGCTTTGTCTTAATTTTACCCTCACAAAACTTTACTAAAAATGTGTTTTAATCATTGTATTAACATTTTCAATTAAATCTGAATATACTTGAACCTGATTTCTTGAAAGTTTGGAGACATACACACACACAATATATATATATATATATATATATATATATATATATATATATATATATATATATTACAAAAGAGGAAAAAGACACAAGAGAAGGGAAACAAAGATGAATCACTCCGTAAACTTTACTTCTTTCTCTATGAGGATGTTTTTCTTCTTTTTAAAACGAGTATTGAGAGAAAAAAAGGTAAAGAAAATTAAATAAAACTACTTGCACTGGAGGGTACTCTATTTTGCACAGAGCTCGTTCGAAATCGCATTTAAAAATTCTCGAAGCGGTTGCTATCAATTTATAGCAGCCGTCTCTATGCAAACAAAAAAAGTGCACCCATAATTTAGAACTAATGGGTGTAAGTTAAGAATGTCTCTTCCCATTTTTTTTTTCATAATTTTCTATTTAATACCCTCGATAATTATTTATGGTCTTTTGACCACGTTTTTAATTGTGATCCCCCCTCATAGTCGACGATTACCTTGAAGAGTGTCGACTGAAAGACGTCTCGGTAGTTTTATTTAATTTTCTTTATCTTTTTTTCTCTCAATACTCGTTTAAAAAAGGAGAAAAAAAATCCTCATAGAGAAAGAAGAAAAGTTTACGGAGTGATTCATCTTTGTTTCCCTTCTCCTGTGTCTTTTTCCTCTTTTGTAATATAAATCATATAAAAGAAACCCTCATAGATAATAATGGCAGTGCGTCTAACATTATTTCACTGTTTATTGAAACTGTATACCTATACACATCTCTCTCTCTCTCTCTTTATATATATATATATATATATATATATATAGATATATGTATATATATATATATATATATATATATATATATATATATATATATATATATATATATATATATATATATATAAAGAGGGCAGTGCAGTATTAGTGCAGTTCCAACGAGAGAAAAGTATGTGAATAGGAATAAGGCTACTAACATGTGTGAAAAGTATTTTTCAACATTTATTCATTATTTTGTTATTTTATTATTTTATAATTTTATGTAACGCGTTTCAAGCAGTGGTCCGCTCTCATCAGATATGTAAATTCATTTTTATACACCTCCATTTCACAACATTATTATTACTCCCATATTCCCCACCATTTCTCAGTCATAATACTAATCCCCCACATCTCCCAAACATATCCAATTAAACGGTTTCAAACTATTTTACCCCCTACAGAGTTACTGCATTTAGACCGTCCGGATTATACCTTTATTTAAATTACTTCGGAATTGATTTAAAGTCCTTTAATCCAGGTTTTAAACACGAAATTAACTAATTTTGTTCCTTTTAAACCCCTTTAATCCTTAAACTAATTCTCTCTCCCCAATTCCTTTAAAACACACATCATCAAACCCCAAAACAGTAACGGCCAACAAAACTCATAATATTGACTCACGGGAATTATATTAACATATCTTTTCATTTCTTTTTAAAAAATTATTATTACTTTTTTTGTTTTGTTTTTTATTTTTTATATATTTGTTTATATCTCTTTAAATCTCCTCCGGTTTAAATCTCAACTGTTACTTTTCACCCTCCCCCTTTTTTTCAAACCTTATTAAACCTTCCTTACACTGAATTCAAACAAACATACACACCACTCTAAGCAAATAACGCGTTCAAACGATAGTGACACGTGACTTCAGATTGCCGAAACAGACGACAACAGAAGCTGAAGAGAGCCGGATGGCTAAGCCCTTCCGTGCTTGAAACCGACGGTACGAATGTTGTACTAATTTTTCCTGTACCCAAATAAATAAATAAATAAATAAATATATATATATATATATATATATATATATATATATATATATATATAATTATTTCCACAATCAGACAACGCCGCAGCCCACAACCTATGAAAGAAACAAACCGGAAGTCCTAGACTCGAGTCTCGCCCTCCTTTGGCTCATCAGTAGAACACATCCGAACTCAGGATTCGAAACCCGCGAGGTAGCTCAGTGGCAGAGTACTCGCTTACCATGCAAGTGACTCGGGTTTCGAATCCAGAGTTCGGATGTGTTCTACTGATGAGCCCAAAGGAGGGCGAGACTCGAGTCTAGGACTTCCGGTTTGTTTCTTTCATAGGTTGTGGGCTGCGGCGTTGTCTGATTGTGGAAATAATTATATATATCATCTCACATTCAAGAAATCTAATATATATATATATATATATATATATATATATATATATATATATTGTTTAATATGTTTTGAGTACATAGGCGTGAACCCCGTGAAGCTAGGGTGTTTATAAGATGGTCCACAAATAACAAGATACTAGATAATTACGTTGACACACCGGATCCCGTTAGATCACCGAAGTTAAGTTACGTTGATCCTGGTCAGTACTAAAATGGGTTGCTATTTGAGAATATGAGGTGCTGTATGTATTCTCCGTATGTTAAGGCATTGTTTCCAGTGTTCCTGGGTTTCTCCTTGCCACTGGGATCAAGCAGTGCCAACTCAGGAGATATGGCGCAACTCCTGCTTCACAATAACATGCCCATTATCCATTGTCTCTAAAACACTGGAAAGAGGCTATGTTATGCTAAATAACAAAGAAAGCTATAATTTAATATAGTTGTTTAAAATCATACAAATATCATTTTCTACGTGTTTGCATGCCTTTTTCCCATATAGATTTTCTCAACACTCCCTTTCTTCTTTCCAAAACTTTCCACTAGCATGAAATTCATTTATATGGTCATCATATTATCTGTCAGTTGCTAGAATTTGAATAAGGTAGTAGCTTTACATGTATTCACATATGTAGCCAAAAATGTTCGTATGAATAAACAATTCTAACTATAATATATATATATACATACATATACATATATATATATATATATATATATATATATATATATATATATATATTATAATATAAAATGAAGTAATAAAATAAGGTGTCAATCAAATTTTATTAGAATTCAAAGTTCATGCAAAGCATCCTTAAGTCCTTAGCTCATGAGTTTTCAAAGATAATTCTTCTCTTCAGAGGACCATTACCGCAGTTATACTACTACAGGCAATAAAATTACGCTTTGAAAATATATAAAATTATATACACAAATATATAAAAATACATAACATCAAACATATCAATCCAAAAACATATTTTTGTTGAATCCATACAGTCCATCCAGGTCATACAAGTTGAGAAGCATAATCAGGAAGGACATTACTCCAAGATACAAACAGCAGTCCAAATATGTGAAATTGAAGGGGCCGGCAAAGTTATCCAGTCGCGAAATGTGTCCATATTCAATGTTAATGATAAATAAATCAATCAAAATAATACAAAAAGTCCAATCAAAGTTCCGAGATCCCAACATGTGCAACTCCAATCAAATCCAAATTCGTTGTTTAATTAGAAAACCCGCTAAATCCGAATTGAGCAAAATAAGACGGACTCCCATCAGATCTAGCCAGAAGAGCGAAAAATATATAAGTGATCTTCTCTCCAGACATGACACATCCCTAACGAACAGAAGGCCATATTAAATTGTCTACATCTCAGAATGACTTCAACGGGTTCAAAATTATGTCTGTCCTGCATCCTGTTTGACAGGTTCAAGAAAAGACAGCAACATACAACCCCGCCATCCATCCCACCCAAATTAGGTTTTCCCTGTCTGGGTCAGTAAGCTTATTCTATGTCAAAGGGGAAGGAGCTAAGAAGTTAAAAGAAAGCGAAAAGGGAGTTAGGAAAATTAGGTCAAGTCATGTGATCACGTACCCATCCAAAAGTATTACTCAAAATCTGGCTTACAGTAAATTATCCGGATGTTTAACTAATTATAAGATATAAGTTGACGCTTATATCTTTTGTTGGATTGCTTCATATATATATATATATATATATATATAATTCCATAAAAATACATTAAATATTTAAGGCATAAAAATAGTACATATTTCTAGATAGGGCGTCTTGGTCCAATGGTAAGCAGCTGGACTATAAACATCAATGTCAATAGTTTGAACATTGTATAAGTTAGTCATGCTGATGACGGCTGTGAGCCAGACACAGGTGTCACTAGATTAATGTTATCTACGTATAAAATAAATAAAAATATATACATATACTAATGAAAAATACGTATTATAAAGTTAAGGGCGACAAATAATTCCATTTTCTGCATCTTAATCATATAGCAAGTAAAACAATCGAAATAAAAGTAGTAAGCCAAAACAACGAAAAATTCGCAATAAAAACAATTACATAAAAATACATTCAAATCGTACGTATTTCTATTGGTCAAACGATGGACTATAGACATCAATATCGAAGGTTCGATCCTTGTCAAAGTTAGCTATGCTGATGACGGCTGTGAGTCAGAAACACGTGTCCATGCATTAGTTTTATATGCGTATACAATTAATAAAATGTATATATTAACGAAAGATTCGTTTTATAAAGTTAAGAGCGACTAATAATACAATTTTCTGCATCTTAATCACTTAGGAAGTAAAACAATCGAAATGATAGTAAGCAAAAAACAACGAACCCTGCAATCAGCAATAAAAATAATTACATCTAATATATATGTATATATATATATATATATATATATATATATATATATATAGTTATTTATCTACCTCCCCCAAAGGTAAGATGTGACACAAGGTCAGGAAAGTGGGATTAGATAAGCCAGCGCTCGAGAGGTGAGCATTCTGGCCATTTAAAAATTGCCTTGGCAGCCCCGTCGGCATTCCCTGGTAGGGGCGCCTCAGACAGTAAGCAATAAACTTACTCCTCCCCAAAGAGGGGAGGCGAAGCCTGGGACCGGCAACCCCCAATAGACCGGCGTAAATCCAGACCCAAAGGCCCGGACAATACCCGTCTATTAGGCGGGGTAAAAATCAATATTAATTTAAAATAAATAATATTAAATTATTTTTAGATACACACGTTAGCGTTTCCAGCTTTCGCTCTTACCTCGGACGGTCGCACGTTTCGAACCCCTGCCACAGAACTCCGTAAGAAAGACTATAACAATTAGGCCTCGGACATTACCATATTCAAGAAGAGAATTTAAGTGTTATTTATGCGAAGGGCGGCATATCACGAATGACTGTTATAAGATTCTACGAACGTTGTCGAAATATGCCTTATAGCTACGTGTTAGTCTATTTTTAACTTCCCCTCATTAAAGGGGCTTATAACAATATTAATTTCAAATAAATAATATTAAATTATTTTTTACCTACACACACTAGTATATATATATATATATATATATATATATATATATATATATATATATATATATATATATATGATTTTATGAAGGCTTACCAAAGCATTCCTTTCAGGACACCAATGATCACCATTAAAGATATTTTTTCTTACAAATATTATTTATTCAAATTAAATGTTTTTTTCCTACACGTGTTTCACTACCAAGCAGTTACTTGCTTGGCAGATCATCAGGGAAATTAAATGTCTGGAATACTGGTTTCAACTGCCGACAATACACAATGTGGCGTTGCAATAGTTGAGGTCACTTAAGAAGAGAAGAGGAAAAAAATAAAAATAAAAGTCAAAATTAAAAAACAAGGAAGAACAACGATAAAAAAAGAAAGTCCTAGAAAAGTCTTAGAAAAGTAGCTCGTTCATTATTTTTTCCACCAAGCCAACAAGCAAATAATCGGTCCCAAATACATTAAAAAAAACCCCAAAAACCGGAACAATGTGCGATAATACACGTCGGCCGGCACAATGATGAATAAATCCCCCCCCACAAAAAAACAAAACAACTAAATCATTCAAGATACCCGTAACTAGTTACCGGTATCTTGAATGATTTAGTTCTTCCCCCATCTCCTCCTCCCCTGCTTCCTCTTACTCCCCTGTTTCGTCCCTCGACGTTAACTGCTTCAATTACTACTAATCCTTGTAGACGTTTGACGTTCCCAGTCCGAATTCTATCAGCAGGCGATCTCTTAGCACTGATTTTCTCTCTCTCTCTCTCTCTCTTTCTTCTTTAATAGTTCTCGACAGCAAAATGTCGATTTACCCTTTCTCACGTTTGCTCTTTACTCTTGCTTTCTCTTCTTCTTTTCTTCTTCTTCAACTGACGTTATAAATACACTGGTTGATCGGTCTCTCTTTATTCTTCTTCCTCTTCTTCATCTTCTTTTTCCTTCTCTTTTCATAACATTCTTCGCATTCCTTTTTTCTTTCCCCTTTTGTTGTTCTCTGCACGTAACATTTTCTTCCAATCGCATTCTCTGTATAAATTTGAAAACGTTTCCGTTTTGAAATAAAGTTTATTATCCGATAGAAAATGGCCGTATCTACGACCGAAATATCTCGGTGGAACTTTACAACATGAGTTTTTGAGTTTATTTTTATTAGTTGTTGAATTGCTTATTCTTTATTCCATTTTTATTTCTACATATATATATATATATATATATATATATATATATATATATATATATATATATATATATATATATATATATATGCATATGTGGATGGACAAAAATGATATTTTTTATTTTCTTATTTTTTACCTGCAGGTGCTCGGACATACTTGACAAGTACACGAGCGCGGACTATCCTCTCTCGGAGTGTTGGACCCGTACACCTTGTCAGGTCATCCATCTATGAGATAGAAAACTCTGATAATAGCACCTTCCTACTAACCACTTACGTCGTGGTAGCGAAGCGCTATAGAATGGACCTCCTTAGTCTTGATCGACACCCTTTGTAAAGTAACCGGTTTGGAAACGTATAATTGCTTAAGGAGTAGATGGGCTCTGCTTATTAGCCAGGCGTAGAAATACAAGCACTGGTACGCCTCTAAAGACACCTAGTGGTTGACCTTGTTTCCTGAGTTCGGCAATGAACGCCGTTTCTCTTTCTCTCTGTATGGTCAACTTGGAGAAAGTTTTTTCGTCACTAAGTCCTACATGACTAGTCTGGGTC
>OY744516.1:226464544-226477044 GCA_963556195.1 Sepiola atlantica
ATATTTGTATTCTACGCGATCTTTGTCAAAACGAAGGGAGCGATAGACACCGCCACGGGGCATTTTCTCAACGGGGTTTTTCTATTAATGACGCGCCCCACATGGGACAATCGTGAATATACTTCTCTCTCTCTATCTTTCTCTCTCTCTCTCTCTCTCTCTCATTAGTATTCAACAAAAATGCTTTGAGACTGCTCTTGGTTTGCTAACTAAGCAGGACATCATGTGACATTTTCTGATGTTTCGAATATAGGATATTAAATGTGCTGGTTGAAAAAGTTTTCATTGTCTTTTGTATTTGTTTCGTATTTTGTTAAATGTTGAATATTTCTTATATATACATATACTTTTTTTATGAATGGTGTTATCAGAAATGACATGCATCCTTACTTGTCCAGCGCTCTGAAAGATTCCATGTATTTACTAAGTGTGTATGCCTCCTCGTGATCTGTTTAGAGTATACCCGCTCTTATTGATTTGATTAGTTGTGTTTATAGATCAATGTCAAAAGGTTTCTATATCTTTTTTTTTCTTGTACTATAAAATATATGTTCCTTCCGGTGGCAGATTTTTGTCAGGCTTAGAGGATCATATCATTGTGAATAAACTACATACAATACGTCATTAAATCAAACTAAATTGTTTTGAGCTATTTAAACAATTTCCAACGCTAGTGATAATGTTTACCCTTTCATTGTTTTATATGAACGCTTACGTTTGCCTAATGTTTTTAAACAAGACATAAATCATAAATCTATGACATCACACCAACGATAAATTACTGTCTTAAGAAAGTTTATAACAAAGTAAAGTAAAGTTTTTAGAACGGACAAACAAAAAAAAATATATATATATATATATATATATATATATAGATACAATTACTGTCTTAAGATACTGTTTTAAGAAAGTTTATAACAAAGTAAAGTAAAGTTTTTAGAACTTAAGACTGACGATTGCAAGGTTTCAATTTCGATTTCCGGTCATGGCGTCCGGTTTATTTGTTGGGAATTTATTATTTACTATTAATGTAATATTCTCCATTTCTGAAAGTAATTAAGATTGTTAATATTTCAAAATGACACAAATTACGCAATGTATGTATTCCCTTTAAAAAATGGTGACTGACAAACGGACAAACAAACAATATATATATATATATATATAATAAACGTTGGCTGTGTCTGTACACTTTTTCTGGGTGTTCTCATCGTTTTACAGTTTCGTACACAGCCATGTCTATTTCTATATTGCTTTTGGTCAATATCTTTTCATTCATTTAGTATGTTGTTTACTGTTTCGTCTGTTTGTTGTAGTTGGTCTTGTTTATACAGGCTTTGTGCAGTTTGTTTTGATCAAATTATTTGGTGCGGATCTCAGCATCCATTTTGACAAATTACGCTTTCCGTAACAATTTTCAGATATGATTCTTACAACTCGGCTATGTAGGTGTCTCTGAACTAACCTTTCTTTGTTCGCCTTTTTGTTTCCCATTTCGATGTGAGCGGCGCTGTTAACATTTACACTTTTAGGCGGCGGTCTTCATTTTTTAAACTTTTTTCACCCCAAACAAGACTTATTGATGATGGAGCGTAAGGAGTTAATGGGATAAGGGTCAGAATTATAAAAGCAACACGGATGGGATATCTGGCAAAAAGATGTTTGTTCATATTATATTTATTTTTTTAAATTTATTTTTCTTATCATTCCGTTTTTGCTGGAGATGGGGCATCTTACCGGATGCCAGACATTCACCAGTTATTTCAGACACTCAGCCTAAATATTTTTTAATATTCTAACTGTACCTTTAAGTGCAATTGTTTGTATTTCTCTTGCACTCGGTTCACCGGGTATACTCGCCAGATAACTTTTAAAATTATTTGTCATTAGTCCTGTTGCTCCTAAAATTACTGGTATTATGGATATTTTCCAAAGATTCCAGTTTCTTTTCATGTCGTACATAAGACCTTGGTATCTCGTAATATTTTCCCTTTCAGCTTTGTTTAATCCTGCATCATTAGGGACACTGACTTCAACTAGGGTTGCTTATTTCTCCCTTTTGTCCCATATCTCCGTTTTCTAGATATGTAGCTGTAGGGATTGCATAGTCATAGTGGATGGTGTATAAATTATTTCCAACTATTCTTTCTGGTATATGCTCCCAGGACTTGCTGCTACACTGGATATTTAACAGTGAAGATATTTACACACTTCGTTGTGTCGCATTGTATAATAGCCATCCCCCAGGAGAACCTTACAGCTGCATGTCAGGTGGCTCACAATCTGTACTTCTGTGTGGCAGAACCTGCACTTGTTATTGTACCTAAGACCACTCATCTTTTTAAAAAACATTGGTCATCAAGTCTTGATCTTGAGCAGCCATTATCATTCTCTCCTGATCATAATGGAGAGATCCTTTTTTCAGCCAGTCTACAGAGTTTTTCTAATGTATATATTCCTGGGATAATTTATCTAGGAAATACTTAGCACGTTGTTGGTGTACCCATTCTTCCAGTGTTCTGGAATAGAAGGTATTGGTGTATTTCTGGTGGCTTTTACGGGCTATTTCTGTGGCAGGATTGTTGTCTGTTTCTGCCTCACTTGTAAGAGAGTCCTGTCCAAAATCTTTGGCCAGTTTTGTGATAGAGGTTGTTCTGCTTGCTCTGGTTTCTTGATGTCTGCATACCATCATAAGGTGTGGGTTCTGTGAGCTCATCGGATATTGGCCGGTGCTCACAAAGTGGCTCGGTGTTGATGGTCAATTTCTGAGAGACCCATACCCCCTCTTCCTCTTGGCACAGACAGCCTTTGTAGACACTGGTTTCCGTACATTACTCTGTACATTGTCAGCATTTTTCTCGTTTTCATGTCTAATCTATTAATCTCCTTTTCTGCTCAATCAATAATTATCAAGCTGTATGTTATCACTGGCATAGCTAATTGGTTAATGGCAGTTACTTTGTTTTTGTTTGTTAGCTGTCTTTTGCAATTTTTTCTAACACGGCGTATATATTCTCTACCAATTTTTTTTCTCATCTTGGCATGTTAAATTGAATCGTTTTCTTTAATGCTAAGGTGTTTGTATTGTTCCTGTTCTTCAAGGTCTTTGATGTCAGTATCTTAATCAAGCTGTATGGTTTCCGTTTGACTTTTTCCCCAGCTCTTAGGGAGCACTTGGCACATTTGTCCAGGTCGAACTTCATTCCAATATTTTTGGAGAAGGTACGTACAACCTGTAAGAGTCGGCTTAAATCAGCATCTGAACTAGCATACAGCTTGAGGTCATCCATGAAGGGCAGGTGGTTGACTCTTTTGTTTAGATCTTGTTTACGACCCTGGCTCAGATTGTAGGCACTCTAGCTTTTGTTTAGTAATTTGCTTAGTGGATCAATTGCCAGGCAGAAGAGTAGGGGAGATAAGCTATCTCCTTTGAAGATAGCGCTTCGGATCTTGACGTCAAGGATGTTTTTGTTCAATTACTGTGTGTTGATGCCATAGTTGTTTTCTACATATTTATTTGTACTGCCATGATTTATTTGATGACCGCATGGATATTATATAGATCAAGGCAGCGCAGGAGCCATGCGTAGGGTACAATATTATATGCATTTTGGTAATCGATCCACGCCATGCTTAGATTTCTCTGCCTCTTTCTAGAGTCCTCAAGGATGGTCTTATTGATCAACAATTGGTCCTTGGTGCCTAAACACTTCCTCCTACACCATGCTTGTTCAGTTTTCAGGTATGATCCAGAAGAGAGGTGTTCGTAGATGCTGTCTGCAACCAGGCCAGTGAAGAGTGTGTAGGTTGTAGTGAGGCAGCAGATCGGTCTGTATTTAGTAGGGTTTTGTGCTTCACTCATTCTGGGTATGAGGGTCGTATCACCTTTTACTAGTCATGCTGGTGTGGCCTCTTCACACTTCAACATCATGGTGAAGCAGCTACTATAATGGCTATGAAGTACTGTTAGTTTTTTTCAGCCAGAAATTTGGTATATTGTCTATGCCAGGTTTTTTGTGATTCTGAAATTGATTTAGCTTTTGTTTTATCATTTCAGACGTTATTTTTGGCTCTGAGATTTGTGGCTTGGTTTATTACTTCGAGCTATATCTAAAATCTACTTGGTCTCTTGGTTTCATGGTCCCTCATTCTCAGACAGAGGCATCCAGTAGCTTTTTAGCTCCTTCTCCTCTGGTGGCTTTCCACCGTTATATTCTATCTCACCAAATTTCGGTAGAATAGTCTTGTATTCTTTTTGAACTGTATGTTCTCAACTTTTGCCCTGTGCTTGTTATTCTTTTTTTGAATTCTTTTCGCAAGTGTAGGTTTATGGTGGGTTGTCATGGGCCAGGCAGTTTGACGGCTTCATTCATGGGTGAATGGTAATTATTTCTGCTTTACCTGTGGTGTGGTGTTTTGGATGATGATGGGAATTGTGGGAATTTTCATGGTTTTCAAGTGGACACCTTTCGGTTCTTATGAGGGCTGCTACCTTTGATGCCATATTGTCCAGCTTAGCTTTATTAGACAGGCTCATGCTGTTATATCTTTGGCAAGTTATTTTTTTGTGGTGGAAAATTTTTCTTGCCTGGACAGAAGTTGAAGAATATTTCCCTTCAGGTCTCTGTTCTTTTTTTTGTTGGGTATATTTTACTTGAGCATATTTCATAGCCCATAACAGTGTCCACTTTTCTTCCCTCTCCCATTTTTTCTCCGTCAAGTTTCTTTTTACTTTCAGCCTCTCTTATGACTGCATTTTTTATAAGAGTGCTTTCTTCTTCTGTTATATATACTCCCATCTGGGAGACAAGCTATCGTAGGCTGGCAATCGGTGTATTTTTTCTTTGGAGAGGGAAGATTATTTGATCTCATCAGCTAGAATCTCATTTGATGGGTTGCTCCACTTTGCAAACTTCGAGTAGTGCTAGCAAAACAATAGAACTTTCTTTTGTGCAAAAGCCCATGGTTGTGCTTTTAAGCATCTCATGCTACTTTTTTGTTGCTGTATTTGATGGAGATTGGGGGTCAGGATATTTTGTCTCAAGGCCTGACGGCTGCCCCTGGTTGGTATCTGTATTGGCTAGAACACTATTTCCAGAGGCCGGAAGGTTTACACCATTGCTTACATCTTCCCGTCTGGTGTATGAACGGGTTAATTGCCCCTTTTTATCCTGGGTGCCAGCCTTTCAGTATTTATTTCTGTGTTTTATTCATATTTTTTTAATTATTCATTGCCTCATTGTCAACGGCTTCTAATCCTTTATTCGAAGCTTTCCTCTATTAATAGAGAGGGTGCCTCCGTCCGCAATTCGGGAGACGTGCTGGATGGCTTGAGGAAACAGCACACCATTTTTTTTTGAATATTTGGTCAGGGTTTACTTCCAGTAAAAACTATCCTCATGTCAGAGACTCTGACACACCCTTGTACAGAGAGACCGAAGACACCCTATGGTAGTGTCTAGTAGGCATTCAAGTCCTCCCCTTAAAAAATATGGAACGCTTCACGAATTTGCGTGTAATCCTATGCTAATATTCTCTGTATCGTTCCAATTTTAGTCTATGTACTGCCGCAGCAGTTATATTTTTTGTTAAACAGGGGAATAGAAACGTATTCAAAAGGCAAGCGGTCTAAGTTGTAAAGATTAGAAGATTCTCCTGCATTTATGGATCTTTACACTGAAGGGGTGCAATTTTGTTACTAGTATAATAGTTTCGGGCGTATTTACGTTTAGGGCGTACAAGCGCAGGAAATTAATCGGATCACATTTCGTGGAAGTACTTGTATAACAAGCACAGTGAGGAAACACTGTGACAACACGACATGGGCTGGATTTTTATTTATTTAGATATTCGTTTTTGTATTATGACTAACATGGAGCGGTTAATGGTTTTTTCAAATGCCTAGATCGGGTAACAATGCTCAATTCACGGGTTAATATTCGGTCAATATATAAATGTATATATATATATTTATATATATATATATATATATATATATATATATATATATATATATATAAGGTACTTACAGGTGATACAAAGTTCTCGCCAGTTATAAGAGTACTACATTTTTCAGCAGATTTGGCAGTATCGTCTACGTACTTATTTCACTTCACTTAAAATGACAGACCGAATAGTTTATTTTTTGGACTCTCGTAAGCGTTTTTCCCGCCATGACCATCAGTCGTTGGAAAGGGTTATTTGAGTTATTCCAGAAAAGATTTTTTTTTTCGTTTCATTAAATGTGTGTTTCCATTTTGGGCCTATTTCACATAAGACTGGAGGTCATTTTCTAAGGTCTACGCCATTGTTTTGTTTGTGTGAGCATTCGGTGGACCATCATGTCAAGAATAGGGCGTGATATCGTCAGCAAAATGAAAACATCTCAGATGTGAGTGCATTAGGGATGTAGTTTATGAAAATCATAAATAATATAGGTCTTGTATCGACCGTTGTCGAACACCTGCATTGATGTAATGTGGTTTTGACATAAAGCCATCAAGAACGACCAAGATCCTTTTTAGCGAGGAAACATCTTATTATATTAAATATTCGTCCAGTAATACCGTATGAGTCGATTTTTTTTAACGATTCTTCATGACATACCCGGTCACAGGATTTATCGATATCTAGCGCAACCGTCTAAGTTTCATCCAATCATTCAATGTGCAGGGCATACGTTCCGATATGGCCGTTAGTATATCTGCAGTATAGCGAGATTCATATTATTTCTATTATCATTTTGTACTAAGTTCTAATTAGGAAACGCCACTACTATTGATTACTTACTGATTAGAAAAGGTGGGTATTCTCTTGTGAGATTGTAAAAAAACTCATCCACATGTGTTCAGTAATCTCGACTTGTACCTGTCTTCCTGCGACATATTTCTATGTTCGCTAACTAATTATCTACAATGTCTATCTCGGGTATAGCGGCCACTGGTTCTCTCTTCGATATAACTGACAGTAAGCCCCCACAAGCAACTGTTTTAGTTTAGGTACGGATCCTGCTATCTTTGTGTGACTAAACGATGTCGATGTGACTGGCCTTTTTTGAGGAGGTAGAAATGAAATCGAATTAAAGTATTATTATTATATATCAATTATACGTAGTCGCAGGTCTTTAAGCTTTGGAGTTTGAATGTTGGACTCTCGAGTAGGGTTCTATCGACCATGGTAATTGGTGGGTGAAAAGGTTTCTTATAATTGTTAAAGTAAAGGAGTTTTATCTTAGTAGTTTTATCTATCAACATTTTGATGCAGGGACTGTTCCATGTGTTCCACAAAGTATTTCTATACAAGAGTTTCAAGTTCCATAGTCACATCTGCATCCTGTTTAATGTTATGTATTTATTAACGTTTTCAACCTTTCTGGAGTTTCTCTAAGGCGAATATTTCTGCTATTTAGCAAGAATTTATTTCCCGCCTTGTCTACTTTATTTTGCCTTGTCTACTAGTGTTGGTGTGTTTGTCTTTTTGTAGTTCATAGTGTGACGTAATCGGGAAGTATTTTTTTTTCAAATAGTGCTTACCATGGCAACTAATATTTGATAAAAAAATGTTTAGTCATTTTAAATAATCGGATTATTTTAAAGATACGATGTATTAGTCCTGACATTCAAGTGATATGTATACAAAATAAAAGTACGAGTATTAAATTCGTTTGAAAAAATCATATAAGTTGATGATTACTTTTACGCAATAGAATAGATTTCTGCAGGAGACAATTGAAAGGGTTTCAAAGGGATCACAAAAATAAATACGAAAAAAATAAGAAGAATGAACAAAAATTAATTAGAAGTTGGATTTCAGTGTCAATTGATAATTGCCTTGTTCCATTATCACGAATGTGCATTGTTTTTTTATCCGTTATTAAAAATGCGTATTTTCATCAATGGACAAAATTAATTAAAGTTTAATTAGATGATATAAAACAGCCATCGTTTTCTTTAATAACTTGTTTGGTTTAAAAGGTTTCTTGTGTCACAGGGGATGACAGTTCCGAAACTTTGTTACCATCTTCGTTTGGCTTATTTGCTAGAATAGTGTCTGCTCTTTTAAATTATCATTATCGCCTCTTTCGGAAACAGGGAACTAATGTATCTGTTCATTCCCCATTTTAGGATGGGTTTATGTTTTTTTGGACTGGGACACCATTATTCGCCAGGAGAAACGACGGTTCTACACAGGTAAATGTTGTTACCATCCAAAGTTTTAGTACCTTACTTTTCCACACGTAACACTTCTATCGGGTGTCTAACATTAAGTTTGCTGGGATTAAAATAAATGTGAATATTTGTCTGCGGCTAATAAGCGTAAGGTATCACAGGTTGTAGGAAAGGTGATTGTGCTACTTACGCATTTAATTTGATATGTTAATTGGCCTTGGAAAAATATGTTAAAAAGTGGATGTTAAATAAATGCCATAAGGAGAAAGCAGTTTGTTTTACAAACTGTACACCTATTTTGGTATGCCTATGTTATACGTATAGGGTCAGATTAAGTAACCAAACATGTGTTTAAATGTGTTTAAGTTTATAATAATAAAGTTACTACATATATTTTCTCAATTTGTTCATTGTGTAATTAATAGTATACTTCAATGAAGAAGTTTTAGAGGGTAATGATCACGCCAATATTTGGTGACTAGATAAAAGTTCAACAGAATACTACCATTCATTAGTGAGAAATGATACCTAGCCAAAGAGGAACTAGGATCGAGTCTTCTCAAATTAGATGTTTAACGAATGTTAGCGGTGTTCTAATTACCTCCACAATAGAGGGGTAGATGCAAATATTTTTCATTTAGGAATTTTCAATTTGTTAGCCGTAACAGACTTAATAAAAATATAAACTTCCGTGAATTTAGTCTTTCTCAGAATAAGGGATTAACTTTGTGGAATGACTCTAAAGAAATAATGTAGTTGTGTTTGGGTGGGACGACAGTGACATGCATGGTCTAATAAATGAAATGTAATTGTGCAAGGGGCCTACAGAAATAAACTTGGAATAAAACAACGTTATATAAATTTAGATGATTGTTATAGGACACATATAACAATATATTTGAATGTGAAGTGCTCGGTGTTTATGCCGTAGAGGGGAGTAATACGTGGTGGCGAAATGACATGCCGAGTGTCATGTTTTTAATTATTATTGACGTGTCGCTTAATGAAGGCCGATATATATATATATAAGTCCTCCCCTTCATGTAATAATGACATAGGGCATGTAATTACCGGTAATTTAGCGATAGTAAAAAATCCTAAGTTGAGAAAGCTCCTTACAAAAGGTCCAAACTACAGAGAACCTAAATGTTTAAATTATACAAAATGTATAAAAGAAATAAATAAAGCATTAGAAACCTTTAGTATATCCATGGCAAAAAAGCACAAAATATTAGATTCCACATTTGACGCATGGAAAAATAATATACTTAGATTCGTAAATAAAAAGGTCGAACGTTTAAAAATGTTAAAACATCCTAAAAAGACGAATCCTCTCCTTAGAAATTCACAAATAATTATGGACCTTCAAATACTTCAAAATAAATTTGTAATAGTTCCTATTGATAAGGCAGCAAATAATATAGCTTTTATATGTAAAAAATATTACATACAACGATTATTGTCAGAAGTAGGAATTATAGGTATAGCATCAGATACTTATAAAGTAAGTAATTGTGAAAAAGAAAGTATTATTCTAAATAACACCATTATTTGTGAAAAATTAGGACTAAAATTAGATGAGAAAAATAATAAACTTCCATGTATGTATTGGATACCGAAAATGCATAAAAAACCAGTTGGGGCCCGTTTTATTGTTGCCTCCAAAATGTGTATTACTAAACCCTTGAGTAAGGCTATATCAAATGTGTTTAAATTAATAATTAATCAGATAAATAATTTTCATAATAAAAGAAAGTTCTATAGTAATATAAACCTATTTTGGGTAGTAAATAATTCATATCCAATAAAAGAAAAACTAGATCATATAAATTCCCGTAAAAAGGCTAAGTCAATTTCTACATATGATTTTAGTACCTTATATACTAAAATACCACATAATGAACTAATTAAAGAATTAGGTAACATTATAGATTTAGCTTTTGCCGGAGGTAAAGGTAAATACATAGAATTTTCAAAATCTAAAGCCTTTTGGTGTAAGACTAAAAACAGTAAAACTAGTACTTCAAAAAAATGGCCTTAAAATACTTATAAGTCACCTGATTAAAGAAAGTTATTTTAAAATAGGAAATAATACACTAATACAAACAATAGGTATTCCTATGGGTTTGGACCCTGCCCCCTTTTCGGCAAATCTCTATTTACATAGATATGAATACATATATATGTCAGCATTAATAAAAAATGATATATCTAGAACGTATAGTTACCACGGCTGCAGGAGGTTTATTGATGACCTGGTCTGTATAAATGATAGAGAGGAGTTTGAAAATACTAAACATTTAATATATCCTAGGGAATTAAAATTAAATTGTGAACATACAGGAATACATGCTACCTTTCTAGATTTAGATATAAAAATTGAGGATGGTAGATTTATTTATAAAATGTTTGATAAAAGAAATTCTTTTCCCTTTCATATCGTTCGTATGCCGCATAAAAGTAGTACCTGTCCTATGTATATATTTTATGGGAGTATAATGTCCGAATTTCTAAGAATAGCCCGCGTTACTTTAAGGTTAATGGATTTTATACCTCCAGTCACTTCATTAGTAATAAGAATGCTTAAACAAGGTGGAGATAAAAATAAAATATTTAGACAGTTAAATAAGGCAATAACACGCTATCCTGACGCTTTTAAATTATATGAAATAAATCAAAAGAAATTGATAAAAGAAATCCAAAATTCTACTATAAAAATGTATAACATATGTAAATAGTCCATGATAAAATAAATAAATAAATGTATATATATATATGTATATATGAAATATTTTTATAAATATATATTTTTAATTTTAAAACATTTGTAGACAAAGAAAATAACCAAGGGAAAAAGGGGGGGGGGGTTATTATAATGGAATCATCTAACTCTATGAAATAGATGTTCTGTAAAATAGTAAATACCCACTTTGAAAGGAACAACACAGGTAAGGAAACTATATTTTAATACTTTAGAAAAACAAATCTGGAGGCAAAACTAAATCTAATATTTGTAAACTTTTTAAATGAAAAAATAATTATTAAATAGGGAGGTGGTGTCTGATCAACACTGCTGGGATGCCATGATAAAGAAATACTGTTTTGTTTTTAAAATCCCGAAACAGTTTTCATGGTAAACAACTGACGATCCCTTATATATAAAAACATATATAAACATATATTTATATTAGAGTATATTCTTGGAAGTAAACTAAAATAGTGGTTGCAGTAGATTGATTGACTTACTAGACTAAAATCTTTCAACAAATTTTTTTTTTTTTCTCCCAGTTTTGAAGGTTAAAAGAACTTCCGAGACTATATATATATATATATATATATATATATATATATATATATATAGATATATATATATAATGAGTTTATATGTGAGTTTATTGAACGTTTTACATTATTTGATTTGATTTATTTATTGTTGTAATAATAAACATAAACATTTCACTTCATCGATTGCTGACGCATCTCACGACTGGACAACTTTCTCAGCTCTTTCAATTTCTCGTATTTGGACTGTCACTCTTCACCTGGATTAATCTTCAGTCAACCTTCTGGACTTATTTCCTGATTATGTTTTTTAAAATGTATGACTTTGATTGATTGTATAGATTTAACAAAAAAGTGTGTTTTTGGGTTGATATATTTGATGTTATATAATTTTATGTA
This sequence comes from Sepiola atlantica, assembly GCA_963556195.1. Taxonomy (NCBI): domain Eukaryota; kingdom Metazoa; phylum Mollusca; class Cephalopoda; order Sepiida; family Sepiolidae; genus Sepiola; species Sepiola atlantica. The sequence goes on from OY744516.1 coordinate 226,476,394, forward strand.
TTCTTGTATATATTTTTATATATTTTCAAAGTGTACTTTTATCACCTGTAGTAGTATAACTGCGGTAATGGTCCTCTGAGGAGAAGAATTATCTTTGAAAACTCATGAGCTTAGGACTATAAGATACTTTGCTTGAACCGTGAATTATAATAAAATGTAATTGGCACCTTATTTTATTACTTCATTTCATATCATAATAGTATATATATATATATATATATATATATATATATATATATACGCTAACGTTTATATATATATATATTATTATGTATTCAAATACCGCCACTCCTTTATGTGTTCAACATTCTGGTAAGTTAATTTGCGAACCACTATTAGAACTAATGCAATTCGTTCAATAAATGTTTACACAACTCTTGACAGCTGACATTGTATATGAAAACTAACATTTTCATTCCTTGATGGAGTAGCAGATAGAACCTTTAATCCCGACACCTCAGTCGAGTTTAAGTCTTTGCGGGACGAATTTCCATGTCTAGCTACACTAAAAACTGTGATACAGCGACAAATAATGCTTGCATATACTACTATAAATCATACCCTAGAAGAATAAAAATTTCATGACATAATCAATATTATGTAAACATGTTCCGAAAACTTAAACATCAACGAAAACAAAAAAATGCTTAA
>OY744516.1:226482044-226522044 GCA_963556195.1 Sepiola atlantica
GTTTCAAATAATGAAGTGTTACGTGATTTTGAATAAACGTTAAAATAAGAATAATACACTAAAAAGCACACCTTTATTTAATGTGCGTTATATTCATCAGCCTGACGAATATAAACAAATTGTTGATTGATCTTAAGTTAATTTAGCCGAATTATTATCTCCATATTAATACAGGTGTCGAAGGTTAGTGTGAAGAATTGGAAGTGAAAGGAGAAGAACATAGGAGGATGGAAACCTAAACGAAAGAGAGTAAAAAGAAATAAAAGTAGAATTGGGAAAGAAAAGGAACTGAGTTTCCTTAAAGAAGATGAGCACTTCCATTTAATCCATGTTATATTTGTTTTAATAATATATAGCTAGCATTTATATATTCGGTTGGTAGATTAACAGGGAACAACTATTTATTTGACACATTTATAGGTCATTTGAATTGTATGTTAATTAAAATAATTTCAATATGATCATTATTTCACAGCAAATCTGAGTATAAACTTGATATCAAATTGTTACAAAACTATGTTTAACAAATTATAAATGTGATGTCTCTATTAATCCTTGAATTAGGAACTTCTTAAAATATTTTTGATTTCAGTTGAAGATGGAAATCTCTGCCTGAGATCGTGTCGAACAATATACTTAAAAAGAATCATTCCGTCTTTTCTGTTTCATGGACTCTTGAAAATAAAAGGAAACATCAACTCTGACCGATTCTAATATAAGTACTCCATGGTTTGATGACCAGTAGCGCTGGTTTTAGTCTCGATACATATGGAATTACACATAAGTGGGATTGACAAAAAAAATTTTTCTAAATTTATTCGAAGCGCTATTTTGGAATAAAAAATGGCATGATTGTTTGACTTGATCTAAATATAACTGATAAAATGTGAATATATAAGAAAATGAATTAACATTTAAATTCTCGCATTGTAAATATATAGTAAAATCAATCTTCATGTACAGATAGCACTAGATATAACGATGTAAATAAGACGATGCACTTACTTTTACTGCATGGAAATATACTTTCTTACAGTATAATATAGCATTATATCTGCAGGTCGATAACAGTTGTTTACAACGTACACCTAGGTGTCTTAATGTATATATATATATATATATATATATATATATATATATATATATATATACCATCGCAAAGTATATGATAGCTAAGCATGTGGAAGAAGAGAAACTTCGACCTTTTAACGTTAGAAGTTGTAAACTATTTGTTATCATCAGTTTTATTTTGAAATAGAAGTTAAATAAGTTGACATTATTGCCTTGCGGAACGTTACATATTTATCTAATCAGTTGCCTTTTTACGGTCGGATTGCTCGTTTTACTGCATTCAATTCGGTACATACCCACTCCCTTATTGTGGCTACAGAAACCGCCTAAGGTTTACCTATCTAGAATCCTTGTTTATTTGTAAGGGAAGGCTTGTGTACTCATAGCAGGAAAGGACCTCTTAAGTATAAAAACATATATATTCTTTTATTCGATGCGGAGAATCGCTGTGAGGTAATTATTTCATCGATTAATAGCCACGAGTAAATGCTATTCGAAACGTAACGAAAAATCAATTGTCATTCCTGGCGTTCCGCTTAGTAAGATATTGGCATGTTGGTGATTGGCTGAAAGCGATTATTCTTTAAAAACCTCTTCTTCTATTTTAGTTGGAGGTGGAAATCACTGACCGGGTTCGTTTTTTAAACAATTTACACAAAGAGGAGTCTTACGTCTGTTCTGTTCCATGAACTCTCAATATAAAAGGTAAAATAAACGCTGGCATATATAAATATTAGTTATCCGTGGTTTGACGATCAGCATCGAAACATCATTCACTTGCTTTAGTCCGGATAAGTATAGAACAACGCATAGTTTAGATTGACAAATAATATATAACTTGGGAAACTGATACAAATTATTTTTTCTTAAATGAATCCAAAGTTAAAGGGTCCGTCGCTGTTTAAGGGAAAATATTTAATTTACAAAGAAAAATATTATTAGGTTGTTTTGTTTATCATTTTATCTTCGTTTGCAAATTAATGGTTAAAAAAATTACTTTAAAATCTGCATTTGAAATCGCTGAAAATATATCGTAACTTTATTCGCCCACATAAAACTCGATAAAACTGTTAGGGCAACCTAAATAAATATATTTATTTACCCTTGAATAAAAAGAAAGTAATATCGCTCTTGAGTATAGGACGTCGTCTAACATTACAGTTAAAAAGTAAACAGAACGGCTTACACGATGAGACTAAGCATCTCGCGTTCAGCTGTTTTTTTAACATTTCATTTCATCGGTGTTTTGTGAAATAAATTTGTTAAAAGTTCTACTTCGTCCTTTCTTAATTTTCAAGATATTATCAAATCGATAACAACGTGTAAACATCAGACTTAACTAAATCCAACATAAAACTAATACAACACTTAAAAAGCTAACATGAAACTAATATGAAACTAAAAAAGATAACATGAAACTAATATCAAACTTAAAAAGCTAACATAAAACTTATATGAAACTAAACAAGCTAACATTAAACTAATATAAACTAAAAGATCTAAAGTTAAACTAATATAAAACTAAAAAAGCTAACATTAAACTAATACAAAATTAAAAAAGCTAACATGAAACTAACAAAAACTACAAATGCTAACAGGAAACTTATATAAAAAAAGAAAGAAAAGATTAAACTAATATACAACTTACAAAGCAAACATGAAACTAATACAAAACTAAAAAAGCTAACATGTCACTAATATAAAACTAAAAAAGCTAAATTAACCTAATATGAAACTAAAAAAGCTTACATGAAACTAATATAAAACTAAAAAAGCTAACATGAAACTAATACAAAACTTAAAAAGCTAACATGAAACTAATATAAAATTTACAAGCTAACATGAAACTAATATGAAACTAAAAAAGCTAACATGAAACTAATATAAAATTTACAAGCTAACATAAAACTAATATAAAACTAAACAAGCTAACATAAAACTAATATAAAATTTACAAGCTACCATGAAACTAATATGAAACAAAAAAGCTAACATGAAACTAATATAAAATTTACAAGCTAACATAAAACTATTATAAAACTAAAAAACCTAACATTAAACTAATATACAATTAAAAAATCTAACAGGAAATTAATATAAAACTAAAAAAGCTTACATGAAACTTATATCAAACTAAACAAGCTAACATGAAACTAATATACAACTTAAAAAGCTGACGTGAAACTAATATAACACTGATGATGATGATGATAGTGATGATGATGATGATGATGATGATGATGATGATGATGATGATGATGATGATGATGATGATGATGATGATGATGATGATGATGATGATGAAAAAAAAGAAAGAAATGAAGACAAGAGCAGACACAAAATTGGAACTATGCAAATGACTGCATTTCGAACACGCGGACAAATTGTACAAACTTAAACCAGGCACAGTACTGGAAAATTAAAATCAGAACATCCTCTGTGACATGGAGGTGCAAACAGATAGACTCATACAAGCAAGGAGATGTAATTATAGTCAAAATGAAGAAAACACACTGCCAAATCGTAGATGTTGCCGTTCCAGCAGACCATATAGTGAAGTTCAAGGAGACAGAAAAACGAAATAAATACCCAGAACTATATAACACCAATAATCGTAGGCGCACTAGTAACAGTCCCCAAAAACTTGAAAAAAGACTTGGATAAATTAGAATCAAAAGGAATCATTGAGATCATACAAAAGAAGAGTAATGATTAAAACTGCTGCACTCTTAAAGGAAATCTTCGATGGTGGCAACTTACCCTCATAAGCGACGAACGATAACCAGTTACAATAGGAAGAAAACAAAACTACAGGTAGAACACCACCACACGGACTAAAGAACAGAAACTGCAAGACATATATGAATTGCCCTACTGAAAAAAGTAATGGCACACGCCTCGGCTGATGCCACACAGAGCAGTCGTGAAAGGTCAAGGATGATGGGAAGACCGAACAGGTAGAGCACTAACACGATCTCCACTAAAAGAGTGCAGAGAACACTGGGACCTTGGGGAGGCTTATTGCCCCCCAAATCCCAAAGGATACTAATGGTCGTTACCAGTGAGAAATTAATGGTAGGCGGTTGTTGCAATACCGCAAGGTTATTTGCGGGTGTTATCGAAAAGAGGTTGAGAGTAGTGAACATTTGTGAAGACATGTTGTCACTCAGACTCCAGGGAAAACCGTCTGTTATTGTCAGTGAGCAATCGCTTACGATGACTTGTGTGATAACTCCTAGTGAGCACATAATAATAATAATAATAATAATGCTGATAATTTATATCGACATATATTCATTTATATATATATATACATATATATATATATATATATATATATATATATATATATATATATATATATATATATCATATTTTAAATGGTCTTATCTATGAAAACAGATATGACTTTTTTTTTATCGAATGAATTGAATATATGTTATTCAACTCAAAATATACATATTTCTGCACGTTTTCATGAATACCGCGACATTAGTTTTAACATTAAACGTAAATTATACTATTTAATATATCCAGTAAATGCAATCTTCATATATTTTATATTGATGGTGTTTCTAAGAAATGTCGCACACACAAATTTGTCGCGGCATCACTCTCTGGCCTATATTGGCCTTTATCTGTAAAAAGCAACGTTTTGAATTTCGATCGATTTCTTCGAGTTCTTGTATATTATCCTGATTACTTTTGATTTTTTAAGTTAAATAAAGAGAGACTGGAATGAGTATGTGTTTATGCTACGTACTGTTAATAATAATAATGATGATGATAACAATAATTATAAAATAATAATAATAATTTTCGAAAAACACAAAATCCTCTGGGATATGGATATACAAACAGATAAACTCATACAAGCAATGGTACACCTTATGTTACTATAATCGACAAAAAGGAAACATCTTGTAAAACAGAACAAGTCAAAGAACTGAAAGGAATATGGAGCATGAAGAAAGTTAGTATAATATCAATAATCGTCGGAGCACTGGAAACAATCCCCAAAAAACTGGAGAAAAGACTGGGAGAAACTAGAATCAAAGGAACCATCGAAACCATACTACTGACGACAATGATAAAAACAGCTGCAATCTATAGGAAAATCCTCGAATGCGGAAACCAACCCGCATAAGCTACAAAGGGTAACGAGTCACAAGGAATTTACAAGAGGGAGAAAACAAAACCAGGCGAATAACACCACAACACGAACCAAGGAACAGAAACTGCAAGAATCATCACTTCATAATCTCCTCTCCTTGACACCAAATAAAATATTTGTAGAGGGTCGAGGATGATGAGAAGACCGAAGAGGGACAGCACACTCCAGACTCCAGACCTCCACTGGAAAAGTGCGGAGAATACTGGGACCTTGGGGAGGCTTATTGCAACTCAAACCCCAGAGAATACCAATTGTCCTTACCAGTAAAAAATCAATGGTAAGAGGTTGTTCGATCCCGCATCGTTATCGAAAAGGGGTGAACAATACTGGAAATCTGGGAGGCTTGTTGTCACTCAGACTCCAGGAAATACCACTGGTTGTTGTTGGTGAGCAATCACTGACGATTATCTGTGTGAAAACTCCTAGTGAGTACTACTACTCCTCCTCCTCCTACTACTACTACTACTACTACTACTACTATTACTACTACTACTACTAATAATAATAATAATAGACAAATTATATATAAACAAACTTGACTCTTAAATCGATCAATCTCCAAACAGTACACAATTAAAAAAATATTTTCATAGCACTGTCCGTCTCCAATACTAATACAATAACGAACTTCATTACATTTGGCAACGTGTACGTCGACGTTTTCGTCCATATTAATCATTAAAATTAATGTCGGTTTTAGATGATGACATATTTAAATCTCAGTGATTTCGCGTTATGTACCGATGTTGGCTATTCAAAATATGTGTCAATACAAAGACAAGTAAAAGTCGATTACTTCCATGAACTGTATCCAATAATGTCTTATTTGACCTATTTATGAAATATAAAAATAAAAATCTTTGAGAAATAGCTAGAAAAGCAGTATCATGGTAATTATAGTCGAATACATTATCATAATTAAGGTGCAAATTTGGAAGAAACAAATCAGAATTTTACATCATTCTGTTATATAAACTGCCAATCTTTAAAAACGTATTTTCGTAGCATTTTCTTGTATTTCGTATGTGCAATTGAACGAATGCTTCTAATGGTTTTGAGCGTGTACGAAACAGAAACACTTCCGATCGAAATAAATTTCGTCAAAACAGAGGGAGACAAAAATAAAGGTGCTTTCGTCCGACGATTAATTTTAGAAGCTTTTGTAAGACTTTTCAACGATATCTCACTGGTTAAATTCGTATTGAAGTGGTTGATTCATTTCGAGGACGTGATTTTGTTTGTTTCAGCAAAATTATCATTGAAATATAAATTGGAGATGTTTTCTTGATTCCATCGGTGAAAACAGTGCACGAGAGAGTATTGATTTACTCCTCTCCAGGAGTTAGGCACAAGGCCAGTTTTTATCTTACTCCCACAAGTAAGATGTGACCCAAGGTCGGGTCAGGAAAGTGGGGTTTAAAAATTGCCTGGTCAGCCCCGTCGCATTCCCCGGTAGGGGCGCCTCAGGCAGTAAGCAATAAACTTACTCCTTCCCAAAGAGGGGAGGCGAAGTCTGTCTAGAACTGCACAGGACAGACCCATAGACCGGCGTAAATCAAGCCCCGAAGGCCAAGACAATACCAGTCTATGGGGTGCAGTATCCATCAGAACAGATACTACACTTTGATCTTAGCCAAAAGGCCAACGAGAGAGTAGATGAGTAACTAATGGGAAATAAAGCCTAATGAGAAAAATATAATGTTCGTAAAAATCTGCTAATAGTGGAAGAATAGTTATGTTCGTAAGTCGTAAATAATTAAATGCCAAATATGTAAATACATAGAAAAATACATAGAATTTAAGGTTGAATTTGACAGTGTTTAATTTATGTCTTGTTTACTGACGGGAAACAATTCCTCCGTAATCAGGTATGAACATGAAGATCCGGATTTTATGAAGACTCTCGGCCAGGGATTCAAGGTAGGCGTGCGATGGTGTGGGGATGTGGAAATGAAATGAAGACATTGAAATGTAGAGACACGCCCGACGAGAAGCTGCGTGTGCCCTGAGATCACCGGGATGCTGCTGATAATTCTCTTCCAATTAATTCTCTCCTTTCGCTGTTGTTATCTTTTCATTTAAGATCAATTAAAGACAGTCTGTTGACAATAAACATTGGAACCGCACTCTTTAAACCGCGTTCAATTATCTGAAACGGTAATGATAGAGTGAAGGACGAACGGTTTCAAATAGTTGAGGTTACTGCAAATGTCTACGTTCGTTATTCATTAAAACAGCTAATCTATAAAATTGTCTATCCGTTAACTGCATTTTGGTTATTGAAATGCATAGATTTGATATTCGATGGAAATAATATCTTGTACTTTGCCTATGCAAATTGACGTAATATTGGTTCATATTTTTTATTTTTATTTAAAGAGGTATGTGAAACTGTATCCGTGCTATCACTGCACCGGGCGTGATCGTCCGCACTCGTACCAGTCCAAATATGTTGTGCGATCTAGTGAGTGCTACAACAAAGATATCTCATCCCAAGTAAAAAAAATAGGTTCGGTGTATCACAACTTTATTTATTGGAGATCACGAAAGATACTCGTGTTCTCAGATTGAATGGCAGACTCGCAAAATGAGATCTTTCATCCCGGCGAAATAATGTAGAAGTTCGATCAAGACAACCCTTTACCTAAGAGCCGCAAACTGGCCCATCCTGCCTGGAGAAACACCCAGCATAAACATCTCGCCAGAGTTCCTCTCATGCTCTAAGGTCCAGACCTTATCCTTCAAATCTTTTCAGTATATTTTCTCTTCAAATCTTTTGGATTCCAGTCTTTATCACTTGTCACAATTCGACGACCCACAGGCTGAACACTAGATATATCCATTACAGATAACTATCATATAGCCCTCTCAGTGGAGGGAGTCTTATCATAGAGACAATCTAAGAAAATGAATTTCTGGTCTCAAGAGTATTCTTTGTAATTAAGAGGCAGTTATTTCTTTACAAACCTTCTCACTCCCTGCTGACTAGTTGACAAATGAGTTAACTGAATGTGTCAAAGCATGCATTGACGCCTACGTCCCCATGCGAAACCTATTTAGCAAGCCCCACTCTCCCCAATGGTTCACCTCGAAATGTGCAGCTGCCATTGTTGAGAGGCAGTAATCATTACCTAAATTTGGCCGCCATAAGTAAGCTACTAATAGACATACATTCATAGAGTCAAGAAATAGTCGTAAGGCTGTTATAGGTAAAGCAAAGAAAAGGTATACTTAGTTAAGAAAAAAACGTATTCAGTTAGAGAAACAATGTACTCGCGATTTCTGAAAAATTTACAATAGTGTGGTAAACACTGCTCATTCCTCTACTATCAAACCACAATGATGTCGTGTGCACGGCAACTTACAAGGCTGAACTACTTGCCCAGCGTTTCGCCTCTAACTAACCTTTGAACTTGGAACATCACCCCTCCCTAAATTCCTATTGTGGAACAAAACAACACTTGATAATCTGGTCATAATCTCATGCCAGGTCAAATACATCATAAAAACCTTGACACCTCCAAAGTAGGTGGGCCTGATCTTATACCTGTAATAGTAATAAAGAAATTATCTGCTGAGCTGGTTCCTGTCCTCTTGAAACTCTACAATAAATGTCTAGCTGAATCTTGCTTCCCCGATAGCTGGAACATTGCCTTTGTGGTACCGATCTACAAGAATTCTGGGGATAGAACTGATCCTCATAACTACCGCCCAATCAGTTAACTTCCTGTCTATGCTAAAATCTTTGAATCTTTAATCAATCTAGCGATAGTCTGACAGTTAGTTAATGCTAAACTTCTTTCTAACCGCCATTATCGATTTAGACAAGCACGATCTACTGCAGACATCCTGACCCTCATCTCTGAACGCATGTATCATACACTCGACAAGGCAGGTGAAGCTAGGACAGTAGCGCATTATATATCCAAGGCCTTTGATAAGGTATGGCATAAAGGGTTTCTGCTGAAAATACGCTCATACGGTATTAATGGGCAATTACTTAATATAATTTAATCCTTCTTGACGAAAAGAAAGATCAAAGTTGTCCTCGGTAGCTGTTCATCTTAAGCAACACGACATAAATGCTTCTGTACCCCAAGGATCTAACCTTGAACCCTTTATTATTCCTGATCTTCATAAATGATCTCGCTGGTGACATTAAGTCTAAGATTGGTTTATTTGCTGACGACATCACGCTTTACTCTCGTCATGCGGGCAAAACAGACGCGATCATATTACAGACAATTGCTGAATCCTTAGAAAATGACCTCCAGGCTATAGTGTATTGGGGTCATAAATGATTCGTATCTTTTAATGCCGCAAAGACCAATCTACTTTCCTTCAATAACAACAAGAAACCTCTCCAACCACCGATTGTCGTGGAAAATAACACTCTACCTGAGAGTTCAACATTCAATCTCCTCAGCCTGACCTTCACAGGTCACATGAATTGGAACAAATATATTGAATACATTGTCAAGGCTTCAGCAAAGAAAGTGGACTCCCTCTACCGTGCTAGTAAACTCCTCACACTTGACATTATCCTGTATCTTTACAAAGCCACCATCCACCCATGCATGGAGTATTGTTGCCACATCTGGGCTGGTTCATCATCTACTAGTCTCTCCCTCCTTGACAAGGTCCAAAAATGAGTCGCATACTTAATATGGCCCTTACTGTCAACCAAGCTCCAGCCCCGGTCCCATCGCCGCAATGTAGCATCCTAGTGCTTGTTTTACAAATACTTCAATGGATTTTGCTCCGATGAACTGGCTTCTCTTGTGCCCCCTCAACGTACATCTACTAGACCAACTCGACAATCAGCTAAACTCCATTCATTGACTGTGGAGGTCCCTAGATGCCGGAGAGACTTCTACTCCAATTGCTTTTTTCACCGTGCTGCTGGCCTCTAGAACTCCCTCCCTACCGATGTTTCCCCGACAGTATCGACATGCAGAGGTTTAAAACTATTGTAAACAGACATCTCGCTGCACAACTCCTAACTTAGAATGACGCCCTAAACCTACTTCCTAATTCTCAATAGCCCTTTACGTCTAGAGTGACGTCCTGCCTTGTTTGGGCTGAAATATCATAAAAAAGAAATAAGATTATGTGTAGTCCTAAATCCGCCCCGTTCCTTCCATTATCTAGCATCTATTATTTGACCTGTGTGTCATACGTATGCACCACTACAAAAATGCGACCTGATGCATTTTAACAAGCCCCTGAAATCTTGTTTATTTAAGTATGGTTATTTAAAACAAATTGTATACATTCTCTAAGTGGCATATTTAGCCAATAGGTAAATGTAACTTTGTTTTACTGGATGTTTATATTTTACATTATGATGTTCTTAACTTTTACATGATATGCTCTATTAAGTAGTCTCTCCTGACGAGTCACCCCTCTTGATGTCCGATTGATATGGTGGTATATAGATATATGGAAGAATAATACTGACATACAAGACACTGGTTCAAAAAGATTCAAAACGTTTCAGACAATAGATTATTCGTTGGGATAATTTCGTCATAACAGACGCCAGGCACGTAGAGAGAAAGGCGAGATCGGCGATGAGGCAGTCAACGACAACAACGTAACCCTCTTGTTTCATCCAACCACGGAATTTCAACCAGCAAGAATCTGAGACTTTCATAAACCGCTTGAAGGGACCGACACAATATGGTTTAATTGAACAGGTTTGTGTTCAGCGGAACATGAGCGACAGAAACCGGTAAGAGGAGACACTGCTTCTAATAATTGTTATATCTCCTTAACCAGTGTATTTTAATAATAACTAAAAAAAAATGTATAACATCGTCAAGCATAACATTTACTATAGACATATCAGCGTTATTTCTGTCTCCGTTAAATGCTATATGGGCAATCAGGTCGCTGAATATATAAATCAAAGAAGTTTAGATATGCATACTGCAACGTTTTTTTAAGGAAAGATTATCAGACATGTTTCCGTAAATAAACTTATGTTTTCAACTTTACTATTATTATATTTATTTCTCAATAAAAATATTAAATAAATGGACAATTGTTAGTCTTTTCTAACTACAACCTAATTTAAGTTCTACTAAAAGGCTGCCATGAGTTCGTGTCGCAAGTACAATGAGCAGGACTAAGATTTATTCCTAAAATGTTTTACTAAATGTTTTACAAAGCAATTATTTCAATCATTTTTTTATCATTATACGAAATACAACAAAGTAAATACGTCCTTTTCCATAAATTAATATTGCAATAGGAAATATCATCTTACCGAAGTATCAAACGTTCAAACAGAAAATATGAATTGCCACAAATACATAGAAGACCTTGCCAGGGCTGCTGCAATGAAAGTTGCTCCGTCTACCTTGCTAGAAAACTCCTCGCATCTGCCAGTATCTACAAAACTACTATTCTCATATGCATCGAGTATTGTTCTCACATCTGGGCTGGTGCATCAACTACTAGTATCTCCCTCTTAGATAGGGTGCAAAAACTCTAATATAATAGACCCCTCGCTGTAAATATTGAATTCCTGTGCTTGTTTTACCATTACTTCAACGCAATGTTCTACGACGAACGTGTTGTTCTAGTGCCCCCCTCGACGTAAATACACCCAACAAACCAGACAATTAGCTAAATATGATACCTTCACTGTGGAAGTCGTTACATCCTTCTACTCTCATAGTTTTTTTTTCCTCGAACTGATAGTCTTAGAAATTCCCTCCTTGCTACCTGTTTCTCTGACCGTACTAATTTGCATTAATTTAAATGAAATGTGAACAAGTATCCCGCTGCATAAGTTATCACTTAAGGTGACCCCTACAATCTGGCCTATAAGTCTGAGTAACTTTTTACGTCACAGTTGTCAATGTGCCTTGTTTTGGGGTTAATTGAACCGACAAAATTTCAAACTAGCTGTACCTACTTGAGGTCTTTACTTTCACTTTTCGCTTTGCACTTTTAGATCAACAACTTATTATTAAAAATATATGCATTTTAGGATAGATACTGTAATGCAAACTCCTTTGAAACAAATCTATTTTGTAATAAAAAATGATTGCATTTTGAAATTTATTTGCAACAACCAATATGGCGATCTCAATTTCTTTTATTGTAAATGTTGTGGTTGTAAGGTTGAACCACAATTAGTGAGGAATACAATGAAGACGCAAACAACAAGGAGAATGCAATAATAAGTGTATTAAAGCAAAGGTATATTTACAGTATGTACAAATGAAGGTGTCGAGTCAGAGAGTCTTGGTGGGAGGACATGTACGCTCTTCGGCGTCACTTCCGGTGGCATTTAGATAACACACACTAAGGCCAACCTAGGCTTGCCATTTATAGTGTAACGTTATTCGTATATGCAAATGAGTGGTTGCCACCACAACACCCCCTCTTAAGATTTGAAGTCACAAAGATTTCAATATCTTTTTCTTTTTGGGTTTACCATCAATGGTTCATTAAATTTTCTTTTCCTACCTGATCTTCGGGGTTCAGGTGTATATTGAGGCGGTTCCAAATTAAAGGATTCGTATATGACATCTATGGTTTCCTCCTCTTCGACTGTTGTCGTATAATCATCATCTTGGATATGACGCTTTTTTATCTGATTTAGGTGCCTTTTATGTATACTCTTTAATCATATATGTACACTCACCAATGCGTTTATCCACTACTCCACATTCCCAGTAAGATGTGTTATTCTTGTAGCACTTAAAATATACTCGATCTCCCGATTTATATTTCTTTCTTCTCGTGTGTGTAGTGTTTCGGATAATTGCCTGTCTTGGCAACAGTTTATCAAACGTTGATTTTACCTTTCTGGCAAACATTAGATCAGCTGGTGATATGTTTGATGGTGTACTAGGATGTGGTGTAATCCTATAAACTTGCAAGAATTGTTGCAAAGCTTTTTCTGTTGGTGTTCCCTTGGTATAGGGTAATGGTGATCTTTTAATAGGGAGTTGACCCCGGTCGAAAAATCTGCGCACACTCTAACTTAGTCATTCTTTTTCCTTACGTATACGGTGGGAGCTGCCCACTCGCTGTGTTCTATTTTTGATAGAATTCCTGTCTGTTCCAATCTATCTAATTCTTTATTAATTTTTTCCAACCCAGCGAACGGAACGTTTCGCTTTTTTCTAAAAATTGGGCTGGCGTTTTCTTTAAGTTCAAACGAGGCCTTGAATTTATTACAGCGACCTAAGTTAGCCGTGAATGCTTCAGGAAATAATTCTTTTAAATCGTCTTTTATATTTACTGTTGTTGGAGAAGAACATTCTATTTTTTTACAGAATGTATTGATTGGCTTATCCCATAGACCAAATTTCTCAATTAAATCTATTCCAAACAGATTTTCACTATTTTTCAGTACGAATACTTTTTAATTTCTTCGTAATCCCTTTTAATTTTATCGGAAGAACAACTTCTCCTTCAAATTTTATACCCCCACCAGTTACCGTCCGGGCTGATTTACTCGTTTTCATCATGGTTGGTTTTTTACCCAACTTTTTCCATGTATTCAGGTTTATAATACAAATATCGGAGCCGGAGTCGAGTTGTAACTTTATTGGTGTTTTAAATATTTCCACTTTTACGTATTTTCGCCGATCTTTGTCTAATTTTGTATTTGATTTTGTTTGCTGTACTCTCTTTCTGGTGTAATCTTTATATCTGCAGCAATCGCTTTTGTGTCCCACCTTCTTACAAATGTAGCATTTTTTCTTCTTATAAGGACAATCTGATTCCCAATGCTTTTCTGCACATCTCTTACAGTTATATCTAGGAAGAGGCTTGTTATATTCTGTCCTATATTTATGGTTATTAGGATTGTAATATCCCGTTCCATTTTGATTGCTTTTCTTTGTAAAGTTCTTGGTAGGTGTGTATGGTTTTCTAACTTTTCTTACATATGCCACTCCGGATTCTTCTATATTTTTTGAATCCTTTTTTAGTGTAATGGCCCTTTCACAGTCCTCTGCTAGTTTTTGGAGGGTTAAATCTTGCTCAGATTCCAGCTTAGACAACACTCGTCTGCGTATTTCTGCATTTTTCGTGGAAACCAACCCTTGTGCGAAGATTAGACATTTAAAATCTTCTACCGTTAGTTCCGCAAGCTAAAAATTATCGCAGTTTTTATTGACAACTGATGCGTATGTCAAATAATCTTGGTTGTCCATCTTTCTTAGATTCATGCACAGCCATCTTTTATGAAAAAGAGATACATTTAGATTAAATAATTCTTTTAGTAATTTCACAGCTTCCATGAACTCTAATTCCGCAGTTTTTTTAGGTAATATGTAATCTATGAATTTGCTGTGTTCTGATGTACCCAATTTCCTGAGTAAAAGGCTCACTTTCTGGCTATTTGGCCAATTTTTGCAGTCCAATTGAAAGACATCCTCGTATCTTGTATAGTATGCTTCAAAAGTATTTCCTTCCTCCGGCACATAATTAAATGTGTCCATACTATTAAAGATAGTTGTATGGGAGAAATTAACACTGTCGACATTTTCTCGATTACTCTTTAGTAGTTCCAGTGTTTTTGCAAAACGTTCATTTTGTCTTTCCTCGCTTTTTTCTAAACGTTCATTTTGTCTTTCCTCGCGGTCAGCTTGTGCCTGATTTTGTCTTTCCTCGCGGTCAACTTGTGCGTGATTTTGTCTTTCCTCGCGGTCAGCTTGTGCCTGTAAAAATTGCATGAACATTTTTGATAATTCTTCCATTTTACTTTTTTTTTTTTTGTGACGTTTTACTATATTATCCGTTATCCAGTGACAACTTTAAAAAAAAAATCCTTTCCTTGAGCTTTAATTTCTAGCTATGGTATTTCCTTTTAGTACCGCCGCCAAACAAATTATTAATTAAAACATTCCTTTAGTTGTTGTTTTGCTAACGGGGAGCAGTAATTAGAATCCACTGGTGAATTTTTTTTTTCGTAGGTTACTTCCTTGCTTTTCGTAATACGAGTCTGACCTGTCGTTTTGCGACAGAACAAAATCCGCTTTTCGTTTGCAAGTTGGTCCTTTAGTAATACAAAACAGATTTGTCGTTTAGCGACAAAACAAAAATTCACTTTTACATTCGTTTGTAAGTCGAATTCCCAGAAAACGGCGTAAATTGTCGCTTTTGCCACGTTCGATTTTTTTTTTCACTTAAGTTGAAAACTTTTCTTTAGCGTAAAATCCGTTTGCTCGTCAACACTTTGCATTGTACTTTTTTTTTTTTAAATAGTTCTTCGTCAAACTGTTATATTTGACGCCTCTATATCTCGTCGCCAACTGTTGTGGTTGTAAGGTTGAACCACAATTAGTGAGGAATACAAGGAAGACGCAAACAACACGGAGAATGCAATAATAAGTGTATTAAAGAAAAGGTATATTTACAGTATGTACAAATGAAGGTGTCGAGTCAGAGAGTCTTGGTGGGAGGACATGTACGCCATTCGGCGTCACTTCCGGTGGCATTTAGATAACACACTCTAAGGCCAACCTAGGCTTGCCATTTATAGTGTAACGTTATTCGTATATGCAAATGAGTGGTTGCCACCACAACAGTAAACATCGGAGGTATTCGTATTGAAAACGTACGCCTATGTGCGTGAACTGCATAAACAGTGATCATCCACTTTCTGTCTTCGTCTGAAATCGGTTCTGGATGCCGACACCGGTCTCAGTGCTAATCGTGTCGTCACGGACTGTGTGGCAACAAAATAATTCTCTCTCCGAACAAAACGAAAACTCTAGTTTTAAACAAGTAAGAGTTTTATTTTTCAAGGTAACAATGGTACTCCATCACCAAACTCTAAGCCTTTATTGAATCCAAACATAAGTCGAACTGAACACAAAAAGTCAATCACCTTAAAGCTCATGGGCCCTTGACTATCCGGAAACCACGGAAACATAACTGATATACTCTGCCCATCTGCTTACATATACATATACATGTATATATATATATATATATATATATATATATATATATATATTGTAAGAAAAAAAGTAGCTGAATTGAAAATTATCAGATAAATAAGATGCATTTGATCAATATTAAATCATAGCGAGCCAAACCTGTCTTATCATGTATCTATTCCATGTTTCCTTAAAACCCAAACAAATCATAAGGGAAGAACGTTTGTATCCTGTTGGACCGATATCGTCTAATCCACCCCTATCCTTGCAGTATAGAAAAGCGAACCTTGCGTCTTATTGGTGACATACCGCACCCGTCCTGAACCAAACCGAGAAGTCAAACGACACATCAAGCTAACTAAACACACCCATCTTCCCCGCTTCCACATATCGGCGGAGAAGATATAAAAAAGCTAGTTGGCAAATCGACCAGAGAGTTCCTGTCAGCCGAAGAGTGATCTGTCGCTCGCCGGAGTAAAACCTTCACCACCAGCGTATGCACTGTGAGATATGTAAGAAAAGGAGACACCATAGATAAAAAAGAACTAGAACCAACAATGAAGAGCAATAATAATATTACTCCACAAGCGGGCGAATTGCCCCGAGATTTTGTTCTATGCCAAAAGTTAATCTGACGAAAACAAGGGATTTTAAGGGATTGCATAACTCAACAGACTGTAGATTGTAAATATATAACACAATCGCCGAGATGACGAATGCATACTTTATGTTAAGAATGCATTGAGACTTTCATGATTACATCCGTATATATGTGATTTTTTTACACTTACATCTTGATATCTACTGATGAATTTAACATCCAAAGATAAGTGTGGATCACATATTAGTGTGACTTGCGACAGTCCTGGACAATTAACTGTTCAACTTTGTAACACACTTCTACATTCTGTGAATGAGTAATTCTTTTTTCTTCCGTGATTTGTTGGAGACACTATTTGGTTCATAGATTTCGCTCGCTATCAACGTTAAACAATATTACTTTTTCTAGTTGTTTGTTCTATATATAGTAATCCCTTCTCTTACTATACTATATATGAATTTTTTTTTTTAAATCTTAAATTTGATATTTTAGTCGTCTTTTTCATGCTCGTTATTCTTCGTTGTATTCTATTCTATGTCTTGAAGTGTATAATCCTTTCCCTCCTGTATTCTGCTGATAATATTGCGACCTAGGAACATACAGGGCGCTTCCGGAAAGTTACACTTTTTTGTTTATCATTGTCACGCGCTTGATACCATGACAAGATATATATACACATATATATATATATATATATATATATATATATATATATATATATATATATATATATATATATATATATATATATATATATATATATATAATTATAGAGATAGAAGAAAAAAGAGTGATAAATATGCGACGATTGTCCAAATTTATTTCAAATTTACATTGTTCAATGCCAGGTGTATTCAGTAATAAACTAGTGTTTATTATTCTTTCCTTAAGCCAAGGCTTTTCAAAGATCGAAATCTTATCATCAGAGGAGAAATACAGATGGATAAGTTGGCTTTCGAAAAAACCAAAGTTCAAATATTTGAAAAATATATATATTTATATATATATATATATAAGTATATATGTATATATATATATATATATATATATATATATATATGTATATATATAGAGAGAAAGAGAGTTAGATGGGTATATATATATATATATATATAGATAGATAGATATATAGATAGATAGGTATCACTTGGACTATCCTAGATATATCACTTGTTATTAGCATCTTTTAATCCGTCAACATAAAACCTGACTCAAAATGACGTCGTCCATCTTGTATGAACATTGATTTTGGAAAATCTCATGTGGTTCAAAATAACAGCATGTGACCTCGTATCTCAAGTATCATTAGGCTTTTAAGAATTTTTAGTGGTTTGATTTCTCGACATAAACCTCAGGTTAACACGGGAATATATTTTTCAAGGGGATAATTCAAAATGTTTGCTGTCTTAGATTGGTATTTTCCATTTGGAAACCTGACGTCCGTAGCATGCATCTGTGTACGTCTCTAAACACGCCGTGATATTTTCTTTCCTTTTCATCAAATTCTATATGGAGAATGCTGTATCTAACATCATTCTACTAGTCCTGCGTAAAAGAAGACAACACCAAAAGATGGCAAATCAAAAGTTCAGTTGCAAATCTCAACAGTTTATCAATAGAAGTCCAAGATGTAATATTCGTTTATAAATGCATAGCTTTTTTTAAAATGATCATTTTTTCTTATTATCTATAGTGTTTCATTTTCTTTTCTATGTTTTTTTTTTACTTTTTGAAATAATAGGGTTTTAATTTTCTCTTTGTTTTATAAATCTGTAAATACATTTATTTAAGTTTTACTAGTCCAACTTTGATAATTATGCCGGAGTTCTTGGCCAGCACTTGATTTCCAATTCCCACAAAACACTCAATATATCTGACATCGACTTTATACTTCCATTTGTTACAGTGCATCCACAAACCATTATCTATAAATTATCATTCATGTAACTCTAACGCTGAGTAACGCGTATGCATAACACAACAAAAAAACAAAAAATCCATCATGCATAGAGACGGACAGCTGACAGACTGAAAATAATTATACAATTATTCATGGAAATTCTTACTTTAAAACCCATTTTTCTTCACTCATCTTATATCCATAACAAAATAAGTTCAAAGATTAAAATAGTAAGTATATCTTATTATATTCTATCCGCTTATTTACACCCACTTTTCTAAATGATGTAAATGATTTAAATGATTAAGCCTGTATAAAAGGCATAGCCCTCTATCCGAAGTATTTTAACCTTGAACCTGACAATTGATATACGTCTCGCTATCCTAGTTTTATTTTATTGAGTTTTATTAGTTCGATTTCTATTGATAACTCTATTATGCAAGAACAAATAAAATGGTTTAAGAAAAACACAAAGTAACCCAGACCGAAACAAGATAAAACCAAACAAAGAGTAGCAGAAAAGATTAATTGTTTTCTACCTACCATTCTGTCGTTTTTTTCCGGTGACATCTTGGTTGTTTTCTTCTGTTTTATGTCATCTTCCCTAGCATTTAGTTGATGTTGCATTCTGTAGAATGGACCCTGTTTCCCTGGGCACTAAATGTAAACTCATATGTTATCATCTGCATGATGCTGCAGGATCAATCGTATTGTCACGGTAGCAGATTTTAATCTATTCGTGTGTCTCTGGATTCAGATCCATTGAGTTTGGGTATCAAATTTCAAATCCGACAGTATTTTTTCAGAGTAAATTTTCTTCTTTAAGGGATACCAATATTTTGCGTACACTAATACTATATTACAGAAACTATTACTATCGTGGACCGCGGTGTGTATCCTTAGTTGGGTGCGCTCACAGAGATATTCTAGTGTAAAATAATTTTGTCCTGGGCGTGATGGTACCAGCTTTTGGGGAACCACGATATTCACATATTCAGCCTGAGCAGCGGTTTGACATTTTTTGATTCAACGTTGTCTAGATCATGAAAAAGCGTGTCGTCTGCTGCTTGGCCGGACGGGTATTACTCAGTCGTCTAAACGTTTGTTATTACGGCTCCTCAGATAAATAATTATGTAGACTTCGAAAAAGATACCATAGCAGCTGAAAATTGTAAAATTATTAAACAAGTAGACAAGGTATTGTATATAAAATAGTATTTATTTTAATCACTGCATTTAGAAAAACACAAAACTCGAATCGCCAACGCTAGCCAGAATGTATCTTAAGTGTCTGACGGAGTTTCACGACTGCTTTTATTCGCTTGATGAGAAACACGAGAAAAATAAGTTAAACAAAACAACAGAGTTAAAGAAAGGCTCAACAAAGGAAAAGAGAGGAATAATGAGAGCAAGAATCATTCGTGTATTCTATCCACCGGCTCACCCCCACCTTTGCAGCCACCATCACCAACCAACACTTAGGGGTATTAAACGATCTTAGTTATTGACAATAAACCTGAAGGCATCGGTAAGGAAAAATGTGATTGGCAGGATTCCCTTTCATTGCCGGTTACAATTATAACATTGTTAAAAAAAACACAATTTTACCAGTTTCATGTTCGGTAAGAGGACATGCAAAAAGAGCAAACTTTCATTTCGTGATACCTCAGAAGGAATACTAACACTATCTATCTGATCGGAACATTTAGAACTCAACACAGTTACAAAGAAACAGTCAATAACATTTGAACCGTTGCTTAGGAATTTAAATCGCTTACATTAAGCGTTATCGTTTCCTCGTGACTACCAAAAATAATGTTCGTAAAAGCTGAAATAGAATCTACTTAAATCATTATCGTTGTTTCTATTTTTTATGTTATGTTATATCCCATCACGTTCTTGTCCGTGTTTCATTTTTATATTCTCAACACTGTAGATATTTGTTTCTGTTGATTAAATAAAATATGTAACTACCCCAAAACAAACGAATATGCTGCCGTAATTAAAATGCATCCACTACTTGATAGACATCCATCCCCTGTTTGTCTAAGGTTTTGATATTCTTCAACTTAAGTCTTGATTATTGGAATCTCTATCGAAACTTGACAGCGTTTCTAAAACAGCTAAAATATAAATAATGGCCTTTTCTATATCAAAGTGTAAACAATGGTATTTTCTATAGCAAAATGTAAACAATGGTATTTTCTATAACAAAATGTAAACAATGGTATTTTCTATATCAAAATGTCAACAATGGTATTTTCTATATCAAAATGTACACAATGGTATTTTCTATATCAAAAGGTAAGCAATGGTCTTTTCTATATCAAAATGTAAACAATGGTCTTTTATATATCAAAATGTAAACAATGTTTGTTTTATATATCAAAATGTAAACAATGGTGTTTTTTTTATATCTAAATGTAACAATGGCCTTTTCTATATTAAAATATAAACACTATACTTTTCTAAATCAAAATGTAAACAATGGTATTTTCTATATCAAAAGGTAAGCAATGGTCTTTTCTATATCAAAATGTAAACAATGGTCTTTTATATATCAAAATGTAAACAATGTTTGTTTTATATATCAAAATGTAAACAATGGTGTTTTTTTATATCTAAATGTAACAATGGCCTTTTCTATATCAAAATATAAACACTATACTTTTCTAAATCAAAATGTAAACAATGGTATTTTCTATATCAAACAGGACTTTAAGTTCGGATTTCCGCCTGTTATTGTCTCTTTACATTATTTTTCTATTAAATAAATATATTATCGCTTCGTTCATTTTCTTTTTTCTTTCATTCGAATCAGCGCTCAAGATGATTTGATAGGGACATTTTTGGACATTATTTGCATATCGGCATATTTTCCTATTTCTATTTCTATTCTTTTTCTTCATATTCCTTACACTATCTTGTCTTCGTTTTTCTTTTTCCTCTTCACCTTATTTATTGTCACTTTCTTCTTCTTGTTGTTGTTGTTCTTCTTCTTCTTCTTCTTCTGTTTCCTACTATTTCTTACTTTCTTCCCTTTATTCTTATTATTTCCTTTCTTCGGTTTCATCTTCCTTTTCCTCTCCATTTTACTACTTCCTCTACACTTCTCCGCTTTAGTTTTCTTTTCTTCTTTTAATCTTCTTCTTCTCATCCTATTTTCTTCCTTTCTTTTCTTTCTCCACCCGAGAGACAAGGATGAAGAAACCAATAAATTATTTGTTTACATATTACACACACTAATATAGGCGT
Organism: Sepiola atlantica; assembly: GCA_963556195.1. NCBI lineage: Eukaryota > Metazoa > Mollusca > Cephalopoda > Sepiida > Sepiolidae > Sepiola > Sepiola atlantica. Next base: position 226,503,959 of record OY744516.1, read on the forward strand.
AGAATTATTATTGTTTTTTTTTATGCCCGACACGTTATTACGTCACAATGTTTACTCAGCTGCGCCTCATTAAAAATAATTTTTCAATGATAATTATTTGTTACGAATGTTTTTCATTTTTATATTAAAATATTTTATATCTGTTTTTCATTTATTTCATGTTATTGCTTTAGTTTTCACGATTTTATTCGGTTTTATTTTTCCAATCTGATTATTTAATAAATATATTCTTGGTGTAAAATAGAAATTGCTAATCCATTTATGATCAATATATATATATATATATATATATATATATATATATATATATATATATATATATATATAACTCTAGACAGTATTTCTATATGTGTATCCTTCGCATAAATAGAACTTAAATTCCCTGACGTAATAATGTCTCGAGGGTATTTAGTTATGACGCTAGCCTGCGCAGTGTTGGGTTATTCTGTAACTGGGTTCAAATTTAGCGACCGTCTGAGATTATCATTCAATACACTGATGAGAACGAAAGCTTGAAACGCTGGCGTATGTAGGTAAAACTTATTTAATATTTACTTAAATTGATATTGATATATATATATATATATATATATAAAGTATAAAGGAATACTCAATAAAGATATACTCAATAAAGAATAAAAGGGAAATACCAGTAGAGTGCTCAATTAAATTAAATTAAGAGCGTAATATTTTTATTTTTAAAATACAGATTTTAATCAGACATGGACCAGTGGTTTCTGACAAGAAACGGGTTGAATTCCCGATTCACGTCGTCTTCAGCATAGTCTGAAATAGTAAATGATGGAATTTCTTCAAAAAACATCCAACTGTTATGAAACGCTGTGTACACCGAATTTTGAAATGGAGAGCCGACGAGAAACGCTTTGGACAGAAAAGCCGTTAAAAGATTCTATATTTAGAAGTAAAGCAAGAAAGAAAGAAAGAAAGAAAGAAAGGAGTGGAAAAGTAAAAAAAAAAAAATTTATAATAATAAAATATTACTTTTATTTTTATATATATTATTTTCATATATATATATATGTAGAAAAATAATTAATTAAGGTACGCAACTCTAATTAATTAAATAATCTAAAAAAAAGGGGAGGTAACTATTTATCATTATATAAAATGTATATATATGTTTTTATGAATTACGATCATTTCAATTAATAATTCTCAATTCAAAGTAAAAACATAAATATAGATAAATATATAAATAAAAAATATAAATATAGATAAATATATAAATACATAAATAAAAAATCAATATATACATAAAAAATCAATCAATATATAATTAAAATATCAATATATAAATGAAAAATCAATATATAAATAAATCAATATATAGATAACAAATATAAATAAAAATTCTATATAAATAATAAAATATATATAAATAATAAAATATATATAAATAAAAAATCAATATATAAATAAAAAATCTCTATATAGAAAAAATATAAAAAAATATAAAAAAATAAAAAAATCAATATATAAATGAAAAATTCAATATATAAATATAATCATAATATGTAAATAAAGAATCAAAAGTCAAAATGTAAATAAAAATATAAATAAAAATATAAATATATAAAAATATAAAGATATAAAAATATAAATAAAAAAATATATAAATATAAATATATAATATATATAAAAATAATAAATAAATAAAAATAAAAATAAATGTAAATATAAAAATCGAAATATAAATAAATCAATATATAAATAAATAAAAATCATATAAAAATTCAAAAATCAAAATATAAATAAAAAATCAATATATAAAAAATCAATATATAAAAAAATTCATATGTAAATAAGAATTCAAAATTCATATATATACATTTTTTTATCTATATATGAATTTTGAATTCTTATTTACATATGAATTTTTTTATATATTGATTCTTTTATATATTGATTTTTTATTTATATTTTGATTTTTGAATTTTTATATGATTTTTATTTATTTATATATTGATTTATTTATATTTCGATTTTTATATTTACATTTATTTTTATTTTTATTTATTTATTATTTTTATATATATTATATATTTATATATTTTTTTATTTATATTTTTATATCTTTATATTTTTATATATTTATATTTTTATTTATATTTTTATTTACATTTTGACTTTTGATTCTTTATTTACATATTATGATTATATTTATATATTGAATTTTTCATTTATATATTGATTTTTTTACTTTTTTATATTTTTTTATATTTTTTCTATATAGAGATTTTTTATTTATATATTGATTTTTTATTTATATATATTTTATTATTTATATATATTTTATTATTTATATAGAATTTTTATTTATATTTGTTATCTATATATTGATTTATTTATATATTGATTTTTCATTTATATATTGATATTTTAATTATATATTGATTGATTTTTTATGTATATATTGATTTTTTATTTATGTATTTATATATTTATCTATATTTATATTTTTTATTTATATATTTATCTATATTTATGTTTTTACTTTGAATTGAGAATTATTAATTGAAATGATCGTAATTCATAAAAACATATATATACATTTTATATAATGATAAATAGTTACCTCCCCTTTTTTTTAGATTATTTAATTAATTAGAGTTGCGTACCTTAATTAATTATTTTTCTACATATATATATATATATGAAAATAATATATATAAATATAAAAGTAATATTTTATTATTATAAATTTAATTTTTTTTACTTTTCCACTCCTTTCTTTCTTTCTTTCTTTCTTTCTTGCTTTACTTCTAAATATAGAATCTTTTAACGGCTTTTCTGTCCAAAGCGTTTCTCGTCGGCTCTCCATTTCAAAATTCGGTGTACACAGCGTTTCATAACAGTTGGATGTTTTTTGAAGAAATTCCATCATTTACTATTTCAGACTATGCTGAAGACGACGTGAATCGGGAATTCAACCCGTTTCTTGTCAGAAACCACTGGTCCATGTCTGATTAAAATCTGTATTTTAAAAATAAAAATATTACGCTCTTAATTTAATTTAATTGAGCACTCTACTGGTATTTCCCTTTTATTCTTTATTGAGTATATCTTTATTGAGTATTCCTTTATACTTTATATAGCCCCTACCAGGAATTACAATTATATATTGTTAGCCCAGTAGTTGAGCACTCTCGAGGAATATACCTATTTCACAGATTACACGGTAAACCTGGAATTACAACTTTTTACCAGATCATTCAAAGGAAATGGATATTCACCACCTCGGATATTCTACAAAGAACATCCCAATACCAAGTAACCAAGACTACACTAGGACACTACTCACTAAGATCGTCGAGGTAATACGGAAAATGAGATGGAAAGTCCTAAATGCTGACGGTATATTTGCGGAAAAAAACTACTACGGTCTGAAATCGAGCAAATACCCACCAAAAGTTGAAATGTTGGAGAATTTCGAAAGAGACCTGCTTAACATTACACATAACCTTCGTTTTACAAATTACACAAACCCATTACAGCTGAAACTCACCTCCGACATAAAAAAACTCAATAAGCTGAGAAAAGACAATTACTCATTCGTTTTTTCGGACAAAACTAAAAACATATATAAAATGAAAAATTAAAAAAAGACATCCCTCACTAAAAGCGCCATTACTACAAATTACCAATTAGCAAAAACTAGCACATACACAAATATTAACAAAAAAGCATCAGATTTAACAACTAAATTAGGAATTGAATATAGAGCAAATATTTTAACTAAAAATAAGGCTTTCATTACTCTTAAGGATCATAAAGATAGTTTTAATATTAGTCCCTCTTGCAGACTCATAAACCCAGCAAAAAGTGATATTAGTCTAGTTAGTAAAAGTATTGTTAAAAGCATAGTTAGCAAAATTAAACTTAATTCAACACTCAGTCTGTGGGAAAACACTAATTCTGTATTAATATGGTTTAGGAATATTAAAGATAAAAATTTATGTAAATTCACACAATTTGACATAGTAGACTATTACCCCTCAATTACAAAAGATATCCTCGATAAAGCTCTTAACTACGCACTAGATTACACAGATATAAGTCAGTTAGAACGAGATACCATCCTAAATGCCAGACAAACCCTTCTTTTCTTCGAGGGAAGGGCCTGGGTAAAGAAATCAGATCCTGAGGACCCCTTTGACGTTGCAATGGGCGCCCACGATAGTGCGGATATATGCGACCTGGTAGGACTTTATATCTTACACACACTCAAAATTAAGTTTCCCGACCACTTCATCGGATTATACCGAGATGACGGGGTCTGCCTTTCACACAATAAAAACGGACAAATACTAGATAAATTTAGGAAAGACCTCATTCAAACCTTCAAAAGTTTAGGCTTTAAAATCACTATCACTACTAATTTAAACCAAATAGATTTCCTCGATTCTACTCTTAACCTCGAAAATAACACTCACAAACCCTACCATAAACCGAATGAATCACTCCAATATATCCATAAAAGCTCATGCCATCCACCATCAATCCTCAAAAACCTTACTAAAAATATAAGCCTTAGAATTTCAAACCTCTCCTCCAATTATGAAGTTTTCACACAGGCCGCTCCATATTATAATAAAGCCCTCCGCGACAGCGGATTCCACGATGGAATCTCATACATCCCAAACCAGAATATTCCACAGAACAACAACCGCAAAAGGAAGAGATCGATTATCTGGTTTTCGCCACCCTTCTCCAGCAGAACAAAATCAAGAGTAGGTCATATTTTTCTCTCATTATTAAACAAACATTTCCCTCCAACAAACAGTTTACATAAGTTTTTCAATAAAAACACCATCAAGGTCAGCTACTCAACCATGCGGCCTATAAGGAGTTACATCACCAAAGAACAAAGCACGGCAGTCGACACCGGATGCTCATGCCAAAATAAAAATTCTTGCCCCCTCGAGGGAAATTGTAAAGTTGACTCAGTTGTATACAAAGCTGCGGTTACGAGTCAAACTGATAACAGTACAGATGTATACTACGGCATGACACAAGGTTCCTTTAAACAAAGGTATTATTCACACCTATATTCCTTTAGATACAAAGATCGCGCAAACACATCTTTGGCTAAACGAATTTGGGAACTAAAAGAAGAAGGAACTCCCTTTTCTATAAATTGGAAAATCATAGAGAGAAAACCCATTTATTCACCTATATCTAATGTTTGCCATTTGTGTAATGCTGAGAAGTTCCATATTTTTAAGGCCATCATGAACCCAAACACCAGATGTTTAAATGTACGCGATGAGGTTTTTAAGGGCTGTATACATCGTAAACAAGCACTCCTTATCTATTGGATGGATCGAGTGACTAAAGCCTTCTTAGAACCCTACATACATTTTTCAGACACTTACACACTTCCACTGCAGACTTCTCGTTCTACGAACCTGATCACAACCCTTTTTCCTTTCTCCATTTTTTCCCTCTTTCTTATTTAAATTTTAAATTTTTTATATATTTTTTATATATTTTTTTATTTTTTTATTTTTTTATATTTTTTTTATATTTTTACATTTTTTAATATAAAATTTTTTTATATCTTTATATTTTTTTATATATTATTATTTTTTTATATATTATTTTTTTATTTTTATTTTTTTTTTTTTTATATATTATTTTTATTTATTATAATTTTTTTATATATTATTTTTTTATATATTTTTTTATATATTATTTTTTATATATTATATTTTTTTATATATTATTTTTATATATTTTTTAATATTTTTAAATTTTTAATTTTTAAATTTTATTTCTCAAATCTTTATTTATTTATTTATTTATTATTTATATATGAATTTTATATATTGATTTTTATTTATATATTGATATTTTAATTTTTTATTTATTTTTATATATTGATAATTTTTTATTTACACATGCATGTGTTTGTGTGTGTGTGTGAGTGTGTATATAATGTATATATATATATATATATATATATATATATATATATGTATGCATATGCATATAAGTATGTGAGTGTGTGCGTATGCATGTGTGTAAGTGTACATGTGTATGTGTATATTTATTTATTTTTGATTTTTTATTTATATATTTATTTATTTATATATATATTGATTGATTATTTACGGTTATATATTTACTTTTTATATATATTTATATATTGATTTTTTATTTATGTATATATATATATATTTTTTTTTTATCTATATATATATATTTTTTTATCTATATATATACATTTTTTTATCTATATATGAATTTTGAATTCTTATTTACATATGAATTTTTTTATATATTGATTCTTTTATATATTGATTTTTTATTTATATTTTGATTTTTGAATTTTTATATGATTTTTATTTATTTATATATTGATTTATTTATATTTCGATTTTTATATTTACATTTATTTTTATTTTTATTTATTTATTATTTTTATATATATTATATATTTATATTTATATATTTTTTTATTTATATTTTTATATCTTTATATTTTTATATATTTATATTTTTATTTATATTTTTATTTACATTTTGACTTTTGATTCTTTATTTACATATTATGATTATATTTATATATTGAATTTTTCATTTATATATTGATTTTTTTATTTTTTTATATTTTTTTATATTTTTTCTATATAGAGATTTTTTATTTATATATTGATTTTTTATTTATATATATTTTATTATTTATATATATTTTATTATTTATATAGAATTTTTATTTATATTTGTTATCTATATATTGATTTATTTATATATTGATTTTTCATTTATATATTGATATTTTAATTATATATTGATTGATTTTTTATGTATATATTGATTTTTTATTTATGTATTTATATATTTATCTATATTTATATTTTTTATTTATATATTTATCTATATTTATGTTTTTACTTTGAATTGAGAATTATTAATTGAAATGATCGTAATTCATAAAAACATATATATACATTTTATATAATGATAAATAGTTACCTCCCCTTTTTTTTAGATTATTTAATTAATTAGAGTTGCGTACCTTAATTAATTATTTTTCTACATATATATATATATGAAAATAATATATATAAATATAAAAGTAATATTTTATTATTATAAATTTAATTTTTTTTTACTTTCCTACTCCTTTCTTTCTTTCTTTCTTTCTTTCTTTCTTGCTTTACTTCTAAATATAGAATCTTTTAACGGCTTTTCTGTCCAAAGCGTTTCTCGTCGGCTCTCCATTTCAACATTCGGTGTACACAGCGTTTCATAACAGTTGGATGTTTTTTGAAGAAATTCCATCATTTACTATTTCAGACTATGCTGAAGACGACGTGAATCGGGAATTCAACCCGTTTCTTGTCAGAAACCACTGGTCCATGTCTGATTAAAATCTGTATTTTAAAAATAAAAAATAAAAAAAATATATATATATATATATATATATATACATATACATATATATACATATATATATATATATATATATATATATATATATATATATATATATATATATATATGTATATGTATATATATATATATTGTACACAAATAAAAACAACATGAAGAAAATCAGATAAAAATCAGAAGTAACTAAAAAATCATTACTTATAAAAGACGCTATCGATACTGGCAGGGTGTACTATGCGAGGTGTTTGCAAATGGAAACTGTAATTCCAGAACGATAATAGTTGTAATCTGAATAATCAGCCGATACTCCTATATTTCGCGAATACCGTAAGGATGAATGGTATGAATGGAATGAAAATGAGGGAGCATTTGTTATTTATATTTCATATGTACGGTAATATGTAAGCACTTTTGTATGAAGCAAGGTTTAATAGTAACGGTGCGTAAATAGTATTGGCCAATTAAGAAAGTAACTCTCCAGGAGTTAGGCATAAGGCCAGTTTTTATCTTACTCCCGCAAGTAAGATGTGACCCAAGATCGGGTCGGGAAAGTGGGGTTTAAAAATTGCCTGGGCAGCCCCGTCGGCATTCCCCGGTAGGGGCGCCTCAGGCAGTAAGCAGTGAGATAAAAATTACAGAGAGCCATTTTCCAAGGAGACTCCCAATCGCCACTACTGTTAGTAATAACCATGATGCCGTTCAACTACATACTCAAAAACTGTGATGCTGGATACAACTGTACATACACCGAACTAAGATTAAACCACCTGATGTACATATACGACCTGAAGCTTTTTGCAAAAAGCAACAAAAACACTGATAAATACAACAAGAATCTTAAGTCAAGACATTCAAATGGAATTCGGAATGGAAAAGTGTACAATACTAAAAATTAAAAGAGGAACACTGGAGACGATAGAGGGCATGGTGCTCCCCAACCAAGAAAAGATGAGGGTGCTAGGCGAGCAGGATAGCTACACATATTTGATAATTCTAGAAGCAGACACAATCTAATCTACAGAAATGAAAAAAAAAGGATACTTATGAAAAACAAGAAAACTCCTAGAAACGAAATTATATAGCAGGAATATAGTAAAAGGTATACACACCTCGGCAGTATCATTAATAAAATACTCTGGTCTATTCATAGGCTGGACTAAAGTAGAACTCAGACACCTTGACATGAGAACAAGAAAATAAATGGCCATGAACAATGCACTACAAAAAATACTATACGGACAGACTCTACATAAAAATAAATGAAGGAGGAAGAGGATTGGTAAGTATAGAAGATTGTGTGAAAGACTATAAGAAAAACTGGAGAAATACATAACTCAAAACATAGAAATACTTATCACCTTAGCAAGAGACACCGTTCCAACGACCAACTCAGAAAGCACCGAAACCAGAAACAAAACGACAAGAAAATGAAAATTAGGAAGAAAAACAACTCCATGTACGTATCTCAAGACTGAAAAGGGAAGAAATCAACAAAAATAGCTGGGCATGGCTAAGAAAAGGACACTTGAACAGGGAAACAGAATATTTACTGATGGCTGCACAGAACAATGCAATTAGGACAAACTACATTAAAGCTAAAATAGAAAAACCCAGGAAAACAGTAAATGCAGACTGTGTGGAAAAAGAGACGAAACAGTAAATAATATAATAAGTGAATGTAGCAAATTAGCCCCCCCCCAAATACAAGAACTAACATAACTGTTTAAGGAAAGCAGTACACCGGGAACTGTGCAAACAATTGAATTTAAAATACGGAGACAAATTGTACAAACATCAACCAGAAATAGTACTGGAAAACGAAAACCACAAAATCATCAAGGATATGGATATACAAACAGACAAACTCATACAAGCAAGGAGACAGGATTGTATAATAATGAACAAGAAGGTAAAATCTTGCAAAATCGTAGACGTCGTCGCTCCAGCAGACAACAGAGTGAAGATCAAAGACACGGAAAAACGAAGCGAATACACGGAACTAACCAAAGAACTTGAAAGAATATGGAGCATGAAGAAAGTCAATATTATACCAATAATAGTAGGAGCACTAAGAGTAATGCCAACACATCAGGAAAAAAGACTGGGCGAAATTGGAATAAAGGGAATCATTGAAACTATACAAAGGACGGCAATGATCAAAACAGCTGCAATCTTATGAAAAATCTTCGAATGCGGAAACTAACCTGCTACGAAGGGTCACATGGAATCTACAACAGGAAAAAACAAAATCACAGAATAAAAACCACATCACAAACAAAGGAACAGAAAAAGCAAAGAAACATCACTTCATGAGCCTCCACCCAATAAATAACATCGGCCTCAGCTGACATGTCGCAAAAATTAACAAATGTACAGAAATAACAAAAACCACCATAAACTCCCTCGCTCTGGTATAAGCCCAGGCTGAACCTACAACAGTTGCATAATATCGTCGGTAACTGTACGTGTAATGTCGCGCATGGAAAGTGACCTGATAGTTATCCCCGGTGGGCTTTCACGAGGCCGCAACCCCCATGGACAAAGTCACGAATAGTGGACTGGTTGTGTGAGCTGATTAGCACATAACAAGCACCCACTTTGCCGGCCCACTCTCACTCGAAACAAGCATGAATTCACAAAATAAAAAAAGCAAACGTAAACCAGATATCGAACAATAACCATCCTCGCCTCCGCTCATGAGGCTCGCATTCACAAATATCCGGGGACTTAGACCCAACATTAACGACGTAGAAACTTTTCTCTTACCAAACGGGATATCCTCGCTCTAAGTGAAACGAACATTCAATCCTCAATTCCCTTTCACAACTTTACATGACTGATTGCCTTCCACTCTACTGTAAGTACTCTGACAAACATATGTATGGGCTAGGAGATTATGTTCGGAACACCCTTCCCTTGACTAGAGAACATAGGTTAGACTCCGATGAGCAAGACTACGTGTGCTTTAGATTGACCTTACATCACAGAGTTTGTTACTTATATTTCTTATATCGTTCTCCTTCGACCCAGGACTGTTAACTACTAGACTCTGTCCCTGAATGCTTTGATAGAGCACTCTCACTCGACTCGGATGCCCAAATACATGTATTTGGGGATTTTAATGCACACCACCGTGACTGATGCAGCTAGGGAACTCTACCTTGAATTCCTCTTCAGCTCACGAGCTCTCCCAGGCTGTCACATTTCCCACCCGCCTTCCGGATCGCTTGGACCAGGAAGCTTCACTTCTCGACCTGTTCTTGACCTCACTACCTGAGGCTTGTGTGGCGAATGTTCATAGCCCGCTCGGAAACTCTGATCATGTTGTTGTAATGATACTTATCACCTTAAAAACTCGTCCAAAAGCTGATGAGCCGTTGCTTAAAACGACGAGAAACTATGAGCAGGCTGATTTTTAATCTCTCAGGGACGCCCCATGGGGTGTAACCTTCTCACTCTCTGCTGATCAGTGTGCAAATAAGCTAAACGAATGGGTCAAAGCAGGCATTAGTGCTTATGTTCCTACGCGAAAATTGTTCAGCAAACCCAAATCTCTTCAATGGTTCACCTCAGAATGGTCAACTTCTATTGCTGAGAGGCAGAAGGCATTCCGAAAATTAGGCCGTCATAAGTCAACTGCGAACAGACAAACAATTGTAGAGGCAAAAATCATTGCAAAGTAGTGATAGATGAAGCAAAGAGAAGGTATACAGAGATAACTAAATAACGCATTCAGTCACAGAAACTAGGTACTCGTGATTGCTGGAAAATCTATAATAATGTGATGAACAATGGACACTCGACAATTCCCCCGCTATCAAATCACAACGATGTTGTTTTGTTCGCACGGCAACTGATAAGACTGAACTACTTGCCCAGCGTTTCCCCTTAAACTCCACTCTGGACTCGGCCAAAAACTTCCTCCATAAATTTACATTGCGGACAGAAGCTTCAAGTGAGAGACACTATAAAACAACTTGACACCATAAAAGCCTGTGGCTCTGATCTTATACCAGTAATACTAATAAAGAAATGTTCTGCTAAACTGGCCCCTGTCCTTTCCAAACTATACAACAAATGCCTTACTGAATCTTGTGTCTCTGATAGTTGGAAAATGTTTTATGTGGTACAAGTCTTCAACAATTCTGGAGATAGAACTGATCCTCTAAACCACCGCCCGATCAGTCTACTCCCCATCTTTGCTAAGATATTTGAATCATTAATCAATCTAGCGACAGTCGGGCACTTAGTTAATGCTAAACTTCTTTCTGATAATCAATACGGATCCCCACAAGCACGATCTACTGCAGATATCCTAACGGTCATCTCTGAATGCATATATCATACACTGGACAAGGCAGGTGACACTATGGTTGTAGCGTTCGATATATCCAAGGCCTTTGACAAGGTCTGGCCTGAAGGGCTTATCATAAAACTGCACTCATATGGTATTACTGGACAAATATTTAATATAATTGAATTATTTCTAACAAAAGGAAAGATCCAGGTTGTTCTCAATGGCCGTTCATCTGAGAAACATTGCATGAATGCTGGTGTACCCCAAGGATCTATTATTGGACCTTTACTGTTCTTGATTTTCATAAATGACCTCTCTGATGCCATTGCGACTGAGATAGGAATAATTGCTGACGACACCACGCTCTACTCTCATGTAGGCAAAGCCGACGCGCACATATCTGAGGCAGTGGCTGAATCCTTAGAAAATTACCACCAGTCTGTAGTGTAATGGGTTCAAAAATAGATGGTAAGTGTTAATGCCGCAAAGACATAGCTACTTTTCTTTTAATAACTACAAGAAATCTGAGACATCGGCACAAGGGAAAGCGAAGGGGAAGCGAGAGTATTCATCAACTACTGTTAGTATGTAGCGGTTGCGAGTATTCGAAGGTAATGGCTCGTTGAAGTCTACGCTTAGTCTTTCAAATGGTTGACTCGTTTTTATGAGAGTCTGAGGTGCCGCATTAAGGAATCTCGGTTCTATCTCCGAACAAACTTTATAGACCCTTATTACCACTCTTACATCTTCCACAGAGTATGGCAGATTCTTGCTCCTGACAAAATGTAGCATTCGGGTGACACCCGGGTGATATAAGTCTGAGTGCAAGGTGTGTAACTTTTCGGCAGAGGTGGTAGTAGAGCAAATGCGAGACAAGGCGTCTGCAGCAGGGTGTTGTTTCCCGCGGCGATATGCAATGTTGTAGCTAAAACCGCAAGTTCTAACTTCCATCTTGTTATCTTCTCATTTTTTATTTTGATTTTGCCTTTAGGCTTTAACATGAAAGAAACAGATTTTTGATCTGTGATTAGCTTAAAATATTTCCCGAGCAGTAAGTTTCGCCATTTTCGGATCGCGTCGACAATAGCGTAGGCCTCCTTTTCTAACAGAGGAGTGCTTCTGCTCGGCAGTCGTTAAAGTTCTTGAAAAGAAAGCCACAGGCCGAGAGCTTTGGTTTGAAGAGGCAGCCATCGCATGTTATGAAGCATCGGTTTCGACCTCGAGAGGGTGAGAAGAGTCTATGGCTATCAGGGATGATTTTGCAATTTCCTTCTTCAGGTACCTGAAGGCGTCTGCTTGTTCCCTAGTGAGGGGGAAATTGGTAAATTTAGTAAGGGGGTTTAGTTTTTCAGAGAAGTTCGAGATCCACCGGCGAAAGGAAGGGAGATTTGTAGGTACTGGCACGTTCATCAATCCCTTGAGCCTATCACAGTCAGGTTTTACCGAACCCTGTCTTATTGTATACCAAGGCAAGTCTACAGAAGTAAGTTAGTACTGACACTTGTCTTTGTTCAGCGTCAGCCCGTACTTCGCTACTGCATTCATGAACTCTTTCAAATTAGTATCATGCATAGCCTGATCTTCTCTACAAATGGTAACGTTGTCGATGTAAGCATAGGTTCCTCGAAGGTTTTCTCGCTTGTGATGTCATCGATGACTCGTTGAAAACTCGCTACTCCATTTGTTACTCCAAACGGGATTCGACGAAACTGACACAGAGATCCAGAAGCTTCGAATGCTGTGTATTCTCGTTCTTCCGGCTTGATAGCAACCTGATGGTAAGCACAGTTAGATCAAGAGTGCTGAATATTTTGTAAGTCGCAATCTCATTTACCATGTCCTCCATTCGAGGAAGAGGATGAGCGTCAAGCAGAGTAAACCGATTTATTGTTTGGGGGTAATCCACAACAAGTCTCTTTTTGTGATTTTCAGGAGATACCACAAGCGTTTGGGCTCGCCATGGGGATTGAGAGGGCTCTATGATAGCTTCCTTTAGCATACGGGAGATTTCCGATTGGATAAATTTAGCATCAGGTAGGGTATGTCTCCTGGATTTAACAGCTATCGGGCAACAGTCGGAGGTTAGATTGGTAAACAGAGAGGGGTAATGGATATTTTTAATGGTGATCAGTCTACAATCAGTCAGAGGGGGAGGATCCTCCAAAATGTATTCCCACTGAGGTGTGTTGGCATAGAAATTTATGTCCGAGAATGATACCACAGCATAGGTTGGTCATAATAGATAGTTTCACATTAATGTACTCCCTATCTCTCAGAGTGAGAGACACGACACAGTGCCCGAGAGTAGAGGAGGGATGAGAACGGCTAGCCATCAAAATCCTTTCAGAGCTTGGCGTGACCACCAAACCGAGCCCCCGAACCTTATCCGGATGAATAACATTTTCGGAGCTCCCTGTATCGACGAGTATCCGCATGGACTTACCTTTGATTGTTCCTCCATAAGGACGAACAATATATACTCTCCGATGAGTTAAAAGGAACCGATGAAGCAAGAAGGGACTCGCCGTAATTGAGAGCAGCCGCTGTAGGTGACATGCAGACACGAGCAAAATGCCCTTTTTGGCATTTTTTACAAATAGAGTTTTTAGCAGAGCACCTCGCTCTGTCATGTCTCGGGTTTCCACAGAAAATAACATTTCTGTCCGGAGAGTGCCGGCAGAAAATGCTGTTTTTAGGCTGGACGAAAAATTCTTCCAGGGCGTTCATAGCCGAATGATAATCAACGATTTCAGATATGTGTTTAAAAATTGACGGAGACACGAGGTTGATTAACAAATTTAGTTTTAACTCGTCCGTTAGTTGGAAGCCATTGACAGCGCCAAGAAAAATGCTGAAAGACCCTTTCCAGTGTCGCCACGTGTCAGACGCGTTCAGTTTTTACGGGCGTAAGTCCAATCGTTCAGGCTTGAGGTATTTTCCCATCTTAGATCTTTGTCGAATAAATTGTAATGAGTTAGTCAAAAGGATAGAATAGAATGAGTTTAAGAAGACTGAGTTTGCTTGAAGAAGCTTTATTCGATAAAAATCTACGCAGGAATCCAGTCTCCACGAAAAACAATGGCTGACTAAAAAAAAGAAAGAGTGCTCAAGGGAAGTAATTCACTTCCGAAGCATAGAAGGGGATATAAGAGTTCTCTTTTCATCATATCGATATAATAGAATACTGTTGAGTTCCCCTTGTACCTACATACATTACAGAAAAATAACCAACAAGTTCATATGCAACACTGATCCGCTATACTTATGTCCTCGCGTGTGTTTCCAGAACCTATCCAATTGTTTCCATCCTTTCAATATTTGTTACCTTTTTACCTGGAAACCTGACTCTCACGAATAAAACTTCCTGGATAAAATAGCTACAATATTAATATTTTCATTATTTTACACACTGTAAGTTCTCAAACCAGTAATTACAAGAAAACGCTCACGTAAAAGACTAATCGTGTTCCCTGGAGTCTCAGAAAAACGAGTATATGATTTTACGCATTAGAAGTTCTCACAAGAGTTATGAAAAAGAGGCGATGTCCGGGAGATAGCCTCATGAGGACCGAACAAGTGTCTGTATATTTCCAGTTATCTCCACTTCTATTGATGTTACAGATCAATTTACTTTCTTGAAACTTCCATTTACTATTGAATTCTAGATGATAAGAATGTTTGTTCATTACTGGACTTCATGTGACAATTAGTCCCTTCGTGCTTTGTAGTAACAATCTGAATGATGTTCTCACTACTCGGTATGTTTCCCTTCAAAACCCTCCACAAACATTATCAGTAACAATTGCATTGTTTTACACACTAAGAGTTCTCACGCCAGTGATTACAAGAGATCACTCACGTAAAAGTCAAAGTGTGTTGTCTGGAATCGCAGTGAAAACGAGTATATTATTTTACTCAATGGGAATTCTTACAAGGATTACTGACAGTGACACTGTGGTGAGATCTTAAAACGTTCAAAACGAAGCAGCAAAAAGAAAATTGCGTTGATTTCAACTCTGTATTTTCCCGGCCTTATTCAATACTCTTTCTTTGTCCCTGACTAAAGAAATAGGAAGCCTCGTGGAAACACGTTGGCTGAAGATCCGACCAATCAGGGTCCGACACGTCAGGGGGCCAGCGCGAGATTTCGGACGCCTATAAAAGGAACGAAAAAGGTCTATTTCTCCCTCTTTCTCTCTTTCTACTTCAGCCGACAGCACAGACAGGGCCCTCGTTTACTCACTGACTGGTTTTGTCGAGTCGGGACGCAAAAAGAAAAGTATGTAACATTTTTATTTCTCGCCAGAACAAAGAACTATACTTGAAACACACATTGGCATCGCCACAAATCGACATAGGCAACGTTTAATCAATTACTCTTGCACTCACACGCACGCATTTCGTACAAAAAATATATGACTAACGCACATACCAAGCAAATGACACATAGGTAAACGAACATTTACAAATGAACAACTAATTATTGTAAAATGTTTTGTTAATTAATTAATACTCTTTTTTGTTTTTGTTTTTATTCACTACTAATATTGTTTTCTTGCTTTCTATTTCATTTCATTTCCATGTTAATGTTAACCCTTAGCCATTTTAGGTACTCACGTGCTCGATTGACAATCGACTTACGTTAAACCGCTGCTAATAATTCTGGTGGCCAATTAAGTTCTAAACGAGATCGATTTAATTTACAAAAAGTTTTACATATTTTATTTCAGCTTTTTTAGTAAAATTGTTTATATATTTTTACACATAAACTATGAGATGTATTAGGCTGAATTTCTTATGATGATTTTTATTATAATATTGCTAGACGATTTATTTATTAAGTCCGCAGTATTCCCCTCGAAAACATAAGCATCAACAGAAAAAAAGCATGATGCATAACATACTGTCGGAAATAGATTCTAATGTTAAAACATAATAATTATGAATGAATAACTGTTTTCATTACATGAACCATGGACTAAACTGCTCACATCTGCGAGTATTCTATATAATTATAAAGCAATCATTTGCCAATGCATAGGGTTCTGTTGTCACATCTGGGCCGGTACATCTACCACTAGTCTCTTTCTCTTCGACAGGGTGCAAAGAAAAACCCTCTAACCTAATAGGTTGCGCACTGTCTACCAAACTTCTACTCCTGTACCATCGACAAAGGGGTGCATCCCTGTTCTTGATTTATAAGTACTTCCACGGAATGTGCTCTAAGGAAATTACTGCACTGTACTACATCCGCGTAAATACTCCCAAATAACCCAGCTAGCAGCAAAATCACACACCATCATTGTAGACGCATCCGGATGTTGGAAACATTTCTACTCCGACACCTTTTTTCCTCAGATCGCTTGCTTTTAGAATTCCCTCCCTGCTCACTATTTCCCCGACCGTACAAACATGCAGAAATGTAACTGTAATGTGAGCAATCATCTTGCTGTACAACTCCCAACCTCGGATGCTTCTATATCATCTGATCTCAAATCACATTACTCCTTGCGTTTGAGTGGAAACATAACTTGTTGGGGTGAAGAAAAGTCTTTTTTTTTATACCAGAATATTTTTTAAAATCTTTCTAAAAAATATTCACGTTCAGCGTTTTCATCAACAAATTAGGCATACAGAAACTAACTATTCGCTACGTCGCATAAAGGAGAGTAGAAAGTGGACCCTGGGTTTACTTCCGGCAACCTTGTAACTATCGCTTCCCATACTTTGTCATTTAGCCCTCACATTTCATGAGCGATGTTTCTGGGAGAAGAATTCTGCTTTCTAAGTTGGAATCTATCAATCTAGCACGTATCGTTGTTTAGTATTTTATTTACATTAAATTATTTTTTTATTTAGCTCTGTACATCAAGTTGTTTGTTTAATTGCTTGTCTGGAACGATATCCATGAAAAAAAATGAATTAACGTAATTGTCTTAATGAAGATATATACTACTATTAGTAAGTATAGCTGTTAATGTAATATACGGATTCCATATATTTTAATCAGATTGCTCATTTAATATTTCAAATGGATATCTCTTGGGGGGGGGGCTGTATTTCCTATATACAATCTACCGATACGTCTCTGTTATTGAAAGACTACAATCAAAAGAATGACGACATGAAATGCCTAACAAGCAACAAGTACGATTCTTTTCTTTATTCTTCTTTACCCTTTTCTCCTTCATAGGCTCTTCCTATTTTTCTTTTTCTTCTTCTTCTTTTTGTCAGCATTGCAAGCAGCAAAACTTGGAGAGAAAGGTGGCCTGCTCTGAGCCACTGGTCGTTGAGTCGTAATTTGAGACCATCGAAATGACGGCGCTTGCGAATAATCAAATCGCTTCGGGAAACTATTAACCGACAATCG
>OY744516.1:226527044-226562044 GCA_963556195.1 Sepiola atlantica
TAATACATTGCCAAGGCGGCTGCGAAGAAAGTAGGCGCTCTGTACCGATCTAGAAAAACCCTAACACCGTACAGTATCCTATATCTCTACAAAGCAACCATCCGTCCATGCATAGAGTAGTGTTGCCACATCTGGTCTGATGAACTATTCACTAGTCTCTCTCTTAGACAATGTTAAAAAAAGAGTCGCTAATTTAATAGGTCCATCACTATACACCAAGCTCCAGCCCTTGTCCTATTGCCGCAATGTTGAATCCTTGTGCCTGTTTTACTAGTACTTCAATCGAAGATGATCCGATAAACGTGCTGCTCTGGTGCCCCCTCAACGTAAATACAGTCGACCAACTCGACAACTAGCTAGATCCCATCCATTTAGTGTAGAGGTACGTCGATGCCGGAGAGCCTTCTACTTCAATAACTTCTTGATTCGAACTCCCTCTCTGCTCCTTGTTTCCCCGACGTGATGCAGAAATGTAAAACTAATGTGAACAAGCATCACGCTGCACTTTTCCTAAATTTAAGATGACCCCCAAAACTTTCACCATAATTCTCAGAAGCCCTTTACGTCTATAGTGGAAACTTGCCTTCTTTGGGGTAAACTAGTTGTTTTTTTTAAATAAGTAAAAATAGATGCTATTTCTTGGTGTAAAGTAATGTAAGGCCTAATGTATATAAATATTCACACTACATAACAATGATAAATCGACTATAGTTAAAACGCTGCAATTGTTTTTAACTTAAAGAAAAACGATCTTCTTAACATCTTACGTGAAAAGTATATACATATTTTTACAGGCGATAGTGCTGAAGGCGCATACTTAAACTCATCGAAATAAGAGAACCCACGGACAATACTCCAAAAAAGAACAAGTAATAATCTTGTAAACAGGTTACTGTTGCATGTCTAAAAATATAACGCAACACTTCTATGATGAAACAAAAAAGGTTTTACATAGCGTTCACACATCATCTGAAAAGGAAAACATATTAATATCCAATACCCGTGCTGATAATGTTATATATCATTTTAAATAAGCGTCTGTATTTTAATGTCATATACTAACATATATATATATATATATATATATATATATATATATATATATATATATATATATATATATATATATATATATATATATAGTGCCATGTATATAGTGTCATCTACATACACACTGTTTCGCTGTATCTTCAGTGCAGCTAGACAAGCAAGTGATCAAGGCCGGGATCGAAACTCGATACTTAAGCTGAGAGTTGGCGCTTCTAGTCTATGTGCTATCAGCTTGACACATGCTCAATGTAAGCGAAATCTCAATGCAAACTCATTGTAAACATTGTCAATACAATTTAATATATATATATTTATATATATATATATATATATATATATATATATATATATATATATATATATAAATAAATTTTTCGTGGTACAAAATTTGATAACGGCGAGGAATACGGACGTTTGGGACATTTTTTGGAGGGTCGAATGAGATTAAACAAATATAAAAAAACGAGAGAAAACGATTAAAAAGAAATTAATTAATGTACTGAACCGGTTTTCGTCCACATATATATATATATATTATTGAAGTCGCCTCAAAAAAGGCATAAACCCACTTTATGTAAGGAGCTAAACCAATACGACTTCCAGGTCAAGAACTAGCCAACGATAAGTGTTATATGGATAGATTACGACCCAGAAAACAGCAATTCTACCCTTTGTCAGAAACATATTTCATACAATGTGAAGACTAAAGGACAAAATAAGGCAAGCGAGAGTTACGAGTCTGCCAAAAGTGCCAGAATGTCTACTTTCTACTCTCCAATGCATATAATCAATAAATAGTATTCATTTATCTTTAGGCAAGCTTGTTTATTTTTTTTAAATCTCTTCAGTAAGGATTCAAACAACTGACATCCCTACCAATTGGATCGCACTTACAACTCTTGCTCTTGTGGGCCCTTCTCTTGCAGATCAGCTGTTCGATTGAGAGTGTCAATACGGATTTAATATAAACTTGTACGGGTATTTACATCTGAAATGTTCAACCAACCCCAAAGGGAGAAAACTACAGCGCTACTGCTTGGGCCATATTTGTTTGTCTCAATTAAAGTGCCCTCCCGTCAATAAGCAGACCTACAATAATAATAATATAATTCAATATTCTTTATTTATCTCTAGACAAGCTTGTTCCGCCATTCGAAGGCACATGAGTATAAATTCAAACAACTGGTCTACCTACCAATAGAGTCTAACTTAAACACACACGTGTTAGTTTGCTCTTTTTTTTGTTTTTTGTTTCGTTTCACCCAGAAGTGAACCATTGTGTAGGTTTTTTCAAGACACTTTAATCCAATAACTTTTTACTCTTTGTGAATTTTTCTGATAATTTTGTAATGTTGCAGAGACAACATTAACACATAAAGGTTGTTTGGCACAAGACAACTGATACGGACCGTAAAAAGTATATCTTACGGAAATGTTATGCTATTTAGAAATGTTAATAAATAAAAAATAAAAATAATACAATAAAAAAATAGTTATTGGAATATGAACCTGACTCACAATTCGGGTGTTCACAAATTCGCGGATGTTTAGTATTAGCATTGAATTTACATTTTCTTCATAACATCGGTAGAACTTTCAAATATGATCATCATTTAAGAACAACTAAGGCCAATATGACAAAAGAACGCAATTAAAAAACGCTAATTATTTCGTAGAATTCATATTAAACGCGAACTTTATACGAAACTGTAATATTTTTAAAAAGTCAACCTACTTGCAAGCAGAAAGCTTTGGTAATTTCAATATTTTAGATTTGCATTATCATGATTCATAGTCATGAGGTTACAATTCAGTCAGAGTCCCTGAATTAAAAGATATTTTTTGTGATTCCTTAAGATTTAAATAATTTTTACGCAATACACATATCATTGATACATTCTTGTGTAAGTAATAATGTATGTCCATCGTTTATTTTATTTAAAATAACGAAAGCGAATTTTCACCTGGGACATACAATAGAGAATGCATTTATCCATAATTTCTTCGATGAATTAGCATTAAATCTCCAAACGTTTAAAATAAAATATGTACAAGTATAATGAGAAACAGTGAGCATCCTGTTGTTGCAATTATACATGCGCAGAGTCGTAAAAAACCGGTGCTTCAATGTAATAATAAGATGCAACATATAATACTCAAAATAACATTAGTTGCTCTACAAACCCGGATGTAGGAAACAACGCCCTAAATTTAGTTGTTCAAAGGTTGTCTCATGCTGAACTTGTAATACTAGATCATGGACTGGAATTCTGTAATTTACCATTAAGTATTAAATGTAAAGAATTATTTTCAGAATTTGGAATTTTCGATTCTACAGCAGTGAGACTTCCACTCGTTTCTGAGAGAAAAGTAAGGGACCTAAAGTCAAGCCATGATGACCTTACGCATAGCTATGCACATCTATACACCAGTATCTCATTCAGAGTTTAAATCGCTGATAGAATATTTTGCTGTCATTAAAACTGTACGACATAATAAGTCTTTATTGATAACCAGACTGGATAAAACTTCCGTTGTTGTTGAAAAGAATTATCAAGATCTCGTTGATAAAATCGTTGTCATATTGAACGACACTGAGAAATTTATCAAATCGGGGCATGTCGACACCCATGATGCAACAACTTCTTTAGAAACTAAATTCTAGAAATAATTCATTAAGTAGGTAAAAAACTCCCTTCCAAAATAGCCAGTGAGATTAGACCCGTAAGCTCTATCTGTGCAGATTTATATGGCTTACCTTAAACTCATGAAGCGAATATCGCAGTTTGGATGATTCTCTCATATTTAGAGTCATCACCGCACAAAGTTGCCACATGGATCTTTAATATCTTACAACCAGTATTAGAGCACTGTAGTAAATACTACATAAAAGATTAATTTTATTTTGAAAATCATATTAAAAAGTATAAGATTGTAAATAAATTATGTGTTCCTACAATATCAGCAACCTATTTAATTATGTTCCTATTTTCAAAACAATAGAGATCTGTGTCGATTTTTATTCATATCGTAGCCAGTCTCCCTTCTCGAACAGTTATGTAATTTCCTACATTTGTTGAATTCGGTTTTGACGATGTAATATAAACGGTGTATCAACGGGATCAGTCTTAGGGCCAACACTTTTGAATATTTTTGTGATTTTCTATGAGAAGCAATTATAATCTAAACCCATAAAAATTTTTAGTCTACTTCTGATGCATTTTGCCTCTTCAATAACCGAACAGAAGCAAATAAAGTATCCTCCTTTCTCAATAAAATGTATTACGCATTAAAATATACTTATAAAAGAGAACGCAATTCCACTTTAGCTTTCCTCGATTTATTGGTAACGAAAACCCTATCGTGCTACCTTACACTAATCTAACGTAAACCTACGTTTAAATGACTATATATCCGCTGAGTTTCATTTCGTCATAACAAACGAAAGTCAAACTTAATTTAAAGCCTAACACATAGCGCATTGATTAGTTGTTCATTATCATAATTGGACAAAGAAATAAAAAAGACATTACAAATACTTTGTTCAATAAACCTACCTTCTAGATACAATAAGTTCAATCATCAGAAGGAACATCACTAATCTTTTCTAAAATAAAACAAAATAATATCGCTATATGTGCGATTAACATCCGTCTTCCTTGGTTAGGTACAGTAAGTCAGGAATTCGCCAAGTAAATCAGCTTAACAATTGAACATTGTTATTTTGCTTCGAATGTGTGTTTTGTGTT
Organism: Sepiola atlantica; assembly: GCA_963556195.1. Lineage (NCBI taxonomy): Eukaryota > Metazoa > Mollusca > Cephalopoda > Sepiida > Sepiolidae > Sepiola > Sepiola atlantica. The sequence continues at coordinate 226,531,844 of OY744516.1, forward strand.
CTCTACAAAGCCCTATTTGCGTTCTCTCGTAAAAAAAACGTTTAACCCCCTCACCCACCATAGTAAAAATGTGATGTATCATTTTACATGAGGTTACGGTGCCAACTACGTATGTAGGACGACATTAAGATTGGGCAATAGAGTCAAACTGCATATGCCTAGTAAAAGTAAGAATGGAACCTTCCGTTCAACTGATGTGCTAAATAATTCATACGGGGCTTTTATCAAGGACCATTTGATTAAAATCCCAACGTGTTGCAAGGAATTTCAGAATTGACCCATTTACCATATTGAGTCATGCTCACTCACTATATCCCCTGAAAATATTGGAGCCTATGTACTTTCGTTTAAAGCGAGCCTCCATTTGTAAACAGAGGGAGTGTCTTTTAAGATCAGTTGTGATCAGTCTCTAAAAAACATCCATTATTGTATATATACTATAACGCTGTCTTTATTTTAAATAAATACAATTTGTTGCTCTTCTCTCTGTAAATTCATCCCTCGATAACGCACCTGCTGAGTGTGGGCGAAACCGGTCGGATGGACATTTGTTTACTTTTAATCATGAATTATAAAATATGTCTTCTCTTCTTAATACTTTCAGTAGTAAAATGATGTACATCCCTACAAATCACCCACACACACCCCACACACTCCCATATATATATATATATATATATATATATATATATATATATATATATATATATATATATTATAGGTGCAGTATTATTATCAAATGAACGGTAAATCCATAGCTTGCATCTGTTTTTTGAATTTTCTTTAGTCTTCATATTTCGTCAAACGACCTCAGCCATAGTTGTGTTCCTTCTTCCAATTGTTCCCTTTGTCTTATGATACAAGCAAACACAATTATCTTAATATTTTTTTATTGTTTTTTTTATTTTAAAATTAATTGTTTATGAACAGCTTACGCGGGTTTCGCAAAAGAGTCTAGAGTAAATACAGTATTTTATTTCAGCTATATGGCTAATCAAAGAAAAAAATTAAATGTAATTGTAATAGCAAAACCTCTTATCCAGATACAAAGAAAAAGAGGATAGAAAAGTTCAAAATGAGCTTCCGACAAATGCAAGTCCGAACACATGGAAAACATATATACATAAACTCACTTGGGAAATGGCGACAAAATCCTCTAAAGAAAGAACTTATCTGCGAAACTTGAAACGATATGTCTAATCGACTTTAGCAATCTGTATAGTTTTTGCGATCGAGCATTTTATTGATTCATTTTAAACATATCTCAACGCGCTATATATATATATATATATATATATATATATATATATATATATATATATATATATATTGGAGAGTCATCTTAAATTTGAGAATGAACGTCTTGTAAAAGAGTATGAAGCGCTTTCTACGAAATTGAAAGAAATGACCCATGAAAAGGAGTCACTGAAGAGTCATCTTAAATCTGAGAATGAACGCCTTATGCAAAAATATGAAGCACTTTCTACAAAATTGAAAGAAATGACCCATGAAAAGGAGTCATTGGAGAGTCGTCTTTAATCTGAGAATGAACATCTTATGCAAGAATATGAAGCGCTTTCTACAAAACTGGATAGAACGGTTAACGAAAAGGAATCTTTAGAAAAACCGATGCAATCATCTTGGCGGGGAACGGGACCATGAAGTTAGCAAGATGGATGCAGAATTGTCTGCACTTAAGGTTCTTTTAAAAACCCAGAAAGAAGAGTCATTGGAAAAAAGTTAAGGAATCTGAAGAGAAGCTCCAAGAATCTGAAAAGCAGATGCTGGAATGGGAGTGTAAAACGCAGCAATTGAAATCTGAACAATTTTCTATAAAACTGGGTTTAAAAAACAGATTGAAAAACTTAACAAAGAAAAAGAACAGCATTAAACAGAGCTTTCAGCTTTATCAAAAGAGAAAGAGCGAGAGAGAAGTCATCTTTCTGAATTACTGGAATCTAAATCTGCAGAATTAGAGCAAACGAACGCGGAACTCATAAAAATCAAAGACCTTTGGCAGATCAATAAAGCCGAGTTGGATATCAAGGTGGAAGACTTGTCTCGGAAGGAAGACGCACAGCAAGCAGAAGTGAAGAAACTGAAAGCGTCTATTGCACAGTTTTCTGAAGAGAAATCCAAACTAAGTAATTCTATAAAAGAATTAGAGAAGCGGTCGCATTCCAAAGAGAAAAGTTTATTGGACAACAATAGTAAGCTTCGGAACACTATCAAGGAATTAAAACAAAAAGCCAAAGATAAAACGCTCTTAGAAGAAAACTCAAAATTTCAAAATTCCTTAAAAGAGCTTAAGCTGAAATTGTCCGACACAGAGGCAGCACTGTTGGAAGAAAAAGAACAGTTCCAAGCGTCTCTAAAAGATCTAGAACAAACATCACTTGAGAAAGAAGTGGCACTCTCTGAAGAAAATGCCAAACTTAAAGATTCTGTAAAGGAATTAAATCAGAAGCTACTTGGATCGGTAACGGTTAGTAGCGCTAAACAAGAAGAGTGTTTAAACGTTGCAAAGAGTGACATCATTTGTAAGGAAACTGCCCAAATGGTGACCTGTGCTGGTGACGGCAACCAATCGGAGCCAGGTGATAAACTGTTGTACACCAAACAAGAATTCTCAAGAAAGCTTGAAGAAATTGAAACCGATTTATCAAAGAAACAGGAATATGATTTGGAAGCGCTAACGGGAAATTATGAAAAGGAGTTGAAATATGCCCGCTTGGAAATCTTGCAGGAAATAGCCGAAGAGAAAGAGAACTATGAACGTGATCTCGACCAAAAATACACCTTACAGGTAAGTATTGACTGTGAAAAGTTTTTCTTTATAGAATTATCTTTTGAGGTGTGCAGAATTGATGCATATTATATTAATATACATGTTAAATATTAGCGATTAATCTATAAATAGCTAAGTAGTGGCTCTTAATAGGCTGCAAATCTTCGATGCCCCCCCCCCCTGTTTTTAAAAGCTCTCTCGACCGTTCTTTAGTACTCGATATGACTTCGTTGAGAAGGTCATTTCCAAAGCAGCAATCCTCATTTAATGCCATTTACATGGCAGATTGAAGTCTTCTCAATGGCAAGTTTTTCTGCTTCACCATCTTGAATGTATTTGGCATTGTTACTAATTTCAAACAATGCTACCAAACGTGCTAGCATTTTACCCTGTTTAACTTTTTTTTCTATTGTTTTCTTCCTAATATATATTATTTGCATATTCAGTTCCCACTGAAGAAGTTTTTGAAATCTCATGCTGGCCTAAACTTTTGCCTTTTTGTATTCTCTTATTTATACTTACTTGCGAGAGGGAAACCTATCTTTAACTTTCTGTTCCCTTTTTAGTATTCAATGAACTGATCATCTACATATGTACATATATATATACGTAATATTGGAATCTTTTTTTACCTGCGGGGGATAGGAAATACCCGACTAGTAAACGGGCGCAGGATATGTTCACCCTTCTCGGAGTGTTGGACCAATTAGACCTTGTAAGGCTATCCATCTAAGAGAAGGAAATCTCTGACAAAAAAAAACTTGTTACCAGCTACTTACGCCGTGGCAGAAAACCGTTGGGAGGGAGGCCTCCTTAGTCCTGATCGACAACCTTCCTAGAGTTGGAATCCCGAACAAAATATCCGGTTTTCAAACCTACAATTGCTTAAAGAGTATATAGGTTCTGCATATCGGCGGTTCTTGCATTCCTTCCTTGTCTATTAGTCAGGCGAAGAGGTACCCGCGCTGGGACGCCTCTAAACACTCAGTGCTTAGCCTTGTTTACTTACTAGGTCAATGAACGCCGTTCTCTTTCTCTCTATTTGGGCAAGTTGGGGAAATTATTTACGTCATTAAGTCTTACATGACCAATCTGGGTATCTCTTGTTCCGACAGGTTGAGGGTACAGGTTATACAGCTTTTCTGACTGCTGTTTCCGACTGACAGGAAAGAGACCAAACTCTTGAGTAGTGCTAAGAACGGCTGCTACATCATCAGTTTCATAATACCGTGGGTAGTTGTATGTGCAGGGTTGCGCATGGAAAGAGGGCCTGCAATTATCTCTAGTGGGCTTTCCCGAGCCCACACCACTCATCGACCTGGTCGAGACTAATGGACTGGTTGTGTGAGCTTATCGGCACCAAACAAGTACCTACCTCGGCCAACCAACTCTATATTCAAAACAAACATGTCATTATAAAAAAAAATAAAAGTAAACCTAAACCAGACACCCAACAAAAACACTTTTGCCTCGACCTTTGAAGCTCGCATTCACAAATATCCGGGGACTTAGATCAAAAATCAACGACGTAGAATCCTTTCTCCTGTACTCTGCTAAACTTTGTCTCTGTAAGCATAGATAGAGCAATCTCAATTGATCGAATGCCCAGATACATGTATTTGGGGATTTTAATGCCCACCACCGTGACTGGTTGGAATTCTCCAGCCTTACTGACGCAGCCGGCAACTCTACGTATAATTTCTCTTTAGCTCACTCCCTCTCTCAGACTGTCGATTTCCCGACCCGCATCCCCGATCGAGTAGACCAACAAGCATCACTTCTAGACCTGTTCTTGACCTCAATGCCCGAGGCTTGTGTGACAAAAGCTCATATCCCACTCGAGAATGCTGATCACATCATGCTAATATCACTATAAGAAGTCGTCCAAAAGCTGATGAACCGTTGCTCAAAATAACAAGATACTACGAGCGGGCTGATTTTGAGTCAATCAGAGATCACATCAGTGACGCCCCATGAAGAAACCTTCTCACTCCCTGCCAAGCAGTGTGCAAACGAATTAACTGAATGGGTCATAGCAGGCATTGAAGCCCATGTCTCCATGCGAAAATTCTTTAGCAAGCCTAACTCTCCTCAATGGTTCACCTCGGAATGTGCAGCTGCCATTTCTGAGAGGCAACAAGCATTCCGTAATCTCAGCCGCCAGAGGTCAGCTACTAATAGAAATAAATGTATAGAGTCCAGAAATAATTGCAATGCCGTGATAGGTGAAGCGAAGAGAAGGTATAATGAGTTAACAAAAAACGCATCCAGTCACAGAAGTTAGGTACTCATGATTTCTGGAAAATCTACAATAGTGTAGTGAATAATGGTTAATCAACAATTCCTCCACTACCAAACCACAATGATGTCGCGTGCACGGCCACTGATAAGACTGAACTACTTCCCCACCGCTTCGCTTCTAACTCTACTTTGAACTCAGATAACCACCCCTTTCCCAAATTCCTATTGCTGACCGAAGCCACATTTGATAACCTGGGCATCACCCCATCCGAGATCAGAGACATCATGAAAAACCTTGACACCTCCAAAGCTTGTGGGCCTGATCTTTTACCTACAATACTAATAAAGAAATGCTCTGCTGAACTGGCCCCTGTTCTCTCCAAACTCTACAATAAGGGTCTAGCTCAATCTTGCTTCCCTGATAGCTGGAAAATTGCCTCTGGTGTACCAGTCTACAAGAAGTCTTGGAATAGAACCGATCCCCAAAACTATCGCCCAATCAGTCTGCTGCCGATCTAGGCTAAAATCTTTGAATCCTTAATCAATCTAGCGATAGTACGGCACTTAGTTCAGGCTAAACTTCTTTCTGACCGCCAGTATGGAGTTAGACAAGCACGATCTACTGCAGACATCCTAACGGTCATCTCTGAACGCGTGCATCATACACTCGACAAGGCAGGAGAAGCTAGGGCAGTAGCGCTTTATATATCCAAGGCCTTTGACAAGGTATGGCATAAAGGGACTTTCATGAAAATATGCTCATACGGTATTACTGGGCAATTACTTGATATAATTAGATCCTTCCTAGACAAAAGAAAAATCTAGGTTCTCCTCGATGGCCGTTTATCTAAGCAACATCATATAAATGCTGGTGTACCCCAGGGATCTATCCTTGGACCCTTGTTGTTCCTGATCTATATAAACGATCTCCCTGATGGCATAGAGTCTGAGATTAGTTTATTTGCTGATGACACCACCCTGTTCTACATAGGGGAAACATCCAGAAACCTGAGATCTCGCAATTAAGAACACAAGCGGGACCTCAAGCACGACATTTCCACTAATGCTCTAGTGATACATAGGAACACTCTCTCCCACAAGGTAACCCTTTCAGAATGACCTCTCCTCAAGAACGAACACTCTCTCTCACGTCGCAAATGCATAGAAAGAGCCACTATCATCCTTTAATCACTTTCAAACTTAAACTTAAGACACTTAGCTAAAGCTGCACTAAAACAATACAATATATTACACCACTGCGCCCCTGACTAAGTAACTGTATTTATATATATATATATATATATATATATATGCATATACATTTTGGAAAATGTTGTTTGGTATGTATGTGTATGGATATATACACACATATGTGTGTATATGTTTACATTTACACATGTGGGTGTGTCTGTATATATATTTATATATATTTTTGTGATTATTGCAAGCTCTCATTTACAATCTAACCTTTTTTATACATGTCTCTTATTTTTCCATTTTTAAACCTATTTATATTTTTGTTTTTCTCATAACCTTTAACGTGTCTTTCCTTCTTATCTTCTTTTTTCACACATGTTTCCCACCTCAGCTTTTCATTTTCATGAATTGCTCTTTAAACACCTACTGTTGACAAATCAGCTTGACCCATCCCTGTTTATTTCTTATTAATCTTTAGGTGCTAACTTTCCAATGTGTCAATTTCATCCCCACCCTTTCTGTTAACGTAGCTAAGTTCTCTGCCGCCTTCCTCCCCCCACTGCCTTTGAAGAATGTATCACCTACTTATCATGTCCCAACATCACTTAATGTCTCCTCACATGATCCAAGCAGATCATTTTCCCCCTCATCCTATGTGTGTGCCTTCAATATAAAATAACATTATTTTCTGTATTCTTCATTTTCTGAAGACGTTCCCTACGAACGAAACCGGTCCAAAAAATCTCTTGTTTTTGTTTTTCTCCTGCATTCTGACTTGTATTCCGTCTGTCATCTTTTCACACATTTTGTCCATCACGACACTTCATTTTTCATGAACTATCGTGTACCTTACCTCATATATATATATATATATATATATATATATATATATATATATATATATATATATATATATATACACACAACATATATATATATATATATATATATATATATATATATATATATATATATACATTTGAAAAGGGTAAAAACTAGACACACATTCCGGTTTTACACATTATAGCTTATGTCCATCGGTCTCATCAGATGTATTACACGCCCCCACATTTAGACCATAAATGGATATAAGTTATGATATGTACATCCCAAATATGTTTCTAGTTTGTTTCTTCCTGTACAAGTTATTCATGCTCTGTTTAAATGTACATTGAGATGTCTTACTTGGATTCCCATCGAAATCATTCGAACCTGAACTGACACACACACTATATATATATATATATATATATATATATATATATATATATATATATATCAAGGGAGGCGCGAGAGTGCTCTATCCCTTAACAGACTTCAAAAACGGCCTATGGTAGAAATCTCATTTCTCTCATCAATCATAACTCAAAAACAAATAACCAAATTAGTTGAAACTTTGCACAACATTTTTATTTGATAGGTTCTATAAGTGTGTAGAATTTCAGCATCATTAGTCAAGGCAACCCAAAGACCCAGAAAGTTTAATCATGAAATCATGTACGTACGTACGTACGTATGTGCCACCCTGTATCTCATCAACTATTTGATTGATTACGCTGATGTTTCGCAGAGATAGAGGTTCTAGGGTCTAGTTGATGGTATTTAAATTTCAGTTTACCATATACCTTAGTTTTTCAGAAAATTCCCCAAAACTTAAAATGACCATTGTAACATATTTTACTCACCAACATTTTGCGTGACGGGATGCAAGTATATATATTTATTTATATTACTCGGTTGCAAGGGCAAACACTGTCTCTTCTACACTCAATCTCGGTCGCGACTCCCCTCCAACTCGCCCCTCTTCTTCCACCCCCTAACCCGCGTTGTTAGGGGCAAAAGTAAATACTAAATCTTCTTAAATAGGAGTGTCAGATCGTGACACACAAAATAAACACACACTCTATCGTGTTAATATATAAATAATAATAAGAAGAACACATTTTAAATATTAAAAAAAATAATAGTGAAATAATTTAAAAAAATAATAATTTGCATTAAAATAACCCGTGTACGATGGACACTCTACTAAAAAGGGTTGATATACCGTAAAAACTAGCAGTCTTACCGAAAGAAAACGAAACTGTATTCGTTACTTTCGTCTCTTTCGTTTTTGTTACATATTTCTTTTACTTTTTGCGATTTATTTATTTGTGAGTTTAAAAAAATATCATTCTGGTTAAATTTTTTGAATAGTTTTACCGGAAAATTCCTAAACCGTTTAAATAATAAAATTTATTTATATCAATGGAGGCGCGAGAGCGCTCTATCCCTTAATAGACTTGAAACGTGTGTGTCTGTGTGTGTCTCTCTATCTCTCTCTCTCTAACCGAAGAAAAAAGTGCATACACGTTGTCTCCTCCTCCTTCTACAGTAGCAAGTGAGGTCAGTTAATGGTTTAATTAAGTTAATGTTGATCTATTTAAACACTTCATTTTGTTAGCTCAGTTGTAACGTCACCGCTTTTCAGCTAGATGTTACGGTTTCGATTCAAAGTATCTCCGTCCAATTTATTTGTTGTTCATTTATTGAATTTCTTTAGGAGCGTGACACACGTACGTACACCTTAGCGTATTAATATATAGATATGGCGGTGTCAAGGGAGGGGGGATCTTATTTTGATTTACCATTTCTACAGGGCGACATGGAACAGTTTTATACAGGTAATTGATCAACTTATTGTCAATTTCTCTTTTTTATGGTTTCTTGCTCAGAAAAGTACTGATTTTACAAGAATAAACCACAATTCTAAACTACACCTAACATTTTTATAAAAACATAACTCAATCCCATAACTAATTTACATTGCAGCATAGGAATCAGAAAGCCTTAGAGAAAACAACGTTGATTAACTCACAGTTAATATAAGTATATATATATATTAACTGTGAAAAAATGTGTTCTAGTGTGAATCGTATCATAAGTAAATATACACTCATCATAATTTTTTAAAAAATATTTACCTGTGAATATTGGGAGAAACATTGATTAGTCAGCCTACCAACTATATCAGTTATGAGAAGGCATTGTATTGAGGCATAGCCTTTACAAAAGTAGTGACATTCCATGAAAAATGCCAGTATACTGAAATCATATGCCCGTAATAGGGTTAAGATGAAAATTCATATACACTAAACACTAAATGTACAAAAGCAAAGAAATTCCCAAATGTTTACACTTTAATTGTCATTTTCATAAAATTATGTTTATTATTCTTTCCTTAAGCCAAGGCTTTTCAAAAATCAAAATATTATCATCAGAGGAATTACATAGATGGATAAGTTGGTGGTGGAAAAGCCAAAATTAAATTTTTTTTAAAAATATTAAGTACTGGAGAGTGAACAATCGAAATTGAAATAAATTTGTCATTCGTACATGTTTATTCATCGTATATCATCTATCTTTATAACCGCTCTATCTCGTATATTGAGCTTAAATTATTTTACTATAGGTTCTATCTACTAAAAGTACACTTTTAGTTTCATATGTGATTCTATATATATATATATATATATATATATATATATATATATATATATATATATATATATATATATATGTAATATATATATAGGTTTGGAAGTGTCTCAACAATTAAAAATATATTTTTTTAAAAGTAACAAAATGTAAGTCCCAAGTCGTTCAGTGGAAAATTACTCATGTAAGCCAATTAAACTTTTTCAGTTATTATATTAGTTTGCTTCTTACATTATTTAAGGGATCATCAGTTGTTTACCATGAAACACTGTTTTGGGAATTTAAATATGTATTCATTATATATATCTATATATATATATATATATATATATATATATATATATATATGTAATATTGTTTTTCTCCTATATGGCAAATATTACTTGATTAAGCAAGACATCAACACTGTAACGTAACGTGTCATCAAGTTAGATTTGCTATATAAGAAACACTTTTTTTTGCTAAACTATATAAAGTAAAAACACTTGTTTTTGTATTACTGTGTGATAGACTTCTAATACTTCTCTCTCTCTCTCTCCCCCTCTCTCTCTCTCTCTCTCTCTCTATATATATATATATATATATATATATATATATATATATATATATATATGTATATTTCTAAAAATAAAATCGGCCGATACCTTAGCCGATTTCTCTGCTTTAAATAGATTTAATACTTAAAAATTTAAACTATGAACTGATGTTGACATTTTCGATTTCTATGAACTGAACTCTTTATCTCCGCCACCAGATTTTAGCTGCGTTAAAATGCGTGTGTATAGATGCACTCTTATGAAGTAGTATTCAATGATCTGTTTTCTCGTCATAGTGTATCAGTGTCGTCATAATGCTTCAGTTGCAACGTTGATGAGTGCACGTATTGAATCCCCGTCGATTTCAATGGTTAATACATATGGATTAATTATCTTGTTCAATCAATGGTAACAGATTCACTAATTAATTGCAAAACTTATGACTTTAAAATCTCCATCATTAAATATGTATGTTTCTTACTGCTTGTTAACAAATCCGTGCTATAATGGTGATTTTGTGTGAAATCTTTCGCTGTCAGTATATGTTGATATAATTTGTCTAGTTATGACTAGGAGTGACGTTAGATTTTATTTCAGGTCAGCTTAGGAAATATATGATTTTTTAATGGGAGTTACGTTAGATTTAATTAGAGATCAGCTTAGCCCACATATTATTTTAAACAAGAGTTACATGAGATTTTATTAAACATTTGCTTAGGGCACTATGTTATTTTAATTAGGGATTACGTTATATGAAATTAAGGATCATCTTAAGACACTTATTATTTTAAATTGGAGTTATGTTAGATTTTATTTGAGGTCAGTTTAGACCACATCTTATCTTATATTTGAGTTACGTTAGATCCAATTAGAGATCAGCTTAAGCCACTATGTTATTTTAAATTAGAGTATCGTAAAATTTCATTAGAGATTAGCTCAGGCCACATGTTATTTTAAGTAGGAGTAACGTTAGATTTAATTAGAGATCAGCTTAGTCAACATATTATTTTAAATTGGAGTTACGTTAGATTTTATTACATGTCAGCTTAGGCCACATATTCCGCTCGGATTCCATTTTTTGCCTTTGAAACACACTCGTTAATTCCCCATTACTTTCAGTTCTGCTGCTGCTACTGCTGCTGCTTATCGCCGTATTGCTGCTGCTGTCGCTGACTGTTACTTTCACTGCCTTCGCCCAGGATTGAACTTATCACCAGCAGATAACTTGCAACTTTCAAACCAACAGCTTAGACCTCACTAGGACAATTAGGAATAAATTTTTGGTACTGTTAAACCCATGTTTGTTTGTTAAGCTTTTCTTTCTCTATATCGTATCCAGTTCTATGATTGGTTTGCTCAGTAGGTTGCCATGTCCGAGCATGTGAGCTGTTTCCTTATGTTTCCTCACTTTCCAGTGGGACTCACTGTTTATTAGTTTTACTTCTTCCCAGAGGGGGCGATGGTTTCCCTTCCCCTTCCATACATGGTGGGCTATACCCAATTTTCCGTCTCCCGTCTAGTTACTACTTTTCGATGTTCTTCCACCCTTACTTTGAGGGGGTGGCATGTTTCACCCTTGTAAACCTTCCTACAGCTATATGGGATTGAGTATATGCATTTTTTGGTCATGTGTCCCAGAGCCAAAAAATTGTAATCCGAGCTTGGTACCCCCGATACAATAAATAGATTGGGCCCGAGAGTCCAGGCAGACAGTTATCGGGTTCGATACGAGACACCTGATGAATGCCGGAGGGCAGAAAAGCCGAAACGTTCTGAGCATTGCAGCCAACAGCGGAAGTCAGCCCGAACATTGAAATCCATAAAGAATGTAACTTCATAATGTTACAAAACAAATAATAACATAGTGTGTTGTTTTGATTATTCGGACTATTGTTCTGATTATGGATGTTATTCTCACAACGTTTCGGCCGATGTAACCGTAGACCTACTCGTCGAACGCGGGAAATGTGTACGTCGAACTCGAGAATATGTAAGGAATTCATTTAATCCATGCGAATATCTTGTTCTCGTCTTGTCAGAAATGACCGGTTAGAAGTCGTCAGTAGTTTGTAATTATATTCTTAATATCACCCTTTCAACCTTCATACGACTGTCACTTGAAACGGAATTACTCAGCACTTTTATCCGTTGCACTCCAGGTTATCCGGATTAATTATCAATCATCACCGAAGAGATTTTTAAACAGATAAAGTTGCATTTATAATTTTGTATAGAAATGTGTTGTCGACAACATGACTATCGATTGCCGAAATACATGCAGCAACAATCCTGAATATATATGTTAATAGATATGTACGAAAATCATCTATATATTATTTCATTGATACTTCATCGCACAGCGTTATTGAAGCCGACAATAATTTTACCAAAGGAAACGTGCATCGCAAATAATTATTATCAATACGAGGTGGTTGTGCGAGTATGGGTGGGTGTGTTGTGTGCGCATGCGCACGATAAAGGGAGGAGGCCAAGCTTCCGGCGAATTGCCTTCGTATACTGCGTTCATGCATGCCATCCGAAAGAGAAATTGCGTGGGAGAGTGCACTTATTCAAAACAAGAATTATCTCCGTAATTGAATTGAAATATCCAAATAGAACTACTTCCAAAAATAATTATCTATTTTACCGTGTTCCCCACCGGTGAAATTTTTTTTTCGACTACGAATAATCTGCATTTATATTGTGTATAGTTTCATAAAAATAGTAAGAATAAATAAACCCCCGTTGTGGTATCAACATCTGAAACTGGCTGTGGAGAGCGTTAGAGGTTGGGAACGCCCTAGTGAGATACGACCATTCGGACATCGACAAAAACAGTAGAAAAATCTTTAAATAGTGAGGTTGCTTATTGCAACAAAAATTCCAGAGGAAACGAATTGTCGCTATTAATATAAAACAACTAGTAAACGGCTGCTGCCAGAACACCAAGTCAGTTTCAATAGAAAGAGGCATAGAGTCTTATTAAGGCACCAGAGAAACCCACTTATGTTTACCTGCGAGAAGCACTTGCTAACAGCTGATCGTGTAACCAATTTTGAGTAAGACATAATAATAATGTGAAATGGTATAAAATCTTCCTTCACCAACCCTAACCCTAACCCTAATCTTAACCCTAACCCTAACCCTAACCCTAACCCTAACTATCACCCTAACCCAAACCCAAACTCTAAACCAACCCTAACCCTAAGCTAACTCTAAACCTAACCGCCGGAAGGTCCACCATGCTGAACTCTCATCTTCCTTCACCAATCCTAACCCTAACCCTAACTCAAACCCAAACCCTTACCCTAACTGTAACCTAACCCTAACCCTAACCTTAACCCTTCCCCTAACCCTAACCCTAACCTTAACCCTAACCGACGAAAGGTCAACTATGCTGAACTCTCATCTTCCTTCACTAACCTTAACCTTAACCCTAACTCTAACCCTACGTTAATACCCCATTAAAACAGCAAGTAGGGGCGGTCTAATATCAACTGGTTCGTGAACTACAATTCACTACCTTTCAAAAACAATACAGAAAGCCAAAACTAGACACTCCATTGTAGAACGTATCTGATAGGTAAAAGATCGCACCATGCGTCATGGACTTTAATAATACTGGTAAACAATGACATTTATTGTCTCCGTTCTCTTGAAAAAAATGTAGGTGATTCTGAGAAACTTCAGGCTGCTGAATGAATATCTAAAGTCAGTTTTGCCCATTCAGTTCAAGATGTCTTGCTTTTGGAATTGATATTTGTCATGTATCGATTAATTGTACGGTACCAGATTCGTTTCAGAGGACTGTATAATGTGCTTTCAAGCGAGTTTTTACTTTTTCAAATAAAAATGATAGATGTTATATTGATGGATGTTATATTAATTATATGAGTTTAAATTGTATAGTTTGCCTGATTTTATAGATATTTTCATTAGGAGATTGTATTAGAAATTGATACACATTTCCCATGTGATCCCCTGCTGTTATACAAAGAAAGATATTTAGTTAATATAGTACTTTTAGTTCGATTACATTTCCTTTGAGATCTCAATTGATAAAGTTATTCATTCTATAGATAAATTGTTATTCTTTAATTCATGAAGCCGTTGATGCTTGAATAAATGTGATCGGTTCTGTAAATATTTGTAGCTAATTTACTTTGCGGAAAAAAATAATTAAAATTGACGATTTAGTAAAAACATTTTATTTTGCATATTTGGAAGTAGTGTTTGTAGATCAGAACAACTCACCTGCACCTTGCATATTATGCAAAGCTTGCAAAGAGGGATTGAGACAGTTGGCCTAATGGTTTACGGAAAGCTTTAACATCAGGCGTGGAAATGGTTTGGAGGGAGTAAAAAACACATTGTGAGGACTGTTACATTTGTTGTGTCAATTTGAAAACTGTAACCTTAATTTCTCATCAAAAATATGATTTTGAATATAATCTACGATAGATTATGAGTTATGTTTAGTGTTGTATGAAATGAAACCACTAGATAAAAGGTTAGGGAAGGGTTGGTGATGAAGATGAGAGTTCAGCATGGTGGACCTTCCGGCGGTTAGGTTTAGGGTTAGGGTTTGGGTTAGGTTTAGGTTTAGGGTTATGGTTTGGGTTAGGGTTAGGGTTAGGATTTTGGTTGGTGAAGGAAGATGGGAGTTCAACATGGTGTACCTTCCGGCAGTTGGGGATGTAAACCTTTTCACGTTAAGATATCTTTGTTTAAAAATCTTAAATGTGAAAGGTAAACAAGACACCAACAAGATAGGACGCTCGCCATCTACTTCAAATGACCACAGAAAATATCAAATGAAGAACTGCACTAGATAAAAGGAATTAGCTAGGTTTTTCTCTTTAAGTTATACAGTTCTAATTTAACGAAAACACATGAAAAAAAGTTAAATAATTCAATTTCTGATGCACTAAGATTCTGACCTGATGGGAAAATTTGACAGTATTTTTGATTCAGCGTCGCCGAATTATACAACATCATCGCTGTTATGTAAGAAAATGTATCTAGTTAATATAGTTCTTTTAGCGTGATGAACCTTTCCTTTGAGATCTCGATTGATGAAGTTATTTATTCTACAAATTACTTTTAACTCTTTAATTCCTTAGTTGCAGCTTGCCGCACAGGACAGTAACTAATGTGTTGGCAAGTCTAATATATACTTTAATAGAATGTGTTAACATCTAGAAGTTTGGTTTCAAATCGATAATATTTCGAAGAATTAAAAAACATATTCATTAAACATTCGGTGTATATACTCTTGGGAAAAAAGTTTATTTTTATAATTTTATGAATATAAATTTTTTTTTTCATTCCCTGTATACATTCATTGAGGTATTTAAAGTGCATTTATGTGCGACCGGAGAAGGCATATATTTGTTAGTTCGAATACAGATAAGAGAAAGTCAGTAATTCTGTTAATATTAACAGATTGTGGAATGTAGTCTTTAATGAGGATTTAGAAAATACTTTTTATAAGTATGTGAAGTAGACGAAGAGGGGGAAAAAAGGAAGAAATAAAAAGTAGAAGAGACATTTATGGTGACAGGCACTAATTCAAATAGTGCATTCAAAAAACAGCCAGTCAGTCGGATGCACTAATAGTGACAGCGCAAACTTGAATTATTTTATTCCTTTAATTTGTTAATTTTCCGAGAGCACGTGCATAGAAATGCTTGCGGTGAGTATCAATTGACATGACACGTTTATGTGTCCGGTAACTTAAGTGGATATATTTGCACTCAGAAATTATGTCAGGTTACCCCCAGGAGTACCAATAAGCAACAAAGTCTATTCATATGAACATAGGTTTTATTTGCTTATCTTTATGTAAAGCATGCAACACAACGTGCACACACATATGCACACACGTTGCAAACACAAACATACTTAATTATATCAATACAGAAGACATGCATGCACACATTCACATGCATCTGCACATACGTTGCGCACACTAACGTACAAAGGACACGTACAGACATACAAAGACTAACATACTATACTATATCCATACAAATGACACATACACACATGTATACACAAACACGCCAACAAATAAAGAAGAATTCATTATTAAATTGCCCGGAAGAAATTTGTATTTTCTATTTTCCTGTCTTTACGAAATTTGCGAATTTCTGAATTCTAAAAAAGCAGACGATTCGAACATAGAATCACAATAATATATAGACTAACCATAATGAAAAATACCTAATATTACAACAACAGCAAAAAAGCAACATTAATAACAATATTAATAATAATAATTATAGTAATATTAGTAATAATAATAATAATAATAATAATAATAATAATAATAATAATAATAATAATAATAATAATAATAATAATAATAATTGTACAAACAGACAATATCATACGAACAAGGAGACAGGATGTTATAATAATCAACAAAGAAGGAAAATCATGCAAAATCGTAGACTTCACCGTTCCAGCAGACAATAGAGTGAAGATCAAAGATACGGAATAACGAAGCAAATACACGCAACTAGCCAGAGAACTGAAAGGAATATGGAGCATGAAGAAACTCAGTATCATACCAATAATCGTAAGAGCACTAGTAACGATCCTAAAAAACCTGGAAAGAGACTGGGAGAAATTGGAATCAAAGGGATCATTAGAACTATACAAAGGACGGCAATGATCAAAATAGCTGAAATCTTGAGAAAAATCATCGAATGCGGAAACCAACCCGCATAAGCTTCGAAGCGTCACATGGAATCTATAACAGTTAGAAAACAAAACCTCAGAAAGAACACCACATCACAAACTAAGGAACAGAAAATGCCAGAATCATCACTTTATGAGCCCCCTCTCAATAAATTACACCGGCCTCAGCTGGCAATACACAAAAATGAACACATGAACAAAAATAGAAAGAAACACCATAAGTTCCTCCGCCGTCAATAAAAATAATTTTAAAAATATATAAAATCAAATTTTAAAAAATAAAAAAAATAAAAAAAATGGTACCAACCTAGGCTGACACCACACAAAATATTTGCATAGAGTCAAGGAGGGTGAGAAGACGACTAGGGGCAGCACAAAACAGACCTCCACAGGAAGTACAGAGAATGTTGGGACCTTGGGGAGACTTATTGCAACCAAAATCACAGAGAAGACCAATTATCCTAAAAGCGAGACATCAATTGTAAACGGCTGTTGCGATACTATAAGGTTATTTGTGGTGGCTATCTAAAAGAGGTGGAGAATAGTGGACATCTGGGGAGACTTGTTGCCACTCAGACTCCAGGGAATACCACTGGTTCTTGATGAGCAATCACTGATGCCCTGTGTGAGAACTCCTAGTGAGTACATATAATAATAATAATAATAATAATAATAATAATAATAAAAATACTAAGAGTAATAAAAATAATAAAAAACAATAAAAATAATAATAATATTATTATTATTAGTAGTAGTAGTAGTAGTAGTAGTAGTAGTAGAAGTAGTAGTAGTATTAGTAGTAGTAACGATGAGAATACACACAGTGACTGGGAAGTTATAGCTACAAATTCGAACAGAACACGCAAAATAAGACTTTAAAAAATAAAATACAGTTTTACCAAAACAAAAACGTAGTTAAGACTAAACATAAAAACCGGGCTGGATACAAAGAAAACAGAAATGTAATTATTATCGGAGAACAACAGCACAACAATAAACATTCTAAGTGTTTGAAAAACACGAAAAACGATCTCAGGGAAATGTAAAAGAAGCGGTAACAGAAATTAGAGCAGGGACCTTTAAGACCAAAATGAGAAACTGGAACACTTCTGGTAATGATATTATGCATGAATACTGCTGTGAGAAAGTCACTATCTACATAAGAAATAAGCAGACACATTACCAAATGTATATACAGAGTGAATATACGAGAGTAGACAACATGGCGAACCGAATTAATCTAAAAAAAAAGAAGTCCAGTCTGAAGGACAATATACCAAACAACTACAGGCTGATTACCAGCTTACAAACCATTGTGTAAAAATGTTAACAGCACAGCGGGGACGGTTACCACTTACTAATTAACCGCGAGCGACTCACGAAAATAAAACTATCTGAAAAGCGAAAGACGAACACATGATCAAATAATAAAGTAACTGTAAGACAAATCTTTAAGAACACAAATATGGATTCTTTACAGAAATGACACATAGTTCTCTCAATGTAATGCTTTAAATTATACAACATATCATACAACTTTATAACATTTATGGTAAAGAAAGAGAAACATGGAGACTGGAACTGACATCCGTAAGACAGCACCGTATATAGTTCTAATTTAAAGTGAAGCATTTCTGCGAGAAACTCTAGATTAGCACTATTTTATCAAAGTGATGATACTAGTCAATACATTACTAAAGAGAAGAGTTCGAATGACGGATATAAATTTACAAGCACAATTGACAAAAAAAAACCAACCTTTCATCAATATGGATGATCCGCAAATAAGCATGATGAGAATCTTCAGAATGTACATATAAATCGAAATATTGCGAACTACGTGGGATGAAAAAGGCAAGTTTTAATAAAAGGTAAATCAAGAGGTAATGAAGGTACTTTGCGAACAGAAACATCTAGGGTTTCTGAGAACATTGAATCAACAGTGATGAAAGGGAAGATAAAGAAAAGAATACGTGAAAAGCACAGCTTAGATTTTTAAAAATAAAATTATACGAAAGAAATCTAAAACACAGAAATTCTTACTTAGGCAGCATCCCTGGTAAGATCCTCTTGACCTTCCATAAAATGAAGACGCACTATAGGACATGGACCAAGGAACAAGAAGACTAACTGCACACTAATAAGGATGCTGACTTCTCCCACGTGAGTATGAAAAAGGCGATAGAAGCAAAATGGGAAGAGAAACAACTACATGGCTAATTTCACCAGAAATAACGCACAAAACACATAGGCATTACGACACGTGAACAGAAAAACGGACTCACTATTAAAAGATGTACCAGGAACATGAGATCAAAACGAACTGCATACAAAAATATACACACAACCGAGGGGAAAAATAAATGAAGACATTGTGAAAAAGAAATTGAAACTGTATGCCACACTATACGTAATTTGAGAAAACTAACAAAGAAAAATTCAACAGCTATGTTTGATGTGAGGGGTAGTTGATATGAAACTATGCAAACGACTGCATTTCGACTACACAAAGAAATAGTACAAGCTTAAACTTTAGCATGTACGAGACAGTTAAAGATATGAAATCCGTCGCAAGGTGGAAATATAAACAGACAAATGCATTAAGCTACAAGGACCAGGCGGGGTAAAAAAGTGATGGGACCCCGCGGAGAATTCCGAGAGATTGGTATTATTGTATATATGCATTTGAGGGTCTGCGTGGTGTACAGTGTGAAAACGAATCAGATTCTGAAAAGCATAGGAATATGTTTTATTCCACGAAATAAAATCGCATGGGAATTCTCTTGTTTTAATTTCGTTCACGACGGAGTACGGACTGGGTCACGGTCGAGCCTATGAGAGAGAGAGAGGTAATTGATATACTCCGCATGTGAGTATGGATCCAGTAAAGTTGCTTAATAGATAAGTTAAGCAGAAGTTGGCCAAACAACGCCAAGTTACCTAGTTATGTAATATAAGGTTCGACAGTCGCGAAAGTATTCAGATATTAGAGTTAGAATTCTTTCTTGTAGATTTTCTGCGTCTAATGCAACAGTCTGTAACTTTTGGATAAACAACTCATTGAAACACCTGCACAATTTATGTCACATATCTTTTAGTATGTTTATGTGATGAGACTTCAAGTTGGTATTTGCTGTTACTTAATGGGTCCATGCATTTTTCCTCATCTTGAACCTTCTTATACATATTCATTACTATTGTGCTTGACAATATCAACAGCATCACCAAGGTTCTGCAACTTTTTTCCAATTTTACAGAGTTCTAATTCTTACATTGAAATCTCATCAATGTCTATCTTTGAATGATTAAAGTTGCGAGTTTGAGACGTGCTGCCTTTATCAAGGAGACAAACATAGCTGTTCACACCGACCGTCTAGTAAACTTGGCGAGTCGGAGTTGTAAATAAACTATGTCCAGAAACAGAAGTATTAGTCAACCCAACCAGTGAATAACCTTTTGTCAGGGTATATAAATTAATTTGAAACTATTAGTTCGAGTTTTTGATACATTACTCGTGTGTTTTGATAATGTTACTTTCATTCCTCATAGATTCATTCGTAATGAGATATTTTACCCTTTTCTTCTTTTCTAAGAAAACATTATCTGCAACAAACCTGACTATGGTAAGACTACATTCTAAGATTCCTTCTTCTGTATTCAAATCACATTTCTCTAATAGACACCATCAAAACAACCAGAAGAATTTCTAACATGACTATTAAACTTTCCTGAAACAGAAAGAACTTCATACTAAATCAACTTACTAGTTACTGTAAAATAACTGTCATAGTTTCCATTTTTACGTATATGACGTTGCAGTTATTAAAGTAATATTGCCGTGAAAATTTTCTCACCAACCATCAACTTAAGAAATATCACTTACACGATTAACTTAAACTATTTTATTCACACACTTCCCTGTCAATACCTACACTAAATATCTTCTTTTTTTTCGTAAAAAAACAGCTTATATCTTTATTCTTTCCACCAATAATTTTGACTCATTAATCAGTCCATTGTGCTTCTAGACTTCCACTAACATAATTTGAGCATTTCTCTGCATTTAATGAACTACCTTCAGAAAATACTCGCTAACCTATGATTTACGTAATTTTGCAATTGGGGAAAAGCGTATCTTTTTTATGCGTATTACACTGTTATGAATATCTCTACAACAGGGTGATCAAAGTTATTCCTATTTCCTTGTAAAAACCAGATGTAATCGAAAGCAATGCTGGGATTAAATGGTAGAATTCAAACATATAAATGATTGTGTGTCTTGATTTGATAAACACGTAAGTGATGAATATACGCCCAATATTTTTATAAAACATACAGTAGAAAACCGACATGTATGAAAATTACTGCACATTTGCATGGTCTCATATTGTAAGATATTTCGAAAGTTCTTGCATGCCAACATAAACACCTTGGTTGACCTGATCTGAAACCTTCGCACTTAGTCTATCATATGTTTGTTATTCAGGTATTTCGGTAACCAATATTAAAAAAAATTACTTTATCTCAAACAGACGAAAGTTGACACTGTAAAGAAAGTGACTACTGAGAATTACGCTGAAAGTTTAGGGGTTAATCCTAAATTGGGAACTCTGCAGCAGGATGCTTGTTTACATAAGTTTTAAATTTCTGCATGTCGGTACAGTCGTAGAAACATGGAGCAGAGAGAGAGAGAGAGAGAGAGAGAGAGAGAGAGAGAGAGAGAGAGAGTTCTAAAGGTCGGCAGCTCGAATCAAGAAGTTATTGAAATAGAAGGTTCTCCGGCATCTGGGAACCTCCACAGTGAATGGATGGGATCTAGCCGATTTTCGTGTAGATCGAGTGTATTTACATCGGAGGACACTAGAGCAGCAAGTTCATCAGAGCGCATTCCATTGAAGTACTTGTAAAAAAGCACAAGGATACAACATTGCGGCTATGAGACAACTGCTTGAGGTTGTTAGATAGGGTGGGTCCTATTAGATGTTATACTATTTTTGGAACTTGTCAAAGAGGGAGAGGCTGGAAGATGTTGCACAAGCTCAGATGTGACAATATATTATATATATTTGTTCCAATTGTTGTTACATCTGTATGTTAGGCCGAAGATTTTGATCGTCGGACTCTCACGTATGATGTTATTAGCCATGGCAATCGGTGGCTGAAGAGCACTCCTGCAGCTGTTGAAGAAAAGAACCTTTGTCGTCACAGCATTAAATGGTACCATTTATTTATGACGCAATTCTACTATAGACTGAAGATTATTTTCTAAGGGTTCAGTCATTGCATAGGATATGTGCTCGTCCGTTTTACCCACATGAGGAGATTAGAGCGTGATGTCGGCAGATAATATACCCATTTAAAGCACAATGCAATCAAGGAGGTAATTTCTGAAAATCAGGAACAATAAAGGTCAAAAGATCGATCAATGAAGTACACCTGCATCTATGTAATGTTATTTCGATGAACAGCAATCGAGGACAACCTTGATCTAGCGTTTGAATATGAAGGATCTAATAATATTAAATATTCGTCCAGTAAAAACATATGAACTATTTTTTTTATGAGAAGACCTGTATTCCAGAGTTTGTCAAAGGATGTTGATATATTTAGTGCTATCACCGTAGCTTGACCAGCATTGTCCAGTGTATGCTATATCATGACCGTTAGGATATCCACAATAGACTGTACTTGCATAAATCCATACTTATGGTCAGAAAATAAGTTTAGCATCAACGACGTGTCGGATTATGGCTAAATTGATTCGAGATTCGGAGATTTTAGCGAAGAGCGGGAGCAGACTGATGGGGCGATAATTCCGAGGGGACGTTTTATCTCTAGAATTCTTGAAGACTGGTACCAAAAAGGCAAATTTACAGCTATTAGGGAAGCAAAGTTCGACGAGGCATTTGCTGTAGAGATTGGGGAGGACAAGGGGCCAGTTCAATAGAGCATTTCCTTATTACTATTAGTGGTATAAGATCAGGCTTAGAGGTTTCAAGGTGTTCTAATGATGCCCCGGACATTTATCTAGGGAGGATTTTGAGAAGCGACGCTGATATCATGTCTAAAAAAAACGGCGAACTATTTCAAAAGTAGACACCATCATCAAGAGTAGAATGTCTACTGTTCACATTAAACATACAGTATTCAATTAATACATCATGCGTGTTATATATATATATATATATATATATATATATATATATATATATATATATATATATAGCGAAACATGGGCATTTGATAAAGCATCCATAGAAAATCTAAGAGTTGCACAATAAAAATTGGAACGCATTATTTCACGTGAAATAAAACGAAACACCTGGATCAGAGAGCAAACTGAAGTAAATGATATTATCATGACCATACGTAAAAGTAGGTGACGGTGGTTAAGTGGATAACTATACGGACTGACGACATGGGTGTATCATGTTCGAATCCAGTCGATCCATTATACCACATTCACTTATAGATGTTGGACAACCATTATGTGGTCCTTCCTTCAAAGGATGCCGACTACAGAATCAAGCCGGTCAACAGAGTTCTACCATTCTTATCCATACGAATTTATTTTTACCACCGGCGAAACATAGATGAGCAGGCCCTCTTTCGAGATATACAGACAACAAAATTGACCTCGAGAAAAAACTTAGAGGAAGGCAGAAAAACGCGGTGGAGAGACAACCTCGAAAACCAACTCGGTCTTACTTGGCTACGCCTAGCCACGGGTAAAGCACGGCGAGAGTAAACAAGGAAGAGGTACCTCCTCCAGGAGTGAGTAGAGACCCGAATGATGTCGTTTTCTAGAAACCCAGGTTTGATGAGAATCGCAAGTATTTAACACAAACGCAACACTTCGTTATATGAATTTAATAAATACAAAAGCACAGTCATAGAGAAGACTAGATAGGTAAATTAACACTTTAGAGTATAGGGTTACTTGAGGGTACGATAGAGAGAAAGAGAGAGACAGACAGATAAATAGATATATATATATAGGAATATATATAGATAGATAAATAAATCATAGATAGATATATAGATCGATAGATCGATGAAGAGATAAATAGATACATCGATAGATAGAGAGATAGACAAATAGATAGATAGATAAATAGTTTGGTTCGTTACACAAAGCTACATTGTGCGCACCTGAGCCTCATTGGAGACAGGGCTTTCACGCGTCTTCTTCGCTTGAAGTGTCGCCAGTATTAACCAGAATGTTATATACCGAAAATCCGATGATTTCGTCGACTTCCGTTCATGACGTCCAGTCTGACTCTTAGGTGCCACTAAAACTCTTCAATGAATACTAAAATCCTTCGTTATGTTACACTGTGATTCAATTTTTAGTTTTTTTCATTAAATTATAACAATATCAGCAGAATCATTTAATCACAGAGTATTTGTGTTCACGTTTTGAAAACGACTTGGTCTGAATATTCGTAATTTATATCCTGCAATGTTAACTCATCGTCAGCGGCCATCGATGCAATAAGATAAATTAAGGACACATTTAAGATTAGTAAAAACCAAAAAAAATACAAGAAAGAGAACAAATTACTGGCAAGGGCATTTCAAAAAATGTTTGTTTTTCATAAAAATATATATTTAAAAAAAAAAACGCACACATAAACAGTTTGAAAGCGACATACATTAGAATCCCGGACGAGAAAAGGAAGAAATAAAATTTGATGAATATCGGTTTTCCTTAAGTTACATCCAATATATCTGTGCTGATGTGACAACTGTACATACAGATTCTGTCTGTACATCTGTCACATAAGCGCAAAATCTAGACTAGAAATGCTTTGTCACATTAAAATAAGGTATGCCGATTCAATCTGTGCGGTTAGCGCTGACTATACTATTACACATTTAAGCGTGACAGATTTACGGACAGACACAGCTTCTTATAAAGATGCTAGGTCGTACTTAAATAAGATACATTCTTTTCGTGTCATGAAACAAACCATATTTTAATAATAAGCGTGACAGGCAGAGACCGGCGGGAATTGTAAATAGATTCGTAGGCGCATCTCAAATAAGATGCGCCCATTTAATGTGACCATCCACCGATACAAATTGATTCAAAACTGTAGCAGGACCGACAGGCCGACAGGCAAATCTAAAATTTAAAAAAGGAACAATAAAATAATAAGTATAAAATCTCGGTTTTGATAGGCGAATGGAATAAAATTAGATCGCGTATTTAAACGCGACTTCTAAAACTTGGACGTAATGCGTAGTGCAAACATGGCGTCTACCGTTGAATACTCTTGCAGAAATCAGTTGGAGGATTTCAAAATGAAGTGCTTAAAAAGCTAATGAAAATAAGTGGGAAATGATGCAGCGGAGTACGAGGCAAATGCAGGCAATCAGATCGGTAAAAAGATAAGAGTCAGTGACAGCAATGGCGTTGATTTTTAGTAAATTAGCCACAAGATGTTAGATCAGTTCTATTTAATATCAGAGGCGAAAACACTTGTGCTGAATGCGAGCAATTAAGCAAAGAGATGAATGTGGCTAATGTCATTAGAAATTCTTCCCTTACACGTCGTCCAGTTGGACGAGGCAAGTGCTTAAATGGAAAAGATACACATAACGAAAATGGCACGTATAAATAATTATAGCTTCAATTAATTTACTATAATATTATTAACTCTCCATCGATCTGTATATCTATATAGAGGGTGTTCTTCTTTCTATCTCTAAATACGTCTTTTTCACTATATATATATATATATATATATATATATATATATATATATATATATATATATATATATGTGTGTGTGCCTCGTTTTCATTTAATTATATTTCATAATATATATCGCCATTTTAATCTCTCTCTTTCTATTTCTATATCTTTGTATATATATATATATATATATATATATATATATATATATATATATATATATATATATAACGAGAATAGAAATACTGAATTAAATGATGATAAAACAACAAAAATAAGAGTTGTAACGGCATAAACCAAATGCCCCCTGCAGCAAAATTGCTTAACAACTCAACTAGTATATCAGGCCACAAGTCAAACTGAAAAAAAAAACAAATCAGATAAAATACTTCATAGGCATGACTGGTAATACTTCCAAAGAAATGTATACTGGTCATAAATGCTTATTCAATCATTCTGACTATTCAAAAAGAACGTCTCTATATACCACGGGGAACTAATCAATAATACTCAATCACCAATAGTTAAATAAAACACTATTAGGAAAAACCAGTACCCGGAATTCCCTAAATTGACATTGTTACTTATACCTACGTGAACAACTTTAGATAATTAGATTTAGTGTAGAGTTAAACTACTAAACAAAGAACAAGACGACACAATAAAATGTAGGTCCAATATGATCACATCTTCTTAGTAATTTACGTATAATCTCTTAAACCAATGTCTCCATTGTAAAATTAAAAAAAACTAAAAACTATTAACCCTAACTAAACGCATCATTCTATAGTCTCTACTAAATTCCATAGAATTAATGACCCTTTTCATGCAATACTGACCCCCTAAAACACGGAAACACAACTAGGCCCCCTATTATGAAAAAAGAGGACTTATCTATCCACTAACTAAAAATATATAACATAGTTATTACCAATTACGGACGGTTATTATTATTATTATTATTAGTAGTAGTAGTAGCAGTAGTAGTAGTAGTAGTAGTAGTAGTAGTAGTAGAGGAGAAGTAGTAGTAGTAGTTATAGTAGAAGTAGTAGTAGTATTACTATTGCCATTGCCGCTACTATTATTATTATTAATTGCGTCACATTTTAATTTATACCTTTATTTAACCATTATTTCTTTATCATAATTATTGGTCATCATTATTATTTCTTTCTATTACAATAACCTTGTTCTAACCCTCTATTACAATAATCGTATTCTAATCTTCGATAAGATTATTTCTGTTACTAGTATATTATCTCCTAACCCTTTATTATGAGTATGAATACTACTATTATTATTACTATTACCATTATTATTATTATTATTATTATTATTATTATTATTATTATTATTATTATTATTATTATTATTATTATTTACTCACTAGGAATTATCACACTGGTCATCGTCAGTGATCGCCCACTGCCAACAACCTGTGGTATTCCCTGGAGTCTGAGTGACAACAAGTCTCCTCAGACTTATTAGTATTATTATTTACTCACTAGGAGTTATCACACTGGTCATCGTCAGTGGTCACCCACTGCCGACAACCTGTGGTATTCCCTGGAGTCCGAGTGACAACAAGTCTCCTCAGGCATCCAGTATGCTCCACCTCTTTTCGTTCATCACCGCTGATGACCTTGCGGTAATCGCAACAGCCACTACCAGCGATTTCCCGCTGATAAGGGCCATTGGTCCCCTCTGGGGCCCGAGTGGCAACAAGCCTTCCCAAGGTCCCAGAGCTGTCCGCGCTCTTCCAGTGGAGGTCTGGTTTGCGCTTTCCCTCCTCGACCCTCTGTCCATAATTTTGTGGCGTCAGCCTATGCTTGCGCCTCTCTCGTGCGGTTGTATTTTCCCCGGTTCTGCTGTCTTGTGCTTCCATGTGTTTGTTCTCCATTCGTTGCTTATGTGGGTTGGTTTCCGCATTCGAGGACATTTCTCAGGATTGTAGCTGTTTTGATCATTACTGTCCTTTGTATGGTCTCAGTTATCCCTTTGATTCCTATTTCTCCCAGTCTTTTCTCCATGTTTTTGGGGACTGTTCCTAGTGCTCCTATGATTATTGGTGTTATACTGACTTTCTTCATGTTCCATATTCCTTTCAATTCTCTGGCAAGTTCAGTATATTTGCTTCTCTTTTCCGTCTCTTTGATCTTCACTCTGTGGGCTGCTGGGACGGCAAAGTCCACGATTTTGCAGGATTTTTCTTTCTTGTTGATTATTATCATATCCGGTCTCCTTGCTGTTATGGGTTTGTCTGTTTGTACATTCATATCCCATATGATTTTGTGTTTTTCGTTTTCTAGTACAGTTTCTGGTTTGTGTTTGTACCGTTTTTTTGCATATTCGAAATTCAGTTGTTTGCACATTTCCCGGTGTACTTCTTTCCCCATGCTGTCATGTCTGTTCTTGTATTCCCTTTGTGCTAGCTTGCTGCATTCACTTATTATATGATTTATCGTTTCGTCTCTTTGTCCACACAGTCGGCATTTGCTGTTTTCCTGGGTTTTATCTATCTTTGCTTTAATAAAGTTCGTCCTCATCGCATTGTTCTGTGCGGCCGTCAGCAGAGATTCCGTTTCTCTGTTCAGGTGTCCTTTTCTTAGCCATGCCCAGCTGTTTTCATTGGCTTCATCGCTTGTGAGTCTTATAAAGCGTCCATGTAGTTGTTTTTCTTCCCACTTTTCCTTTCTTGTCTTTTTGTTTCTGGGTTCAGTACTTCCGGGGTTGTTTGTTGGGCTGGTGTCTCTTGCTGTGGTGATCAGTCTTTCCGTGTTCTGGGTTACATATTTCTCCATCTCTTTTTTGGTGTCTTCCACACAGTCTTCTATACTTACCAGTCCTCTACCTCCTTCATTTCTTTTCACGTAGAGTCTGTCCGTGTCGTCTTTTGGGTGCAATGCATTGTGCATAGTCATTAGTTTTCTAGTTCTTTTGTCAAGGTGCCTGAGTTCTTCTTTGGTCCAGCCTATGAATGGTCCAGAGTATCTTATTAGTGATACAGCCCATGTGTTTATCCCTTTACTAGGTTTCTGCTATATAGTTTAGTTTCTAAGAGTTTCCTTGTTCTTCGTAGATATTCTTTTCCGATCTTCTCTTTCATTTCTGTATTATTATTATTTCTACTATTATTATATTTATATTAACTGTTGTTGTCATTACTATCTTTATATTATGTCACTTTACTTTAGTAAATTTAAAGTTTATTTTGGTTAATTTACCTTATTTTCTAATTGTTAGTATATGTATTATTTCATTGCCGCTAACAACTAGCTGTCCTTGGCTCAAATGAATGATAATAAAATATATAATTAAAAATTAAATTAAGAATTTTTTTTAAACTAAAAGAAATATGAAGATAAAAATGAAGAATAAACACGATTAGATTTAAATGACTAAACATCCTTAATGTTCCACCTAGAATAAGGTGCTACTGAAGATGATGGTGGCCTCCATTATCACTCCCACACCCCGCATAATATCACTGAAGCAACTCTTAACACATATCCAGATATTAAACATACGTGATGATTTGCCGAAGAAAATTTGACTCCCTTTTCTGTTTTCTTTTATCTACCCTCAACATGAGTTTATATTATATTTGATTTTTTACGGTTTTGAATACATATATAAGGGGAAAACACACGAATAAAAAAAGCAAATAACTGGGTGAAACAACAAAGGACGGTCGGTGAAAATATATGTTTTAATTCAGGAATATTTTAGATCAATGATTATAGCTGATGATGAATGATTAGAAATGCATATAGATAAAAGGATAGGACACATATATGTTATCACATGGACATAACGGGGCAATAACTCTAGGTGAGGGATATATATGTATATATATATATATATATATATATATATATATATATATATATATATATATATATAAATGTTTTGAGGTACAGAATTTATAAATACATTTAAAAAGAATACGCGGAAATCTCTCTAAGGCCCTTTCGACTATCATCTCGTCAGGAGAAAATCGATAGTTTTAATTAATAACAACGTCGAAAGAAAGAGCGAAATGGGGAAATTGAGTATGCCAAAATTAACGTTAAAGCGATTAAAATTCAATTTAATGATTTCGTTAAAAGTCGATTAAACGGCACTACGTTAGGGGATATAAAAAAAAATTGGGAAGGAGTTCAAAGTTCCCCAAAGATAGTAAGCGATCTTACAAATTCCTTCTGCCGGCACAAGGAAGGTTTTCGAATAGCAATAGAGACCGATTCAAATATTTTCAAATTGTTCTTAGAATCTGCTCGATGCAAGACCTCAAAACGGTCTATTTTATAGCCACTGGCACAGCTAGGGTTTTCAATTTCCCCATTTTGCTCTTTCTTTCGACGTTATTATTAATTAAAACTATCGTATTTTCTACTGACGAGATGATAGTCGAAAGGGCCTTAGAGAGATTTCCGCGTATTCTTTTTAAATGTAAATATATATATATATATATATATATATATATATATATATATATACAATAATATTTTTATAAATAAATATTAAATATTTAAAATACCTAGAGACATCGATGT
>OY744516.1:226564544-226639544 GCA_963556195.1 Sepiola atlantica
AAAAGAAAACTTTGAACTTGCAAATTGCCCTTCATGGAAATAAAGCATAATTGATAACAAATATTAAACTGAGGTTCGGAAATCGGAGCAGGTGCTCTCTCCTTCCGTAATTTAACCGGACAACCTCGGGATACAGGTCTGTCTAGTAGATGATATAGAATTAAATAGAAATGTATTTTGCCATCTCTTTCATACATGTTGGTGATGTGTTCATACACTATTCAATCCCAGAAGTAATGCACATTTTAGAATATATTTTGTGTGATTAAAGTATATGCAGAAATACCTTTAAATAAACAAAGGTTAGTCGACTCAGCTTTCGTACATACATATATATATATATGTATATATATATATACATATATATATATATATTCACATATATATATATATATACATATATATATACATATATATATATATGTATATATATATATATATATGTATATATATATATATATAGTCTCGGAAGTTTCTCAACCATTAAAACTATAAAAAAAAAATAAAAAAAACTTATAGTCTCAAGTCTTCCAGTGGAAAATCACTCATGTAAGTCAATTTATTTTTTACAGTTATTATATTAGTTAGTTTCTAACACTATTTTAAGGGATCATCAGTTGTTTACCATCAAAAACTGTTTCGGGAATTTAAAAACAAGACAGTATTTAATTTCATGGCTTCCCAGCAGAGTTGATCAGACCTCACTTCCCTTAAAAGACAAAAACATAAACGTTCCTTATATTAAATCTACGTTTTGTTCCATATAAATGTTTTGCTAAATTATATTAGTTATTTAAGACACAAAAAAAAAAAAAAAAAAATATATATATATATACATATATATATATATATAAATATGTTGCATAGACACTCTCTTGGGACGCGGCAGTACTCGTTTTGTATACTTATCCCGAAACGGGCCGTGGCTGTCCTCGTTTTATCACTCGTCATTTTTAACACCATAAATAAATAGTTACCATACCTTTAAATTTCTCACACCCTCTCTTCTTTTCTTGTCGCGTGGAGAGGCGTGTCGTCTCGATGTCGTCTAGTGGTCGAATTCTGCCTTCTCTCCTTCTGCCGTGAACCACGCCGCTTCAACAGAAAAGCTCCATGATCGGGTCGGAAGACATACAGTCTTTTAAATTCAATTTCTGTTTCATTTCAAGCGTTAGTTATCCGTCAGCTGGGAGATATTCACTAACGTCGAGAAATTACTGCTTTCGTAATTACTTATCAATTATTTCCTTAATCATTCGTGGAGGATGGGGGAAAGAGATCTTTCGGCTGTATTTTCTTAGGAGAATAATCCCCCCATGTAAGTTGCTGACTACATAGTAAAAATCACGTATGATAGGTTCCCCTCCAAAACTCACACTGCTAAACCTCGCTTCTCACGAAGAACAAGTGACGTCACGGATCCCTCTGCTTCCCACGCAAAGGAGCATGATGTTATATAGCCTACCGCAGGTGCAGATTGACCATTGATCTGAGGTCTCGTCACGCGGTGACCCTGTCACGCCTGAGAGCTCCGACTGTGAGAACAGTCCTTATTCTGAAATCGACTGCACGGGCCACCCGCGCAAATATGCGCAAGTCAAACCAACGATTTCCAACAGATACGTCCATTCCCATAAGGTTTTTATCCAACATATAGTAAGTTATGAAAATATATTTATGGAAATTAAGCTACAAAGTGGCTTTCGCGTTTTATATATTAGTACAAATACACCGTCTGATTTATGGTGTTTTAATTAGAGCCATTGTGCCTTGGACATGTGTATACGCGATTCTGATCTTTTTAGCGCAATTGAAAAAGATCTGTGTCGGTCTCATGCTATTATCGACGTATGAGACATCTTGAAGCAATGGGTAATGTACGCTCTTGTTAAACTGGTTCACTAAGCAGATGTGCCCTGTAATTATCCCGGAATGTATGGGCGGCTTTAGATCGGGTTGATATTTTTTCCCGAAAACGTCAAGAAAAATTAATCGAATAATATTTTGTATTGAACTGAAGAAAGCCTACGCTACTTTTCTCAGAACATCATTATGCTAAATGCTCGGTTAATTTTGAAGCCCGCCATGGTTTGTAAGCACTTCGCGATATGAGGCATACATCGACTTATTTAGTGCACTCTATGAACTAATAATTACCAGTAAAGGTGTTAAACACCGACATTGTTTTCTATATATCTTAAAGATAAACCCTGCTATGATTTCAGGACGTGCATTTACATGGAAGTCATTATCCATTTAATGTAAATGATCACACGTCTACTACGAGTTTATTATGTAAATCCCAACATGATATAAAATAGTCGCAGATTCATCCTTATATTTTCGTAGTAATCGTTTCCAAGATAGTTTTCTCAGTTCTGAAATATTTCTTAGGATTGAATAGGCTATCAAAGTTTAGAAATCGCGTGGAATAAGGCGTGTATATTACGATCAAAACAAAGCGTGTTGCGTACAAATTATGTGTTTTGCTTATTCGCGTGTATTGTTTGGAAAATATTAACCACATGCCGCTGACACAACACGACCAAGCAAAAGGGTTCACTAAACGTTAATCAGCAAAAACTGACAGTATTATTCTATAATAATATTCAACATTGTAGAGCACGTTAGACGTAGTCAGATGAGTTGGTAAAAATAAAAGATGAAAAGTTCTCTTAACTGATACATGCGAAACATCAGAGATATAAGCAAATTTGACGTTGACGTATGTAGTCAAAAGCAATCTGTAAACTTTTGAAATGGACTTAGATGTCTGGTGGAGAATAGTTTTGAATATATATATATATATATATATATATATATATATATATATATATATGTATATATATATATTTATCTACATACATACACATATATATGTGTATATTTATATATATATATACATACATAAACACGCACAAACACACACACACACACAAATATATATATATATACGACGGTATGAGATTAAATATGAAAAAAGTGGAAAGATTTGTGAGCTCTACATTTCGTCCAACTGTTACGTGAGATTTATTAAGAGCGAACGTAAAATGCTAAAAATGACAAAATACGTATTTTTTGTAATTTTTAACATCTTTCATTACCATTTTTCGTTCGATCTTGATAAATAATAATAATAACATATAAATGTATATCTCTCTCTCTCTATGTATATATATATATATATATATATATATATATATATATATATATATATATATACTGATCAGAACGTAACATCTGTTCATTCAAGCATACTTATGAATAATAGAGATAGGATATATGTTTGTCTGAAGTTTAAACTATACTATTTCAGACTATTGTACTATTGTGCCATAGTCTGAAATAGTAGAGGGGTAGCGAAGTATATTTCCTGTTGTCATGAGATCAGCCCCCGCCAAGAATTACCACTTCTTTGTAATTAACTTCGTTATATATATATATATATATATATATATATATATATATATATATATATATATATATATATATATATATATATAGTCTAAAGAAGCTTTGAGTCATTTTAAACTAAAGAAAAAAAAGGAAAATACAGTTTAAATTCTCAGAGAAACTAACTAAACCCAAGATATCGCAGACTTAGACGTCGTCTGAAAATTCATATGAAAAAAGGAGATTCAAGTATCTAACAGTGAAACAACAACAGGGGGGCGTTCACTTAGACGTGGAATATGAAAACAGGGATCATCAGCTGTTTACCATGTAACTGTTTCAGAGATTTAAAACAGGACAGTTATAATATTAATGGCTCTCTAATGGTACTTATCAAACGACAATTTCCCCGATAATCAAGTGTAGAAATAATTCAGCTTAAATTTCACTAAAATATACATAAATAAATAATAATAATATAATAATAATAAATATTACCTTAAGTCAACCGTGTGATATGGTAATTTGCATATCAAATATATATATATATATATATATATATATATATATATATATATATATATATATATATATAAGTAAATTTCTGTGTACAACAGAATCGTAGGATCAATTTTAGAGGAAGTATTATTATAATCAATGAAACAGACGAGTGGAAAAAAAAAGAAAAAATGGAAAATTGTTAAAATTACCTACAGACCTTTACATTGTTGAAAGGATTTCTTCTTCTACTCAACGTTGTTTTCCGGCAACCATGTTGAGGGTAGTTTACACGACTCGAACCTTTTTCTCTTCTTTTCGTAAGGATGTTTTGCCAGCGATTCAAAAGAATTCTGTAGTTTACAAATTCATGTGTCAGTGTGGAGCTGACTACGTTGGCAAGACATCCAAAAGATTAGAATTTAGAATATCCCAACACATACCACGTGATATTCGCCTACACAAGGTTTCGAGATCATCCGGGAACTTCCAGGCAGAGGAATCAGCCATCGGTAAACACCTCGTTTGTACAAATAGTTGTTCTGACAACTATTCCGATGGTTGGTTTTCTGTTTTACACAGTGCCAGGTCGAACTACCATCTCAATATTATTGAGGCGTTAGTTATTAACAACTCTCGACCTAGCCTGTGTAGACAACAGATTTTGAAGCATCAGTTATAGATCTTTAATGATTCAAAGCCACAATAACGTTGAGAGATTTACCCTTTTTTTCCTCTCAATCGTTTCCTCCAACTGAAATAATTTTTTTCCCCTCATATCTCATTCGACTTTTAGTTTTTAATTTACCATTCTGACGTTTCCTCTCAGAGGCTCAGATGATAATGCCTTAAGGTAATTTTAACAACTTTCCTTTTTTTTCCACTCGTCTGTTTCATTGATTATAATAATGCTTCCTCTAATATATATATATATATATATATATATATATATATATGTAATAAATATTTGTTATTGTTTATTATATAAACATTGTTAAAAGTAATAGAATATGTCTGTTTAATTATACCGTATTTATTTTTTTCAGTTTTCTGATGGTCTTGTTTGTATTAAAATAAAAAACAAATGACTATATATTCCATAGGTTTCGTGAAGGTTTGCAGTTCTAAGTCGAATCATCCTGGGGTTTGGGATCGGTTGATTTTTTTTGCTACAAGATGTTGGGTTTTCAATTTCTTATAGTAAATAAATAGACTAATTTTATTATTATTGTTAATTGGGGATATGTATATGCTTATACTATTTTTCATAGCTTATTCGTCTAATACGATGTTTTGAGGAAGATTAATCAAGTCGAAGAGAAGCTATATCAAGCCCGTAACAACATATTAATAAGATGCCAGAAAACAGTTGTGGATTAGAGTGCTGGAAATTAGCCCTCCTACTGGCATAGGAATACCTCGTACTGAGGATGTCTTTCTGGCTTCGAAACACTCATGGTTCCATAGAAAAGACTCAACCGACACAAAATGTGAATGAGGCGATCTTAAGTTGTTATTGTCAGATGGGAGTACGACACGGACCCAACCATCTACACTGCCGTCTCTGTCCTTTACGGCTAGTGCAGCTTGAAAGATTTTGCAGCGTACAATAATCATTCAACGGACAGTAAAAAGTGGGGGCCTGTCGTATGACAACGTGTTTCGAAGAGACGCAAATAAAAAGATAACCATACAATCAATTAACCCTCAACTATGCTGGGAATAAAGTTTTGTATATGAAATCATCCGCCCTACTTCCATTTGTACAATCTATCGCCAAAAAAAATCACTAAATGTATTATTGTAATTCCAACTTTATTTTATACTGAGATATCCTTCCGAACATTTAACAGTAACATTCATAATACAATTTTTCGGAATGATACTGAAAAAGCCTTTCTTGTTGCGTCTACATCGTGCTTTTTTGTTACTTTCATTTTAAATAAATGTGTGTACACTACATACGCTTTCTTATTGTGAAAAAAGATTTCATGAAAGTATAAATAGATTAGCCAAAAAGTATTATTGGTATGACAAACCGACGGGATTTATGCGAACACAATGAAATATAATAATTGTTCGACACTGAAGCAGTTATCAAATATTGTTTCGCTTTCTTCAGAATTTTAAGAACCTGTTGAAATAGTCGCACATACCTGTAATATCGTTCAGAATTCTTTTATAGTGTCTTTCTAAACAGGCTAAATCACGCATGAACAATAGTATGGAGTCCTATTTAAATGTATTTCAAGAACTGGCAATAATTGTGAATTGCAACCACGCACGTTACGCATCTTGTTCGTTTTAAGCTCTCGTTATATGACATCACAGTCACGCAAGAACTATGTATTCCCCTTCCATATTTTATCATACAACAATGTATGTCCTGTAAACGTAAGTGTTGTTATGTTTGGGGTATTATATATATTGTTCTAATTACATTGAAAATAGTTGACATTTTGTAAATGTTTTTAATTAATTTCAAGTATTATTGCGATCCATTCGCTTTTGATGTTGGGTCGTTTCTTTAGTTTACTTTCAGTAGGGAGTCGGAATAGTTTAGACATCTATGTGAGTCAAGCGAAGTATATTACAATATTTTACACCCGGAGCAATGTTTGATATCCTTGCTAGTTCCCGAATATTACACCCTTTCATTTGTGAAAAAGAAAATTATTTCTTCATCGGTTATTGATAGATTCTGAAATGATCCTTTCGTTTGGATTGCAGCCTAATATTTGATAAATCCCAACAGCATTTGAGCTCATCGAACTGTCCAACTGATAATCAGCGAAGCAAAATGTGAAAATCCGTATTCCTATTTTACGCTCAGGCAGATTTGCTGAATTCACATTGCGAATAATACATTTAAAGGAAATAGCTGAAATGAAAATCTATGTCGCATACGCACAGTACTCTTCTTCTACTTGATAGCCCAACGAACATGATAACGGACAGCTTGACAGACTGTGTAACATATCATATAAAATACTACGTAATAAAAAGATAAACGGATTTTAACCGTAAAAATCTTGATAACAGGCAGCATACAGACTGAGTAACATATCGTATAAAAGACAACGTAACAAAAAGATAAACAGATTTTAACCGTAAAAATCTTGATAACGGGCAGTGTGGCAGACTGAGTAATATATCATATAAATGACTACGTAACAAAAAGATAAAAGGATTTTAATCGTAAAAATCTTGATAACGGGCAGCGTGACAGACTGTGTAACATATCATATAAAAGACTATGTAATAAAAAGATAAACGGATTTTTACCGTAAAAATCTTGATAACGGGAAGCGTGACAGACTGAGTAACATATCGTATAAAAGACAACGTAACAAAAAGATAAACGGATTTTAATCGTAAAAATCTTGATAAAGGGCAGCGTGACAGACTGAGTAATATATCATGTAAATGACTACGTAACAAAAAGATAAAAGGATGTTAATCGTAAAAATCTTGATAACGGGCAGCGTGATAGACTGAGTAATATATCGTATAAAAGACAACGTAACCAAAAGATAAACAGATTTTAATCGTAAAAATTTTGATAACGGGCAGCGTGACAGACTGAGTAATATATCGTATAAAAGACAACGTAACAAAAAGATAAACGGATTTTAATCGTAAAAATTTTGATAACGGGCAGCGTGACAGACTGAGTAATATATCGTATAAAAGACAACGTAACCAAAAGATAAAAGGATTTTAATCGTAAAAATCTTGATAACGGGCAGCGTGATAGACTGAGTAATATATCGTATAAAAGACAACGTAACCAAAAGATAAACAGATTTTAATCGTAAAAATTTTGATAACGGGCAGCGTGACAGACTGAGTAATATATCGTATAAAAGACAACGTAACAAAAAGATAAACGGATTTTAACCGTAAAAACTTTGATAACGGGTAGCGCAACAGACTGAGTAACATATCGTATTAAAAACTACGTAAGAAAAAGATAAACAGAATATAATCATAAATATCATGATAACAGGCAGCACGATAGACTGAGTATCGTATCGTATCGTATTACAAACTACGTATCAAAAAGATAAACGGAATATAATCGTAAAAATCATCATAATGGCAGGATAGTGACATATCGTATAACAAACTATGTAACAAAAGATAAACGTAATATGATCGTAAAAATCGTATATCTTCTATGTCAATATAAAACACCACTAAATAAACGTAATATAAACATTTTAGAAACATAGAAACATAAAAACATAGATGAATTCTGGTAGAAGGACATGAGTCGTCCTATGGCACCAGCTCCTTGTCTTCATCGTTGTATGCGTCCAGTGATGACAGCAGCCTTATAATTGAATTTAATTTCTTGGTAAATCCAGAACTTATCCAACCGCTTCTCAAATATCTTTACAGTTTCGGCTTCAATTACACTTGATGGCAATCTGTTCCACAAATCAACACAGCGATGGCTGAATGAATATTTTTTCAGGTTCAAACGTGCCTGTTTCTTGTAAAGCATCTGACTGTGTCCCCTGTTGCCCACTCTTGTACTTTTTCTAGTCAATAATTTATCAGCATTGAAATCATATTTTCCAGAGAGCAATTTATAGCACTCAATCATGTCCCCACGTATTCTTCTATATGCCAAACTTGGCAATTTCAGAGCTTTCAACCTTTCTTCATAACTCTGATCGTACAGTCCTGGAACAAGTTTAGTAGCTCGCCTTTGTACATTTTCTATCATTTCAATGTGTTTCTTTTTATATGGTGCCCACACTTGATTAGCATATTCAATATGAGGCCTCACAAGCGCTTTAAACAATATAACCAATGAACTTCGATCGAGGTATTCAAAACATCTGCGGATTAAACCGAGAATTTTGTTGGCTTTGTTTACTTTCTCTTTCATGTGTTCTTCGAAATTTAGCCTATTGTCTATTACAACACCAATGTCTTTTTCCAAGTTCGTATAATCCATGGGTTGTAGACAATCATTCAGAGTATATTGAAAGCAATTTTTAGTGTTCTGTTTCGTACCTATACACATAATCTTGCATTTTTCTGGATGGAATTTTAACTGCCATTTTTCAGACCAATCA
This sequence comes from Sepiola atlantica, assembly GCA_963556195.1. NCBI lineage: Eukaryota > Metazoa > Mollusca > Cephalopoda > Sepiida > Sepiolidae > Sepiola > Sepiola atlantica. Next base: position 226,573,526 of record OY744516.1, read on the forward strand.
TACATGCAATGGATATCTTCCTGTAGTTTCTGACAATCTTCATAGTCTCTGATTTCACGAAATAACTTGGTATCGTCAGCATATAAAAAAGTTTCACTGTCATTCTTCATAGACTAAGGGAGGTCGTTTATATATACAACAAACAAAAGAGGACCCAAAACGGATCCTTGAGGGATACCACTGGTCACATCTATGACCGCAGAGCTCTCGTTGTTCACTACCACTGTCTGTTTTCTGTCTGAGAGAAATGCCTTGATCCAATTGATGTATACTGGGCCAAATCCATACATTTTTAACTTATGTATTAACAGGCGGTGACTCACTTTGTCAAACGCCTTCATAAAATCACAATATGCAGTGTGTATGCAATATCCAGCATCAATAGAATCGGTCCACATATCAAGTACAGTCAGTAGCTGTAACACAGTTGATCTCCTTGGTATGAATCCAAATTGCTTATCTGTAAATAGTTCATTTACTGTCATATGTTTTATTTTGCTTCATGATTAATGGAAAAGAACTGTGTGAGTAGCTGTACCTACTGCACTTGTACACCCTTAATTAAAAAAAGAACACCTCTGAGAAACCCGGGTCGCAGAAATCTACTTACTTAAAAAAATATATATATATATATATATATATATATATATATATATATATATATATATATGAATAGTAATATCTCTATGCTGATTAGTCCGGATTATTAAAAAAGGACGAAACGTATACGTACATAGATAATACACAATAACAAATAGTTATCATTATTTGTCGCTCCTCGAGAAAGTAGAGCACTGTAAGTGTAGTATTAACACAGCATGACGTCACTACCTTTAAATGCATCGTTCCTTCCATTAAGAAAGTAGAACGCCTTCGACGTTAAGCCGCCGATAATGTGTTAAAATTATACCCGTTTATTCGCTATTTAAAATTGGCCGTGTGGTTAAGGCGTCGGATTTGAGTTGAAAAATACTTGTAATCCGGGGTTTCGAATCGCATGACCGGTAGTGAATAGTCATATCTCTATGCTCATGATTCCCGATTATGAAAAAAGGACGAAACGTATACATAGATAATAAACAGTAACAGATATTATATATATATATATATATATATATATATATATATATATATATATATCTAAGCAAGCGTTGTTGAACATTACGGAACTTTCACGTTTGTATATTTTCCTCGTGAGGTTCTCAAACCGTCAAGCCATCTTTCTGGTTTCAGGTGGCAATCCGTATAGTACTTCGCCGATAGTTTTTAATTCGGACATTTTCGACTTTCGTAGTCGTCTTCAGGATTAGGGTCTGGTTTGTTTTTTTAATTTAAATAAGAAGACTGGAGTTAGTGCTTTATAGTTATCGCTACGAACGAAAGAGAGAAGAGGGTGTGTGGTTGAGTTCATTTTATTCTATCGTTTGTGTGTTTGGTTTTATTGTTTACTTATTTATTTTGTTAGTTCTTATTTTTGCTATTATTTATTTATGTATTATTATTTATTCCTATAACTATTATTGCTGTTATTAATTTATTTATTCATCAATTTATTTATTTCTTTATTTATTTTGTGTTTACTTAATTTCCATTTAATTATGGAATACTTTTAATATGTTGGTACCTGTGTTGAAAGCTATTTTGTTAATGTTAGGCTGTAAAAAATTTGCTGTAATCTATACACAAACATCAAAGTTTACTAATTGGATTCCATCGTTTGGTCCTGTATATTCTATTTGTACGCACTTCTTGTGATCCTTCTTGATCAAGGGAACACCACTTAGCAAGTACGCCTCTTCTGATACCTTAAAAAAACTAACTTGGTAAAAGACTGAAAAATAGGGGAGACTTATTTAATTTATTTCGTTCAAAATCACCAACACATGAAGGGAGAGCGGGAGAAATAGAGAGTAATCGAAGCCAGTAATTAATTATATTTTTTCAGTCCATATCATTTTTTTAACGGAGAGCTGCGGTTCTCTATCACACACTCTCTTTGAGTCCTAAAGATCTTAGCGGATTCTATTATACTCGCACAGCCTAACAATATTAACCTCAGGACTACTAAGCTGCCCCAGGCTAAAATCTCAGCGTTCTTAATTTAATGTCATTCTCAACTAACGTATATATATAAAAGTAGGTTTACTCGCAAATAATCTACCATTATATTCATACTAAAACAAATATAAACTGTTTATTATTATATTACAAATAAGTGATGCAACTGAAACTACACTATACATCTAATAAAGGTGACGGAAGTTTCTCTCTATCTCTGTTTATTTTCTAAAATCGTTCATTTCTTTTGCATTTAAACACATGTAAAATTAAACATTTGATCTGTAATCTTTGGTGGATAATCAAACGATTACATTTATATGGATTTTTTAAATCTATAAGTCTAAAAGTTAATTATGTTTTACTGTTTTAAATAATTAACTTAAAAAATGGCGGCGTTCCGTTTTCTAGTGCAAAGTATTTTACTGCAAACATGGAACATTATCTCAAAGTTTAAATCATGTAGTTTGGTTGGTTGTAGGTTACATTTTTAACAGCAGCAGAATAATAGTACTGCCTTTATTACGGTAAAAGAAAAGCAGCTTCTAAAATCAACATCTCATCACGACTGTAGAAGGAAAAGAGAGAACAAGCGGCAGAGGAACTCTACACACTGTGACGACAACGATGACAACTGATGCTAACAATGTATCGAATGAGAGCAAACCTGGTGGCAAGACGACAGCAGAATACTTCGTTGGAACCGAATAAACGTCGACGGTTGTGCAACTTTTGAAACATTGAAGCCACATTGTAATAGTGTCAATTTCCTTGTTGATCGTTACATTTTTAAAGTTTCAGATACGTCATATTCCTGTTTTCTTTTTTAAGAGCGTTTCATAAAAAATACATACAATGAAATGAAACAAACTGTATTTGGGCTTATCTTTATCTGATAGAATTTGTCTAAATTCGCTGGTTTTATTTAAGGCGACCAATCGCTTCACTGAACAGCTTGCGTGTAGGTGGCATGTTCTTTTTATCTGTAGGAATAAATCAGGCTTAAAAAAAACGAATTTTATTTCATTTTTTGTGGCGGAAGAATTTTTATCTATTCTGAATGTTAGAAATAAATAAAAATAAAATATAATTTCGTATATCTGAATTTATTTTCAATCAAGTCTTGCTATTTGTGTACGGATTGGCTGTTAAGCCTGTGCGAATGAGACCTGTCCGTTAAATCCTATTTGAAATATTCATTTAGCGAACGATCGAACAAGAAGATACCGCGTAAATATTACTTTCATTGAATGCACGCCAATTCGATGAACACGAAGAAAAACACTGATTTTAATCCATTCGCTTAACGTCGCATACGAAATTCCAAATGCAAAAACAAACTAATGTATTGGTTAGTAAAAAGGAACTTCTTAAGATTTTAACGTCAACGGAAAAGAAAAATATATATGAGAAACATATAGAGCTTCTCCAGGTTACGTCAACCTCGTCTTGCCTGGAACTTCTCGAAACATATTGCAGCCATCCGATGAATACAGTTGCACGGACACAGTCACAACATGCACGCTTATTATATTTCTAACTGGTCACTGTTCTCACATCTCCGTGGAAATTCTCCAGCGCATATCTCATGACCTTCAAATTATACAATTACCACAGAGCAGCACTTAGGATTTCCGATTTTTTAAAAGTCACTCTCGTCCAATACTCCGTTAAATTTACACTAACTCATGTTCTCCAGCTCTTAAGCTAACAAATCGTATATAGAAATCGCTATCCGTGAGATGTATATATATCAAATGCTTCTAAGCATTCGTAAATAAAATAATATAAAATATGTTTGTCACATTGTGAATATAAATCCATTGTACTAGATGTTATGTTCTCTTGTCAGTTACGCTGTAGATTTTAGACAATTAAGTAAGCAATCAATCACCCCTCGCATATGATTTAGCTATAGTAACCAAAGTTTACCTCATCGTTAACACTTTCCTTCGTAAATTGATTGTATTAAAAAAAAGACAAGTATAAGAAGTGCAACAACAACCGCCCGATTAATATACACACATAATAACAGTCGACACTATCGTTTTCCATTGCAAGTAAGGCAGTATGCTTACATTTATTGTGTATCGAAAACAATCGAAATGTTATAGTTGGCTCTTCCAAACAATGGCTAAAGATGGCGACGATAATTTATGAAAAAGAAAAGAAAATGTTATTCATATTAGACAACAAATTCGCAATATCGAATTTCCTTTGCCTTAACAGTCGATGAGAATAATAATTTTCGAATAAATAAAGAAATAAAATATGAAAAATCGGTGCACGCTTCAATATAGGATTTAACAATTAATATACTCTAACAGACAATAGCCGATATCGATTGCTATGACAATTTTTTTCTCAATTGTCGTTCGATATTTGTAACCAACCAGTAATTAGCTGCTTGCTGAACTACTGAATGCTATTTAGCTGAACAAATTTTACAATATATATATATAAAAGATAAATGAAAGAAGAGAGATAAATATGTACGAATGACAAATCTATTTCAACTTCGATTGTTCAATGCAAGGTGTACTCGGTGAAAATATATTTATTATTCTTTCCTTAAGCCAAGACTTTTCAAAGATTAAAATCTTATCAACAGAGAAATTACATAGATAGATAAGTTGGCAGTGGAAAAGCCAAAATTAAAAATTAGAAAAAATATAAAGTAATGGAGAGTTAGCGTGTGTGTATAAAAAAATATGGGGTATGTCCAGATGGTGAATGTCCGTTGATAAGAAGTCTGGTGAAGGGAGATTTAAAGATAGAATATATATATAGTCATCCACATACAGACTGTGTCGCTGTATCACAACTCTCCAGCTCGGCTGGACCAGTTAGTGCCTCAAGCCGTGATTGAAACTTGAGCGTCGAGCTGACAGTTGATGCCTCTACCCCTGCGCTATCATACGACACTGATTGAATGTAAGTAATATCACAATGTATACACACACACACACATATATATATATATATATATATATTAATAATAGAGATTGCGTATCTGTCTGTTTGAAGCCGAAACTATATTATTTGTCTTAATCGATCTATTTTCCTATCTACTTATCAGCTCATATATATATATATATATATATATATATATATATATATATATATATATATATATATATATGTATATATATATATATATATACACCCATTCTAAAACTTCCCCAAACAGCAAGCTTTTTTCAAATTTACATAATTATTTTTTTTAATTAATATTCGCAAATATACACTCCTGATTGTTTTTTTTAATTTCCAGATGTATTTAAAATATTTTCCTAGATAATAATGATCTTGATAAAAATTATAAACAGATTAATTAAAGAAATTGTTTTTTTAATCTATATAATTGAGTTACGTAATTAAATGAAATTGTAATAGAATATGATAAAACAGCTTTCGTCTACTCCAATAGTTGGTTCCCCGACCTATGAGTGTTAAGTATAACGTTCTATTTCTAACGCACAGAAAGTGCTATTTCCAAAACGCGAGAGATAGAAATAGAAAGAGAGAGAAAAAAAAAAGAGAGATAGAAAAAGAGAAAGATAGAAAGAGAGAGAGAGAAATACAGAGAGAGATATAAATATAGTGAGATAAAAGAGAGACCGAAAAGAGGAAGAGAGAGATGGACACAGGACAGGGCGTGTTATTTGATTAATAACATGTATACAACACATTATTTGAGATGTATCGAACGAGTCGCTCAAAAATAATGTATTTACTTTTATTTGTTTATTAAAACTTTTTCGTTTTCTTTAAATCTTATTAGAAATTATGTTTTAAAGAACACATTTTTTTAATCAAATTGTTTAATCTAAAAAATAATTGATTTAAAAATGACTATTTTTTGTTAAAAAACAAACACATTTTACTAGGCAATTAGATAACTGAATTTAGAATCGTGTTCATTGTCTTTCATTTTGTTAATTGTTCATATATTTTAGGTACACCTTTTTTTTCGATATGAAAAACTTCAAATATTATTATCTTTTTACGACCTTAAGTGAGTTTAGGATGTTTTGTTTCATATTTTACACCGTGAAAGGTAAATTTTGTTTAAACACTATCTTTATATTATACCGTATTTTTTATTAGAATGAAAATAGGATGATTTCCTTTTCTTTCATGTTGTAAGAAAAAACAACAAACACCTTTTACTAAGCAATTAAATAAATCAACTAGTAAAATTATGCTCCCTCCGGTCGTATATTTTTACTAGTATATATTATGAAATATACGTTATATCATATCGTGATTTAATGTATTTATATATATATATATATGTATATATGTATAACAGACGACTTGGTATTTTTAACAATGTCTACATATATATATATATATATATATATATATATATATATATATATATATATATATATATATGTGTATATATATACTTTCTTTTGTAATATAGTAGGAAACACTCCAGCATTTTAAAATCTTTTCCATTTTAAAATCTCAACTGTTATATTTCACTCCCTTTTTCTACCCTTATTAAACCCCCCTTACACTATTTTTTAACAAATATACACAGCACTCTTACTTTACATTTCTGAAACAGGTGACCACATAAGCTGAAGTGAGCAGGGTGGCTAAGTCCTTCTGAGCTTGAAACCGACGATACTAATGTTGTACTATTTTTTCTGTACCAAAAATTATATATATATATATATATATATATATATATATCTATATATATATATATATATATATATATATATATATATATATATATATGTAACATTGTTGAAATTCAAACGTCACTTGAGAATAGTTGAATTCATAAAATAATTCATCATAATAAAATAACAGTCGCTGAGATTTCTGATTCGCTTAAAATAAGAATGGTCGCATAATTTGAACATAATATGCAAACATACAGTGTACGTACGACAGTGTTCGTGTGTGCAAACACGTTTGTTTCCAAATATATTGTTTGATATTATGTAATCTGACACTAATGCAAACGGCGGGCCTGTGAAACTTCCATCGCTGGGGACTTATGTATATACTCGGAAGCTTTTCATAGCTTTAAATGGCATATATCTACTGAGAAATGTTCATACTTGAAGAATAGTAACCTCTTAACCCCCTGTATACTCGGAATTGGCTCTTCATTTCTCGTAGCAAGCGGGAATTGATACAATAATATGGCACTTACCCGTCCTTACAACTTAAATTGGAAGCGATCTAAAAAATAATAATTATAAATAATCAATGTGTCTATCCATTCTAGCTTGTGTTAGAGCTATTTTTTTTTGTATTTTTTTCTGGCTGTTTCTATGTATTTTTCTTGATATCTGTCTGAATATTTTTACTTCTGTTTGTAGTGTGTAATTATATATATATATATATATATATATATATATATATATATATATATATATATATATATATATATATATATATATATATATGGTTGTGTGTGTATGTGTGTTGTAGTAATATTTTGACGTATGAATATATATGTTATTTCATTGTGTATTTTTGTCCCTTAATGTAAATTGTTTTTTAATAGCCACATACTATTTTGGAAAAGTTTTCTTTTTAATTTGTAACGTTTGTTTAAAATTGCGAAATTATTTTCTCGACCCCTGATTTTTAAAAACTGGTTTTAAATTGTTAATCCTGCAACTATCGACTCCGGAGTGATATTTCGGTATAAACTGTTTAGTACTAAAGGTCTATCTTAACCTCAGCAGTGAATGAGGTAAATATGAATACATTTATTTTTATAATTGAATCATTCTCTTTTTGGTTAGGCTATTATTATCGATTATATATAACCTTATTATGGTAATAAACATACTGTCTACTATTTTCGTTATCATTTTACCAGTATTATTACTTATATATCGTAATTATTGATACATGTTGTCACTGAATGGTTGTTACCTAAAGTGTAAACAGTTCTGTTATTAATGTATGAATTACTGTGTTAATCGTAATGAAAAGGTAATTATTGTGTTAATCGTAATGAAAAGGTAATTATTGTGTTAATCGTAATGAAAAGGTAATTATTGTGTTAATCGTAATGAAAAGGTAATTATTGTGTTAATCGTAATGAAAAGGTAACATGTCAGTTTGATTTTTTTCAAACGTGTCCTTTCAATAGGATTCGCATTCGATAAACATATCTTCGTTAATAGCATATCTGTAAAACTGTTTAAACAATTCTCGTTATTATTTATAGTTGACATAATTATTTTTATTTTTTTATTTGGCTTTTAATGTAATCTGAATGTTATTTACTTTCTCTCCCTTTTGGCGTTGTTTTTTGCTTGCATTATTGTTTCTGTGTTTTGTTTTAGTCGTTGTTTTTGAAAAAGATTCACACACACACCCACGCACACACGTATATATACTTGCATAGATATTCGAATTTGCTCGGGATTGAATAAGGATAACAACTATGTACCTTTACACAATGCTAAGAACAGCATATTACTGTCTTTCTCTTTACTACTCCCTCCCCCTAATATAGCCAGAAGAAGCTATATTCATGTAAAACGGTTTAAATTTCATTAACATCGCAATCGGTGGTTGTAGATGTTTCTTGAGGTGTTGAAGGAAAGTAGTTTTACTTAGCAGCATTAAATGTTACGATCCATTTAAGCTCCCATTCCACTACAGACTAGGTGTCACTTTCTAAGGATTCAGCCATAGCCTCTGATATTGGCGCGTCTGTTTTACCAACATGACGAGAGTAGAGCGATTTATCGTCAGCAAATATACCCATCTCAGACACAATGTCATCAGACATGTCGTTTATGACAATCAGGAACAATGAACGTCCAAAGACCGACCCCTATTATACACCCGCATTTATGTTATGTGTTTAAGATTAACGGCCATCAAAAACAACCTTGATCTTTCTTGTAAATAGAAAGGATTTAATTATTTTGAATATATGTCTAGTAATACCATATAGATATCATTTTTATGAAAATACTTTTATGGCAGACCTTGTCAAAGACTTTTTTATATATCAAGCGTTTCAGTGATCGGGAGATCGTTCAGAGAGTCAGTTCTATTTCCAGAATTCTTGAAGACTGGTACAACGTAGACATTCTTTAAGATATCAGAGAAGCCAGATTCGGTAAGGCATTTGTTGTAGAGTTTGGATAGGGCAGGAGCCAGTTAAGCAAATCATTTCATTATTTCTATTACTTGTATAAGATCAGGCCCACATGCTTTGGAAGTGTCAAGGTTTTTTATGATGCCTCGGATATCAGATGGGTGATGGTCAGGTTATCAAGTGTGGCGTCAGTCCGCAATAGGAAATTTGGGAGCGAGTAATTTGTAGAGTCCAAAGTTGAGTTTAAAGTGAAACACACGGCAAGTACATAGTCATAGTAAGTTGACGTGCAAACGACATAATTACGGTTAAATAGCGGGGAAATTGTTAGTTTCCCATTATTCACCACACTATTAACGATGTTCCAGAAACGGCGAGTACCTTTTTCATGAGAGTAAATGCGTTTTCTGGGCATCTCTGCATACTATCAGCCATATTATCATAGGATAAAACCCACCTGTTTAGCTGAAATTAGTTTATAAAACCGCTTGTATTTTACCGTCATTCGCTCAAAATTTAAATTTTCTACCATCCTTACTGTATCCGGAATTATCCTAAGAAATAGGGCGTAATTGCTGATTAAATTGTTCTTATAACCAACTCGCACTACTCATTACAAATCCAAGGAAATATCCTTTTTACCTCAGATCTCTCATGAGCCTGATAGTAATAGAGGAGAGGAACAGTTGCACATCCCATAGACAATTCTATTACTGACAACAGAAAAGTTACCTTCAGCGACAGTTCTTTCTCTTCTGGACAATCTCTACCTAGATTCCATCCGCGATACTCACTGTTAACTGAAATACAACATTTGCCAGGAATTCGACCTGGTGATTCCTTTTCCACCCTCGACCTTTTAAAACAGGTCGCGCACACATAGCTCGTCACACAGACCGAGCTCACAGATGCGCAAGTTTAAAACTTATTTGGTGTATTATTTTTCAAGAGTTTGAACTTCGTCCTGGCAAAATTAAGGGCTATAAACTCCGCTTCGAGCTAATACCTTACCAGTGCTGCACACATCTGATCAGCTTCGGGTTCAGGAATAAGTACTGTTTTTATCCCAACAGCAAATGTTTGTTCAGTTCTAACAACATAATGCACACTAAGGCACTATAGTATTTCCACAATTGCTTGATCGGGTCTACCAGCAATCTGAATTGTGGGGGTTATTTAGTGTATATCTATGTTTGTGCGAACCTCACAATTCTCGGTTATCAGTGTCCGAACGACAAGATAGCCAGCTGCGCTCTAATATGCTCCATAACCTTTATCAAGGACTGCATATTTTGGATCCTTTATCAAGGACTGGCTAGTTCGACGCATCTTTTGGATCTCTTATTTCTAGCTAATTCGAGTGCAGTGACCTTCACTACAGACACGCTCTAGCAAACCACGTGAGCTTATTCTTCCTGCTTTCCCCTAAGATTCGCCAATTTTACCTGGATCGATCTCACATCTCCTTTTGAGACGGTTCAAAACAAGATGACGATGGTCTTCCAAATCTGATAAACAGTGTCATTTAAGACTTTTATGCAACATATCTATTTCGTCTAAATACCAGCTTACCTCTCTCGACTAACTCTCTAATGCTTGTGTTGCGTGCTTCAATGGTTCAACAATCGGATCTAATCTATCTCTGAATATCTTTTTGTGTACCTGCTGCCCGAACTCGGTCAATCTCCTTATCTCGCGTTTCAGCTGGTCTAAGATAATTTTATAAGGTTGAAAATCGATTATGAAAATAGTAAACCACTTTGACGAAGTGTCCCAACATCGATGGCCTTTATGAACACGGTATTCGCACTGTGTTCTCACGCCCCTACTCTAGTAATCAACATCAGTACAATAATCCGCATATATCTGCAACAAAGTGAAGAGAAACTCGATCTTAGGTAATTACTTTTATTTCTCATTCATCAGAACTTCAACCTTGCAATTGTCTTTCATTTGTTATCGGAACTTGCGGCATAACCACCAGTGGAGAGATGAAGGGAGCTCAACACAACCAGAAACAGAGTCATAAACTGCCCCAAGGACAGCCAACACGGATTTAAATTCTACAATGTTTCGTTCCTTGAGAGCCAGAGCGCGCGAGTCCCATCAACCGTAAATCGTTTTTTTTTCTGTCTCAGTCTTTCTCATAATTGCGATACAGGAAGCATAGTCTCTTTATCCCACTCATTTGATTCCTCATCAGTTAGCTCCGAGAGCATATCTTGTTACCTGTGGTGATCCTCTTTGTCATTCCCAGCTAAATGGGTGTTACGAGATTGATATAGATCCACTCCTATTCTCCTTAGGATTTACTGATTGTTTTTGTTTGTCTCAGATCAACGAGAGTTGACTGTCTTGATCATTTCGTCATACCCGGTTTCTCAGGTTATTCCCAACTTTTTAACTAGGTCAAATTCAGATCACCAACGTGTACTCTCTTGACTTTTCTTGACACCTGATCTTAAATTATGAATGAACACGGACCGTTTCTCTCTTTACTAACCGACACGACAAAGCCCATCTACGGTTCAACTTACACTCCCTAATGAGTGGTTACACGGCATCTTTCACTTTGATATAAACCTCCCGTCAGTTCTCATTTAGCTTTTTCATTTCTTTTCTTTCGTGCTTTCTTGACCTTTAGTCTGGCCAGAACGAACATCTTATGCAGTTGCTCTGGGATCAACCTTCTCCAATATAACTCCTTTAAGGTTCCAACAGGTTGTAGACAGGCAGGACGACGGCTTTCTCAAACAGCAAATAATACAGAGCGAACTTCTCGGTCTCATTTATCGTGAACCTCACCACTGTCAGCGCCTGGATCAAATAAACATCACAATACTTTTGGCTCGCTTCGGTGAGTTCAGCCAACACATCAGCCAATGTCCAGTGGATGCGCTCTACCTTTTCGTTACTTTGGGGATCATAAATTAAAGTAGTTACGGGTTGTATGTTTAACTATTTGTGTGTCTTTCTCATCACCTGGTTCACATTATTGAGTTCATTATTCGTGACCGACTGTTCTGCTGATCCATACCTGGTAAATATATCCATCAGTATACGGTTCAACACTGTCTACCCTTTCTTATCCGGTATTTCGAAGGCTTCCGGCCAATTCGTTAGCGAACCCATGATACTCAATATGCGGGTTACCTTAAGTAGTCGCCTCATACTGTTACAAAATATCCAGAGTCACTTCCGAGACTGGATACTAAGAGATGTCTGCCTCCATCAGTAGAATTGTTCTCCGCCGTCGGCTATGGGCATGGCAGATTATACACGCTGTCAGATGACTGAACACCTTGCTATACAACCTGGGGAAATTATAATTTCTTTGGATGATCTCGTGTGACCTATCAATACTCACGTTACCTATCTTTTCGTCACACTGCTCAAGTATCTCCGGTCTTATCTATCGGGGTACAAATAATCTCAGACTTATTCTTCCAACCTAATCAGAGAGAGACAGCAGCATTCCCTCGTGTATCACAGACCGGCAGCTACTGCCTGCCGCTACTACAGATCGGCATTCGGATGGCTCATTATCACCCTGACTGGTTTTCCTCTATTATATTTCCCCGTAGAGGTCAGTTTGACCTCTCATTTTGCCTTCACTGCCCCTTTCTAGACTTCCTAACCATAGAAGGTTGATGGCGCCTTCCTACTCTACCGATTTACACTGCAATTGTTTCAGAATTCACGACATCTGTGTAAGTATGTTTCTTATAGACCAGATAGTTTATCTTTCAGTTGTACATACTCAGTTTTTAGGCCCACGGCGCAATCCTCTTGTTATTTTACGTCACATCTAACAGGCGCTTTAGAGGTTTGTGGTCTGACCCGTTCAGATAGTAGTCTAACTTTTGAACCGTGGATAGAATTGCGTATACATCCGTCTAAATTATCGGGCATCACCGCTGTGTCTCGGAGATACGATGCGACTGATAACACACGGAAACCTCCTCTGCTATTCCTTGGACGGATCAATTATTTTCGGGACATGGCTTCATGAACACCTCGCCTATAAACCTGTCACTAATGTCTGTGTAGAGAGTAATGGGTTTAGATATGTTAATAATTATTATTATTATTATTATTATTATGATTATGATTATGATTATTATTATTATTATTATTATGATTATGATTATGATTATTATTATTATTATTATTATTATTATTATTATTATTATTATTATTATTATTATTATTATTATAATCATCATCATCAATCCAGTACGAGTTCTAACACAGTCATCATCAGTGATTAATAACTGATAATAACCGGTGATATTCCTTGGAGCCTGAGTGACAACAAGTGTCCTCAGATTTCCAATAATCTCCACCGCTTTTGCTTACCATTGCAAATGATTTTACATTATCGAATTAGCGGCTTTCGATATGTTACTCGCTGACAACGATTATCAGTGTTCGATGGGGTTTGAGTTACAATACGACCCCTAAGAGTTTAATACTCTCGCCATCTTTCCAGTGGAGGTCTGGTTCGTTTTCAGCCATAACGGTCTTTTCATATTACTTGGTTCTTCACGACGATTCTGTGTGATATAAACAGAAGCTAGCATTGTGTTATTCCGGGGGGGGGGGGGCGGTTTCTGATATTTCTTGCAGTTTCAGTTTCCTCGTCTTCACCTAACCAAGCTTCAATTTGTTTATTAAAGCGACAAAATACATGACTTGTTTTTTAATACACGCCGACCGAAGGCGATACTTCGGACGGACGGTATACGCTATTGTGTTAAAACCAATTGAATAGAAAGCCTATATATATATTATTATTATCATCATATTATTATTATATCTTCTATGTATTAATACGATAGCGTGTGTGTTCGTGTGTCACGCTTACATCAAAACCAACGACCTTCCAAATATGTGTATGCTACTCATTCATTGGAGCCACATTTTATTTAATCTAAAGCATTTTCAAAGTAAGGTTCAGTTTTGGAAGAAGTTTTGTAAATGGTTTCATAGATTATTCATTTTTTTAATAAACATACAAGCCAAATGACAATTGTATTGAGGAATAGCCTTTACAAAAGTAGTGACATTTGTGGTGGTCGTCATGCCTTTTTTTGGTGATAACTTCCTCCACAAATAAAAATAATAATAAGAAGACTTACATGCAAAACCAACGGAAGTTTATTCACTGAAATAAACCATTAACAAATATAACATATTTCCTTTTGTAATGAGTTCAGAAGTCCTTTCTTTAGTTTCAGGGTAAGTAAAAAGGAGAATGTCTTTTGTTTTGTTGAAATGCTCATGTGTTATAAAATGTTAAGAGACGCAATAGGTAATGTTCGCCTGTGAAATTGTATGAAGCGCGCGAAAGGTGAAATGGAAGAGTGATAGTAAGACGCGTGTAACCTCCGAATGAAGAGTCAGTTGAGAGAGAGGGTTTGATGTTTGTGTGTGCTTAAATACTATTTGGATAGGCTCCAGCGAGCTTAAGGAGAAAAGTTTAGAAAAATGTCTTTGGAGAAATCCCATTGGACAGAAATATCACGTGGTGTGCTCCCTACTACGTCCGCTCGTTTTGAGTTGATTTAATATATAAGGCCACGCCGGAATTTGCGTGGGCGTTATTTTTTATTTTTCACGCGCCAATACAATTATATTCACACTGCGCGCCTAAATTGTATTTATCCCAAACAACAATTTTTATCCGAATCTTAACCGTGTCAACTGGCACACATTCCATGAAAAATGCCAGTATACTGAAATCATATGCCCTTAATAGGGGTAAGATGAACATTCATATACACTAAATGTACAAAAGCAAGGAAATTCCCAAATTTTTACACTTTTATTGTCATTAAGGGTATGACTACATATCAACCAAACCATTTCATTATCACATCACTACAGTATAAATCTCCATTCATGAGTGAATGAATTGTGTGAGGTGCGCTGAAGAAAGATTCCTTCCAGTAAAATACATAGCCCTATGGTGCTCGCATACCCTTTATGACAATAAAAGTGTAATAATTTAGGAATTTCCTTGCTTTTGTACATTTAGTGTATATGAATTTTTATCTTAACCTTATTAAGGGTATATGATTTCAGTATACTGGCATTTATCATGGAATGTTACTACTTTTGTAAAGGCTATGCCTCAATACAATGCCTTCTCATAACTGATATAGTTGGTAGTTTGACTAATCAAGGTATATGGTAAACTGAAATTAAAATGCCATCAACTAGACACTAGAACCTCTATCGTTGCCAAAAAACAGCTGAATCCATCAAATGGTCGATAAGATATAGAATAAAGTGTATGAATACTGGTCATTTTAAAGTGTTTTTGGAATTTTCTGGAAAACTAAGGTATATGGTAAACTAGAATTTAAATGTCATCAACTAGACCCTAGAACCTCCATCTCTGCCAAAAATCAACTGAATCCATCAAATAGTTGATGAGATACAGGGTGGCATATACGTACGTACGTACGTACACACAGATAACATGATTTCATGATTTAACTCTCTGGATCGCTGGATTGCCTTTACTAATGATGCTGAAATACTACACACTTATAGAACCTATCAAATAAAAATGTTGTGCAAAGTTTTAACTAATTTGGTTTATTGGTCTTTGAGTTATGGTTGATCAAAGAAATGAGATTTCCAGCATAGGCCATTTGTGAATTCTATTAAGGTATAGAGCGCTCTCGCGCCTCCCTTGATTTCATTCAAACATGTATAGGTTAGGAATAAGATAATTAGTATTGAAAATATAATTACGTCTAACTTATACAGGTCCGGCTAGTTGTTGTTATTATTATTATTATTATTATTATTGTTATTGTTATTGTTATTATTGTTATTATTATTATTATTATTGTTATTGTTATTGTTATTATTATTATTGTTATTATTATTGTTATTGTTATTGTTATTAATGTTATTATTATTATTATTATTATTATTATTACTACTACTACTACTACTACTACTACTACAACAAATTGTATATATGTGAAATAATCTTCATATTTGTGTTTATCTTTTCTCTTCCTCTTAAACTGTACACATAAACGGAAGAAGTATTTGCCGACATATTGCACTATGTCCGGTGAACACTGCATTCTTCTTCTTCTTTCGTGTGAATCAGATGATTCTGGTGTTGGCATTAGTTTCCCCGATGTATTTCTTGTTAGAAATCTTTCTGGAAAGACATCGGGTACTTACGGGAAGGACCACGAGGAGGTTGCCAACATCCCTAAGTGAAAGTGGTGCTGTAGAACCGACTGGATTCGAACTTGGAACACCCAGGTCTTCAGTCCGTGTCGTTATCCACTTAACCACCGTCACCTCCCACTGCATTCTATAAAGACAGAAACCGATTGAATAGAAAGAGTCGATTTGTTGTGATTGTTCTTCTTTTTTTTCTTCTTCTTTTTTCTACTTCATCATCATCTTCTACTTATTAGTATTTTTATTTTTCTCTTTCTTCTTCTTCTTCTTATTATTATTATTATCATTATTATTATTATTATTATTATTATTATTATTATTATTATTATTATTATTATTATTATTATTATTATTTGTACTCACTAGGAGTTCTCACACAGGTCATCAGTGATTGCTCACAGACAACCGGTAGTATTCCCTGCAGTCTGAGTGGCATATTCCTTTCAATTCTCTGGCTAGTTCCGTGTATTTGCTTCGCTTATCGGTTTCTTTGAGCTTCACTCTGCTGGAACGGCGAAGTCTACGATTTTGCAAGGTGTTTCCTTCTTGTTTATTATTATAACACCCGGTATCTTTGCTTGTATGAGTTTATCTTTTTGTATATCCATATCCCAGATGATTTTGTGTTTTTCGTTTTCCAGTACTGGTTCTGGTTTATGTTTGTATCATTTGTCTGCGCTATTCGAAATTAAATTCTTTGCACAGTTCCCGGTGATCGGCTTTCCCCACACAGCCATGTCTGTTATTGTATTCTGTTTGAGCTAGTTTGTACATTCACTTATTATATGATTTACTGTTTCGTCTCTTTGTCCACACAGTCGGCATTTACTGTTTTCCTGGGTTTTATCTATTTTAGCTGTAATGTAGTTTGTACTAGTTGCATGTTTGTGGAGCCATCAGTAATGAATCCGTTTCTCTGTTCAAGTGCCTTTTTTTAGCCATGCCCGCCTATTTTCGTTAATTTCTTCTCTTGACAGTCTTATGAAGCGTTCATGTAATTGTTGTTTTTCTAACGTTTCTTTTCTTGTCGTGTTTGCTGCTTCCCGAATTGCTCGTTGGAACGGTGTCTCTTGCTGCGGTGATAAGAATTTCCGTGTTTTGAGTTATGTTTTCTCCAGCTCTTTTTTTAGTCTTCCACACAATCTTGTATACTTATTAGTCCTCTTCCCCCTTTGTTTCTTTTCATGTAGAGTATGTCCGTATCGTATATTGGGTGTAGGGCATTGGGCATGGTCATTAATTTTCGTGTCCTCTGGTCAGGGTGTCTGAGTTCTTAAGTCCGGCCTATGAATTGTCCAGAGTATCGTATTAGCGATTATGAACAGGTGTTTATACCTTTTACTAAATTCCTGCTATAGAATTTTGTTTCTAAAAGTGTTCTTGTTCTTCGTAAATATCCTGTTCATATTTTCTCTTTCATTTCCTTAGATTTGATTGTGTCTGCTTCTAGAATTCCCCAAAATGTGTAGCTATCCTGTTCTTCTAGAAGCCTCATCTCCTCTTGGTTGGGGAGCTTCATGCCCTCTACCGTCTCCAGTTTTCCTCTTTTCATTTCTAGTAGTGCATTAATATTATTAGTATTGCACAATAGTATCTATAGGAAACAAGTTTTCTTTTTTATTTCAAAACCGATTGAATATAACAATCTGATTTGGTATTTATTGTTGGTGTTCTATTTCTTCTTCTTATCATTATAATTACAAAATCTTATCTGTAGACTAGAAGTTTTATTTTCTTTGTCTTCATTTATTTTCTCCTTAAAATCTGAAAGTCAATTATTTGGCTTTCATCGATGTATTATTATTTGAAATCGCTCTGATAAATAAATGATCGACTTATCTTCTAATTAGAAAAGATGGTGCCTACGGTGTTGGTATTTTAGAAAGATCGAAGTTGTATGTTTTACTTTGAACTTATGTTTAGATTTATAAAACGACAACGTAACGTATAGAAAACTAGGATATATATATATATATATATATATATATATATATATATATATATATATATATATATATATATATATATATATATATATATATATAAGTCAGTTTATATTATATTTCAATAACAATGGTTTCATGTTATAAAACAATGGTTATTGGAACATAATATAAACTCACTTATATTTTGCTCTGTTATCTATAATTGACAAGCATTGGGCTAAATCTTCAAAGGAGACTACAAAGTAAAAGGAACTGATGGTATATGGTAATACATATATTGTCATTAATAATTATATATATATGTATATATATATATATTTATATATATATGTATATATATAACGTAACCGATTCTTTTATCAATATTTTATAGTATTTCACCACACTAGAGTAGGTAAATGATTACGAGACCCTCATATGAGGCCTAATAGTAGGTTACAATATTAAAACATCTACTAAGGAATCTCTTTCATTCGGTTATGGTTAAGAGTGATATATAAAAACTTAGTAAGACATGAGTCACTTGGTAAGTTAATTGTAAATTACGGCTATTTTGAACAATTAAAATTGGTGTTCTTCAATCATGAGTCCATCGCACAATTCATGTGATTAATATGTATAGTGAAAAAAGCCAAGCGACTAGAAGAAAAACAGATGCACGTTTTACTCTCCTCACATTTAGAGCTGTAATGTAACGAAACTGTTTATCTGTAAGAGATTATATATTTATATATATATATATATATATATATATATATATATATATATATATATATGCGTATGATAGTGTGTTTCGCATGTCTGCCCAACTAGGGAGGTAGTGGTGATGCAATGCTTGCCGATAAAGACTGTCGACTGAAGTGTTTCTTTTATTATATCGCTCACGATATTTCCTTTCAGAGAATATCTTAAATACTTTGCCATCACGCCACCTAGTTAGGAACACTAAATTTAACGATGAAAGTATATTAAAAAAAGGAACACTCTAATACAATGTCTGCGAACAGGCACCTGTCCTCGACTTTGCTCACATTACTTCCTTGAATAGTCCTAACTTAACTTGTGGTAAAAGTGGGTCGTGTTCCAAACAAATCCGTACATGCAGGTTATCCAATACGTTCGGACATTTATTCTCGTGATCCCGGAATTACCATACATTTTTGTAGAAACAGTTTTAGGTGCGTCATCGTATTGATATGTGAAAATTAGTCCATTGGTCGATGAATTGGTCGTTTTGTTCGTCACGCTTTTTTCAGATTGAAATATTATTTTCATTGTAAGATGCACTCATTATTATTTCAGATGCGTCTATTTATCTTATAAGAGTTTCTCTCCGTCGAATGGTTGTGCTTGGTTTTTCAATAATATTATATTCAGTCTGTCACGCTAAAATATGAAATAGTTTAGCTCACACGCACATATTAAAAGGACGCATCTTCAGAATATATTGTTAGTTTTACACTAATTAGTCACCAGCTAACAAAAAAAAATCTAATCAAGGGAGGCGCGAGAGCGCTCTATCCTGTAATACACTGCAAGAATGGGCTATGCTGGAAATCTCATTTCTTTGATCAATTATAACTCAAAAAACCAATAAACCAAATTAGTTAAAACTTTGCACAAACTTTTTATTTTATAGGTACTATAAGTGTGTACAATTTCAGCATCATTAGTCATGCCATTCCAGATATCCAGAAAGTTCAATCATGAAATCATGTTACTCGTGTGTACGTACGTACGTAGGTACGTACGTATGTGCCACTCTGTATCTCATCAACTATTTGATTGAATCAGCTGATGTTTGGCAGAGATAGAGGTTCTAGGGTCTAGTTGATGGTATTTTAATTTCAGTTTACCATGTACCTTAGTTTTCCAGAAAATTTCAAAAAACCTTAAAAATGACCATTGTATTGAGGCTTAGCCATTACAAAAATTAGTGACATTCCATGATAAATTCCGGTATACTGAAATCATATGCCCTTAATAGGGTTAAGATGAAAATTCATATACACTAAATATACAAAAGCAAGGAAATTCCTAAATTGTTACACTTTTATTGTCATTAAAGGTATGCGAGCACAACAGGGTTATGTATTTTACTGGTAGGAATTTTTCTTTAGCGCACCTCACACACTTCATCCACGCATGCATAGAGATTTATACTGTAGTGATGTGATAATGAAATGGTTTGGTTAATATGTAGTCATACCCTTAATTAATAATAAAAGTGTAAAAATTTGGGAATTTCCTTGCTTTTGTACATTTAGTATATATGAATTTTCATATTAACCCTATTAAGAGCATATGATTTCCGTATACTGGCATTTATCATGGAATACTATAAGTGTTAATGAAATTGACAGTGTGAGTTCTAAAATAAACTACGACAGGATTGAAGTTCATTTACGGAAGGAGACAACAATGATTGCTGGACGAGTATTTGTTTGTCATGAGACGTGAAGATGGCCATGTTGTAGTTTGCGTGAAAGCAGTCCTGGGGCAGTGCGTTCCATAGTTGTATGAATATTGAAAAGAAACTACGTGTATAGAAACTCCAATTGGTTTTAAGTGTACATATGAAGGATATAAAGTGCAGTTATTCTACTAACGGTACTTCCACACAGAAAAGTAAAATATTTTAGTAAAATAAGTGTATATGTATACATTGTTTTTCATATTTAGATAGTAGACATTTTATTTTTGAATAACATCAATGTACTATTAATTAGTAAAATAGAAAAGAAGACGATTTAAAAGACTTATCGCCTTGAGGGAAACACATCTCTGACGATGCGATAGAAAAAAAGTATTGTTTACCTACAGAAACGAAACGAATCAAGCCGTGTGTAATTATAAATATATATTATTTCATTTAAAAAAATTAAATTAGGTTTAAAAATAATTTAGTGTGAACAAATATTATTTTATTTATACTTATAAACTTTATTGCCTATTGCTTTCTATGAAGGGTTCGTTTTTCTGTTTAACCCGGTCGATCTAAAACGTGACAGTGGTTCGCCATATTGGATAGGTTTGGGGTTATTTATGAATTTCTTTGATAGTTTTTCGATTTCAACCGTGCTTTCGTACGTTTAAATGCGTAATCCTTCTTAGATTTTAACGCTAAATTATTCTTCGTTTTTTTTATGGAAATTGCTCCAGACAAGACATGAAACCACTTGATGTAATAAGATAAAAAACTAATACTTAAAGGTCAAAAACTAGCTTACGATAAGTGTTAGATAGAATAAATTCCGACCTAGAAAACAGCAATTATTCCCCCTTTATCAGAAATATCACTCATGAAATGTTAGGACTACAGGACAAAATAAGGGTTACTATTACTTAACAAAAAAACAACATGATACGCTTCCTAACGCTTAACCACGTAATTTATCGAATTATGTGTAAAAGCACCGTTAGTAGGTAACGAAAATGTTTTTGTTCTTGACAGTGGCGGTAGAAATCGAGTTCTTGCTGTTTTGCAGGGATTGAGGGTGAAATCTAACCTCAGTTTTATACATATGAAGGAAATAGCGAGTACAGAAGATAAGGATAGTTGACATTGCGATGTTGTTCAAGGAAGTGCTTAATCTCAAAAGCCAAGATGTATGATATTTATTGACAAACATTTCGTATGAAATATATGACTAATTGTTATTAGAAATAGCTGAGTTTATGTCCCCTATTTCGCTGATGTGACAATGAACAGGGTGATAAACTTAATCTAGTCTCATCCGACGTCTACTGAATAAAACTTACTAACTAAATATACAACTGCCCAAACTTAATACAACCGGCAATTCGGTTGTCGTCCGGCAATTCGATTTTATTGTCGCTCTAATCGACTTGTACACGTTTTCCAAGCCATTTGCCTTCAGCGGAAATGGCTCCATAACTCAAGATATAGTGTAATAAAACAAAAAGTCGTCCTTTCCACTAACAGTGGTCTGTATCTCATTTGTTTTAGGCAAGGCGTTAAAGGAACTTCTTGTCAGAGGAACAAATTTAAGACGTCACCTAAAACAGGCTAACGAATAAGCCTTACTGTCGTCACATCAATTAAATGATACATTACGTATTTTATTTTGTCTTCTTCTTTGCGTGACTTTGAAGCATGTAGTCATATGCCAGTTTCACACATTTGTATGCAGTCCTTTGCAATAGTGTTGTACTCTGCAAGATCTTTCAAGCTACACCGGTTGAGCAATATGGGGAAGACCAGGCAATGTCGCATCGTATAGTTCTCCTCTCCACATTACCAGATAGTTGTGTCAGTTTTGTAGCCCCATCTATCCATAGCAACTTTTGATCGCCCCATTCCTGTTCTTAGGCGGTTTAGTGTTTTCCACTGGAGCCAGGGTGTCTCTGCACCGGAAGGAAGCTCCTCAGAACACGGATTCCCATGTCGTTATGAGGGGGTCATCTTCTAGCCGTCTGGTTCACAGCTGTAGTCTGCTCTCTTCCTGAGATGTTGTTAGTGGTTCGACATGGCCGACGAAAATTTTTCTTCACGTCAGGCGTTGGACCGTTGGTTCCTGTCTATAAAGGGGATGGCGTTCACCACTGATAGCCTTTGTGGTCTCTACTCGGCTGGCAACTTCCCGTCTCACATCTGAATTGGGCAATGCCAGTGAGAAGATGCAGGTTGTTTAGGTATTTTACTGACAAGCTAAAAGTGCTCACCTTCGTCAAGTGGCAGTTTATATTTATAATCTAAAAATACTTTCATTTTCTACATGCCATTATATTTCCGAAATAGAATTATTGCTAATATCATATGTTATACTTTATGTCGGCACAGTTATATAGCTGTTAGACACTAATAAACCGAATATTAGTTGTCATACTTTCACCACATTCCTATCATAGCATCATTAACATTGATGCCGATGGCGTCGTGAACTGGGTTAAAATTACATTGTGACACATTATAATACTCTTCATAGTAATACTAAATACAATGGAATCGCAAACGCGTTTGATAGGGATTACATAAAATTTGACAAATCACATTTTTTTCTATTTCGCATGTGTAACACAACGTAAAAATAATTATATAATGTGTTTACTGGACAACGAGGCGTACACTATTTCCAATATATATATATATATATATATATATATATATATATATATATATATATATATATATATATATATATATATATATATATATATCGCTCGCTCTCTCTCTCTCTCTCTCTCTCTCTCTCTCTCTATATATATATATATATATATATATATATATATATATATATATATATATATATATATATATATATATATATAATTAACTTGTTACAAATATCCAGGGGGTATGAATCCGAAGGAAGTTGAAACCGGGTTTATGAGAGTGCTCAATGAAAATTCAGAGCAAAATATATTTTTTTTGATTTTATTCCATTAGTTGCGACAAAACAGGTTTTGTTTCATTGGTGCGAATAGCGACCAACTCATCGGGCCGGCGAAAGGAATTCAAATGGCATAAAATTTTAACTTCACTTTAACGGGAGATTGAAAATTGAAAATACATTGGAGGGGGAGGGGGATAGAGTTGGGGCTTTGTCTATAACGGCGACATGGGACATGAGAGGGGAGGGGGGAGGACCCCAACAAGTCGTGTTTCAAATTATTACGTGGGAGGTTTTGCACGTGTCAGTGCTGTGGCGATCTCAATCTCGGCCGGGGTGGGAGGAGGGAGATGGGGCGACGGCCAGAGTGAGTTAAATTTAAAATGAGAATAAAATTATGATTACAACCGTCATTCTTATTTTATTTTAATTCTAATAAGTAATTATCATGTGGATAAAAATGTTTGATAATTTTAATTTAGGGTATTAATTGCTACTTTTGCATTTTATTTATTTTATTTTAATGTTTTGTTTATTATTTGTAGTGAATTTTGTTGTGATTATATTTTTTTAAATTGTGATTATATTATACCGAGATCAATACTAGTGGAATCATTTTATAAGAGAAGTTTTCTAGTGTTACCAGTCTTATCATTAACAAAACAGATTATGACAATGGTAACGCCTGCCAATCATACCTACGATAGTCGCAGTGATAACAGCCTTATGTAAAATCCTTAATAAAAATAAAAATAAAAATAAAAATAAAAATAAAAATAAAGCTAAATATAAATAAAATTAGAATAAAAATAGAAATAGAAATAACAAGTTTGTAAGAATATTAATGATAATAACAATAATAATAATAATAATAGTATTAAAAAATAATAATAATACTAATAATAATAATAATAATAATAATAATTATTATTATTATTATTATTATTTTTTTTTTTTTTAATACTATTATTATTATTATTATTATTATTATTGTTATTATCATAATTATTCTTACAAACTTGTTATTTCTATTTCTACTTTTTATTCTAATTTTATTTATATTTAGCTTTATTTTTATTTTTATTTTTATTTTTATTTTTATTAAGGCTTTTACATAAGGCTGTTATCACTGCGACTATCGTAGGTATGATTGGCAGGCGTTACCATTGTCATAATCGGTTTTGTTAATGATAAGACTGGTAACACCAGAAAACTTCTCTTATAAAATGATTCCACTAGTATTGATCTCGGTATAATATAATCACTATTTAAAAAAATATAATCACAACAAAATTCACTACAAATAATAAACAAACCATTAAAATAAAATAAATAAAATGCAAAAGTAGCAATTAATACCCTAAATTAAAATTATCAAACATTTTTATCCACATGATAATTACTTATTAGAATTAAAATAAAATAAGAATGACGGTTGTAATCATAATTTTATTCTCATTTTAAATTTAACTCACTCTGGCCGTCGCCCCATCTCCCTCCTCCCACCCCGGCCGAGATTGAGATCGTCACAGCACTGACACGTGCAAAACCTCCCACGTAATAATTTGAAACACGACTTGTTGGGGTCCTCCCCCCTCCCCTCTCATGTCCCATGTCGCCGTTATAGACAAAGCCCCAACTCTATCCCCCTCCCCCTCCAATGTATTTTCAATTTTCAATCTCCCGTTAAAGTGAAGTTAAAATGTTATGCCATTTGAATTCCTTTCGCCGGCCCGATGGGTTGGTCGCTATTCGCACCAATGAAACAAAACCTGTTTTGTCGCAACTAATGGAATAAAATCAAAATATATATATATATATATACGGATAATGAAGTAAGTAAATAGATCAAACGTGCATACTTTAAAAATGTATCGACTAATTAAGTGTGTAAACAAGTAATACTTATACAAAATGAGCTTGAAGTCGTGGCTTTTTAAAAGGTAACGCTGTTATCGCCAGACAGTCGGGCCAATAACAATTGAATAGTAAATAATTATTACTGATGAATATTTTTAAAATGCAAAGTGAAAAAAAAATTGGAAAAAATTATTGTGGAAAAAGTGCTCAATATTACAGATCAAATGCGATTCAAACTATGGACAGAGAGTTCTATTAGGTACGTGCAAATCAATGGCTGATTCCCAAAAATGAAAAAACATTTTGACCCCCCCTTCACTTAAAAATACACCAAAATTCAGGAAATCAAGCAATTTTACTGAAATCTTCAATATTTATTAATCAACAATCACGGAATATAATGAAACCATTATTTTTTTTAAAATCTTAGTGAAAAAGTATTATTTTTTTTTAAAAAAATACACCTTTACTAAAGTTATATTATTATATATTAATAAAAAAAAATGCATGATTTTTTAAATTTTACTTATGTAAATAAAGGATCGTAGATGTTAACAAATAAATTTTTTTCCAAAATTTTTCATATATATTACGAAAAAGGCCAGTAAATACCGTGTTAATAAAATCACTATAACTCGAAGAAAAATTAATTCTTTGAATTAGCGATATTATTATTGAATAAAGCATTGTTTAATCAATATTTTCACCAAAAAAATAATATAATTGCAAAAAATATTTCATGCGATTTTAATGATTAAAGTTTTTGGAAAAATAAAAAATGCGACGTAATTATATTTCCCTTTCATAGAGAAACGAGTCATCATCAGCGCAAGAATTTATTGTTTATAATCTTGAAAATAAACCAAATATTTACACATTTGTAACTCAGTAAGTTAACGAAAAAAAGAATTTAAAAAATTGAATAATTTCTACTAACGATCGATCCGCAAGGCTATGGAAGGCACGCTATGTAATAATCAAGCGCAATTAGACCTCCCACCATTCACTCCCACCACTCCTACTTAATTTTTCTCAATTTCGTTAATTTCACAATTGGACAGATAAAACGTAAGTTGTTCTTTGTTTTTTTTCATTAATAAATATTCTTTAAAAAGTTTAAAATTTATTAATAAATAAATAGTTCAAATATGACATTTTCTTTAAAATTGAATTTTATTTATTTAATTATAAATAATTGTTATTAACAAAAAATTAAAACGTTAACAATAATTTGTTAATGTTTTAATTTTTTTCAATGAATATTTATTTACTTTTTCACACTGAAAATTAAATACTATTTTAGCTTAAAATAAAAAAAATACCCATTAAGTTTTATTTTTAAAGAATTAATGTATTTTAAAATTAAATTAATTCTATAAAAATAAATCGAGTAATGTAATTGTTCAAGTTTTTAATCAATCATCATGTAAAAATAATTGATCCAATTGAAGGATTTCGTAACGTTAACGTAAAAATAATTTTAACATTTGAAAGAAAGTTATTTCAAATTCTAAGGAAATCATTGGTAAACAATTTCTTTAGCTTTTTTTTACAGATATGCTTAAAGAAGCACCATTATTATTTTTTAAACATTTCCATAAATTATTTTGCAAAACATTTGTAATGGGGGGAGGGAATCCCCAAACTGTTAAAATCATTTTGACACCACTCTTCAGTTTTTTAAAAAAAGTTAATTTTTTTAAAGTTATAACATTAAATATAAATCTTTGTAGATAACATAATTAAAATCTTAATTCTGTACATTCGAAAATATTATAATTAAATAAGATTTTCTTTTTTTTTTCATTACAGAAAAATTTAATTAACTTTCTTATTACATTTTCTTTTAATTTTTAGATGTCTATGCTATCATATATCCAGGAGCAGTATCCTATAGTTCAGAATTCTCATCCAGTTTTAGTTGGGCACATATTAAAGAAATTTATCGATAAGGATTTTTCACAGAATAGAATACAAGAATGGGCTACTGTGGAAAACAGACGAAATGGTTACCCACCAATAACCAGTTCTATGATTTGTAAATTAGAAAGTATTTTTCAAGAAAAGGCATAATTTACATTTAACCGCCTTCAAAAACGTGTGCAAAACTGAAGCCCATGCATGTATCCTCTCGACTACAACTAACACCTCTCGGATTTATACTAAATCAACAACTGCATCCATTGCTTCTGCCTCTACTTCTCCAACTAATAAACTTTTGTTAACAAAACTAGCAAAAGTAAAAAAAGAACTTTCCTTCCTAAAAAGAAAATTCAACAGTACAAAACAAAAGTGGCATGCTAGAATATCTAACATGAAAAAAAAATTGGCAAATGCTGAAACCAAACTCCAGACATGTAACAAAAAACTGCATACATTACAAGAACAACTAAGAGAAGCTAAAAATAACAAAATGGATAGAGTTGTCTTAACAAGAAAACTGTATTATAGCTGCATCCTTAGTGGTGTAACACTGTCCAAAATACCACAGACAGTTAGTTTTCTCATGCAGTGTCTGAAGTTTGGAAAACCTGTTGAAACAGTAAGTCAGAGAACTATATACCGTATGGTAGGGGAGCTTGGTTTTTTTGCAGATTACTGCTGGAAAGGGAGAACATTGATAAGATCATGATGATTCCTACTAATATAACCCTCTTTAGCCAAATGATGAAGACCAGTTTAAGTGAGATAGTCTGTGTGCTAAAGAGGCAATATAAAAATTCATTTACTACAGTAGCCGGATCCTTGGATGCAGTTATGTCATCAGCCAGGGACCACACGATGCTGGTAGAAAGCTACATTGGCGAATTCTGTGAAAGAAAACGTCTTGCACGCAATTCTTATGTTAGCAGCATAAGCAATTCGATGAAAGCCAAACATAATGCGGTGAGAGAATTCGTCAATAACAGTGATTCCAGCATTCTGCAATTGGCAATTCCTTATAGCAGGCAGCTTCTGGATGTTTACCATCTACAACGTGAAAAAACCGATTCAGAAATTGCCAGTAGAATTTCTGAGAAGAGGTCTAAGGAAGAAGCAGCAACACGAAAGAAAATGCAGACAAAGCTGCAAGGCCTAAAGGTACATATTTGTTTCAAATTTGGAAATTATTTTCGATTTAATTGAAATATGAAATCCTAAAAGTATAATTATAATTGTTCACACCCAGTAAATTAGGTTTCTAATTATTATATATTTATTTTTAAAGGAATTTTCCTTTCCAAACCTCAAAGAGAATTTTCCTGATATGTCAGATGAAATACTGATGGATCTACAGGGAATTTTGCAAGGGAGCCCTATAAGCAAAAGCATAACTCATTTATGGGAAATTGATGGTCGAATTCAGAGATTCACAGGGGAAATAACAAGTTTTGAAAACAACGTTTATGAAATTTGTTATTTTCCTATTCCTGAAGATGAACTTCAATTATCCATATATGAATTTGGTGCCGATTTGCTTCTCAAAGACCTCTGGTTTCTGGATCGGTGATTTGTACGTTGACTGCTATAAGGAAGATGAGCTAAGAAGATGAGGAAATAACCCCAAAACGGCCCTTTTCAGGGCCACCAAATTTTAATGAAATTTTTTCAACTACATATGCAAAATAAAAGCGATCTTTTATGATTATAATATATAATGGATACATAAATTGGTTGGTATAGACATGGTTAGAGTAGGTTTGGCGTAAGGTTTACGGTCAGTTAGCTTGGGTCCTAATCTGCACCAGTACATAAAAATAAAAATAAGGGAAAATTATTAAAAAACCTTCTGTTCAAAAAAAATAATAAATTCGTGTCTTCCATACTTGTCAATTTAATGTAGACATATTTTTCGTAACCTTAAAAAATAAAGAAATTAAGTTATAATCATTTTTCAATTTCTATAAAGCATAACTTCCATATAAATTTTTTTAAATAAAAATAAATATTACTGCAGTTCAGGGCTTCCATACTTTCAGATTTGGTCGCCAACTTTTGTTTACACTTACATAAAACAACAAAATGCGCTCGTGATGTATCTTTTATTTTTTATATTGGATAATTCGGCAAGTTTTAGTAGAAAAATGAAGGTCATTTTTTTTTTAATTCACTCTCTTAAGACTAAATTTAATAATTTTCTTTGAAATAGTTCCAAAAAATTGATATTTATCTTTCCAACGAATTTAAAACGTATTTTTATCGAATTGCAGTTTTGATCAATTTTTAACGTTTATAGGGGTTTTTGACAACATTTTTAATTCTAATTTTTTTTTCAAACGTAAATATACATTTGTTTCCTTTTATATAATAACATTAGGCTTTTATCTTTCAAACACAATCAAAAGTTAAACGAAAACTGCTTTAAAAAATTAAGAAAAGACACTTTTAAGAACGAGGGTCAGTGCAAGCGGCCATTTTTTTTGCACGTACCTAGTTCTATCAACTTCAAATTATCATAACTGTTTTAACAGTCGAAGCAAAGAAGCCGAAGAATGTTCTATGTTATTTCAAAACCGTGAATCCTCCAATAAATGTTAGGCTTAAATAATGATTGAAAGTTACTCAGATAATAATAAAATGACAGAGAGAGGAAGAGGGAGAGAGAGATGGAAAAAGAGAGAAAGAGAGAGAGAATAAAGGAGAAAGAGAGAGAAAGAGAAAGAGAGAGAGAGTCGAAAAGCTTACCAATTTGCACATTGGTTTAAAAAAAATATATAAATAATGAACTGTGAACCGACAGTGAGCCAACAGAGCCCGCCTGTAGGCTTTCTCTCTCTCTCTCTCTCTCTCTCTTTCTCTCTCTCTCTCTCCCCGTCCTCTCTCTTTCTTTATCTTTTGTTTTCATCGTCAGACACCCCCATGCTCCGAGGACCCCAAACATTGTCTGACCCTTCCTTTTTCCGTAGATCTAATCGACATTACTGCTGATACTACTGCTACCGTCATGGAGAAAATGACTATGACGACGGCGACGACGACCGTCGTCAATCACCTCTTTCCCTAATCTATCTCCTTCTAAAAACAATGAACGCAAATGTCCGATAAAACTAAAACAAATGTTTTCAAAGATTTACGTTCTTTCTTTGTTTTCTATAGGCATTATTGTTTTTTTTTTTGTAAAATAAAATTATTGTTTTTTTTTATTTGTAAAATAAAATTGGTATGTACGCACTTACACATATTTATTTTAACTAGACAATTTATTCTATTTCCCCTTCCTTTTTTCGGGTATATTGACAAAAAAATGTAAATACTAACAATTTATTAAGAGGCCTTCATTAAAAAAAAAGAACCCAGAACGACACAAGACAACATGCGAACGATAAGCAGAAGAACAATGTCTGTATTTCCGTTCATTTCGGTCATGCCAACCCTGTTTCGGTCTGTTTTGTTTT
Source organism: Sepiola atlantica (assembly GCA_963556195.1). Taxonomy (NCBI): domain Eukaryota; kingdom Metazoa; phylum Mollusca; class Cephalopoda; order Sepiida; family Sepiolidae; genus Sepiola; species Sepiola atlantica. Next base: position 226,604,433 of record OY744516.1, read on the forward strand.
CGGGGATTTCTCTATGCAGTCATCTCGGTTTATTCTGTGAATGTCCATCCCACGGTTGCTGCATTTTGCAGAGGTGATCCTAGTCATTTAGGACTTAGAAATGAATTCCTAAGCGTTTCCTAGCGTCTGGTGTGTCTCACGAGGGCGCCATCTAATGTTCACGGCATCAGATGTGAACCTGCATAGTACGTTCACTGTACTGGACGTGATCGTGCCATTCGTTGTGCTGGTCTAAAAATGTTGTGCGATCTAGTCAGTGTTGTAAGAATTATTGTCCTAACTAAAACCATGAGTCTAGTTTATAACAAGTAACAGGTGTATTTATTAGAGCTTACAAAATATACTCGTGTTCTCAGGTTGAATGGCAGACTTGCAAAATTATATATATCGATATAAAGTATATGTCCGATCAAATCAGTCATTTAGCCATAAGCCCTAAATGGGCACACCTAGGATGTAGATACACGCAGCTTCAACTTATTTACAGCTCTCTCAGAAAACCAAACTTCCTGTCCTTCCTAGAAATGGAGATCTCAACCCATTTCCTAGAATCCTTTCCTCCTGACGGGAAAACTTGGATTCCAGTCTTACTCACTAGTCAGCATTCGACCACTCAAAGGCTGACCGCTGGATATACTAATTAGAGATAACTAATAGACAGTCTACTCAAGGAGGATCATCATGGAGACAATTTAAAAGATTTACTCTCTGAGGTCAGCATTATATTCTGTATTTAAGAGGTACTTATTTAATTTCCAATATAAATAATATTCTGGTTGGTCTAATATAAAACCATAGACATTTAAAAATCTCTCTATGCCCCCTGTTTTTGCCGATAATCTATTATCTACTCCGTTTTCCAACCCACTGCATTTATATATATATATATATATATATATATATATATATATATATATATATATATATATATATATATATATATACAGGGTGACCCCAAAAAACGGGGCCCGTGTACACTTTCTGTGATATCTCCTTTATTTATTAACCGATTGCCATTATTTTACAGGACATGGCAGAATCAACGACCGTGAGTACACCAAGACCTCAGTTGAAGGTGGGGCAAAGAATATGTATATATATATATATATATATATATATATATATATATATATATATATATATATAAACTCACGTATAGTTTTGCTGAAATTCACCATTTGTTTTACATTATACAAATATAAAAAAGCTTTATAGAAAACATGAAAGCATGTAAAAACAAAATTACGAAGAAACTCTTCTCAATCTTCAGAATATTTATTTAATTACTTTTTTTTTTTTTTTTTTTACATGGTTCACCCCAAACAAGGCAGGACGCCACTGTAAACGTAAGGGCTACTGAGAAAAAAGGAAAAGGGGGGGAAGGATTGGTGGTTCATCTTAAATAGGGATCTGAGCAGCGAGATGTCTGTTTACATTAGTTTTAAATTTCTGCATGTCAGTACTGTCGGGGAAACAGGGGGCAGGGAGCGAGTTCCAGAGGCCAGCAGCACAGGGAAAGAAGCTATTTGAGTAGAATGCTCTCCAGCATCTGGGGACCTCCACAGTGAATGAATGAGATTTAGTAGAATGAATGAGATTTAGTAGAATGTCGAAAGTTTAGATATAACTTTAACAATCACAAATTAGTTTTGAGACAAATCACATCAGACCCCTATATAGCAGATCGTCTTAAACAAACAGACAGTACATTCCATTAAATAAATAATATACACCAAATTTCTGTTCTCATAGAGACGACAACAGAAAGAAACAACATGAATTATTACACTGAAAACACACAAAATAGATCTTAATTCAGATGTGGTAGTCTTTAATTTATATTAAAAAATCACAAACTACGAAGGATATGTTTTTAGAATCAAACTGTGTTCACGTAATCAACCAGTTGCTCTTAACAGTAGTTCACGACGAGATGAACGCGCACACGTTCATTTTTTTTTAAATAACAGTTTTCTCTGTCAATCAGTACAGAGATTTCGCGTGAATTCACTTGAACTTTTAGACAAAAATTAATGTTTCCCAAAGTTTAAATTCTACTTTCTGTCAACGGTTTCAATTTCATTCACGTTTTATTTTATTTATATACGAGTGGAGAACTGCTCACATTATAACAATTGTAACAAGAACTATTATTTTACATGGTTTCATTTTTACTATAGGCTAATTTTTATTTTGTCGAATATTAAGAAAATTCATTAATTGTAGTCAATACATAGATTGTATATATACGTATAAATTTAAAAAGCCAACAAAAATAAATATTATTCAACTTAGAACAGAGATTGGTTTAATTTAGATGTCCACAAGAATAGTTTATTGTCCTTATTCCCGGAAATTTCAGAATAACAACTTCTTTTTCATAGGCATACATTATTGTAAATAACTAAAAAAAAGTCAATTCATGAACTATTTTTTTAATTATTTGAGAATTATGTAGAAATAGATATACAGTAGTTGGAATAACATTATAATGTTTTTGTAAGATAATTACTATCTCAGTAGAAGTTTCCTGAAGTGCTTTTAGGCAGACGTAGTTTGCAACAAATCACACCCAGCTATACAAATATGTGACTATGCAGAATACGCTTTATTTTAAGAAACATAGCAATAAAACTGATCCAATCGATTAAGTGGGTCGTCAAAATTTAATATTTAATATCAATGAGGAGTCATGTTTCGAATTTCTTACTTATGCCTAGAAAAACACATTTGTTATAATTGCCTTGACGTAGCGAAGCCATAGCAATAGATGATTGACAGTTCATGGATTATTAAAAGACCATAGAAAAAAACAAAAATGGACGCACAAAACCAGAAGAAACCAATAGAAAGGATTAATTCTGTACTTAGTGATTCAAAAGGAGAACATCTCAAAAGTGTCGAGTTGTTTAACATAGTTCACCCCAAACAAGGCAGGCCGCCACTGTAGACGTAAAGGGCTACTGAGAAAAGAAAAGGGGAGAAGGAAGGGGGGGTCAACTTAACTTGGGATCTCCGTAGCGAGATGTCTGTTTACATTAGTTTTAAATTTCTGCATGTCTGTTCTGTCGGAGAAACAGGGGGCAGGGAGAGAGTTCCAGAGGTTAGCAGTACGAGGAAAGAAGCTATTTAAGTAGAAGTCTCTCCGACATCTGAGAACCTCCATAGTGAGTGAATGAGATTTAGTTGATTGTCGAGTTAGTCTAGTGAATTTACGTCGAGGGGGCACCAGAGTAGCCAATTCATCAGTTTTAAAGTGTTACCAGAGATGGCATTATAAAATGCGCTTACTAATTATGGTTCAAGTAATCTTAGTCTTATTTTTTATCCCTGATTTTATATTCTACATTCCTAAATCGTCCAAACAAAAAAGAGGAGCCGTTATCATATTAAGAAATATAACACTAAATAAATACATTTGGAGAGAGTTTATTTATAAACCACAAATTAATAGAATATAGAGTATATTCAAAGTAATAATAGAAAATTAAATTGATACATTAAAATGGGAATTATCCTAAACGATGTTTACCTAAGTAATAGGCTAACTGCGCCTCCAAGTTTAAGTGCTTGATAAACGATTAAGATAATAATATATCTAACATCTTATGAAAATGAAGTTTATTAATTCAGGGTGTTTATTTAGTTTAGAAGGCATAATATGGTATAGGGGTATATGTCTCAGGGAACGAAGATAAATAATTATAATTAATAATTCATATTTATATATGAAATTCATTGACGATAACAGGAGTTTTGATTAGATGGAGATTGTCACAGGCCTGACAACAAAGGAGTATGATAGGAAAGTAGATAGTTGATATGTTACTAGAGGTTTTAATTAGAGTATGCATAATTTGTTGTTATTATAATTATTACTATACGTATTTTTAAGTGTATATATATATTTATCTATATATATATATATATATATATATATATATATATATATATATATATATATATATATATATATATATATATATATCGTCTCGGAAGTTTCTGAACCATTAAAACTAAAAAAAAACAAAAGAAAGAAAAACCCAAAACATAACCTTTAAGTCCCAAGTCGTTCAGTGGAAAATCACTCATGCAATTCAATTTAGTTTTTACAGTTATTATATTAGTTTGCTTCTAACATTATTTAAGGGATCATATTATGTTTACCATGAAAAACTGTTTCAGGAATATATATATATATATATATATATATATGTGTGTATATATATATATATATATATATATATATATATATATACACACATATATATATATATATATATATATATATATATATATATATATATATATATATATATATATATAGGTATTATATAGGTTATTTAAGAATACTGATAGCAATGCGGAGAATTGGAATTGTGAAAGAGAGTATGAACAAAACAAAAAATCGAAGACAATATTTGGTGTATAAATCTTCACACTTATCTATTCATTCTCTAATAAATATGTTTCGCATACTATATCAATAAACATTTCTGTTACAATATTAATAAACTTATTGTTGAAACCTCCTTTGACAATTTCGGAAGAACCACCAACCCTTCTAAAAAAAGAAGACTCACGTTAATCCGTCTAATAGAAAGAAACCACTCAAGATTGCGACCAGTCTGAAAACATACACAAGGACAATTCGATTAGTATTACTTGTATTATTTAAAGAATTTCTATGCCATTTTAAAACAGATACAAGTCCATATTATTCTTTGTATGTTTATATATTTGCTAGTTTAATAGCTTTTTTTCTTCTTAATTTTACTTTATTTTATTTTTGTATAATACATTTTTTGAACTCGAATGTGCTGAAATATGTGTATATATATATATATATATATATATGCTTATATATACATATACATATATATATGTATATATATATATATATTTATATATATATGTATACATATATATATATATATCTATATATATATATATATTAAGAAATTGTTCCTCATTTATTCTAAATAATATATATTTATTGAAAAATATATCTGATTTATTTAAGCTTCTAAAACTTACAAATTATATATATATATATATATATATATATATATATATCAATAGATCAAAAGATAAAAGTAAAAAAAAAAAAAAAAAAAATCTGTTTTGTTTTTAATTATTTTTATTGATAAATATTACATCTAAACATGTGTTTATAGGTGTTTCGCCTACTTTATTAATCCATTCTTAAAAAAACGTTTAAAAGACACAAATATGAACTCTCAAATGTTAATACAAGTCTCACGGACATACACGTTTTCTCATATTTGAAATGGTGAATGAACCGTTATAACAACAACACGTCTTTCCCCATCCATACGGACTACTACAAACTTACGGAACTATTGCTTGTTCTTACAGCTCTAAAGAAGCTAGGTTCTCTAGCAAAAGTATAAGCCAAAAGACCAAAGTCAAATTTAAAAAATTAAAAAATTGTTCTGATTATTTGTTTAATTTTATTTGTTTTATTTTATTGATAAATATGGATTTTGAACATGCTTTTATAGGCTTTTAGCCTGTTTAATTATTAAACATTATATATATATATATATATATATATATATATGTATATATATGTATATTATATGTTATATATAAATATTATAAATATATATATATAATATATATATATATAAATATATATATATATATATATATATATATATATATTTATATATATATATATATATATATACATATATGTATATATTATGTTATATATGAATTATGAGGATGAGCTCTACGCCACTACTCTGATTCCTTGGAGGAATATCGGAATTCTATTGCTATGAACTCGATGTTTTTCTACACTTTTGTTTGTACTTATTTAATGTATATATATATATATATATATATATATATATATATATATATATATATATATATATATTATAATATAAAATGAAGTAATCAAATAAGGTGTCAATCAAATTTTATTAGAAATCAAAGTTCAAGCAAAGTATCTTAAAGTCCTTAGCTCATGAGTTTTCAAAGATAATTCTTCTCTTCAGAGGACCATTACCGCAGTTATAACACTACTGGTAATAACATTAAGCTTTGAAAATATATACAAATTATATACACAAATGCATAAAAATACATAACATCAACTATATCAACCCAAAAACATACTTTTTTGTTGAATCCATACAATACATCCAGGTCATACAATTTGAAAAACATAATCAGAAAAGATATCCAGAGGGTTGACTGAAGATTAATCCAGGTTATAAATAGCAGTCCAAATACGAGAAATTGAAGGAGCTGACAAGGTTATCCAGACGCGAAATGTGTCAATAATCGATGAAGTGAAAAGTATCCAATGTTTATGTTAATAATTACAACGATAGATAAATCAAACCAAATAATGTAGAAAGTTTAATAAACTCACTTAAAATTCCAAAATCCTGGTATGGGCAACCTAGATCAAATAAAAGTTCGTTGTTCAATTAGAGAGTTCGTTAAACCCGAAATGAGCAAAAATAAGATTGAATCCCAATCGTATCTTGCGACCAGAGCGAAAAGATAATTAATCTTCGCCTGCCAGCGATTCAACCAGATATGACAAATCTTTAACGAATAAAAGGCGATATTAAAGTGTCTACTTCTCTGAACGACGTTTTACACCTCGCCCACCATAAAAATGTTGTAATTTATCATTTTAAATGTAGTTGCAGTGTTGAGCACGTGGGTAGGACGACGTTAAGATTGGATAGTAGAGTCTAACAACACATCCGAGTAAGATTAGGAATAGAAACCTTCCGGTCAACAGACGTTCAAAATAACACGTACGGATCTTCAATTACAGATCATTTACTTAAAAACCTGTCGTGCGCTAAGAATTTTAGCATAGACTCCTTCACCATTCACAGTCATGCTCACTTATTATACCATCTAAACATCTTGGAGATGATCCACGTTTGTCTTAAACGTCCCTTCCCTTTGTAAGCAAAGGGAATGTCTATTAGGACTAGATGTGATCAGTCTCTAAGATACATCATCCATTGTACATATATCATCACGCTATTTTATTTCCTGTACGATCTTTTTTAACCCCCTTATTAAATCTCTCTTTTTCTTTTTAAATCCCTCGATACAGCCTTTGTTAAGACAGGGCTAAACCGGTCGGCTGGCTTTTTTATTATTAATTAACTTTTAATCATGAACGATAAAATTCGTCTTCCCTTCATGCTTGCGATAATATATATATATATATATATATATATATATATATATATATATATATATATATATAAATATATATATATATATATGTCTGTATATATTTATATATATATTTATAAGATATTGCGGACGTAATCCTAATTGCTTCGTACTTACAAAATATATATTTTATTCTGTTCTGCAATACACAACTTTCTAATCAATAAAATAAAAGAACTTAGAATTTTAAAAATAATTGTTTCCATGATTTACTGCTGAACACTATAATAAAAAAAATGGCGTCTGACAATTTTTAATCCTTGCCTCCGCAACGTGTGTGTTTTTTAAATGTAATTTAGAAAATTGCATTATTTGGTTAGTAATCATTTTGTTTTGTATTATTCATGCATTACATTTATCTGAACATCTGTTTATATCATGCACAGAAATAAGTAGGATGTTACTATATACATCTTTTTATCTGTATTATACATTCGTTTCTGTCTTCGTCATGTGAAAAACAATTATGGTGACCACATGCACGGAGAAGAACAATTGCAATGACGTAGTTGGCTAAAATAATAAAATACGAATATCAAATATCTTTTTTATACATGTTGAACGTTCAACCAGGTTTCGTTTCATGATTTTCAACATGGAACGAATACCTTTTGCCATTCAAATTACCGGATGTCAAACAGGGCGTAACGGGAGACTTCTCCACTGACAGTCTTCTTTATAAATGTTAGTAGCTTGGCCTCAAGCTAGCGATATTCCTCTGTAAAATATTCTTGCATCGAAAACAGTCAGAATTATGCCAATTTCATATTCTTATAAATGCGATGGATCACCTAGACTGCCTCATATGTATCGGAATATAAAAGTACATGAGTCTAAGTAAGTAATAGAATGCACATTTTCAGCTTTGCTTTCTATAGAGTTATTTAAAAAAAATATAATACGAAATCCCGAATTAAATAGGCAACACATAATTTGTTTAATTAATCGCACAAAAGTCTGAATATTTAAACATTAAACATATATATATATATATATATATATATACAGGGTGGGCCAAAATAAGGGTCCTATCTTTAAATTTGAATAACTTGAATTTGAATAACTTCCACAAAATAAAAGTTAAACTCACCAAACTTTATGTGTGTGTAGACTGACCCTCTCGAGATTTTTTGAAATAAACAAAACAAATTTTAGCCGAAAAACACTTCTTAAAACTTACAAAAACTAAAGTATTGTTTTTTACACTGTTTTGAGTTTTTAAAGCAAAAATAATGTTTTCTAAATGAGGGTACGTTCCTTAGGGCTAATACGGCTCATGCTTGCTTCGGAAGGGGTCCTTTACTTATTCTAAAAAAAAAAAAAAAAAATCAATAAATAAAAAAGTTATGAATTTTTTAAAATAGGACCCTTATTTTTGCCCACCCTGTATATATATATATATATATATATATATATATATATATTTAAATTGCCGGTGATCGGAAGATTTGGTGCTTAATCGACAAAATTCCCCCAACAACTAGTAATGATCTTTTTAGCCGCGGACTTAAATTGTTATCATCGCTTTTATCAAGAACAAGTGAATAAATAACATCATTTTACACTGGATTACATTATCTTATATGTACAATAATTTATTATGTTGAGTAAAAACTAATGGAACTAAACACGAATGGCAGTGCAGTCAATTATAAAAAATATGATGTTTAAATATATTATGCAAAGTTAATATCCAGTGCACGATCTTTAATAATAGTATTTACATGATATTCCAGTTGTATCCTGTGTACTTGTTGTCTGCCACTTTGTTTACATATTCGTGTGTAAATTAATAATCAAAATAAGAACCATTACAATCAACACTTGTTCCATTATCATGAAAATCCGGAATTCCGGAAGCGATGGAGTCATTAAAGGCCGATTTAGCATCATCTCGGCTTTTGAAGCATTTCTCGCGCAGGAAGTTGTCGAGATGCTTGAAAAAGTGATAATCGGTGGGCGATCTGTCCGGTGAATATGTCGGATGAGGCAGACTCTCGTAGCCCAATTCCTTCAGCTTCTGCAGGGTCAGTTGTGGTCCACGCGGACGAGCGTTGTCATGGAGGAGAATTGGTGTCTGCATATTGACCAATCTTGGGCGCATACGTTGGAGCTTCTGGTGCATTTCGTCAATTTGTGTGCAGTACTTCTCCGCCGTAATTGTTTTACCCGAATTCAAGAAGCTGTGATAGATGAGACCAGTCGCAGACCACCAAACAGTCACCATGATCTTTTTTGGTGCAATTTCGGCTTCGGGAAGTATTTTGGAGCTTCGCCGGCATCCAATCACTGTGCCGAACGTCGCCGATTGTTATAGAGGATCCACTTCTCATCACACGTCACAATTCGCTTGAGAAATGGGAAGTTTCTGTTGCGCAGCAAGATCGTAGACAACACCATTAAGACGACGGTGTTAGTGATTATCGTTCAATTCGTACGGCACCCATTTATCCAGCTTTTTTGACTTCCCTGTTTGCTTCAAATGACGAACGACTGTTGCGTGGTCGACCTCGAGTTCATTAGCAACTTCTCGTGTGGTTTTGCGAGGATCGACTTTAATCAAGGCTGTCAGATCTTCGTTATCAACCGCAGTCGGCAGTCTCGTCACCATTGCGAAATTTCATGAACCACCTTTGTGCCGTACGTTCGTTAGTGGTTCCTAAGCCAAACGCATCAATGATGTCACGAGCTGTCTCGGCAGCTTTTATGCCTAGTTTGATCTGGAACAAGAATATCGTGCGGATGGATTTCAATGTTGCCCATGCTGTCGAAAAGCCTGCAAAAACAATAAATGAAGTGATTAAAAATGGAAGCGAATAACACGATTCGAATATATATATATATATATATATATATATATATATATATATATATATATATATATACTTATACACTATTTAACTGTATTTTTTATGTCGTTAAAATAGTATATTTTGTTTGTATGATAAGTAGTATCTTATACTTTCGTACTTTGATGTTATGAATTAAATCTCTTCTATTATAAATACCGTAATTCATTCATGAATAATCTATATATTAATACGATAGCGTGTCTGTTCGTGTGTCACGCTTCCGGCAAAAGCTCTGCGCATGTGTGCCGCACCTAGATTTTGAAAAATATCCAACTCGCCTAATTTTCGAAATATTTCAGATATTTTCTTTTGGCACAACGGTTAGCGACGTAGTATTTTTGACTTCGGCCCGACTGGTTTATAGTTCGATCCCAATCAACCTCTAAGATGTTTTTCAACATTTCGAGGGGAAGGGGAAGAGAGGTAGGGAGGGGACGACTGGGAAGACATATATTAATACAATAGCGTGTATGATTTTGTGTCATGCTTACATAAAAAGTAACGACCTTCACAATCTTTGTATGCTACTCATGAATTTTTTTTTGTTCTTGGCATTTTTGCTAAGATCAAAGTGTAGTATCTGTGCCGATGGCTACCGCACCCCATAGACTGGTATTGTCTTGGCCTTCGGGGTTTGATTTACGCCGGTTATGGGTCTGTCCTGTGCAGTTCTAGGAGGTCCACCCTTCCAGGCTTCGCCTACCCTCTTTGGGGAGGAGTAAGTTTATTGCTTACTGCCTGGGGCGCCACTGCTCGGGACTGCCCAGGCAATTTTTAATGGCCAGAGTGCTCACCTTCTCGAGCGCTGGCTTTTCAAACCCCACCTCCCGACCCGACCTTGGATCACATCTTACTTGTGGGAGTAAGATAAACCTGGGTTGTGCCTAACTCCTGGAGAGGAGTAAATAAATATTCATGAATTGGAGCCAAATTTAATTTAATCGAAAACATTTACAAAGTAAGGTTTAGTCGTCGAAATATTACCTTCACTAGAAATATTGTATATAAAGAAGTTTTGTAAATTGTTTCATGTATTGTTCATTTTTAAAAATAAATATACAAGCCCAAATCTTATCAAATTTTATTCAAACATGTATAGGTTAGGAACAAGATAATTAGTATTGAAAACATCATTTACCGTAATTTACACGGGTGTCCCTAGTGGTTATTATTCATGAATTGATTTAGGTATTACATTTCAGCAAGTTAAGTATTAGCTGTTATAAAAGTTTTTTTTAAGGCAATGTTTTGCTTATTCTTCATAGCTCCTATTAAGATAGCAAGATGGCTGTCTTTTATAGATAACGATTTGTGAATCTTATTCGATAGAATTTAATCTGATGTGAGGTGTTTGTTTTTTCTGGACTCTTGTTTGTCGTATTGCTATGTATTTTCCTGATTAAGAACTTCATGGTTTTTTTATAAGTTTATGGAAGAAAAATAGGATATTCATATACAAACGTCGGTTGGTTTTCTGCTGAACGAAACGGGTCCATTTCTTGTACCAAGGGTGTTTTTTTTATAAAAATAATTCGTAAGATGAATGAAATATTAATTAGTATTCGGAATTAAACCATACATATATATATATATATATATATATATATATATATTACAATATTTTAATACAAAATAGTAATTACATTTTACCTACATACACTGGTAGTACTTGGTTTTGAAGTCATCGATGTAGGAGAGATTATAATTAGTGCTAATCGAAGGAGCCGGTCCCGATCCCGATCACAAAGTCACTACTGACTTTGAAGCCCGGCAACCTTTCCCACGGCCACCAACAAAAAGTATATATATATATATATATATATATATATATATATATATATATATATATATATATATATATATATATATGTATACATATATATATATCTGTGGGTTTGTGTTGGTGTGTGTAACAAACTGCAAAACAAATATAATAATGATGTACGAGTAAATTAGACTACGATATGATATTACATGTATACGACTTTCCTATTGTCATTTTCTATTGCCACTTATTCTCTATTGTTATCAGGTCGACTTAGCGGTTGGGATAGCTGTAGATATATATGCAATGTTTTAGTTTACTAGATACAAAGTGTACCGTTTGGTCAGCCATTGATGTCGGGCTAGGGTGTGTGCATCAGCTAAATTAAATCAGAACACATTAAAATAAAAGTTGTAAATCCAAATTAACCACTTTCTGCTTGCTACGTTTCCTCTACTCTTCAAGCTATGAGTAAAATAGTATTAATACTTGTTTTTATATTTCCTTTTCCATTTTAATGGACTATTACTATATTCATTTTTTTATTTGCCGGACGGAGGGAAGCACATGAGAAAGTAGAGGAGAAGAATACGGAGACGGAGAGAAAGCGAAAGAGAAGCTGACAAAGAGAGATAGTGTTAGATAATGGGGATGGACGCATCTGTTGGAGATCGGGTTTGACTTGCGCGATTTGTGGCGAGGTCGTCTCGTGCAGGTTTAGTACAATGTTATTCTCACGGTCGCGGTGACGGGTGATGACACCTTGAGTTCAAAGGTTAGGTCACATCTGTGCGTCGATCACGAGATTTCGTGACGTCACAGTTTTTCCCGCTAGGAAAACTGGAGTGAGATTATCAGTTCTTGACTGGAGGCCAACGAGAGAACACGCGTTAGCCATGTAGCGATGACAAGCTAGGGGAGTTCGGATCCCCCAAAAATGAGAGCAAATGTAACATTGGCGATTTGGTGCAAATTCGGCCAGCCTCCCCGTCATGGGGAGGAAAGATGCGAACCGGGGTTACCATGAGTCCACGCGGAAGCTGTAAGTAGAGCTTTCGTTTCATGTTGATTGATTCAGGGCGAACTTTTTGATGAGAAACACGCAAATGAACTAAGGCACACACACACACACGCAAAAACAAATAATTAATTTTAAAAAAGGAAAGGTATATACATATATATACGTAATGTTATTAGCAGAAAAAAAAACAAAAAAAAACAGAGAACTTACAATATATACACACAGACACGCAAAACGTAAACTTTTTACAGAAAGAGGAGACGTTGAAACTGTGAAAGAAAACTTTTTATTGACTTTCTTGTTCTGTAATTTATTGATACGTATTTGTTCTTGTAGGGGGGGGGGAGATTCTTTTTGTTTGTTTTGTTGTTGTCGATGATTGAGGGGGTTCGTTTATTTTTGTTGTTGTTTAAAAAAAATTGTTATGTATTCCTATTGAGAGAGAGATACACTTTGTTTTCCCAGTGTTTTTTTTTCTAACGTAGCCAGAATAAAAAAGAAGTTTTTGGTTTTACGTGCGTTAAAATTTTAGCATATGAAAAAAAACAAAAAAAAACAGTAACTAATTAAAAATTAAGTTGAGGTCAGCCAATTAAAGAAAGTAAGAATGAGAGGATTGACCTTTGTGAGGCGATGATTTTTTCCGGTGTTTAAGGCCTCTAGGGGGCCATTCTCTCCAATTGCCATTTAGAGTATAAACGGGCTGGGATTAAGTCGTGTTCGCTACGCGTGACCCGCTGAGCTAGCCGGTGAGCTTGCGATGATACGGACAAAGAGTTTTTCGGTGCACACGCGTGAAGGAAAGCGATTTTGTGGCTATGAATTGAATAGCAGATTATGGATAATTTTTGGACACCTCAGGGTTTGCCGCATTTTGCATTGGTCAATCAAGCATGAATGATGATAATTCTAAGTAAGAACGGGTCCGTCCAAGGTTTTGGATGTGACCGACCGTGCGCGGAGACGCCTCTCCCCCCCACGACATAGTTGGAATCACGGGAAGGGAACAGTTAGCAAAGCGATGCAAGCTAGTCCGCATCAACGGGGTTTGGAGTTAATTCTTGTAAGAGGGAGCACTTCGGCGCGTATCGAGGGCAGAAATAGCCATGGATAGGTTCAAAATGAAAGAAGGTGCCGTATTTTAGAATCCTAGAATAGCAAGTAGAGAGTAAATGTGATCGAAATGAGGCCCGATGTGATGTCGGATATACCACTCCAAAAGACACACTGTTTCCACAGAGGTGCCTTGAACCGAGTGCAGATCTAGTGCTTAAGGATAGAATGGCACCTAAAATTAAAGTCGTGTGCTGACCATTAGGTGTTATGTTTTGAAATAGGGGTTTCTGTTCCCCGTAGTTCGCGGTGATGTCCGCCAGTTAGAAAATGACCATCGCTTGTAAATTGATGCTATCGGTACGAGTGTACGGTGAGTGTATGCCTATGTGTTGGTGTGAGTGTCCCGGGGTCAGAGGTCAGACCGTTGTGGGTTCAGTGGTGAACTGATCAGGTGATGGGGCGATGTCGCCCGATAATGTTATGACGGGGGTGGTCACGAGAGCCGATTTTGATCGTAAAAGAGATTTCCTTACATCCCGGAGATTACGTCATGAGTCGAGGAGCGACCGGTTCAAGAAATTGGACTTTAGAGGTACTAACCCTTGGTTCTGACCAGATCCGCGGAGGAGTGTGTTAAAATAAAAATCTTAGGATTGTTTTTTTGTATAGGGAGTGGTGGAATGTTAGATAAGGGCCTATGGGGATGGACGCATCTGTTGGAGATCGGGTTTGACTTACGCGATTTGTGGTGAGGTCGGCTCGTGCAGGATTAGTGCAATGTTGTTCTCACGGTCGCGGTGACGGGTGACGAGACCTTGAGTTCAAAGGTTAGTTTTGGTCGTCGATCACGAGATTTCGTTACGTCACAGTTTTTCTCGCTGGGAAAACTTGAGTGAGATTATCAGTTCTTGACTGGAGGCCAACGAGAGAACACGCGTAAGCCATGTAGCGATGACGAGCTAGGGGATTTCGCCCCCCCCCCCCAAAAAAAAGAGCCAAACGATGTCCCCCAACTTCATACCCTTGCAAGTAGCTAAGTGATTATGTGGTTAATTGAGAAATTACCTAGCGTAAGTCTCTCTCTCTCTCTCTCTCTTTCTCTCTCTCTCTCTCTCTCTCTCTCTCTTATACAACGAACCTACTCAGTGTCGACTAGCTAATACTAATAAATGACTCAAAGTAAAAAGAAGGGTGTGTTGTCTTTTGTCATGTGCGAGGAGATTTGATTTCAGCCCACGAAGAAAGCTCCGGTGCGATGGAGAAACGAGCGAAGCTGACGCTCGGCGAAACCAGATGATATCAGCCTCGACACAAAGCAGGCGACAACGAAGGCGACAAGGTTATCACGAATAGATAAGGTTAGTACGAATAGTTTTCGAGCCGTTTGGATTCTCGAATCGAGAAACGACATATCGTCCCATTAGAAACATACAGTTCGTTCTGGATCAACAGGGAACACCTCTACGACGACCAGGGATACCGACACAACGTGTTATAAACCAGCAAATGGTACAATAGAGAAAGAGACAGAGAGAGAGAGAGAGAGAAAGAGACAAAGATATATATATATATAGAGAGAGAGAGAAAGCAAAAATAGTCGCCACCTTCGTCGTAACGCTGCCTCTATTCGTCAATATAGGAATATAGTAGAGGAGGATTTTAAAAATTAATGTTGTCGTTTAATCAAAAGAGAAATTAGTAAAAAAATACATACTGGGTGATAGTGACAGTGACAAATAACAAAGTAGTAAAATATTATCAACTTTTCAAGTTAATTGCAAATTACAGGTAATTAGTAGAATCGAATGCCAAACTACGCCAATATTTTAGCATGCAATTTCTATGACTAAATTATGGAGCGAAAATGCATTTATCATGCACTTTTTAAGATTAAATTATGGAGAAAAAATATTTTTATCATGCACTTTCTATGATTAAATTATACTGCTAAAATGTTTTTATCATGAACTTTCTATGATTAAATTATGGAGCAAAAATGTTTTTAGCATGCAATTTCTATGCTTGAATTATATAGTTAAAATGTATTTAGCATACACTTTCTATGGTTAAATTATGGAGCAACAATATTTTAGCATGCACTTTCTATGATTAAATTATGAAGCGAAAATGTTTTTAGCATGAACTTTCTATGATTATATTATGGAGCAAAAATGTTTTTAGCATGCACTTTCTATGATTAAATAATATAGCTAAAATATTTTTATCATGCACTTTCTATGATTAAATTATGGTGCAAAAATATTTTAGCATGCACTTTCTAAGAGTTAATTATGGAGCAAAAATGTTTTTATCATGCACTTTCTATGATTAAATTATGTAACAAAAATGTTTTCAGCATGCAATTTCTATGATTAAATTATGGAGCGAAAAGGTTTTAGCATGCAATTACTATGATTAAATTATTGAGCAAAAATGTTTTCAGAATGCACTTTCTATGATTAAATTATAGAGCAAAAATGTTTCCAGCATGAACTTTCTATGATTAAATTATGAAGCAAAAAATGTTCATGCAAAGTAACGTTTTTTGTATCATTTGTATTTTTCTAATAACGATTCCTATCTTGGATGTTATTCTCACAATATTTCGGTATATTTAATCTTCGACTTTCTTCAGGTGTCGAAGTTGGGAATCCTTATGTTGCACTTAAGAACCGTACATAATTTCTAACCCAACCTATTTCTCAGTTCACATGGATATCTTGTTTTCGTACCGTCAGCAATCACCGGGTAGCAGTTTAAAGAAAGTCCCAATCATATTCTTAGTATCGACGGTACTGAAGATTTTACCATCAATCTACAGAAGTCTGCTACTCAGAACTGATTTAACTTTGCACTGGTATCCATTGCAGCACGTGTTCTTGTGGTATAAAACTACCCAAGTTAATCTAATACATACCGCAGAGATTCAAGAGATCGATGTCAGGATGCCCGAGTTTAGTAAGACACACCTGAGGAAAGTCGGACATTACATCGGCCGAAACGTTGTGAGTATAACATCCAAGATCAGAAAAGTACACCAAATAATCCAAATAATAATAAATTATCAATTCTCATCTCAAGAATTCCGAAACGGAGCGTTGATCAATTCAGTTTTACTGTATTAATAGATATTGGAAGAAACACGAAAATCCGATTTCTTGATTTAATCAATACTTGTAATTGTATTGATTGAAAACATTTCGAACAAAGCGATGTTATTTGCAATTTTTTTATATACATTGGTAGTTAGATACGTATGACGATATGTAGGAGACACGTATTAATATGTCGATTTAATTTAGACAAGCGTATGTTAAAAGTAAAAACAACTTAAAGAAAAACAAGGAAAATGGAGTGGCAAAAGTGATGTTGATAAACTGATGACTGATTTGAAGATTCCTTGACTTCTATGGTTTTCTTCAAATCAGTTATCTTGAGAAAATCTTGAAATAAAAAAGAAACGTTGAAGACTATTTAAACAATTTCCGTTTTTCCTTTTTTTATTTTCCACACACACAAGCATACACACGTATATATATATAAAAGTTTAATATTTCAAATATGAATTTCATAACATTAAGCAATTGTAAAAGCTCAATAGTGTGAGACTTGAGCTACTATGGTATCAACTATTTTTATTTAATTTAAACCACTTCTAATGTAAGGAAGCACACACGCATATACACATATATATATATATATATATATATATATATATATATATATATATATATATATATATATATATATATATATATATAGCGATAGTTAAAAATTCTAAATTAAGAAAACTCCTAAATAAAGGCCCAAACTATAGAGAACCTAAATGTTAAAATTATGCAAATGTGTTAAGGAAATAAATAAAGCATAAGATAAGTTCACTGCATCCATGGCAAAAAACATAAACTATTACACTCTACATTTGACGCATGAAAAAATAATATACTTAGATTCGTAAATAAAAAAGTAGAACGTTTAAAAGAATTTAAACACCCTAAAAAACTGATCCCCTCCTTAAAAATGCACAAATAACTACGGAGCTTGAAATGCTTCAAAATAGGTTAGTAATAGTTCCTATTGATAAGGCGACAAATAATATAGCTTTTATCTGTAAAAAGTATTATATACAAAGTGTATTGCTAGAAGTAGGAATAATAGGTGAAGTTTCAGATACTTATAAATTAAGTAATAATAAAAGCGATAATATTATTATAAACAATACTGTTATTTGTGAGAAATTAGGATTAAAATTAGAAGAAAAATACAAAAAAAACTTCCATCTATGTATTGGATACCTAAAATGCATAAAACACCAGTTGGCGCCCGTTTCATTGTTGCCTCAAAAATGTGCATCACTAAATCTTTAAGTAAGGCTGTATCTAAAATCTTTAAATTAATTATGAACCAAATAAATAATGTCCATAAGAAAAGTAAATTCTATAGTAATATAAACCTATTGTGGGTGGTAACTAATTCCGATCTAGTAAAAGAAGAAGTAGATCGTATTAATTATCGTAAGCAGGCTAAATCAATCTCGACATATGATTTTAGTACATTATATACAAAAATACCACATAAAGAACCTATTAAAGATTTAGGTAATGCTGTAAATTTAGCTTTTGCAGGAGGAAATGGTAAATACATATACTTTGCAAAATATAAAGCCTTTTGGCTACTTCAAAACACATTACAACCCCATACACACCCACCCGAATTTACCACCCAACCCCACCCCCAACAAGTATCGATGAATCTATAGATATATAACCACCCCACTAAACCATCAAATCTCTAAGCATTACCTAAAATTCTCAGCCTCAAAAACCTCTCAGTCATACTACCAATTATACCAAAATCACCTCCCACCTAAACCCATAACTATGATAGCTATTAACTCTGATCCCACTTAGATTGATCTAATCTCAATTACTTAATCCTTCGATTACTATCTTGAACACTTAATTATCGACTGGTGCCTAGTCTTGATTATTGGTAGTAGAACTATAAAAGCTTACCATCACTTGCTGACTTATTTCGCCTTATGCCTTCACAAATAACAAGATTATAATAATTACCAGTATTATTACTACTACTACTACTACTATTATTATTATTATTATTATTATCATTATTATTATTATTATTACTGCGTGTATCGTAGGTACTATTGGCTTTATTGTTATTATTGTTATTACAATTGTTTTTATTAATACTAAAGATAGTAACGCCATCAAACTTCTTTTATATAGTAATTCCACTAGTATTAATTTTAGTATAATATAATTACAATTAACAAATATTATCACAACAAAATGCACTACCGTTACTAGACTAATTGTAAAATCCATGAATAATTACATTGAAATAGAATGCAAAATTAATACCCTAAATTAAAATTATCAAACATTTTTATCTACACGATAATCACCTATACAACAGAAATGACAGTTATAATTTTATAATTTTATTCTCATTATTAAATTAAACCCACCCGGCCTTCTGCCCCGATTGAAATTGAGGTCACGATGGCCCAGACACTAGATATCATCCTACTCAACTTTCTAAAATATCACCTGTTGGGGTCTCCCCTCTTTCCTGTTATCGCTATAGGCTAAGTCCCATCTTCGTCCCCCTCCCTTTTATGCATCTTCAATTTCCGGTTGAGGTTGAATTTAAGATTTCAGGCAGTGATTCCGTTTAAGGTTTGAAGAGTTGGCTTTCATTACGAATGCTCATATATATTGTCGCAATTAATGGAAATAAATAAAATAACCAACAAAAAATATATTTTGCTCTGAATTTTCATTGAGCACTCTCATAAACCCGGTTTCAACTTCCTTCGGGTGTATACCCTCTGGATATTTGTAACAAGTTAATTATATATATATATATATATATATATATATATATATATATATATATATATATATATATATATATATATTAAAATGCTTAACGTAATGCGATTTTTTTCTGCGATACCATCCAACGTTGTGGAATTTAAATCATCAACGATTTACTGCAACAATACGAAAAACGTGTCATGCGCGTTTCTCCGTAGTCTTTAAAATGCCCTTCTTCCTCCAGCTCTTTTGTTCACTTGTCTTACTTATGGAACATTCTGTTTTTATTTTGATACAAATAATACCCCCAGAAATATTGAAACAAAAATGTATAATTAAACAGACGAATTCTGTTATTATTTTTTACAAGGTTTGCATAAATATATGTATATATAAAGAGAGAGAGAGAGAGAGGTGTGTGTTGGTGTGTGTGTGCGTGTGGCGTGTGGCGTGTGGCGTGTGTATTTATGCAGAATTATTTTATGTAAGCAAACATTGTAAAACATAACATAATTATTTTCATTGATTATACATTTTATATTTTGAACATTTGTTTATTATAATATTGTTCGTGTTTCGATCAAAAAAATTAATATATATTTCATGAGTATTACAAGCATTTTCGATTCTTCGTCGAACCATATTTGGTGACACTATCATAACAAACAAAAAAACACACAATATAAAACATTGAATTAATTAAAAGAAGCGTCTAAAAGAATATTAAGTGGGTGTTGGTGGGAGTGATTACCATAAAATTAGAAAGAGACAGTTTATTTGGTTATTTTCTTTCAAATTACGACTAAGTAGCCAAGTAAAATGACATTTTATTTCAAATTTACTCAATCCCGAAACTAAGGAATATTTGAGCATATACTTTATGAGATGAAAATGTATTGCTAAACAGCTCTAGATAACAAATGGGCATATACTTAGATTCAGTATAATTATACATTCCGGGAGAAATAAAAATAAAAAAACGATTTTTATAAAGCAATGCTTGGAGTTGCATTGATTGAAAAGATTCTTATTCGCAGGTGACTGTTTTCAGCGTGAATTAGATAGGTGTGTAGATAAGTTTGAGGGACGTATTAATATGTCGATTCTACTTAAGACAACGCATACTTTTCTCTGAATATGCTTAAAGTAAAACAAAAAAAACAGAAAAAAGTTAAAGGAGGGAAGTATAAAAGGCAAATCGGCGTTGATGTTTGTTTGAATTAACACATTTCATGTATGTTGTTTGTATCGTTAAAGAATGACGACATAATGGAAGATAAATCGAAATAAAGAGACACAATTAAAGTGAAATTAAACAGCGAAGATGTTAAGAATGAAAAGCAAAATCGAATCCATTCAAACAGTAGATAACTTAATTGTTTCAGTTTAACACATCAATCAATGGATGATGTTGTCTTATATATTTACGTATCGATAAATATATAGCGGTGTTGTAAAGCATGGATTTCTCTTTTTCTTTTTCTAATGTAAGACAAATTAAGTTTGGGGGAAATTCAATTTGTTTAACAATTACATCAATTAGTTTAACTAGCAAATATATGTCCCCACCCTGGTCGCATATATTTGCTAGTTATTTTATTTAATTGCTCTCTTACTCTCTTTCTTTCTCCCTCTCTCACTTTTTATCTCCTTCTTTCTCTCTCTCTCCTTCTCTATCTCTTTCTCTCTCTCTCTCTTTCTCTCTCTCTTTCTTGAGATAGAACTTTCTGTGCGTTCACATAATCAGAGGTCGAGTAACCAAATGTTGGAATGGCCGCAAAAAAGTTCCATCAATTAGGTTAACTAGCAAATATATGTCCCTACCCTGGTCGCATATATTTGCTAGGTATTTTATTTAATTGCTCTCTTTCTCTCTTTCTTTCTCTCTATCTTTCTCCCTCTCTCTTTCTTTCTCCCTCTCTCACTTTTTCTCTCCTTCTTTCTCTCTCTCTCTCTCTCTCTCTCTCTCTTGCTCTCTCGCTTTCTTGAAATAGAACTTTCTGTGCGTTCATATAATCAGAGGTCGAGTAACCAAATGTTGGAATGGCCGCAAAAAAGTTCCATCATATTCCAATAAAATCTCATTTGTATTACGTAACCTAATTATATTGATTAAAAAAACAATGTTTTTAATTAATTCTATTTATGATTTTTATTAAGATTATTATTGAGGAAAATAATTTAAATATATCTGTAAATCTGAAAAACAATCATGAGTGTATATTTGTGAATATTAATTTATTAGAAGCTGTAAATCAAATACATTATGTAAATTTGAAAGACGCCTGGTGTTTTGGAAAGTTTTGAAATGGGTATATAAGAGCTGATAACTAGATATAAAAAAGAACGATCAAAACTTATAATATAGTTTCGACTTCAAGTAGATATTAAAAGAGAGCGATCAAAACTAATAGTATAGTTTCTTCTTCAAACAGGCAGACAGATAGATAATCTCCATTATAATAAGGATATACAATTAGAATGATCCATTCTACACATAGCTGATGTCTAGATTAAAGTCTGATTATTTAGCAACGAGCAATGTATACGTTATCAATTACGAAGTATTAGTGATCGATATTGTTTCTTCAAATTAAAAAGTGCGCTTCTAATAATATGAAAGAACTGTTATTGAGAAACTCACTCACGAAGTATGGTGCGACAAAAAGCTTTGCACATTGCTGTATACATTGAGTTTTTTAAATGCTTAGACGTATACTTATATCTCTATATCCGGTTCAACTTATATTTGTAAGCTCTATGTGTTACCATTTACAATCAATGTCGTTTTAAATAATAGAGTCGCGTTTAACAGCAACAACATTTTCATGGTGAAAGTGACGATCGCAACTTGGTAATGTCAGAGCAATGTCATCTAAAATGTTTGCTGGCAGAGTGAGCAATGGAGGGCAGGTCTGGAACCAAGCGATGTTAAGTCCTCAACCTGTCATATAGGAGTATTGCTCTCATCAGGATGTGTCGCTTTCTCGTCGTCTCAGTCTCTGCGTATGACAAGTAAGAACTGTGTCACGTGCGGAACCAATAACATCAATAGCGTGAAAGTTAAAATGTTTCTTCTGCGTCATTTCTCTGGGTGTTATCAGCCAATACTCTCTTGACTTCGTTCGCAACCGCCGTGATTACTGTTTTCGGCATCGGAAGTAAAAACAAAAGTGCAATCCTGTTGGTTAAAAGAATAGCTCCGACCTACGTGGTGAAGACCAGAAAATCACGATCTCACTGAGTGCCTCAATCACTGAGGCACGATCTTCATGAGATGAATCCGGGTGAAAGACATCGATGAATAGCTTCCGCTCTACCAGAACACAAGCATAGAATTTATGAACAAGGAGACGTTTTGTTAGTGGGAGCCCAGCCAAACAGGTGCACTAGTGATGGAGGGCAATACTGTTACGGGAGTGGTTAGTCCTTAAACGGTGTGTGTGGGCGTAATGCGTCGCCATCTAAGTAACCCCGCCGTATCTTCTGATCGTGAGGAATTCTAATGATACCGGAAGCGCAGTGTCAAGCGATGGCGAATTGTGTGTGCCAGTGCTGAATAATGAGACCGATAACTCGGCTCATGATGGCCTCAACCATTTGAGCAAGAATGACCGCATCAGCCCAGGCAGAGATCAACAGGCCTCGGTAAGCAGGATCTTCACGAGATCTATGAAGAAATTTGACTCATCGAGCAAACAAAACACAGCAATAACATGTTCAAATGAGAATATGTTTTGGTCAACGCACATTAATCTGTAACCATCTTAAAATGCGTGAATTATTTAGAACACAATCGTTGCGCAATTAAGTTTGAGAATTGTATTGCGTGTAAAATGTCTTCCTTCCCCACCGATTCTTGTTTACCTTTAGTTAAAATACATGGATTCTTCATTAAGGAAATCCAGTGCTTTAATATTCCCTATATTTGGCTTTCAATCCGGACCTGAAATCTTTTAACAAGGCCGCTGAAAATATCGTTGGTTGATTCTACTGGCCCAGAAAATACCTGAGTCTTAGTGCGATCCTTTACTTGTATTAGCGTCAGACACGACTTAAAATTGAGTATTGCTGTCACATTTGGGAAAGTGTCTCTCAAAACAAGATTTCACGCCTTTACAGTTTACTAAATCGTCTTCGCAATGATCTCTTTTCTTTTATCTACAGCCTCTTTCTGAGAAACGAAACATTGCTAGATTTTCTCAACTCTGTTAATTTTTACATGGTGAATTGGCCACTAAGTTCTGATCTTTTCAATACAAGACTCGAAATCTATCATCACTGCAAAACTGAAAAAAAACTTTTCATTTCTTCTTTTATGAATCTATACACAAGCGGAGTTTCCTTCCAATACCCTGATATCAGCGGAACACACTGCCAAGAAAGTAATTGAAAATATATGGTCTGGATATCTAGAGAGGGTGTATATCCATTTGCTTTTATAAAAGATTATCTGAAGAATAATTAGTTTTGAGATGATATGATATATATATATATATATATATATATATATATATATATATATATAAGAGAAACGCAGTTATGATGATGTTCAGATAAAGAGTGATAGATAAATGGGCGTAAGGAATGAGAGTATTGATTTACTCCTCTCCAGGAGTTAGGCACAAGGCCAGTTTTATCTACTCCTACAAGTAAGATGTGACCCAAGGTCGGGTCGGGAAAGTGGGGTTTAAAAATTGCCTGAGCAGCCCGTCGGCATTCCCCGGTAGGAGCGCCTCAGTCAGTAAGCAATAAACTTACTCCTTCCCAAAGAGGGGATGCGAAGTCTGGGAAGGTGGACCTCCTAGAACTACATAGGACAGACCCATAGACCGGCGTAAATCAAGCCCCATCGGGAAGACAATACTAGTCTATGGGGTGCAGTATCCATCGGAACAGATACTACACTTTGATCTTAGCCAAAAGGCCAAGACACTCTGAAGTATTTCACATAGAAAAAGCGAAGGGAAAAGCGTTAATTTATAAAAATTGAACGCATTTAAGAAAAAAATAAAACAAAGAACATCAGAAATTGCTTTAGAAAATGGAATACTTTCTTTCAAAAGAAACACTTAAATCGTTTAGCAAAATACAAAAAAAAATGGTGAGAATATGCCAGATTCGAAAGGTAACGTCTTACTTCAAGGTGATTCTAGCGTGTTTAAAAATATCCATGATCTAAATTACTGAGCGAGTAAAACAGTGTTTTTTTATAAAATTGTTATTTTCAGATCGTAATCGGACCGACTTACATGTCGATGATATAACCCAAAGGAATAAAAACATGTGTTTAAAATAGCAAAGACTGTGTTGAGTCTGTAGCCGAAGGGAACGATAACTCGCAGTACAAACAGGTACTCAGCTAAAAAAATAGAAATATCGACAGTACTGTTTTTTCTGGGTTTTTATTTCGGTGGCGGGTACGATTGACTAATTTTAATTGTGGTATATCTGTATAGGTAGTCAAACATCGAGGAAGAAGGATATATAAATATCCACATCTCAACACATATATACATACTGATACTTATGAACATTATAATCTAACGTAATGGGAACAGGAAAACAGAAAATTGTTAAAAGATTCACCAACATTTCGTCTTTGTTTAAAGACGTTCTCAATATAAGATATTTAAATAATCTTAGACTTCTTTGTTTGTTTTCTCAAATAAGTCATCGTGAGAAACTCTTGAAATAAAGACAAAACGTTGATGCATATTTGAAAAATTTCGAGTTTATTTTTTTTTCATTTGCAACACACACACACACACACACACACACATATATATATATATATATATATATATATATATATATATATGTATATGACCGGGATGAATAGTCATATTTCTATGCTGATGAGTCCCGATTATTAAGGACGAAACGTAAACGAACATAGATAATAAACAATAACAAATATGTATTATTATTTGTCGCTCCTCGAAAAAGTAGAGCACTGTAAGTGTAGTATTAACACAGCATAACGTCACCAGCTTTAAATGCATCGTACCTTTCATTAAAAAAAGAGTAGAACGCTCTCAGACGTTAAGCCGCCGATAAAGTGTTAAAATTATCACAGTTTATTGGCTATTTAAAATTGGCCGTGTGGTTAAGTCGTTGGATTTGAGTTGCAAAATACTCGTATTCCGGTGATTCAAATCGCATGACCGGTAGTGTATAGTCATATCTCTATGCTGATGAGTCCCGAATATTAAGGACGAAACGTATACGTACATAGATAATAAACAATAACATATATATATATATATATATATATATATATATATATATATATATATATATATATATATATATATATATATATTGAGTGTATTTACGCATCATACTTTAATTAAAGCATACATTGTTAACCATAAAATAATTCTATTGCTTGATATCAACTTTTTGTATAGTTTTTAATTTTTATTATAATTTTTCTGTGTCAAATACAAAATACTTATTAGATATCCTATAAGTATCACGCGCATTTTCGATTCATCTTAAAAAGTCAAAATATTAACTTCTAACTCAAGTTGGACTTTTTGTTTCGGCATTTAATTGCACGATGACACTTTCTATAAGTATCTTTGCATATTATTATTATTATTTATTGTTTTTGGTGTTGTTGTAGATTTACTCTTTTCGCTAAACCCGCCGGCCATCGGTAAACAAATGAGATTGTACATTTTTAAGCGAGTACGTGCGAGAACCTAAAAACAATGCGCAAAGAAAAAAGTAAATAATTGTTTTAGAATTTAAAGTGCGGTATCAGTTTCGCATAAAAATGTAACCCCAATCTGGGTCAATTTGACTTCGTTGCTATGTGAGATAAATTATGTGCTGATCAATTAATCCTTTTGTTGCTGCTGTTGTTCCATGAAACTTGTATTGCGTCAAATAAGAAACCTTGCAATAAAAAAATATAGACATGTTAAGAAAATGGGGGGGGGACGAAAGAAAGTATCAATTTTAGCAGCAAAACTGTTCGAATATCTATCGCATTTAATTTTATTGTTGATTTGTTTATCATTTTCGAATTATATCGATTATATTTAAAATTGCAACCTATAAATTGATATGCGAAACTAAACAGATATATATATATATATATATATATATATATATATATATATATATATATATATATAGTAAGTTATGGAAATATATTCATGGCAGCTTAGCTACACACAGGCGTCCGCGTTTCATTCATGTGAGGATTTCTTACAGGTAAGAAAAGTGGACGCCTCTGTGTAGCTTAATTGCAATAAATATATTTTCATAACTTACTGCGTACCTCTACTCACGTTTAAGCACTGCTGAAGTTAATACTAAACATCTATATATTATATCACCTTATAATATTATAAGTGTATACATGAAATAATTACATATATATATATATATATATATATATATATATATATATATATATATATATATATATATATATATACGGGATTGTGAACGAGCCTTTTATTTAATCCACTTAATTATTCTTGATTAACAAGTGACACTTATGATTTAAGTGCCTGTCCACGAGGTCAGCGTTTTACATAAGGTCGCTCTTTTTTAACGTGGGAAAAATCCAGCTCCCCAATAATGTGTCACTCTTAATGAAGACAAACATAACAATCGACTTTCCTCCTCCTACACTTGTCTTAAGGTGAGATGTAGTATTTCTTCCGTTATCATTTTTTGGGAGTGAGGGCTTAAACATTTTTGGGTCACTGAAAATAATAAACAAAATATACTTGCTTTTTCTGTATTAACTTTCTAAATATAAGAAGAAACGTGAATTTAAGAAGGTTATTTAAGAAGGTTATTTCAATAGGCAATCGATCTATTATTAAAATAAAATTAACAACAAATAAAAATCAGTACGTTCAACGCTGTTGAATAAATTATCCCTCAAATCTACAACATTGATTAATCGACTTAAGTTGTCTTTTTGTCATTAAATTACGTTCTTAATTACTATATTATTCTTTGAAAAGCGAACTTTAATTCAATGTCTCAATCACTGGCGATCATTTTTTGTACAGAAGTAGGTGATCATTTTACAGTAAATTTATATGACCGGATAACACATAGATTTAATGAAAAGAAAAATTACAGCGTCCATAAAAAAAAAAACAATAATAAAACACCCAGTTTAACTGTGAGTAATTTACGTGATTAAAATAGAGTTGGTTAAATAAGTATTTTTTAAAATTTTAAATCAAAGAAAATTCATGTATCTACGTTTTAGTGACCAAAAGTTGGGCTAACATGATTAAACTCTATTCTAATCAGCTGACTAACTTAGAGTGAACATAATTTAGTTTTTCTTACGATCTAACGCAGCAAAATATAGATTGTGTCCTAAAAATCTATAAATTAGTAATAATTTACGTACACGAATGCCGACAGCAGAAACCGTCATGTTCTTAGAACCCACATATTAAAAAAAAGGATTTTATTTTTGAAAAGCAAATATTTGAGTACTAATTATGACAACAAAAAAACATATCCTTTTTACCGTAAGTAAAGTATTAGTTTTTCATAAATGGAATTAAAATACAGAAAATATTGTTATGCAAATACGAACGTTTCAAATAGATAATATTCCCGGACAAATTGCTTTTTTTTTCATTTCGCGTATGAATACATCTTTGTAGACTGAGGCAATTGCAATTTTGTTTGGAGAGCTGGATTTTGAAAATACGTTATAGATAGTTTATAATGAAAACATTGTTTTAATGACGTAGCCCATGCATAATATTTCAGACGAACGTGTTTTGTTATTCCGCTGACGAGGAAATATTTATTCACTGAAGGTACATTTTATTTCATTTAAAAACCGGGATTTTCCACAAATGATATCGAAATACAATGTATTTTTAAATCAAGTTTCTTGTTTGTCTGAAAATACTTTTTACATAGTTTCCAACGAGAATATTTTGTTAATAACGTTTCTAATACATAATATTGCTGAAAAATCTTTTTTTACTCCGCTTAAGAAAAATCCTTCGAGAGTTATGCAATTTTTATTTTGATGAAAAACAAAATAATAGTAAAACAAATAATAGTAAAAATAATTTTTAAATAGTTTAGTTGTATAAATAGTCGAATAGTAGGTTTTCATTAGTAGAAGGTAATAAACCATTCATTTTGTACTTGTTTGTTAAAAGTACATGTTAAATATTTTTTTCTCGAAAATGTTGTTCTAATTACGTATGCAATACAGAATATTCTAAAAAGTGTTTTCCGCTTTAAAATAAATTCTTAGGAAGGTTCAAACGTCAAACAATGTATTTACGTCTGAAAGAAGATGTCGGAATTTATCTGTTCGGTAAAGCGTAATCCACTAAACCAGATTGTTGACAAAGCGTCTCAGCAAAAAGCATTGAGAATGGCCGAATACTATTCCATACATCTGCGAAAAAGAGCGAACGTAATTTAGATATAAAAGCTATTGTATAATGTTGACAATATTAGGAAAGGACAAAATGAATGAATTCATTAAATTTTACTAAAATTCCCTTCTATTAAAAAGGCCCCCGTTGTTTCGAATAGCGGTGAAAGTGGATAAAAGTATCGAGCAAAATACAAGCAAACTTTTCTTTGTAAGGTGTATTTGTGAGAGTCCGGTAACCTGGAAGAGAATATAATAAATATTGAAAGAAAACAAAATGAATGCATAAGTTCTGACAACACGCGAGAAAGGTAAGCCCAATTGAATGGCGGAATATCAGTATTTGAGGGTGTTCGTTATTATCTTGTTATGTTTTAATTCGGATGGGAAAATCAGCTTTACTTTATTATACATATGATGAAAAGACTCTTCAGCTAAATATGAATTAATTCCCTGGCAACGTATACAATCTCTTCAATCTTTTTGCCATTTAGCAATGATTCTGGATTGTCACGAAGAAACATAACGCAAGCAATAAGTGACTAAGGAAAAAGAAAATATCCAAAATTTCACTCGAAAAAGATACTAAAATATTATTCGAGTGAGTTATTGTGTATATATTTTTTCTCTCAATTATTCTTATATTGTGTTTTTGTAAAATATATACATATTTTATTTAGAGATGCATCGACTGAATGCTAACAGATATGTATCTATTGTGTCAAGTTGGCTCAATATCTGAACATTAATTTGCTTTTCTTCGTTTTTTAACTTATTTTTGGCGAATTTGCGTTTCTAAATGCTGTCTCAATCAGTTTATTTTACTCGCCTGTCATCGTATTTACCTATATTGCTCCATCTGGCGTTTACGCTATATATATATATATATATATATATATATATATATATATATATATATATATATATATATATATATATATATATATTATCCATATATGTATATACATATATGTATATACATATATATATATATTATACATTTATTTATATATATATATATACATACAGTTTTATATGTGTTTATGCATATACATATTGCTATTTATATAGATTCACACTTAAAATTATAAACCGATCGTCATTAATTATGGAATATGTATTTTAGGTAACACGGTGAGTAACGTGGCGCATTATTATTTTGTAAACTTGTTTTAGGAATGTGCCCCTCTTCATTCGGTAAAATAAGTGCGATATAAAAAATATTGCAGTACATTATTGCTCTACATCAATTTTTAATTTTTAATTATGTCATAAGAAATCAATTGGACCACTGCGCACGCGCGTTCGTGTCAATGATGTTATGTAATGTTTTTATCAATATCGTTCATTTCTAAAATTATTTTTTAAATATTTCCTAATCCTTATGTCATGTTTACATAATTCAAACTCTTTCAAATATTTTTATAACGCTTATTTTAAATGTCAATATATATATATATATATATATATATATATATATATATATATATATATATAGCCTTTTTATTTCGCTGTCTTGATTGCTTGATAGTTTGAGTAAATATCTATGTCTGATTATGTAGTACGGTGAACATTAGACAGTAAATAATCTTGTCATGCCTCCGTAGACAAATAGATGCACTAGACATCTCTTTATTTCCCCTATCAGAAATGATAGACGCGACTTCTTGTTTTCATAAGTTAATTCATTCATTTCGTGTGAATCAGATGGTTCTAGTGTCAGCATTGGTTTCCCAGATATATGTCTAGTTAGAATTATTTCGTTGGTGAACCCCTAACAAAAAGAAGAAAAACTATAATCTCTGTAACAATTTGACTGCAATTTTAGAAACGTTTACATATGAATTATCGTATTATTATCTCTTTCAGCGCCCGGAATTCAATCCTTTATTGACGAAAATTGATAACCGGTACATAGAAATCTTACAAAAAATAAGGTTTTATGAAACCAAAAAATGAAACAAAAAAGATGTTCTTCGTTTGATGGTATTTTGTTACACTGTTACATATAGTGATTCGACATCGCCAAATAAATATATTGAGAGATGTTCATACGGCATCACTAGGATCATTTTCTCATGAAAAGTTCGATTAAGACTCCTGGTATTGATAAAAAAAATTGAAGATTTTTAGAATCTTTTTAGATACAACGGGAATGAAATTTCCACGATGAAAAATGTCGTAAAATGAACCAACAATTGGAAATACTTTCTATTGACTATGAAGTCCCAATCAATGGGATTCGTTACTTTATTGTGGTAAATAGTGTTACGACGTGGCACGAAAGTGGCAGATGTGTAAAACCTACTGAGACAATTGTTTCTGATAATGTACCTCTTTTTTACAAGTAAAACTATTTAGTAATACATATTAAGAATGTTTAATTTGTCACGTGATTCCAAATATATAATGGACAAACAGAACGATTCGTAGACGAAAGCAAACTCCCAGAGAAAAGGACATTCCAATAGGCTAAGGTATCATCGAATGATAACACTTGTCACTACAATAATAAACGACTAGCTTGTATTCGAGTGTATTTATTCCGTTTACTGTATGTGTGCAATAATAATTTTAGTAAACTACTAGACCACCCGTGACCCGTTGGGTCAGTTTGTTATATTAGCTATGGAATTCATGTATGAGCGTGACACTTGTGGCATAAAGAAAATAGTTTTTTTTTACATAACAGAAGCATTTCTATGAAAGTATATTAAAATGAAAAAAGAATATAGATAGATTTCTATGAGTCGTTCTGTTTATTATAATTGTTTTTTTTTTGGATGTAATATGTGTAAAACATATGATTCAAGTATTTGCTGTTTAAAAAACAACAAAAGGAAACACTATTTAATGTAATAGAAATGTGTGCATTTACCGATTCAGCTTTCTCGCGTACGTAACGAAAACAGAGGGAGTAGAAGTGGTGAAATCTATGAGAGGGAAAGTGGGAGGTGGTTTCGTTCACCGACCGCTAGTATGGTTGATATTAATAATGATGTGTTGTTTTTTTGTTTGTTTGTTTTTGTTATTTAAAAGTAAGGAGTTTTTTTTAAACTGCGACAGACTTTACGAAGTCCTCCCGTTGAATGTTTTTAACCGTGAAGAAAGCAAATAAACTATTTGATGAAATTAAATGAAATTGTTTAAAAATTTCCAGAATGAAAAATTTCATGCGTTCGTTAATCATAATAGAGAATAACGGAATTGGAATAACAGATTGAAGACGATGCTATTTACGCATGCGCAACCGGATGTTGAAAACCGGAAAGCTGAAAGCTGATTGCAAACATACAAGAACAATAGAGTTTTAGTATTATATTGATTAAAAGTAGATTAAAAAGAAAAAAACTAAAGAATACTTATATATGCTCTGTTGTTACTGGTTTACATTCATAGAATAGAAACAATATGTTATAGTGCTAATAATGTAAGTCTTACATCTCATATATTAGCGTTTAAAGTACATACTAAATAAAATCTGGGTATAATTCACAAATGGATCACCAGACTCTAGAGATTACTTACCCACTTTTTGTTCGACCTATGTTTGATTGACGTTCTTCGAAGTGAAGATCGCAAAATATTTTTCGAAATGGAGGAAAAAGAATTGTTGGAAACAAATAAGCATGGAGAACGTAATACACTAAACAAATCTAATTCGTTAAAGTTATATTAGATGTGCTTAACTACACAAACGTACCTAGAATGTAAATCAATTAATTTAGCCTGATGATGAACGTTTATGTGTAGCTTATCTCACAATGATAGATTTTTATAATTAATGTAATATCTATTCGTATCGTGATCACTGTTTAAGTATATACTAAAATAAGAAATATATACGTAATATTTTTATAATATAAATAAAAACTAGGCATACCCGTGAACAATTTGGGCATAATAGTAAGCACTATTTATTCTATTTTGATTTCAATAGCAATTTGTTTGCATAAATTAAAATACTAATTTATTTACTTATCATTATAGTTATTATTATTACTATCGAAGTATAAAAGCATTAGTATCCTTTATTTATTGTGTTGGTATCTGATGTTTTAGTATTAACAGTCATATTCGGATGAGATGGTGATGCAGAGAAAAGAGTCATTTATTCTTTTAAGCAAAGTAGTTGAATCAATATAGAGTAAGTGGGCGAGGAAAGTCAGTAGATAGCTTAGTGATATAGTGACTAATTATGAATGACGGCTAATTAGAATAATTAAAACAAAATGTTTCAAACATAACTCAATCCCAGAACTAAATTATATTTTAGCATGTCCGTTTTCTAATTAAAGTCTATAAGTAAATATATAATAATATAGAGTAAGTATATCGAAAAAAAGTAAAATCGCAGCTGGTAACTAATGTATTTATATATATATATATATATATATATATATATATATATATATATGTATATACATATATATATATATATATATGGTTTTGAAAGGTTCATACTTTTTTTAAGCATCTGAATGAAATTTAGTAAAAAAGAAGTGGTAAATTCACTACCAACAAAGCTTGTAATAGATGCAATATTTATTTTAGTTAAAAGAGAAGACAAAATCGAAACCTATTTTTTTCTTTTTTTTTTTATAAACTATCATTTTTTATATAGAATATAGTTATACATATATTTCGCTAATAATATTAGCCTCATCAGTGTGTTTGAAATTCCGATGTAATTGGGAAACCAGCTTCAGTTGGTGTAAGCCGGCGAGTGAGATGTTTTTTTTTTTCCACTCTCGTATGAAAAACAAGCCAAGCTGTTATAGTTTTGAAAGGTTCAAACTTTTTTTAAGCATCTGAATGAAATTTAGTAAAAAAGAAATGGTAAATTAACTAACATCAAAGCTTGTAATAGATGCAATATTTATTTTATTTAAAAGAAAAGACAAAATCGAAACGGATTTGTTTTCTTTTATTTTTCTATAAACTGTCATTTTTTTTCTATAGTATATAGTTATACATATATTTCGCTAATAATATTAGCCTCATCACTGTGTTTGAAATTCCGTGATGAGGCTAATATTATTAGCGAAATATATGTATAACTATAAACTATATAAAAAAAATGACAGTTTATAGAAAAAAAAGAAAAAAATCGTTTTCGGTTTTGTCTTTTCTTTTAAATAAAATAAATGTGGCATCTATTACAAGCTTTGATGGTAGCTAATTTACCACTTCTTTTTACTATATATATGTATATATGTATATATGTATATATATATATATTTATATATATATATATATATATATATATATATATATATATATATATATATATATATATATATATAGGCAGCATCTTCTCTTTCAGGCAAGTATTGTTGAATATAACATATATCTTTTGGTAGATCCTTTCAAT
The DNA here is from genome assembly GCA_963556195.1 of Sepiola atlantica. Classification (NCBI taxonomy): domain Eukaryota; kingdom Metazoa; phylum Mollusca; class Cephalopoda; order Sepiida; family Sepiolidae; genus Sepiola; species Sepiola atlantica. Next base: position 226,638,980 of record OY744516.1, read on the forward strand.
ACTCCAGATCAGTATCTTAGATTCGGGGGAGAATTGGCCGATGAATCTGCGCTGATTTTTGTCTCAAGTACTTTCAGACCCATCTGCGCCCATCTTCAGGGGAATGAGGATAACCAGGTACAAACGATGTGTTAGTATTATAGATGGTTTTGGTGGAAGTTATATAGTTATATAAGTTTGCAAAGTTCAATTACATTCCAAAAGTCAATTTTTTTTAATTTTCTTACAAAGCATTTTTCAAAACAAACATCTTTCAGTGTAAATTATTTTTGTAAATAGTTTCGCTTAATATTATTGTGTCAATAATTAATTTGTTCACTACAAGTTAGTCAGAAAAAGTACATGAGAAGTTCTCACTTTAAAAATTTCAGCGTATTTTTACATGCAAGACAAACGTAAAGAAGAAAAACTTTGAACTCACGTGCGACCCATATCTGACGGTCTTGAGGTAAACATATTCAATATTGACATAATAATGTTGTTTGATTTACTTTAAGCGAAACAATCCGTAAAACGAAACGATGCGTAAAATAAGTAACACTGAACGATGTTTGTTTTGGAATGT
>OY744516.1:226642044-226859544 GCA_963556195.1 Sepiola atlantica
GATTGTATTTTATCTAATTTTTATTTTCATTTATTTTTCTAGTATTGCTTAATATTATGTATCGATCATTAACTTATTTTGATAGGATCCAATAAAAAAATATTATATTTAGCATTCTTTTAATTCGTATATATATATATATATATATATATATATATATATATATATATATATATATATATATATATATATATACATATATATATATATATATAGTTATGCAAACATGATTAAGTAACACGGCCTGTTTTTGCGCAGTATATATATATATATATATATATATATATATATATATATATGGGAAGAAAAGGATGAAGGTAATCCGACGTGATGGGAAAATGAAAAAGGAAAACCAAAAAATGGATGTTTTTTATATGTACATCAACGTTTCGTCTTTATTCAAAAGACTTGATCAGGATGATAATATAGAGAAAAATGTCATGCAAGTACAAACACATGTAGGGTTGACATATTGGGAAAAGGGAAGAAAATAATGGCAACTACTGGGTGGACGTCCGTACTTGAACTTCGTAGTGGCAGTTGTTTAGGCTATGCCCGTTCAACGAAGTTGCCTAAAAGCGGTTGCAAGATCCACCTTAGCAAATGCGGACGTTTGTGAAGGAGATAAGCGTCGAACTGGCGACTATGAAGAAAGCGCGGAACGATAAGTTTCGCTCTTCCTCACACAATAGTTACCAGGGCAAACTACTCACCGTCTGAGCTCAATAGAATTGTAATTTGATAACCAATAAACCATCAACAAAATTCAATACGCAGTAGAGCTTGAGATTATTTGTTTCTCCTCATAACCATTAGCCAAACGCGCAGCAAATGATATTGCGAACGTACAAGTATTGCGCGCTATGAAGAGTAAACTGTGTGGTATTTCAGTGAGATTCAAGTAGACGGTAGGCCATGCCGTGCCAAATCTTTTTTTTTTAATCATGCTCAATTCATATGATTATATAGAGTTGCTATTTACTATTTGTGCCGGAATCTTCGATAACAGAACGGGACTGACGAATCGATCTGTATATATAGCAGCCGGATATTTCCGCAAATCAAGCATGATCAGATCGATAAAACTCGGGTACCCCAATAGACACTCTATTATATAGTGTGGTAATCAAATCATTTATATTTGCTTTTGTGGTACATGCTATTGATTTCTTTATGGATTGTTTATCAATTAACTTGCGATGCATGCTATATATCTTCGTTCTCAATCTTTATCTCAACGAAATATACACAAAAATAATTTATGTCTCTCTGTATTCTTATCTCTCTCTCCCTATTTCTATCTCTCTCTGTATCCCTCTCTATGTCTCCCTCATTCTCTCTCTCTCTCTCTCTCTCTCTCTCTCTCTCTATATATATATATATATATATATATATATATATATATATATATATATACATAGAATGGAGGAGACAAAGAGAGAGAAAGAGAGAGAGATAGAGAGAGAGGAGACAGAGACACATAAATATTTTCTTTTTATATATGCCATGGCACATGCGCCCAAAATGTTGTAGAAGGATTTTTAAAATTATTATTGTTTTGTTAACTCAGAAGTAACACTTGCATAGTTTGGAAACGCAGAAAAATAGAAATAATGATTTGAAATTATCAGGTGCGTGAAATTTCTCAGTTTTGGGAATTGTCTTTTTTAATAGAGAAGGGACATTATATATACTCATATGTGTCCAACATCTCTCTTTCTCTCTCTTTCTCTATCTTTATCTCTCTCTCTCTCTTTCTCTGTATATATATATATATATATATATATATATATATATATATATATAAATATATTGAAAGTAAGGCATATGCACTTATATAACTATATACCTATCTATTTATCTATCACTCTCTTTCTCTCTCTGTCTCTCTCTCTCTCTCTCTCTCTCTCTCTCTATATATATATATATATATATATATATATATAAGTTTAAATTCAACAACACACATATAAAGACATCAAGACTAACACAGTCCGAACATTATTTGATTAATCAGATCGAAAGTACTCGGGAAAAGGAAAGAAAAATGGAACAAGAACCCACGGATCTTACACACACAAATTTAACCGAAATACTAAATGGAGTATTCGGAAAATTGAATAAAATCCCCCCAAAAATATTATCATGCAAAAGACTCCGTGTTAAGTAAGACTTGTTTCCTATATGAAAATATGCTGCCGCAATACACTCACCATATATATATATATATATATATATATATATATATATATATATATATATATATATATATATATACAGGGCAATAATCATCATACATTTTGCAATATATCTGATGTGACCAGGTGAGTAACATGCGCACATTATTATCTTTTTAAATTTACAATTGAGGAGGTGCAGACCCCAACACACTACGATATATATATATATATATATATATATATATATATATATATATATATATATATATATATTAATTAATCTCGAATGTTCCACTACAGGAAAATATTCGAAAACTTCCTAAACAAACCTGTTACACTCATTACTTTAAGCACATCTAAAGCGTTTCAAAAATTATGTGTACATTTCATCCGGTATAAAAATTATTACATTTATTTCAAACAGTCTGCTTCCCTCAAACACATAGTCTCACAAAGAATGTAGAATTTACTGTAACTCTCAATCAATTAAGTTTTGCTACTCTACTCACATTTGCACGGTTATTTTCTATATATGAAGAATTATTTTTCATCCATCGTTTATTATTTCACGTTCAACTGATACTAATCTTTTTATACAACACTAGATTGTAAAAATAACTAAAAAACGCTCTCTCAATTTTACTTAAATTCTAACTGGTACCCTGAAGGTATTCTACGACTAAGGGAATATAGGAATTCTTAAATTTTAGGACTACCGTCTTGCTATTCATAATGTTTTTAATCACTTTTCTGACTGCTTTAATAAGTTAGCAAACACTTCAGATCATATTCAAAATGGCTGTTAAGCCTGATTCATAGGCTCATTATAAAATACTTGTTTTTAAACGCATAATATGTTTTCTGTTTTAATTCACTTCGTGATTATTGTTTGTTTTAGTAAATACAAAACAGTGGAAACAACGTAATGTATATGGTTTTTATAAAAACAAAAACATTCGTTAAAACTAAGTAATGTTTCCGAAACTCGAACAATTGTTTTCAACATTTATATATTCACGTAAATGTTACCTTTCTTTTTATTTAAGTGGGTTTTGTTCCAAAATACTTTTATTTAAAAATGAATGTTATTGTACAGAAAATATGCAAAGTGAATCAAATTCATTTAATGAAGCTCTTCTTTACTGATATTTTAAAACAACTCTTTATATAGATTGTCTTATTCACCGGTATCGTTTGGGTACATTTAATAGTAAAAATATATTTATTATGTTTTGAGGCATTTCCGTCCGTCCGTCCGTCCGGATTTTTCTCCGCAACCATCCATTGAATTTCTCTGAAATTTTGCATGAAGTTGTAACTTTGGTCCGATTAGAAAATGACATTCTCCGATTTTAAAAAATAAAATCGGGTTAGCCCCCCAGTGGGTCAGAAGGCACCGAAATGGTAAACAATGACATTTTGTGCCCCATAACTTTTTATCCATCCATTCAATTTCTCTGCAACTTTGCCAAAATGTGGAAACAATTGTTCCTAATAGAAAATAAGTATCACTGACCTTGGAAAAAATCTGGTTCGCGCCCCCAGGGGGTCAAAACTCCCAAAATGGCAAAAAATGACCCTTTACTCCCATAACGTTTGATCCATCCATTCAATTTTTTTGAAACTTGGCCAAAATGTAAAGGCAATTGTTCTGGATATAAAATAAGCATCATTGACCTCAGAAAAATTCTGGTTCCCGCCTCCAGGGGGTCAAAGGGGGGGGGTCAAAAATGCCCCAAATTGCCCAAATTTATTGCATTTTACACTTGCCACATCAAGTCACATACAGAGGGGGACCACGTATGCGCGGCTTGTTATTATTTATAAAAGAATGAAAACAGGTAAATGTTTGATTTGATTACCTGTCAGTGATAAAATATATGTCCAAATAATAAAATCTACTTATTTAAAACTTGCGTTTAGTTTTCTTATTTTGTTATTTTTTAAAATAGAATAAATGTTTCTCTAATTGAAAAATACTGTTTCTGATTGCGTGTTTGTTATAAACTGGACAGTAATATGTCTTATCTTTTCTTATACTATACTTCATATTTCTTCTCATTAGTCAGTGAAGGATATATGCTTCTAGACTGCGTCAATTTTTTTATTTTTGTGCCAATCCAAAGTAGTCATTTGAGCGAGATAGATTTTCTTTACAGAAAAAAGCGAGTTCATATTCTTAAACAAGTAGCATACATTTATTACAAAACAAATCAAAACATTTATTTGCCGAGGAAGAATTTTTAAAAATAACCTCAGTTTAATATAACTTTAGTAAATTTATTTTGTAACGATCAGTTAAATAATATCAAGGAACAATTAAAAATATTTTTTTCTTAAATATATATTAGGGCTTCTACAGAATATGAACCAAACGAAACTCACTTTTGCCGTACAAAACCTAAATCTTTGTTTAGGTAAAAATATAAAACAATTTCGGTAGTCTTTTTTAGAAGTATTTATAACTTTATTTATACTGTTGTATTGTTGTGTTTAGTAGGGGTTTACACAAATATAAATTTGTTTCGTGAGTTGAACGAATCAATGTTACTAAACATGTATTTTCATTACTCAATGAAAATAGTAAAATCAGGTTTATTAACACTATTATACTATCGCAATTATTGTACTAGGAAATGGAAACATATTAAATAAAACTTTTTTTTCGTTTAACTTGCTAATTTTTCTTTCCTCTTAATTGAAAATCTAATATTTACTATTTTAAAAATATTATCTCACTATTTTCTTGGCTACGATTGATCGACAACGATTACTGACCTATTTTCGTTACCACATTTTGAAAGCTAGTATGTACTTACTATTTTTTAATATTATCTCACTATTTTCTTAGCTACGATTGATCGACAACGATTACTGACCTATTTTCGTTACCACATTTTGAAAGCTATTATGTACTTACTATTTTTTTAATATTATCTCACATTTTCTTAGCTACGATTGATCGAGAACGATTACTGACCTATTTTCGTTACCACATTTTGAAAGCTATTATGCACTTACTATTTGTTTAATATTATCTCACTATTTTCTTAGCTACGATTGATCGACAAAGATTAATGACCTATTTTCGTTACCACATTTTGAAAGCTATTATGTACTTACTATTTTTTTAATATTATCTCACTATTTTCTTAGCTACGATTGATCGACAACGATTACTGACCTATTTTCGTTACCACATTTTGAAAGCTATTATGTACTTACTATTTTTTTAATATTATCTCATTATTTTCTTAGCTACGATTGATCGACAACGATTACTGACCTATTTTCATTACCACATTTTGAAAGCTATTATGTACTTACTATTTTTTTAATATTATCTCACTATTTTCTTAGCTACGATTGATCGACAACGATTACTGACCTATTTTCATTACCACATTTTGAAAGCTATTATGTACTTACTATTTTTTTAATATTATCTCATTATTTTCTTAGCTACGATTGATCGACAACGATTACTGACCTATTTTCGTTACCGCATTTTGAAAGCTATTATGTACTTACTATTTTTTTAATATTATCTCACTATTTTCTTTGCTACGATTGATCGACAACGATTACTGACCTATTTTCATTACCACATTTTGAAAGCTATTATGTACTTACTATTTTTTTAATATTATCTCACTATTTTCTTAGCTACGATTGATCGACAACGATTACTGACCTATTTTCATTACCACATTTTGAAAGCTATTATGTACTTACTATTTTTTTAATATTATCACATTATTTTCTTAGCTACGATTGATCGACAACGATTACTGACCTATTTTCGTTACCGCATTTTGAAAGCTATTATGTACTTACTATGTTTTTAATATTATCTCACTATTTTCTTAGCTACGATTGATCGACAACGATTACTGACCTATTTTCATTACCACATTTTGAAAGCTATTATGTACTTACTATTTTTTTAATATTATCTCACTATTTTCTTAGCTACGATTGATCGACAACGATTACTGACCTATTTTCGTTACCACATTTTGAAAGCTATTATGCACTTACTATTTTTTAAATATTATCTCACTATTTTCTTAGCTACGATTGATCGACAACGATTACTGACCTATTTTCATTACCACATTTTGAAAGCTATTATGTACTTACTATTTTTTAAATATTATCTCACTATTTTCTTAGCTACGATTGATCGACAACGATTACTGACCTATTTTCGTTACCACATTTTGAAAGCTATTATGCACTTACTATTTGTTTAATATTATCTCACTATTTTCTTAGCTACGATTGATCGACAACGATTACTGACCTATTTTCGTTACCACATTTTGAAAGCTATTATGTACTTACTATTTTTTAAATATTATCTCACTATTTTCTTAGCTACGATTGATCGAGAACGATTACTGACCTATTTTCGTTACCACATTTTGAAAGCTATTATGTACTTACTATTTTTTTAAATATTATCTCACTATTTTCTTATCTACGATTGATCGACAACGATTACTGACCTATTTTCGTTACCACATTTTGAAAGCTATTATGTACTTACTATTTTTTAAATATTATCTCACTATTTTCTTAGCTACGATTGATCGAGAACGATTACTGACCTATTTTCATTACCACATTTTGAAAGCTATTATGTACTTACTATTTTTTTAAATATTATCTCACTATTTTCTTAGCTACGATTGATCGACAACGATTACTGACCTATTTTCGTTACCACATTTTGAAAGCTATTATGTACTTACTATTTTTTAAATATTATCTCATTATTTTCTTAGCTACGATTGATCGACAACGATTACTGACCTATTTTCGTTACCACATTTTGAAAGCTATTATGCACTTACTATTTGTTTAATATTATCTCACTATTTTCTTAGCTACGATTGATCGACAACGATTACTGACCTATTTTCGTTACCACATTTTGAAAGCTATTATGTACTTACTATTTTTTAAATATTATCTCACTATTTTCTTAGCTACGATTGATCGAGAACGATTACTGACCTATTTTCATTACCACATTTTGAAAGCTATTATGTACTTACTATTTTTTTAAATATTATCTCACTATTTTCTTAGCTACGATTGATCGACAACGATTACTGACCTATTTTCGTTACCACATTTTGAAAGCTATTATGTACTTACTATTTTTTAAATATTATCTCATTATTTTCTTAGCTACGATTGATCGACAACGATTACTGACCTATTTTCGTTACCACATTTTGAAAGCTATTATGCACTTACTATTTGTTTAATATTATCTCACTATTTTCTTAGCTACGATTGATCGACAACGATTACTGACCTATTTTCGTTACCACATTTTGAAAGCTATTATGCACTTACTATTTGTTTAATATTATCTCACTATTTTCTTAGCTACGATTGATCGACAACGATTACTGACCTATTTTCATTACCACATTTTGAAAGCTATTATGTACTTACTATGTTTTTAATATTATCTCACTATTTTCTTAGCTACGATTGATCGACAACGATTACTGACCTATTTTCATTACCACATTTTGAAAGCTATTATGTACTTACTATTTTTTTAATATTATCTCACTATTTTCTTAGCTACGATTGATCGACAACGATTACTGACCTATTTTCGTTACCACATTTTGAAAGCTATTATGCACTTACTATTTTTTTAATATTATCTCACTATTTTCTTAGCTACGATTGATCGACAACGATTACTGACCTATTTTCATTACCACATTTTGAAAGCTATTATGTACTTACTATTTTTTAAATATTATCTCACTATTTTCTCAGCTACGATTGATCGACAACGATTACTGACCTATTTTCGTTACCACATTTTGAAAGCTATTATGCACTTACTATTTGTTTAATATTATCTCACTATTTTCTTAGCTACGATTGATCGACAACGATTACTGACCTATTTTCGTTACCACATTTTGAAAGCTATTATGTACTTACTATTTTTTAAATATTATCTCACTATTTTCTTAGCTACGATTGATCGAGAACGATTACTGACCTATTTTCGTTACCACATTTTGAAAGCTATTATGTACTTACTATTTTTTTAAATATTATCTCACTATTTTCTTATCTACGATTGATCGACAACGATTACTGACCTATTTTCGTTACCACATTTTGAAAGCTATTATGTACTTACTATTTTTTAAATATTATCTCACTATTTTCTTAGCTACGATTGATCGAGAACGATTACTGACCTATTTTCATTACCACATTTTGAAAGCTATTATGTACTTACTATTTTTTTAAATATTATCTCACTATTTTCTTAGCTACGATTGATCGACAACGATTACTGACCTATTTTCGTTACCACATTTTGAAAGCTATTATGTACTTACTATTTTTTTAATATTATCTCATTATTTTCTTAGCTACGATTGATCGACAACGATTACTGACCTATTTTCGTTACCGCATTTTGAAAGCTATTATGTACTTACTATTTTTTTTAATATTATCTCACTATTTTCTTTGCTACGATTGATCGACAACGATTACTGACCTATTTTCATTACCACATTTTGAAAGCTATTATGTACTTACTATGTTTTTAATATTATCTCATTATTTTCTTAGCTACGATTGATCGACAACGATTACTGACCTATTTTCGTTACCGCATTTTGAAAGCTATTATGCACTTACTATTTGTTTAATATTATCTCACTATTTTCTTAGCTACGATTGATCGACAACGATTACTGACCTATTTTCATTACCACATTTTGAAAGCTATTATGTACTTACTATTTTTTAAATATTATCTCACTATTTTCTTAGCTACGATTGATCGACAACGATTACTGACCTATTTTCGTTACCACATTTTGAAAGCTATTATGTACTTACTATTTTTTTAAATATTATCTCACTATTTTCTTAGCTACGATTGATCTACAACGATTACTGACCTATTTACTCTGTGTTTAGACTTTCTAGCTTAATAGACGGTTGCGTAAGGAATAGGGTGGTTTCTAGAGAGGTAGAGTGATGCAATCATTGTTTTAGCAACATAAGCAATAGATAGGATGTTATTGAGATCTGGAATGAAAGTCGGTTTGAGAAGCTTATCAAAGAAGGTAGCTTTCTCAAGAAGAGAGAGAGAGAGAGAGAGAGAGAGAGAGAGAGAGACATTTGTTTAAACTGAGGAGAGATGAGGATCCGAGCGTTTATTATGAAAAGTGCGAAGCTTATTTTTGAAGGCGTTACAAGTAACACACCATTTTTCCCCGTAGCGCTACGTCCTTCAAGTCGGAAGAGTTAGAGAAAGAAATAGAGAAGGTGAGATAGAGTGAAAGAGAGACGCAGACAGCAATAGAGAGAGAAAAAAGACACAGAGAGACAAGTAAAGATAAATAGAGAGAGAGAAAAAGACAGAGAGAGAGAGAAAGAGAGAGAGGGAAAGAGAGATAAAACAACGATAAGAAGACGTTTTATATATCAAGACGCTCAGGTCGATAGATTTACTGATCCCATGCGATATAACAGTCAACACACCAACTCTTGATTTTGGGCCCAATCCATGTTGCTTCTCACTAAAAAGATTGTTTTCGATCAGCTGGTTTACAACTTCTGGATTTATTACAAATTCAAGTGGGTTACTCAGGACAGACAGGAGACTGATCACTCTGTATAGTGATGCAAACGACAGATCACTAGTATTTTTTAACGAAGGATTCCAAGTTGATGGAAAGCATTTCTCTTATAAGCAACGATTGAACAGCTTTGTAAAGATAACAGCAATTTCGGATTTCATTTTTTGTACTTTTATGACCGGGATGTTGTTTGCGTCGGTTGTTAGGGTTGCGTCGTTATTCTTGCTAAGTTTGGCAGAATCTCAGACAGTTGTTCGGATGTCACTGAGTGTGTTTTCGATAATAATAAGGATTACTGGGGACAGGTGACCCTGATCGCAAATAGTGATATTTGTTAAACAGTACCTTTCGAAAATGTTGGTATAATCGAATGCCGAAGAGATCAAAATCCGTTCGGGCATGATGGTTGGGAAAAAGATATTAAATCGTATGAATAGACATTTGGCGAGAATTACGCTATAATGCGTAGTATATATCGATTGTGCACTTAGTAGGCATTTATATATTAAGTTTTTGTTTGTCATTTTCCATTGTAGAAATAAACTAAACAATACATGATAGAATATTTATAAGAATTCTTGATATCCAAAACATTGACGTAAAATCCTCTTCTCTTGACTGATTTGACTTTCTGAATTAGACAGATTGATCGAGTGTTTCTATTTCTGTTTTCAGACTCTCCGGAATTCATTGCTTGGCAAATGCATGTCTCGTTAGACATGTTTCATAAATACGTTTTAAACTCATGAATGATAACATAGCCTACTTTTTTTATTCAAAATTCTTTTTTATCATCATTTTCTTCTTAGCATGGTTATTCTTCAAATAAAAAAAGAAATAAAACGTTTACCGAGGTAATAGATAGATAGAGAGAGAGAGAGCGTGTATGTGTGTGTATGTGTGTGTGTGTGTGAAAGAGGGAGAAAACCAGAGAGAGAGTGAAAAAGAAGACAGAGAAAGATAAAACAACAACGCCTCTCATATTGACGAAATATGAACTTTCAGGACTGTGGTACGAAGAGAGAGAGAGAGAGAGAGAGAGAGAGAGAGTGAAAGAGAGAAATACAGAGAGAGATACATAAATAGAGTAAGAGAAAAAACAGAGAGAGAGAGATATAGAGACATAGAGAGAGAGACAGAGAGACAGACAGAGAGAGAGAGCGAAAGAGAGAGAGAAAGCAACGATTAATTGTTTTTTCGACGAAATATAAACTTTCAGGACAGAGGTAAGAAAGAGAAAGAGAGACAGAAACAGAGAGAGAGAGAGATAGATAGAGAGAGAGAGAGAAGAAACAAGACACAGAAGAGAAACACACACACAGATAAATAGAGAGACAGATATATATATAGAGAGAAAAAAGACAGAAATATGTAGATAAAACAGCGATGAGTGTCATGTCGACGAAATATAAACTTTCTGGACGGTGGTAAGAGAGAGACAAATAGAAAAAAGTCTATGCTTAGGTTAATCTGAATGTGGGAGGTGACGATGGATTAGTTGTTAAGGACACGGACTAACAACATGTTCGAATCTAGTACGTTCCACAGAAACACATTCTACTAAAAACGTTAGCAACGTTCACGTGGTCTTCCTGTAAGTAACCGATGTCTTACTATAAAAAATTAAAACAAGAAAGATATCGGGGTAAACAATGGCAACAATAACATCATCTGATTCATACAAAATTGATGAATGGATCTGAGTGCGCCTTGCATTAACTATTGAATCATTCAAGAAAGTTACAAAAGTAAACGTTGTTAGGAAAGTTATTTCTTCTACAATAATCATTACATTTGTTCCATAATCTTCGAATACTGTCATGGGGATCTATCCTAGTGTGTCACTCCGTAGAGACTCCTACGGAACCAATACCATTGTCTTTGAAGACGGAGATGTTCTCATGAGTTGGATCGGTTTAAGTATGTCTGAAATTATCTCGAAAAACATTTGTAAGATATCTTTTGTTCCAAAATTAACGTTAAATCACAGTTATATAATATTCTTAGGTGCACTTTTAATATATGTGTATATATATATATATATATATATATATATATATATATATATATATATATAAGTTGTACATGATCCGTTTTTAAAAATCAATGGTTCAGGTCTCGTTAAAACAAACACCCGTCGGCTTGCACGGTTTCCCCTCTCGTATATTTTAATCATAAAATATAAAACTTATTTTCACTTCTGTAATTGCCGTAATAAAAATATGTACCACTACGTAAATAATGATATATATATATATATATATATATATATATATATGCACATCTTTTAATTAATACAAGGTTCACATAGGTAATTATATAAGATTATTTAAACATAAACACCATCGTACATAAGCAAATATATAATAGCTTAAAGTTGCATATAATTTACCATCTATGTATAAAAATAAAAAGGCGCGTATTAAATGCAAAATAGAATGTAACGGAAGTTCTCATTTGTTGACTGACTCTTCCGATTATGCGAGCGATTTTATTGACCTGAACAGCGGATTTATTTAGGCCTTCAAATAAAAATTGATGAACAGTGATTTAATCGATAATCGTTCATGCAGCCATGTGCAAATTCAATGGAAGTATGAATGCCTTATTATATGTATCGGAAAATATCTATACTACTTGGTATAAATAACTGAATAGCAACGATAATACAAACAGTATGCATTTATGCTTTTATCAGTATCAGCTAAAAAACAAACGTTTAGATTCTCATTGTAGAATTATGAAGTTGGGGCAAATGAAATCAATCATGAAGTAACGCAAAATTCGCAAAATAGAAATCTGATGAAATATTTTGTTGCAAAGAATAGAAAACGCAACTTCATGAAATACAGATTGAGAGACGGGAAAGATAAATCATTAGAATTTGTAAACAGAAATTGCAACATTTTCGATCAGGCAAATATCCGCGAATTGGAGTCTATACAAATTTTTTTGTCGAAAATAATGGCAAATGCAATTAGATTTGAAGAATTTAATGCATAACTTGTTACGGAGACAAATAAATCGATTTCGTTTAATAAAATTGGGAAAGAACATCACCTGGTTAGGCAGAAGGGAACAAATGAAGAATTAACTCGCGGATAGAATAAGTTGCGCGAAGCAGATTCATAACCGGACACTTACGTATGCCCTAGAGACAGAGTATTATAGTAACAGGCACCATTTTCATAGTAAACAAAATGTCGGGAATCCATCGTACAAATGGATAATTAAATTTAATTATATTGTTTTCTTTTCTCTTTTACTATTTTATTAGAACAAACCCCTTCTTGGTAATACCTAAACATATTGTGACTTTTCCTTTATTTATAATAAGCAGATTCATAACCGCACACTTACGTATGCTCTAGAGACAGAGTTTTATAGTAACAGGCACCATTTTCACAGTAAACCAGATGTCGGGTAGCCATCGTAAAAATCGATAATTGAATTTAATCATATTATTTTATTTTCTCTTTTACTATTTTATTAGAACAACTCCCTTCTTGGTAATACTTAAACATATTGTGACTTTTCCTTTATTTATAATAAGCAGATACATAACGTAATGATAAACAAATGGTTCGTCATTTTAGATACCTTCCGACATTCAGATAAACGATTACATGTTTTACGTTTTAATTATTACACCATTTCTTTACATTAGAAAACATAAATCTACAATAGTCTAACCTCAAATTGTTTTATTGCTTACAAATATGAACAGTTATTGTAATTGTTAAAATGAGACTTAAAGACTTAATCAATTGTATAAAAGGGGGAACCATTAACCTGTTTATATTTTATTAAATACCTTTGCTTCTTCAAGAATTTGCAAATTATATCTCATTGAATAACTATTAGTTATTATTCTAATTCAATTACTGCGATAAAAACTTCACATTTCTGATGAACAGATACAATCCAACACCTTTCAGTTCAATTCAATTTTGGGGATGCGATCCGGTTCGACATTATACATCATAAACATAACACAAAATAATAACACACACAAAAACCGCGACAAAGCAATCAAATAAGTGAGTATCCAGCGCCTATCCCCCACTTTAATTTCATTACAAAATTAAATTTCACAATAATGTCTTTCGATTCATTCGTACAAATTATGTTTTATACGAGTTTTACCTTGTTAATTACAAAGAAAATCAACATCCAAACCACAGTGACCGAGAAACAAATTCATATACTTCATTACGAATTTAAATTCCACTATAATGCATTTACGTAAAAATTTTAGCCACCTTTCCCTAAACTTTTTTTTAAAACCAGCTGGCGTGAGAAATAAAAATAAGCGAGAACAAGATACAATATGTGTTCAGTTGTTTTATTTCCTGTGTATTAGACTAACTGGCGTGGGCTGTGCGAGTGGTTCTTGCTTTTTATCACATATTCACTTAGTATTATTTTGTATTTCTTGTGATAAAACACTTTTCAATGGTAGCTTAGGTATATCGTTTGTTTAGAGACAATATATCATGAGCGACGTTACAGCGAGGGTTGGCTGATAACGTTCGAGCTCTTTCTTTGTAGACCGTTGGGAGATTCGGGCGGGTATCGAGTGCGTTTGGAAGAAGCAATCCTAGCCTGATGGGAATTTGGATAGAAATAAAAACAGAAAGTTTTGAAGTTCGGCTCACGATTGAAAAAAATAAACTCCCTGATCAGAAGAAAAAAAGCTTTGAACTACATTTATTGTGTTGTGGTGTTTAGATCTTCTCGATTTAATAAAGAAAAATGGCGACGGATGAAAGCCGGTCTTCACACACACGTGGCAATAACAAATCCAAATCCAATATGATGTAACAAACAACTATGAAGCTGAATAAATTCTAATGCGTTTTACTTCAATAAGAAAAATAAAAATGAAACCAAATGAGCAACAGATATTCATGCAAAATGCGACAACTGTTCAAAGGGTCATGAGTATCAAGTTTTCCGACTGCAGATAAATACCGTTGCCTATCAAATGATTTGGATAGAGTTGTGAAGACCGGGGTAGAGATAATGAGACTGTGCCTATTAAAATAAGGAGTTGAACTTACTAATAGCTAAGAATACGCCATTACCAACCGATGTTCGTAACCACCTACTTTTAAATTCACACATTTAGAAAGTATTTTGGTAGAAATGACCAGTGGTGTTTCCCTGGAATTCGAGTAACAGCAATTCTTCTTGAGTTCCGACCACAATCTACCTCTTTCTATAACATTTGCGAATTATTTTGCGTTATTCCAACAGCCTCTTACCATTGATTTCTCGCTAGCTTACACCGTTCGGATTCTTCGACAGTTGAGTCACAATTAGCCTCGCCAATGTTCCAGAACTCTCGCACCATTTCCGTGGAAATCTGGTTGGTGTTCTCCCTCCCCGTCTTCTCATCTTCCTTGACCCTTCATGATAACGTTATTATTATTATTATTATTATTATTATTATTATTATTATTATTATTATGATGATGATGATCATCATCATCATCATCATCATCATCCTCCTCCTCCTCCTCCTGCTCATCATCATCATCATCATCATCGTCGCCGTCGTCGTCGTCGTCGTCGTCGTCGTCGTCGTCGTCGTCGTCGTCGTCGTCGTCGTCGTCGTTGTGATGATGATGATGATGATGATGATGATGATGATGATGATGATGATGATGATGATGATGATGATGATGATGATGATGATGATGATGAGTATTACTATTAAGACACGTGTCCCAGCGATATAAAAGAATGGTTTAACTTGGAAAAAATATTACAGA
This sequence comes from Sepiola atlantica, assembly GCA_963556195.1. NCBI lineage: Eukaryota > Metazoa > Mollusca > Cephalopoda > Sepiida > Sepiolidae > Sepiola > Sepiola atlantica. Next base: position 226,657,651 of record OY744516.1, read on the forward strand.
ATCAATTCTGAAATAAAAAGTTAGCAAATAACCCATGTCACTGTCAGTAATTTAAGTGATTACAATATAATTTAGCAATGCTTTTTATATGAAAGCCAAAGAATAATTTTTGTATAAGTTTATTTTTGTAAATGAGTATATAAAAGCGGCGTATCAAAGTTTGAAGCGGAGGTTAGGCTCCCAACCGTTAATTTTCATAGTAGCGCCTCTTCACGCCAGAAATAAGTATTAATTGTTTTCAATCAAATTAAATAGCATAAAAAATATCTTGAAAATGTTACCGATTAGTTTAGAGTGTATTTGCAACCGGTGACAAGGCAAAATAATCCACCTTATTAATTTTTTATGTGAACTGTGCTAGTGTTTATTAATTATTTATTTGAGCAAATATAATTTTTTTAGTGTAATCGTTATTAATACCATAGTAAATTATGTAAAGCAAATACATTTGTGGCATTATTGAAAACAACATTTACCTTTGCTTTACCTACGCATTTGTGAAATATTTTCTGTTTAATATTACTAAATAGAAGTGATAAGCTTTTTAAATCCCGCGTAAATACCGATTATGAGCAAGGTAGCCATCTTTTTTGGTAAGTTAGAAAGGCAAATAAATATTTACGTGAACTAACACTCTCATAACTTCTATTAAATATTAATTGTTTAAACGCAAATAGGTCACAAATTGATAGTAAAGAAAAACGTTTTTTTGGCAAATATCCCAAGTGTAGTTTCTTTAAAACAACTTATGTCGGTAATACACATTTTTTTATGGAATTTGTGGATAAAATTGTATCAATGCAAAGCATTTAGATTTTTATTTTGGATTCGTGCGTATTTATCGTTTACTATTTATTGAAGGTTGATTTTTGCCGCATAGACGTAGGGTCAGTGGCAGGTGTAAGGGGCAGTTCGATAGCAACTTTTTTTACTGACAGCCTCAAGTATCTTTTTGTTAGGTTCTAAGGGGGCTACTCTCCCATGTTTTACCTTTTTTGGTTAGTTTATAGCTAATCGCACGAGGGACCCCTGCCGGGAAATGTAGAATTGCCCTTGCGTGTAATCTCCTAAATAAACATAATAAAATTACTTTTTATTATGTTTATTTAGGAGATTAATAATTCGGTTGTATTAATAATTCGTTATCGAATATAGAAAACATTTATTTATACAACGTAGAATCTGCACGTGGGCTAAAATTCAGACAACACATTAAGAAGGTGGATATATTTTAATAATAATAATAATAATAATAATAATAATAATAATAATAATAATAATAATAATAATAATAATAATAATAATAATAATACCTTATACAAAGGTATTAATACAGCCTCACTACCACGAAAAGAAAAGAAAAGTATTCGTCGCCCCATGTTAATTATAATGCTTTTCATCAGTTCTATTCTGGAATAACCGAATGCGATTCAAGTAAAGTGCAGTATAACTTGTGTTATACTTTTCTGCTAAAAAGAAAGAAGATGTGACAGAAAAGAAAACAACCTAAGAAAAATAAAGGACAACAGAAGACAACATGTCAATGTAGGAAAGTACAAAAAAAGTACGAAAGAAAGGAAACGTTTTTGAACCGAAAACAGCGTAATTCGTTGTAATAATTGCGATTACTTTATGGGTGTTAGTTTAGTGTTCGTCATTCCAGAATAGGATTAGAGCCTATCAAAACAGCGAACAATCATAAAGAGTAGGTTCACGGGGCTATCCGTATTTAGTTAGTAAAAGTGTAATAGTACAAAGACAATAGCAAGAGATAGAAAAATGAAATAATGATGCACAATTTCCCACATGAAAAAGATATCCTGGCGTAAACTAGTTGAAGTAGATTTTAGCATGTGAGTGAAAATGAAAAATTACTGAAAGATAACAAAACGGACCCATATTTTTCGAAGATACGGATTTATTATTAGCTTAAAGTGTTCTCAATATACATATATATATATATATATATATATATATATATATATATATATATATATATATATATGGGATAAGGTACACGATAGTTCATGAAAAATGAAGTGTCGTGATGGACAAAATGTGTGAAAAGATGACAGACGGAAAACAAGTCAAAATGCAAGAGAAAAACAAAAACAAGAGATTTCTTTTGACCGGTTTCGTTCGTGGGAACGTCTTCAGAAAATGAAGAATACAGAAAATAATTTTATTTTATAGTGAAGGCACACACATGGGATGAGGGGGAAGAATGATCTGCTTGAATTATTTGAGGAGACATTAAGTGATGTTGGGACAGGATAAGTAGGTGATACATTCTACAAAGGCGGTGGGGGTGGAAGGCGGCAAAGAACCTAGCTACGGTTAACAGAAAGGGTGAGGATGAAATTGACACATTGGAAAGTTAGCACCTAAAGATTAATAAGAAATAAACAGGGATGGGTCAAGCTTATTTGTCAACAATAGGTTTTTAAATGAAAATGAAAAGCTTAAAAATGTGTGAAAAAAGAAGATAAAAAAGAAAAGACAAGTTAAATGTTAGGAGAAAAACACAAATATAAATGGGTTTAAAAATAAAATAATAAGTGAGATGTATTAAAAAAGGTTAGATTGTAAATGAGAGCTCGCAATAATCACAAAAAATATATTAAAATATATAAACACACACACACACGCACATGTGTAAATGTAAACATATACACACATATGTGTATATATCCATACACATACATACATACAAAACAACATTTTCCAAAATGTATATGCAAATATATATATATATATAAATATAGATACTTAGTCAGAGGCGCAGTGGTGTAATATATTGCATTGTTTTAGTGCAGCTTTAGCTAAGTGTCTGCTTAGGGTATAGGATCAGTGTCTAAAGTTGAAGTCAGTGTAAAGTCAGAGTTATGCTATATTACGTATTGCTATGTCGTTCAATACCACACTATTATCACAGAGGACAGATTCACGTCATTTTTTACAACTTTTCTTTTATATTTCGCAGACGATTGTTTCGTCCAACATCACGATATTTTAAAAAATCTCTTATGCATTTATTTATTGCTGGGGATATCTTAAGTGCAAATTAAAACTTTAAAAACATGTAAAAACTTGGCGGTTATAGCCCGAATTACAGTCAATACTTATCATAAACTTGTGTGTGTGTGTGTGGGTGTAGGTATGTGTGTTAATAGTGTTTTTAAAGAATCGTTTGGTGTGGATATTTTCATTGCAACAACACAAATTCAAAAAACTTTAAATACATGCAGACACTTGCCGAATTACAGTCAATACTCATTTTCAACTTATATATACATATATATATATATATATATATATATATATATATATATATATAAATATACCCACATATATAGATATACACATATATGTTGATATATACACATACATATATATATATACATATATTTATATATATATATATATATTTATATATATATATATATATTAAAACATGGAAGTATCTTTATATATATTCTCTCTTATCTTTTATTTTTCTCATCTTTCCGTTTCTGCTGGAGATGAGGCATCCTACCAGATGTCAGACATCAACTGGCTATATGTATGTATATATATATATATATATATATATATATATATATATATATAGGGTGAGCCAAAAGTAGGTAGACAGTAAAAAAACATTTATTTAGATATCACGTGTACGTACAATTACATGTAATAAAACAATTATATTAATGAAAAATAAATGTTATTTATCATCGCAAGTCTTCAAGCTATTTTCCTTCTTGATTTACACAGCTTTGAAGTCTGTCTCTTACGCTTCGACAAACATTTCAATATATGTTGTCCCCCTACTTTTGGCTCACCCTGTATATATATATATATATATATATATATATATATATATATATATATATATATATATATATGTGTGTGTGTGTGTGTGTGTGTGTATGTGTATTCTTAGTATTTTTAAAGATTCGTTTAAGTGTTTTCTTGATCAATTTATGATTTCTAACAAATATTCCATTGATTGTATTCATCAAAGTTACGTATAGGCGGTAACACGTACATATGCATAAGATCATATATAAGTTTATTAATACTGATGAACCGTTGGTAAAAACAAGATACTACAAGCAGGCATATTTTAAGTCAATCAGAGATCACATCAGTGACGCCCCATGGAGGGAAACCTTCTAACTACCTGTCGACCAGTGTGCAAACGAATTAACTGAATGGGTCAAAGCAGGCATCGATGCCTATGTCCCCATGCAAAAATTCTCTAGCAAGCCCCACTCTCCCCAATGGTTCACCTCGGAATGTGCAGCTGCCATTTCTGAGAGACAACAAGCATTCCGTAAATTCGGCCGCCATTAGTCAGCTTTCAATAGACATACATTTATAGAGTCAATAAATTATTGCAAGGCCGTGATAGGTGAAGCGAAGAGAGGGTATAATGAGTTAACAAAAAACGCATCGAGTCACAGAAACTAGGTACTCGTGATTTCAGGAAAATCTACAATAGTGTAGTGAATAATGGTCAATCAACGATTCCCCCACAGACAAACCACAATGATGTCGTATGCACGTCTACTGATAAGGCTGAACTACTTGCCCAGCGCTTCGCTTCTAACTCTACTTTAGACTCAGATAACCACCCCCTCCCCAAATTCCCATTGCGGACCGAAGCAACACTTGATAACCTGGTCATCACCCCATCCCAGATCAGAGACATCATAAAACACCTTGACACCTCCAAAGCTTGTGTGCCTGATCTTATACCAGTATTAGTAATAAAGAAATGCTCTGCTGAACTGGCCCCTGTCCTCTCCAAACTCTACAATAAATGCCTAGCTGAATCTTGCTGCCCTGATAGCTGGAAAATTGCCTCTGTGGTACCAGTCTACAAGAGTTCTGGGAATAGAACCGATCCTCATTACTATCGCCCAATCAGTTTGCTGCCGATCTTTGCTAAAATCTTCGAATCCTTAATAAATCTAGCGATAGTAAGGCACTTAAATAATGCTAAACTTCTATCTGATCGCCAGTATGGATTTAGAAAAGTAGGATCTACTGCGGACATCCTAACGATTATCCCTGAACGCATGTATCATACACTTGACAAGGCAGGAGAAGCTAGGGTACAGGCGCTTGATATATCCAAGGTCTTTGACTAGGTATGGCATAAAGGGATTCTCCTGAAAATACGCTCATAAGGTATTACTGGGCAATTACTTAGTATAATCCGATACTTCCTAGACAAAAGAAAAATCTAGGTTGTCCTTGATGGCCGTTCATCTAAGCAACATGACATAAATGTTGTGTACCCTAGGGATCTATCCTTGCACCTCTGTTGTCCCTGATCTATATAAACGATCTCCCTGATGACACAGTGTCTGAGATAGGTTTATTTGCTGACGACACCACGCATTACTCTCGCCATGTTGGCAAAACCGACACAATCATATCCGAGGCATTGGCTGAATCCTTAGAAAATGACCTCCAGGCTGTAGTGGATTGGGGTAAAAAATGGTTGGTAACTTTTAATGCTGCTAAGACAAAGCTCCTTTCCTTCAATAACTACAAAGAACCTCTCCAACCACCGATTGTCATGGCTAATAACATCCTACCTGAGAGTTCATCATTCAAACTCCTCGGCCTAACCTTCACAGGAAACATGAATTGGAACAAATACATCGAAGACATTGCCAAGGCTGCCGCAAAGAAGGTTGGCTTTTTTACCGTGCTAGTAAAATCCTCTCACTTGACATTATCATGTATATCTACAAAGCCACCATCCGCCCATGCATGGAGTATTGTTGTCACATCTAGGCTGGTGCATCAACTACTAGTCTCTCCCTCCTTGACAAGGTTAAAAAAAGACTCGCCATCCTAATAGGTCCCTCACTGTCAAGCAAGCTTAAGCCTCTGTCCCATCGCCGCAATGTAGCATCCTTGTGCTTGTTTTACAAATACTTCAATGGATTATGCTCCGATGAACTGGCTACTCTCGTGCCCCCTCAAATTGCTTCTTTCCTCGTGTTGCTGGCTTCTGGAACTCTCTTCCTGCCCCCTGTTTCCCCGACAGTACAGACATGCAGAAGTTTAAAACTAATGTAAACAGACATCTCGTTGCACAGATCCCAATCTAGGTTGACTGCCCCCTACCTTATCCCCTCTTCTTTTTTCTCAGTGGCCCCTTACGTCTACAGTGGCTTCCTGCCTTGTTTGGGGTGAACTATATTTAAAAAATACAGGGATTGGAAGTGTTTGTGCAGATGGTTATCAACGTTCGTTGGCTTCTAGAGCCCTGTTAGGGTTATGTGTTTTGAATCAATCTATCGTATAATATCCATAAGTAAAAGAGTAGGGTAGTGCATGCATCACATACCTGGTTGAGAGAGCTGTCGTTGTTATCTTCAATACATAATATACTATAATGCATTTTATGTGTAGTCATCGTCGCATAATTTTGGATTATCATTTCCATGAAAGAAATATATACATGAAATAGTATTTACTCAATATTAATTATCATATGAAGTCTGAGTGACAACAGTTCTCTTCTTTTCAGTCACTATTGCAAATCAATGTGCCTTCTCACAAAATCCGTTTGTCATTATTGTCTCGTTGGTTAAGCATATAGGATTATTGTCTGGAATTAGATCGACAATAAGCCCCATTCAAGTCTAGAGTACTATATGTGACATTGCATGCAAGGTATTTCCATCGTCTTCTACCTTTTCTGACCATTTTGTATAGTAACAACAGCTATTTTGTGGTAATTATTTTTGTTGACCGGAAGCTAGGTGGCTTTGTGGACCGGAAGCTAGGTGGCTTTGTGGACCGGAAGCTAGGTGCGAGATTACGTTTTTTTTCTCGAATATCTACCCGGCAGTTTCAGTTCTATTGGTTTCGTGCAATGTTATTATTATATACTTAGTTGTATTTACACAGTGTAATTTATCTCAACTTTTCTCTGGTTGGTCGGTGTCACCTACCTATATAAGTTTGCATCCGCACTATATGAGATGTCTTCATATTTCAGCTATATTTTTTATCAGTACCGTGCTTTGGGTGGTGTCATCCTGATACCCTGTTCTATTTTACCTAATCTGTTGTCAAGATTTTCCAAAAGTGTACCAAGGGCTCGTACAATCAATACTATTATATTAAGTTCTTCATTTTCCACATTCGATTCGGCTCTCTGACAAGCGTCATGTACTTGTTTAATTATTTTATCTCCTTAGGTTTAATCTTGTAACCTGCTGGAAATGCGCAATCTCCTATTTTGGCAGGTATTTTTTTCTTGTTCGCTATTATAACGTCCGGTCATCTTGCTTAAATGTATTTGTTCATATGAATTCTAATGTCGCCGTATATTATGTTTTATGTGTCTATTTATTATTTCACTTAATAAGGCGTATTGCCACTGCGTAACGGATAACTTCGATAGAGGCCAGAATTATCGGACACAACTAAGATTGTAACTTGGACAGCAAGATGTTTGGTTACGCTGCATTTGAGCGTCTGCATATTTGTATGGTCGAGGAAACAGAAAGCATGGATGCAATTCCAAAGGCAAGTCATTAGAGTAGAAACTCTACTAGTATCTATGTGAAGGGTTGGGATTTTGCTATTCGTCGCGTGGGTCGGGTGTATTTTCGTTAAGGGAGTACTACTTAATTTTCCATTACTGACTCCAGTTTTGCCCAATACTATTTACTCCATACTTAAATAACAGTCGTTTACAAAGTTTTCAGTGGACTACTTTCTCAGCCAAGTCGTGTTTTTTTTTATATTCTTTTTGGGTTAATTTGCTGCATCAACTTACGATGTCCGTTTACTGTTTCGTCTCTTAATCCACATACTGTACACTGAATTGATTTCCTTGGTCCTGTATATCTTGACTTCCCTGATTGGTGTGTGTTTCATTCACGATTCCAATTTCTTTATTCAAGTGTCCTTTTCGTAGCCATACACTTATGATATACTTTATAGCGTAGGGACCGCTGTCGCTGTCATTACTTTTCAATTATGCGTGAAGTCATCAATATGCGTTATTTCTTCAAAAAGCAAGTTGGTGAGTAACGCATTTACTTGACAGTGTAATATGACGGATGCCCAGCTGATTACGAAGTTAGGCCGTGTACGATATGAAAACAAATTCTTCCCACTTGCTGCACCGCTCAATGCAGTATCATGTGGACAGTGTGTATCTTCCACAGATTTAATGATCATATTATTAAATATCTCATTGTGTCCATTGCTCGAAGGACTTTCTGTTGCGGTAATTTAACAACATTAGACGTTGTGCCATTTCTTGAAAAGCTTGCTTATTAAATTCTTTACCATTGTCACTTAAGAACCTCTGTTTGTGCTGTAAAATAAGAGATCTAATATTTAAAGACAGCTGCCAATATTTCAGAATATTTCGCTTGCAGGCATTTATTTATGAAAGGATGACTTTATTTTGGTTGCAGAGTCCAGATTAATTGACATGTTTGTGTTTCTTCAGTTCTCTTGAAATAATAACAGAAATACAGCAGTGAAAATAGCATATGTGTATACTCTCAGCGTTCTCTCAGCGTTGTCTTTTTTACTCGTTATTTTTCGCGTGATCTTCTATTCGTTCCATCTTCTGCTAGACCTTCATTGATATTAACCGTTTTTTCTTGGTTGTTCTTCTATATAACACATTTACAGGCGCTTTGTACAAAAACATCTATTTGAATGTATATACAATAATTTACATTTCTACAGGTATTGTTACCGTGCCATATCCAAAAAGAAGACCAGATATGATAATAGTAAACAAGAAAGAACAAACTGCTGAATAGAATTTGTCGTTCAAGCTTACCTTAAGTAAGCAGGAAAGGTAAGTAGTATCGCAAGAAAGCGGATAATGCTAGACCATGGGCATGGCTGGAATCCAAATAATTCAAAAAGTACGAGGATCAATTCATAAAAAAACCGGTTTAAAACACGAACAGAAAACATTACTATACTAAAAATAATTGTCTGTAAAACTAAATAATAGATACTAGTTTGGTTGTTTAGTCGTATGTTTAACGGCATATCATCCCTTTTCGGGTTATTTAATGTCGAATACGGTCATTTTATAAACATTGTTATGCTTCTAGTTCTATATGTCTTGAAATATATATTTATGATTTTACGTTTGGTTGTTTTGTAGAAGATAATTGTTTTTGTTTTATTTTTGGGGGCTTTTGAAGAACATGATTGAGTTTTGTAAAGGAAAAATAAAAATAATAACATCACTGTGTAGTTCTTATAGTTTTCCGATGGAAAATATAAGCATTCACCGAAATAAATAAAACAAAAAATGACATTAAAATATGATTGTGGACTGACTTTTTTTTAGTCATTGGAATTCAACCAAACAGTATATATGCTTTAAAGCCGGAAACAACTTTATTGAGCGTGTAATTTGAAACAATACGTATGGTATTATAAAGTATATATACATAAACATATATCCTTAGAATATATATATATATATATATATATATATATATATATATATATATATATATATATATATATAGTAATCCAGGTAGGGTAAAAATCCATAGGGTAGAAATCCAAAGGGAATCAAACCGGGTTTATAAAAGAGTGCTCAATAAAAATATAGAGCTGTATTGTGAATGCTTTTATTCAAACATGTACAAGGTCTGCTACACTGGCATGTCGATGTTATCGATCTACAGCTCTCAAGAGCTGAGGTCTCATCAGGCAGAAAATCGTTTTTTGATTCAACTGGTTGCTGAATTCCAGGGAGAATGAAGTCAAGCAAAAAAGAAGAGGAGAAAGAAATAAAAGTCATGTGACCGATTTTAAAATATGATTGCCGTTAGAAATTACTATTTTCTTATTTTTATCTTTTATATATTTTATATATATATATCCAACGCTGAGCTGGGGTAGAGAGGGAGGGGGCCGAGGAAAATCAGATATCTGAATCAGATAACAATAAAACAACTAAAGTAAAGTCCTGTGACTGCATAAATAAAAATGAATGCCCCTTGCAACAAAATTGCTTAATAACAAAAACAATTTACCAAGCAACAATCTCAACTAAAGAAACTCCAGATATAAAAAAATACTACATAGGTATGGCAGGTAATACTTTCAAAGAAAGATACACCGGCCATAAATGTTCATTCAACAACCCAAGCTACCAAAACAGAACATCACTCTCAAATTACCACTGGGAACTCACTAATAAAAATAAATCACCAATTGTAATTTGGAACATTATCAGAAAAACTAGCACCTGTAGCTCATTAAACTCACCATGCTATTTATGCCTCGGCGAAAAACTTGAAATAATTAAATTTACTGACAGAGGAAAACTTTTAAACAAAAAACAGGAAACATCGATCAACTGTAGGCATAACAGATCACACCTCCTCAGTAATTTGTACAACCCCCCCTAAATAATACCATTAAAACAAAAAAACCCAATACCCAACAAGCCCGCTAAAATTAACACTTATTAACACTTCCAAATCAAGTAACTTTAACCCTCAACTACAAACACAGTACAACCACCCCAATCTTTGAATAAATACTATAACATGTAAAAGTAAAAAATTTTTATATATATATATATATATAGGTGATTCTTGTGGACATATGAGTGGGCATATGTATGAAGATATAAAATTTTATAACTATTTATGTGTGTGTGTGTGCATCTGTATGCGCGTATGTATACGTATACATATGTACACATACATGTGTATCTGTGTGTTCATGTATTTGTGTATGGGTTTGGGTGCATATATGAATGTTTGTGTATACATGTGCATATATGTATTTATATGTGTGCACGAGTGCGTGTGTGCGCTCAACATCCAGCTCACAAAACTACTTATTACCAAAACCAATTTTTAAATATTTAAATAATTATATACTGATCACTTTAATCAAAATTACTGGCCCCCATCATTTCTAATCCCCCCCCCTTCATAAACCATAACTTGCGTTAACAATTTTAACTAGAACACCTTACCACTAATACTATAACAGGTGTTAACCCCACCATTAGTAATAGGATCACAACGAATAATACAATTTATTTATTTATACCACTGAAATTAATCGATATATAAATTCCATTAAAAATAAAAGCAATTACCAGTATGTTTTATTAATCCATCACTAACTATTATTTATAATCGAAATACATTTATTCATACTCCAAAATAATTAAAACTAAATATAATAATATAATCCATCTATATCAATGTCATAAACTTATATACGATCCTTACCAAGAATAATTCCAAATATATTTTAACTCATTAGTACCTAGAACTAACCTACTAATATTATTGCCAATAATCCATATATGAATCTTACTAAAAATAAAGACAATTACCATTATGTTTTATTAATTAACTGATAAATATTATTTAAAATACATGTAACTATCCATCAAAATAATCAAAATTAAATGCCAATTGATCAAAATATAACAATATAATTTATCAACAATAAGGCCATAAATCCACCAGTGAGTTTAAACTAAAATATCCCCGTAAGCTGGGTGTCATGTAATTGTTATATGTCTGCATTGACAGGAAGCAGACACAACAAATTTGAAACCCCTCCTCCCCCCCTTCCTTCATCTTCTCTTTCGATCTTGTTTAATCTCCCCCGACCCCCATCTTTATCCAGCCCAGCGCTGAATAAAAATAAATATGAATTTAACTCAGAACCATCCCCCGCAACAAATCCTAAATGGCTATAGACACCCACCCCTAACACCCCTCAACCCCTTTCTCTTTCTTTTTCTTCCACCCCCCCCCCCTAACTAAGCGTTGGATAAAAATACAAAATAAAAATATAAACAGCTGTAAATGAAACCTTTCTGACAGCAATTGTATCTCTTTCCCTTTCTCTTTCCTTTTCCTCGGCCCCCTCCCCTCTCTACCCCAGCTCAGCGTTGGATATATATATATAAAATATATAAAAGATAAAAATAAGAAAATAGTAATTTCTAACGGCAATCATATTTTAAAATCGGTCACATGACTTTTATTTCTTTCTCCTCTTCTTTTTTGCTTGACTTCATTCTCCCTGGAATTCAGCAACCAGTTGAATCAAAAAACGATTTTCTGCCTGATGAGACCTCAGCTCTTGAGAGCTGTAGATCGATAACATCGACATGCCAGTGTAGCAGACCTTGTACATGTTTGAATAAAAGCATACACTATATATATATATATATATATATATATATATATATATATATATATATATATATATATATATATATATATATGTGTGTGTGATATGAACATGGAAAATGGAAAAATGCAAGTACATTAAAGTGTGGGGTTGACATAGCGCAGAGATGAATAGATGTAGTAGCCGTTGCTTCTATGAAAGCATGTTAGTCCAGGCTTTCATAGAAGCTACGGCTACTACTCTCTGCATCTCCCCACCATGTCAACCCTAAACTTCGATGTATGACATTTTTCTTCAAACTATCATCTTGATAAAGCCTTACAATGAAGACGAAACGTTGATGAATATATAAACAATTATCTCTTGGTTTTTCTTTACCCGTCTCCTATTACGGCGGATTTCTTTCATCCTTCCTTTCTCATATATATATATATATATATATATATATATATATATATATATATATATATATATATATATATATAATGGTAATAATCCAGGTAAAAAATATCCACAGGGTGGTAATCCAGAGAATTTTAACCGGGTTTATAAAAAGTGCTCAATATTAAAATAAAGCTTTATATATGATAATTTTATTTACACATACATGTACAAAATCTGCGACACCGGCATGTCGATGTTATCGATCAACAGTTACTATAAACTGAGATCTCATCAGACAGAGATAGAATCCGATCTTAACCTCAGATCATATTTGGAGGTTCTCTCCAAATATGATCTGAGGTTAAGATCGGATTCTAACCCTGCTGATGAGATCTCAGTTTATAGTAACTGTTGATCGATAACATCGACATGCCGGTGTCGCAGATTTTGTACATGTCTGTGTAAATAAAATTATCATATACATATATATATATATATATATATATATATATATAATGTGTGTGTGTGGGTGTGGGTGTGTGTGTGCCTATATATTATGTAAATTCTATGCTACTTTATTTTATTTAATCATTGCTCTGTATATTACACTGAGCTCTTATACCTGGATTTCTTTCTGGAATTTATTTCACTATAACACTATGTATATATATATATATATATATATATATATATATATATATATATATATATATATATATATATATATTGTGTGTATTTCGGCAGCATTTTGTCATTAAGGCATGTGTTATTGAAGACGACAGAAATCTTCTGTTTAGTGATTCTTTTTTTTATTTTTTCCATTCGTCGAATGATCTTTTTGACGTGTAGATGGAATGAATTGATGAAGGATCCATGTGTTTGACTAACGTTTTCGATTCCTTCCGGAATCATCTTCAGGTCTTTAATGGCAAAAATGGATACAAAGCGAGTGAAAGAATGGAATTTCTTTAAAACGTTAGTACAAACACATGGATCCTTCATCAATTCATTCCATCTACACGTCAAAAAGATCATTCGACGAATGGAAAAAATAAAAAAGGAATCACTAAACAGAAGATTTATGTCGTCTTCAATAGCACATGCCTTAATATATATATATATATATATATATATATATATATATATATACATTTTTGTGAGATAATTTTCAACAGGTTGTATGTTGGGATGCTGAAATTCAGTATAACATCAACAGTGTCAGGTCAGCACGCTTGTGTTTGCTTGCGTAGTAACCTCGGACGTAGAACAACAGCTCGTGTTTATCATAAACTAATACGTAATACGACGGTGAAGATTGGTCATTACGAGAGGAGGATATGTACAAACTGCAGGTGTTCGGTCACAACTGCCACACACATCCTGTCTCGCATTTGTTTACAACTAGACGCTTTCGTAAGCTACGTCACGCTCTCCGAGGCGAAGAAAGTTAACTCATACGCAGATCTGTGGCTCCCCAACTCAGGACCGGATAGCGAAAGACTAGAAGCGGTCAGCTGAAAACCCAGCTAGCGATAGTCAAAGCAGACACAAAATGTATGTTCGTTCGTCCCTACTACGGTCTCCGACGTTGAACAAGGGACTAGCTACAAAATTAACACGAATGCTTCCGCAGACTAAGGAAGATAGAATGCAGTGATCATAGATGTGCTGCACTCCTTTCGCAAATCGATGTAAGTACAAGTACGTTGCCACTGGATAGCAAGCTGGTATTTAATCAGTTATCAGTTGGATTACATTTAGGAATAGTGTTATTTTACTAGATCCGAAACGCTTAATTATCACAAGCTCACAACTTCATTGATGAGTTGCGCTGAAGCATTCGAACTATGCATTTAACAGTATAGTAAGAATGACAGCTCGTTGCTAGTAAGAAACATTTCGTCTTAGTCGTACAATACCTTGTCATTTGTAAATATACTAATGACATAGACAAAACGAAATCTCAGCTGAGACGCCTAATCTGAGTCGGCCGTCATTTACACACTTCACAACAATGTATATAATGCACCCACCACTTCTTAATCGACCAAATAAAAAAGAAATAAACAGGCAAGTATCTTAACGCCACTAATCGAAAAAGAAAAAAAAGAAACGACAAAATATGTATAGTTAATCCCAAAGGGCGCGTCTGACTGTGGAAAGTTAACGAACCTACCTCTCCCTTAGTGCACATATCTCAATATATTAAAACGCTAAGTGCATTAGGCGGCGGAATGAAACTGACGCGTCTATGCCGAGCTTAAAATGAACGCTGTAATGACAGATAATCTCCGTCATGGAAAGGCCTGCTACTAACTCTGATCCATATTTTTTCATCATCATGAAAAATAAACAGATAATATCCACGCCATTAACGCCTCCGAATGACGGTGTTTTTTATTAACGTTTTGTTTCCTTACTGCTTCGATAGTTTTTAGTTTCATACACCTCCGCGTCACTTGTCTGCACAGCTGAAAGGCAAATAATGTGCGCACTGATACCTTGTCAGCGAGCTTTTGTTCGTATATATATATATATATATATATATATATATATATATATATCTGTATGGGATCATATTCGATTTAATATTTTGTGTTCATTTTAGTTTCCTTTTCCCTGATGAGAGGCGGACATAGTTTCTCATCTAAAAATCATTAGTTTTCAGGGAAACTTCCATTTATATATAACGACATTTTACGCTTCGAATTTACAGCGGGTAATTCTTCACAAACCAAGGGAATAAATATAATTATTATAAACAAGAAGGGAATAACGTGATACACACCATAATTGCATAACCCAGACTAAAAGGGCAGCAAATTTTCTAAAAAGCCTTAAATAAACTAAAAGTGTTAGGGGCCTATTCATTTATTAATAACTGCATTAACTTGATCATGTATATATATATATATATATATATATATATATATATATATATATATATATATATATATTGTACATGTATTGTATTAGTTTCTGTAGATGAAAAACTGTTGAAACTCAAGTGTTTATAATAAGTGCTCAATAATAAATAGAGCTGTTCATAAGTATACTTTTCTATTCATACAAACATTATTGGTTACATATGTGCATACATGTGTCGGTTGTACTCTTCGCAGAGAGTGAACCTCTTCAGACCAAAGACTCCAGAATTAATTTTAACTCTCATTTCATTATTATTCATATTTTTTATTTATTTTAACAAAACAAATATTGTTTGAGGTGTTTCCGAAATTTAAGTATATATATATATATATATATATATATATATATATATATATATATATATATATATATATATATATATATATATATACATATATATATATATATATATACATATATATATATATATATATACATATATATATATATATATATACATATATATATATATATATATATATATATATATATATATATATATATATATATATATATATATATATATATATATATATATATATAGTCTCGGAAGTTTCTCAACCATTAAAACTATATACATAAAAAAAAAATATATTAAAAAAAACAAAAAAACTTATAGTCTCAAGTCCTCCAGTGGAAAATCACTCATGTAAGTCAATTTATTTTTTACAGTTATTATATTAGTTAGTTTCTAACACTATTTTAAGGATCATCAGTTGTTTACCATGAAAAACTGTTTCGGGAATTTAAAAACAAGACAGTATTTTATTTCATGGCCTCCCAGCAGAGTTGATCAGACCGCACTTCCCTTCAAAGACAAAAACATAAACGTTCCTTATACTAAATCTACATATATATATATATATATATATATATATATATATATATATATATATATAACAAAATGGTGTATATATCCATATATTTATATTATTATATAACCTCGGCTACTAATATATCAATTTATTTTTGAAGCCTTGAATATTAGAATGATTTGTGCAATTAAAATAGTTTTTTGATGATAAAATATAATTCTACGTTTCTTCAGATAGTCCACCCATAACGCCATCTTGATATTTTTACGTGGTTATGGAGATGACTAATTCAGCAATTTAAACATGATATAAGCATATGGTTTTTCGTCTAATAATATGTATAGATGCTATAACTTTAATGTCTATATATTTTTTTAATAGAGGACCAAAACGGACAATTCAAAATTATTGCTAAAATGCCTTCGCCAATAACCATGGTAGTCGTTATAAAATGTGTTAACTTATACGAATTAAACTTACACAACAACAAATGTAAGTCATAACACATTCGTTTCTTTCATAAAAGTGTTTATATCAAGCTATCACATCTGTAATATCTTTAAATGATATTGTTTACTTCATTTTAATTCGCAATGTTTATGTTGTAGGTAGTCTGAAGATATGTAATAGTCTGGTATTAGACTTGGCCTTTTTGAGTGTCGGGTGTTTTAAAAGTAGTCAAGTGCCTAAAAAACAAACAGCTGATAATAACGATGGGTAATATTTACAAACGTATATTCAAACCGAATTTTAATGAGTAAAACCTCAGGACACAGCCAGAATCACGAGATGCGGAGGTGGGTGTTCTTTATAAAAAAAAACAGTTGGTGAATGAAGATTCCAGAATACACTAAGCTGTAAGAAATCAACGCACAAACCAACAAACAAACCTGGGACAATTTTCGAACAATCAATCGTCGTTCCCGCCGCTCTCTAGTTCGTTCTGTTTTTCTTCTACACTCTTTTCTTTACATCAGTTCACCTGGACGTTTTGCAAATTCTGCTTCCAAGCTTCCATGCACGGCATATGCTTTTTTTATCGTTTACGGAAGGGCGAAGCGGCTCTGTTCATTACACCGCCCCATGTTCTAATCATCACACACGCAGCAAGTGTGAGGCGGCCTCCTTCTGTTTTATACTGTTTACCTTCGTGCAGTGTGCAGTGTGCACCTGGGGTTCGTCTCTGCTGACTGGTTTATCATGGGTTTCGTCGCTGTCGTTGATAAAAAAAACACGCGGATGCTCTTCTGGTTTTGACAGTTTTATTTAACATAAACGAAAAAGTCAGACTGAAGAGGTTGTTGTAAAAAAGAGAGAGACAGAACAAATGCATTTTTGGAGGAATACCGACTGTCCTCGCCCCCATCTGGTTGATGAGAACCTCCAGTTGTTCATGTTTCATTTATCGGCCGGTTAGCGACGAAGAGGCAGAATCAGGCACTAACAGAAGTGACGTTATTTCCGACTTCCGATTTTACTCCCCCGAAAACTTTTTAAGTTGCTCTCTCTCTCTCCTTTGGGGTGCTCTTCTTTCAGCGCGTTTTATTATCTAACACTTCGTCTGTGGCTCCTTCGGAGACGTTGCACAGTTAAGGGTTTGCTTCTTGAGGTTGTTCTACGGAGACGTTGATCTTCACTGTTGTCGCTGTGGTCGCTGTGGTCACTGTTGCTCAAACGATAACCGCTTTCGTCGACCGAGCTATCAGCCTTGGCATTCATCACCGGAACAGGCAATTCGCTTTCGTTTCATTCTGCACTTCAACTGCCTTCGGAATTGCTAACCATCCGAGAATACAGGCGAAGATCACTTATATGGCGAGGCAATCCAACCACACACACCGTTTTGGGAATTCATCACTTTCGCCATAGTTAATGTCTCCTATTTTCTCGTGCACCTGTTTGACCGGGTGCCCACTAGCACAACTTCACTCTGTTCATAAATCTCATACTCGTATTCTGGTGAAAACGGAAAGGCGTCATCGATGCCTTTCCCCCGGACTTCATACTGGTACAGTACATTCACCGAAGCCATCGACTATTGCACATCGTTGTTCAGTGTGATCTTGATCCAATGTAGTGCATCCTTACCAATCCGTTTTATTGATCTATGGGACCCATAGACAGTACCATTTCCTGACGGTGTGTATGCACACCGGAAACGCAGTTGGACACCCCAGCTTTCAGCTAACATTTTCAACCTATTGCTCCTAAATTCTGTACCGTTGTCGGTCAAGATTTTATCGTGTGGATTCCTCTAAAAAAAACAATAGAGCTGAGGCAGTGTATCACAATGGCAGAATACATTTTCCGTAAGAGTCGCCATATGGCAAACTGGGTAGGACTGCAATCGATGGGGGTTAGGTAGTGACTACCCACATAGTAGCTGACATCCATACCCAACCTTTGATATACGCTTGCTAATTCAAGCTTCCCATGTTCCCATCATGTTGGGGTAGGATCAATAAACAGACATTCGCGACAGGATGCAATTTCAGATGTAACAGTCCCGTTTGTCGTACCATGGGCGACTCTACTGACGAAATGGATTTTTCGTTTCACTCCACGGTGATCGCTGTTCAAATGGATGTGTCGTATTTGATGTCTCGTGTGCCTGATTATTTCCGCATAGAACACCTTTATTCTGGTAATAGAGTCTAGGATGTCTACCAGTTCAAAAAGGGCATCGCCTAGTCCTCACCTAGTCAATTCAAGCCCCCAGTACTGATCTTTCAGTCGCTCTAGAGCTTACCTGGCAAGTCCAAAGCGGAACAAATGTTTAGCAACACTGGTGACTAGTTGAATCTCTACTGATGAGTTTGAAGCATCTGCAGATAATATCTCGATAAACAAAGGAAAATGGTTAGAGAAACCTTAAGATTTTAATATTCCTCGCTCACTAGTCTCAAGTTTCTGGTTTGAAATTAGCATAAGAAACGACATTCACTTCTGCATATGAACGTCGACAAATAGATATGAAGCGGAGTGGATATATCAATACGACTCGTTAAGGCTTTATAATACCTTGCTAGTACCTGTTGATAGATTATAATTGCAGAACATTAGAGGAAGCTAAATTCATTTAAAATTAAACGATTAAAACACTACTTTGAGTAAATTTAAGAGATAGACGAAAAATATATATATCAGAAAGAATCTGATATAAACGGATCCATAAACAACGTTATTCGAAAAAGAGATTCACGTAGTTTTGACATGTTTCCAGGCTACATGATTCAAGCTATGTAAAAGAAAATGACATCTAAATAATTTAATTGGAGAAATATTAAGAGGACGATTACCAAAAAATAGAGGCAACCAGATAAGAACGGAGAGTGTTCTGCTTCCATAAACAGCTTAAATATTGGGCAAAAACCGTGATAAGTGGCAAAATGCTTTTCTAAAGTATGTGGAGAAGCTATCTGGTGCATTCATATACGTGAAATAGTCAAGTATTTTATATCAAATTGCATTGTGCGTACTCTTTATTACCGACATGGTATATTATAAAGAGTGTATTAATGTAACGTCACGGTGCACTGAATTAGTGATTTTACAATTTAACGTTGCGGGCCGATTATAGAGAGTTTACGAAAACAACACGGAAGCAATATTTTTGCAGTGTTTATTTCTAGTCATCTCTTGTTAAACTGGAAAATATATGTATTTGCATTATTTGGATTATTACGAATACTGTGTTCATCTTGGATGTTATTCACGATTTTTTTCGGCCGATGTAATCTCCTACCTTCTTCAGCTGGGTTTCGTCTAAATTGATTATATGAATTGAATAAATTATTCCGTTAGAGATAATGTTCATATTCTAGAGTTTGACATAGCGATTCCTAGGTTCGCCGAGATGCATCTGAAGAAGGTCGGAGTATACATCGGCCGAGACGTTTTCAGAATAACATCTAAAATAAGAACAGTAGTCCAAATAATAATAATAATACAAATTATCAAAATAGTTGTTACACCGGCCGTTCTTACACAGGAGAAAGTGCACCGGTTGTCACTATAAATAGTGCGAGTCACCAGAGACACGGAGAAGACAAAGCACAGTCTTGTACCTGTCTAGCCAAGTGCTAGTCACTTTCTTACTTTGTTAATACACTTGTTAAACCAACCCTCGACTTGACTTCATTTATTTATTATTTACTGTTGGACAACTTCACAACAATAATTATCATTGGAAAAATTGCGAATATTTAATTGTTCGTGTATTTATATTTTTTCGTACGTGCAATTTGCATTCACACTCCTGTACAGGTGATGTAATCCAAAGACAAAAATCGAAACGTTGTAAAATGTTACAATATTGTAATTATGATCTCTCCGTCCATGTGTAAATCGATCGCAAAAGATGGTGGTAATCAATTGATAGCGACACGAAAAACGACCGTAAAAATCGATAATCATATCATGGAATCTATTTTCGATTCGAATTTTAAATCGATATATCGAATAATTCTAGTTTGGATTTAAACGATGTCGATAATTAAACATTTGCATTAAAAAAATCTATTATTTTGCTGTAGGACAACATACACAACTCCACAATTTTTGGTGATTGTGAGTGATAATAAAAAAGTAGCAAATATTAACTTATAGCCAAGCACACAAACCAAAATAACAATAAAAATAAAACGCAAAACTAATGTGAAGGATGTTCTTTAATATGTTATTTAAGCCTATGATCATCGAAAGACAGATTTCAGATGTGTTATAGGTCATCGGTCGCAGCATTTCACGTCAGGGATGCATCGTACTGGGTCTGATAGACATCAGGGTATGACAGGTAAATCGAGGTCTACAGCATGTCTTCTCACTCTTACGCTTACCTGCGATAATAGGCTTTGGCCTGAAAATATCGTGGTGGCATTATCTCACGACACCAACTAGCGCTTATCGTCCTGGTACGGCACGCCCCCCCCCCGGGTAGGTTTGACCGGCTTCACTCGAAAGAGGACGTTTCTTAGGAATATCAAATTCATAAACCGTCTCTAGTTGCCTGTACACCATACTCAAGCAAACTTTTAACGTCGTTTTTTTTGCGTTTTATTTTTGCACGACGGTGTGGCAGTCTTCCACGTACACGACCTGTTTTTTTTTTTAAATAGTCACTCATATGAGACCGACCACCTTCAACATAGCTTAACTTCAGTGATGTAATATTAACAGGTATGTAAACGTGATAATGTTGTACATATAAGCGTGCTTGCTTATGAAATACTTCAATACGGCGGTCGACTAGTTACAACTACTTCCGTAACGAAGTACAGTCAAGTGTTTACATACGATTGTTTCCAACATACGGCGGAAAATTCGATAAAATTATCGACTCTATAGCCGCTGGAAAATTCAACATACGACGTCGAAGTTTCGTGGTTAGCCCGCTATGCCACAGAACTCACGACGTCATGGAAAGTTCAGTTCACAGTTTCGCTTCGGTTTCGGAACGAATTAAATTCGTATGTAAAGGTTGGACTGTATTGATTGTTTTAATCTCTTATAACCGCCTGTTGAATTTGTTTTAGCTCGTTAGTAAACGTATGGAATCTAATCAGTTTAAGAAAACACTGTTAACTGTGATGTCACACTGGAACTAGGATATACATAGAGTTGCTTAGTGAGTCAGACCACATGCTGGGAAAGTAAGTTCGTTTTGCTTACAAGGATCTAAAAATAGCCTAGCCTGAAAGACTTTTATGTTTATATATATGACTTGAATTCATTGTAATAAAATAAATATAGTTCTATTTAGGTGATAAGATGTTTGTTATACATACTGCTAGATTATTTTTAATTTATTACTTTTACGATATCGGTAAATTAACCAGCGCCATTACTTTAATATGTAACTGTATTCGTATCGTGCTTTTCTTCTTTTTTCCCCGAACGACGGTTGACTGCACCTTTGATCTAATCTTTCAGCCGTTTTAGACTTCCATAAGAGCGACCAAGTAATTATAGGTCTACAGTTCCTCTCATTTTCGTGACTATTTTCCTCTCATTTCAGTGACCAATAATGTGTAGACAAAGCGTTTGGCTTTTTTAGTGCAGCATCTGATAATGTGAGTTTGTGATTACAGTAACTCCATATACAATTTCCAGATGAAAAGTCTGATAGAAATGTTGTTGCTACTGCTAACATCTCTCAGAAATAGGAAGTTTGGAGATAGGAAATATGACCATAAAGAGCATTTCTCTCTTAGAAATAGATTTTACTGAATGCAAGCCAATGAAATGTACATACAATTCCACCTCATCACGTGGCGTATTCAAATCTACAGACAAATAGCTCGCTTCAACACCCCTGTTTTGAACGATAACAACGGTGTCACCCTATGAATTACTCTACTAAGCAAGATGGACATCGCGTGGCAGTAACCAACTACACGACTGTCGAACAGCAGTTAAACAGTGTTATACACAAACATAAACCAGTGGTCTTGTGTGTCATATCAGCAGGACGACTTTTCAGAATATATCGGCGATGTTGAGACAGCTGCGTGCCCACAAACGAAATTTGTAATCTTGTAACGATAGCCTTCTTCTGTAATGGAGTGGGAATTACGTATAAATACCATTGGTTTATGAAATGGCTTCTATATATTTGCAATAATTGTTTTGTTTGTATATATTAAAAAATCTGTGTCTAATCGACGTTGACCAGGAGTCGTTTTACTTTCATTTTTGATTCAGTTAATGTCCGTCCCACAATTTTAGTCATTTTATTTCTTCGTCGTTTATTTGTTTAAAAGTACTTTTTTATTGATGCGTACTCAAAATTCAGGATCCACTCTAAGTGTAACACTATTGATTCATGCTGGCTACGAATGTCCACAGAACTTGAGAATTATATTTGATTTATTCTCACTACTGTTCATTTCCCTCTGTAAAAAATCACAAATAATAACTTTATATTTTATTCTTTCTTTCAATCTTTCTCTTATATTTTAAATAACTTTTCTATGCACTTTTCTTTCGTTTCCAAATAGTTTGCTTATGTCCTGATAAAAAAACAGAAAAAATCTATTAAGATTTCATAAGTAGCAATATAGATAAATAGATAAGTATCTTTATTAGAATTGTTAAGGAGATAAATAAAACTGGCCTAATTTGTATAATTTTTTTATTTTTCGAACTGAGTTTTATCATCACAACGTTTCGGTCGATGTAGATTGTGGCCTTTTTCAGGTGCATGTTTTCGAACTTGGTGGTATTTCTGGCAAACTCGTGAATCTGGACGGAATTTTGCACCGGAACCCTTTATTTAATCCACAGAATAACATGCTATCGTTCCATCAGCCATGACTGGGAAAATCTTCAGCAATTCGTAATTCTTCGTATCGCTCACACTGAGTGTTTAACCTTCAACCTTCAGATACTATCATATAGAACTGAATTTTACTAAGTACTATATCCACTACGCGACGTGTCCTTGCGGTCTCAAAAATTCAGAAACAAAACTGGCCTGATTAAGAATTGGTCGACGTTTATATGTTATATTAAAATAATTTATTTATATGTTATATTAAAATAATTTATATCAAAAGAATAACTCTTAAGATAACACACGTATTATTGATATGCGGGTGTGTGTAATTTTAATAGTGAATTATTCTGTTTGCAGTAGACAAGTGTAGCCGACATAGGTCAGTGATTAGAATAACTTTTGCTTTAATGAATAAAAGGAACTGCTCCATAGCCGTTGTCATATTTAATTAATTAGAACACATTCAAAACGTCGAACAGAAACTGAAAATGATCGGAATTAGTTTTTTTAAGGAAGAATCGTCGATAGATAAAACGGTATTTAGTCTTCTCTAAGAAAGCAATTAAAAAAATATATCGATTAATGTGTAAAAAATAGCTAAAAGTAAACTGTAAATTGTTTATATAAGCAAATGACAGTTTATGAAAATATACAGAAAATTATAAAAGAATTTGTTCCGGCTAGATTTAATTCATATGAAAAGAAAATACCGCATATTTTAAAACATGGTTACGTAAAATATTGTCACCCTATGCCAGATATACGATGTTGCCCGGACAAACTTAATAAATGTTGAAAATGCTTCTATCTCGCATACAAAGATTCAGCAATGTTGTTTTCATGGAAATATGGTGTATGTGTTATGCTGCAGAGTGAACCAACAAACCACTTTTACTTATTAATAATACTGATCATGTATTCTTAATAGTACATACATTAAATTTAAAATGATTAGTATTGTATGTAAAGGAAGTCACGGTAAAAATATTAGTATAAATAGTGTATGCAATATGTAAGCCGTAAGCAGTATTATCATAAAAAGATGGTTAGCAAAGATCAAGCAAGTGACCTTTCGGGAAATGGGTTTTGTCGTGGGAATTGAGTTGATAACATGCCTAGCGAAAATACATCAGACGAGCAATTGAGAGCGTAGCAGTTGCTATCGCGGAGTCGCATTCCAATAGACGATATGGATTTTAAAATTATTTAAGAAGACTTGTAATTACTATGTCGTGTGATTACATAATAATCTTCACTATATATTTATGTTTTTTGTGTCCACCAATTCCGTAGACTCTGTAGCACTTGAATTACCTGAAGAGTTCAATCTGACATCGTAGTTTTATCCACCGAACCGGTTGAATAAAAAAGGAACGAGTATATTACAATTCCATGAAAAATGCCAGTATACTGAAATCATATGCCCTTAATAGGGTTAAGATGAAAATTCATATGCACTAAATGTACAAAAGCAAGGAAATTCCCAAATGTTTACACTTTTATTGTCATTAAGGGTATGCGAGCACAACAGGGCGATGCATTTTACTGGTAGGAATCTTTCTTCAGCGCACCTCACACACTTCATCCAACATGCATAGAAATTTATACTGTAGTGATGTGATACTGAAATGGTTTGGTTGATATGTAGTCATACCCTTAATTAATGACAATAAAAGTGTAAACATTTGGGAATTTCCTTGCTTTTGTACATTTAGTGTATATGAATTTTCATCTTAACCCTATTAAGGGCATATGATTTCAGTATACTGGATTTTATCATGGAATGTCACTGCTTTTGTAAAGGCTATGCCTCAGTACAATGCCTTCTCATAAGGTTTTTTTGAATTTTCTGGAAAACTAAGGTATCTGGTAAACTGAAATTAAAATGCCATCAACTAGACCTTAGAGCCTTTATGTCTGCCAAAAAATCAGCTGAATCCATCAAATGGTTGATGAGATACAGGATGGCACATACGTACGTACCTACGTACGTACACACAGATAACATGATTTGATGATTGAACTTTCTGGATCTCTGGGTTGCCTTGATTAATGATGCTGAAATTCTACACACTTATAGAACCTATCAAATAAAGATTTTGTGCAAAGTTTTAACTACTTTTGTCTATTAATTTTCGAGTCATGATTGATCAAAGAAATGAGATTTCCAGCATAGGACATTCGTGAAGTCTATTACAGGATAGAGCGCTCTCGCGCCTCCCTTGTTTATAATCCAAATAATACAAATGATTAATTCTAATCTAAAAAGTTCTGAAATTTCTATAAATAAATAATGTAACCGCTATAATACATATATCAATGTATACCTATAGGTCATTGTGCAGCTTCTGAACTAGAAAAAACAAACTAGGTTAGGGTTAGGTTTGCGTTAGGTGAGGGTTAGATTACGGTGGGGTAAGGCTTAGTTTAAGATAAAATTAGGGTTAGTTTAGTGTTAGGCAAGTGTTAGGTTAGGGTTTGGGAAGAAACAGTTCGGTGTTTGTTCGGTTTAAAAGCTGTACTAGTACCGACCTGTTTTCTATGTATGTAAAAAAGGTGTCACAGCAGCCAAACTAGCCTCGCAGACATGTACACACGTGGAAACAGAGAATACTGAGGTGCGGAGAAGAATGTAACACGTGAATGCGGACAGCTGATGGAGCGAAGACATACATGTTGATGGAGGAACATATTTTGTTATACAAAAATCTTAGGAATTATGTAATTAAAAATGTTTTATTAATTAACCCTGAAATTCACAGTGGACCGACCGTTTCCATCATGAGCACAATTAAATTAATAATATCACAACTTTAATCTTTATATGTTAACAACACTAATGCCCCTAATACTACCGAAATTAAGCGATATTTATCCTACTCAGTACTTAGATAGCTAATTATTTGCGGATGCCAGGTAAGGTATATAATCGGCGACAGACTGGCGTCTTGTTCTGGCCAGCATTTTACATCCTTTCCGACCTGTCTTCATTTGCATGAATAACAATGAAGAACGAATACGGTAAACCCAACCTCAACCGGAACACTTTGGGAGTTATAATGTGTTTGGTTTTATGTCTTTATTGTTTTATGTTTTAGACTGTATTCTATTAAAATATTTGATATCCTCGCAAGCATTACTCATAACATATATGTATATATTTTCATTGTTTGGATAACCTTTATGTTCTTCTTATTCTATTGAATTTCAGTTTTTATTTTGGTTTCTTAAATAGGGTTGGTTTATGTAGTTATGCTTTTGCATGGTGAAGACGCGTGCGTGAACGTCTAGCCCGAGAGACCACAAGCCCGATTCGCATTAGTTCACGCGGTACTTTCTAATAATCCAACACCCACTCAGCATTGCCAGCGATACACTATGTAATACTCTCTCTTTTTTCTCTTTCTTAACTGTCCCTCTCTCTCTCTCTCTCTCTCTCTCTCTCTCTCTCTCTTTTACGCCTCCACCATATCTTCGTATTCAACCCACACTGATTTACTGGCGCGGAATAATTGATCAACCATAAACAGATTGAAAGGTTGACCTGGTGCAAGTGTGATGGCGGCGGCCGGGGCAACTTGCCAGTCAATAAATGATGGTGTTAGAAATGAGGGGTAGATAATCATCATATACCACTATATATATATATATATATATATATATATATATATATATATATATATGTGTGTGTGTATATATATATATATACATATATATATACATATATATATATGTATATATATATATATATATATATATATATATATATATATATATATATATATATATATATATATATATATATATATATATATATATATGGTACACGTATTGTATTAGTTTCGGTAGATGTAAATCCGTTGAAACGCAGGTGTTTATAAAAAAGTGCTTAATAAAAAGTAGAGCTGTTCTTAAGTATACATTTTTATTTATGCAAACATTATTGGTTACATATGTGCATACATGTTTCGGTTGTACTCACTCTTCTATCTTCTTTGGTCTGAAGAGGTTTACTCACTGTGAAGAGTACAACCGAAACGTGTATGCACATATGCAACCAATAATGTTTTTTGTGAATAGAACTGTATACCTATATATATATATATATATATATATATATATATATATATATATATATAATCAACGTCTCAATGAACACGCAATACAGGACTCTATAATAAATCAGGTACACGCCTGTAAAAACTCATATATATGCGACATAAATACCTGCAGGACTGTATATATGTCGCGATCGTGTGATATAAGCATCGAAGCGAATTATCTATCGATCAAGCCATGAAAAATTATTAACAAAAAATAAATAAAAAGGCTCCCGTCGCCAATTAAGAGCTGGGACATGTGGGTGGACACGCCGTTACCTAGGAGATAGTTCAGCATACGCCAATTGAAAAAAACCCTGATTAGTTTCTGCAAAAGATGTTTACCCTCAATATGAACGGATATATGAATCGGACTTTCTTGATTAGATTCTATTTTATGTATACCTTCAACTATGCAGCATTTTAATTAATCATATACTTGATATAGTGTATTCATAAAAATAATTATAAACGTAATTTTACTTTTTGCAGAGGATTTATTGTACTAGCAAACGTGTGTCTCCCCTATGCGGGCATATCTACATAATATAGCCTGTAAATAGAAAAGTGTCTGAGATGGGTTGTATATTCATTTAACAAGGAGTTACATCCCTTCAAACTTAGTTGATTTGTCTATAGTATTTTTCACTTCAGTTATCTTATATTTACGATGGATGATAATTAACGTGAATAAATAAATAAACTAATGTAAACTGCGTTTATACACACACAGAATATTGTTAACAATAACATCGGAATAAAATTATGAGTATGTTTTACGTATTCGATTTCAGGTTAAGTTTCATGTATGAAAAACATTTATTGATGTTGATCAAATCTCTTTTAGATTATCCTCTTTAGTAATCTGATTGTGGTGTATTAGCTGATGTACATCTGCGAGACATGGACCGTATATGCCAGACACGCCGCCCAAAAAACTGAACTGTTTCCACATGATATGCCTCCGTAGATCGTTGTAAATCAAGTGGCAAGACGAGATACCACATACAGAGGTCTTAACCCGATCAAGCCTTCCGTCAGCATACACCATGTTGCAATAGTGTCAGGTTCGTTGGACTGATCATATATGCCGCATGTCTGATTCAAAACTCCCAAAACAGCTCCTTTACGGGGAGCTGGCTAAAGCAAAATAATCGTAGGAGGAGAGCGAAACGTTTAATGGATTGATTAAAGGTGTCCATCAAACTGTTTTTTCTCTATCCCGACTCGTGGTCAAACTTAGTTCAGAAAAAGGGGTTCCTTGTCTATTGCAAGCTATAAAAGGGCCACGATTGCTAAATTAGTACGAATTGGGGTACGCAAGAAGAAACGTGTAATTTGAAAAGAAAGATCAGTCAGCATCTCTTCTACAGAATCATCCTACAAGTGCTCCTTACGAGGGAGACATTTCAGAGCTGAGATCGGACTGACGTGGCATCTCCGGACCCACAAAACAACTACATGATCACAGTTATCTTTGCAAGTGATGGACGAACATCATCATCATTGTCTCCATGGTGGTCACACTGATACTCAACTAGTAGTTATTAAATATTGCATAAAATATTGGAATTAAAAAGAAAACAATAATAATGGAAAGATGGCCTCCGTTGACGAAAAGAATGTGCTTAACATTGATACTTTGATACGGCGTACACTTTTCGTAAATGATAGTGTAGTTAATGCAAAAACTATGTGCCACTATATCTTTATCACGTAAGGATTTCTCAAACATCGTTTTCAATTCTAAATCCCAGAATAATATCCTCGACACTGGAACTCTGTTATGTGGAATACTTTTTCACACAACACCGTTTCCAATACTTGTCTATATCGCTCAGTGGTGTAAGCCCTTTCGAGTGCTAAAACGCAAAGGGCAACTTATATTAGTCTCGTCTTTTACATATCCTAAATCACCTTAGTCACACGTGGTCGATACGTCTAACTACTTTTGTTCTAGCGTAGAGTTATTTTGTTTTCGCATCCAGGTTTCACTAACCAGAAAGAAACGAGCCATTTTATGGCGGTGTTAACGTAATTCAAGAAAAATTTTACCACTCGATTTAGGGCCGTGCCTATCACGTTCGCAACACTGAATTTTAAAACAGATTTGTTTGGTGTATAAATTTTGTTTCCGAAAGGAAATTGAAGGAGTATGAAAAAGTTTGAAAACCGTTTCAAATTTTTTAAAAAAATGTTCACAATTATTTAAACATTTTCTTTTTTTACTATATAGATGTTTTAATGAAGTTCTCATCTTCCAGTCTTAAGAACTATTACAGTTGTCAGGAAAAAAACGAATCATATCTAATTCTGTTGAACCTTAACTAGAAATAAACAATGTTTTATTTTGAATTATATATTTGTTGTTTAGTTTGCTATGGTAGTTTTGTTTTACGGCATATCAACCCTTTTTGGGTTATTTAATGCCGAATCTGGTCATTATAGTAAAAGATTTATGCTTCAAGTCCTAAAAATAAAATAAAAAAGGGGAGGGAGAAAGGGAGAGGGGCTGTTGTTTTTGTTTTTGGTTTTGTAGAACATAATTAGGTTTTACAAAAATAAAACAAACAAAAAAAACGTCAATGTAGGTCAATTTCGTCTCAGGGAGCCACAGGGCAGCCTGATCTGGTATCACCAGTATTTGTTTATATATATATATATATATATATATATATATATATATATATATATATATATATATATATGTTATATATTCCCCAACTTTAGATATTGACATATACGGTGTGATTCAGAAATCGATAATATTACGTCAGGGTTATGGTCCATATGTGAAGATTATTAATAAAATTTCCATAAACATAGATCAATAATGTTTGCTTTGTGAGTAGTAGGTCATTGAAAAATATTGATCAACATTTCATTTTCCTCAGGAGATCACGTCTGGGTATTTTTCAGTCCTGCATTTTCTACACCTGGTTTGTCGTTAGTGTATTAAGTTCGTAAAACTGGTGCAAGGTTATATGTAAAAAATTAAGATCTGCCTTTCGTGTTTGCTTTGGTGCTGAAGAAGCCCATCGTATGCATCGCTAAATGTTTCCGAACCGAAACTTACCGATAGAAAATAATTTTAAGAGATGTATCTTTTTAGTGAATACGAAAACTCCAAACCTTCATGGGGCAACACAGGGGAGCCATGGTCAAGGACATCAGAAAAAGTGGAAGAGATGCTTGATAGCGTGGAGGATACTCCTGGAATCTGTACATGACAGGTGATAAGGCAAGTTACTATTCTGTAATCCATTGTTAAGAAAGTTTTACAGGAAAAGGTTGTGTAACGTTATACCATATAACGTGTACAGGTACTTTTACAAACCGATTACTCTACAAGGGTTAGCTTCTACCAGTGATTTATGGAAGAGTGGGTTTTAAATACTAACTTTTCCGGGTGCATTTCATTTATATTATTAATATGTATTTAGATAGAGCTGGATATATATCTATATTTTTCAGATCTTAAATTATTTTCAATCATATTTCCAATAACGATCATACATAAAATAATTAAAGTTGTTTCCAGCTATTTCAAGTCTATATTTATTTTTGTCAGACAATGTAACACAGTTTAAATAATAATCAGCACGTATGGTTTTCCGATCACGACGTCAACAGCTGTACTGACTCAGTATCCCGACAGGTATTCTTTGGTTGTACGTTAGTGGAGCTCTACTGATTTACAGAAAGGCGGATGAGTGACGCACACCATCGCTACTTGGAAACTGATACCTGATGTCATGGACGACTTTCTACGTGCCACTCGTCGACGACTGCATTTCATGCATGACTGTAGTCGATAATTACCGCGGCATAGTCCGCAAGTACCTTGACAGACATTTCCCTGATCTATGAATAAGACAGTATGAACCTTAAACATGATCTCCGCAATCATCCCTTCTTAATCCTGTTAAATTTGGTCTTTGCTGACATTATGAATGGATTATTTATTCAGCTCCAGTGAGAAAAAATCTTGAAAGCAGTATAGTAGACATTGAGAGACGCGTTACAAATTTGAGAAATTATTCCTGCTTACAAGAAACGCAGTTGTGAGGCCTGCATTACTGGTGAACGTTCACATTTTGAAGTGTTGCTCTAATGCGTGCGAAAGTATTATACGTGTAATAATAATAAATAATGTTGAGCATTATTTCAGTCGATGACATATGATTTGGTAACCATTTGTTAGCGGACGTATGTTCATTGTAATTGATTTTCACCAACTACATATATAGAACCGACTCCCAAATTTATGATCACGATGTTCTAAACATTACGTATATGAGTTTTGAAATCACGGGGGAATTAACTTATCAGAAAGTCACGATCGCGTGACAGGATTTAAATATATGCCACCAATTAGATATCATACTAACTCGAACATGCGTTAATTATCTCATTAATGAAGACAAGTGGCGAGAACGAGGGCAAAATAATGTGACTTATACCCCTTTCAATTGACACACTCTCTTTAGTTTAAAAAACATTAGATTCAGCAGGTATTTAGAGAAGATGCGATGTGTAACATAAATCAAAGCGCGGTTCAACCGATTCAAAAATGGCCGCACATTATCGAAGAGTGATCAGCGTTCTGGCAGGTTTCAAATTGCTCGGAATGCATCTGTTGTTAAGACAGTGCGAAAAAAAGAGATAACGCGGTACTCGGCGGCGGAGATGAACACCATTCAAAAAGAAGACTTTCAGATGTGTTTCCTGCAGTGGATGGATAGATGGGCTAAGTGTGTGCAAGCACAACGAGACTACTTTTAAAAAAAGATTAGAGTCCGAAGCCCGTCACGTATTTGAAATCTTTTTTTCTGGCCTTAGGTAGGATACGTTTTAGACAGGCCTTGTATATATATATATATATATATATATATATATATATATATATATATATATATATATATATAAGTATAAATTTGTATTTATACAAACATTATTGGTTACATATGTGCATACATGTTTCGGTTGCACTTTTCCAAGAAAGTCAACCTCATCAGACCAAGAACTTTCGAAAAATGGATGGATTTGAAGAATTTTCTCTCCCGAATAACTTATTTTGGGATTTAGTATTTTCTATTTCTTATGAATTTGTATCGGATTACCTATTCCACTGTCTGACCTTTTCTGCTAGTTGTTGTCCCTTTTATTACCCTTTATGGCGTCTTCATCGCCTGTCCTTATTTTATTGCTCTCTACTCCCTGGCCTACCCAGTTTCACAAACTCACTCCAGTATAAATATCTTATCTCTATATCAAGAATCACACATACATAAACAAACTCTAATAGATACACCAAACACACATATATAAACAACTATATATATATATATATATATATATATATATATATATATATATATATTCGGAATTATTGGTAGAGTGGATATTTTATGATGAGGTACTCAGTCTAAGTTATGTTAACAAACGGTAGGAATGTAATAAACACTCTGATTAGAGACCTCAAACCAAGAAAAAAAAGAAGAATCACTGACCTTTAAAATGACTTTTACCTTGGAGTCAACTAAAAAAAAAACGAATAAATTGTAGTCTAAATCATGAAAGATCAGATTAATTTCCTTTGGCGGAATAAACACAACACAAGATTCACGGTCATGAAGACCTAAATGAAGTGGCCTTCAATGTAATAATAAAGAAATAACTTATCCACGAACAATATCGTTTCAATCTAACTGCACATGTCTTACTATACACGTTAGTATCTTTATCGCTGTTATTATATTTACACAGTGTTAGTATTTGTACTCTCTGGCCTTTCTCATATGGAATAAATTATAATTATTTATATTATGTATGTTATAACTTCATTAAGAATGGCGCCGTAATATCTATCAAAAATCCACGGAGCAAGGTGCGGTAGAGACGTAGAAGGCAGGGTTGCCAGACTATAATAAATGTTTAAGGCCATATTTTTCGGAAAAAAAGGCCAAAAAAGGCCAAATTGAAAACTGAAGCTACACTTTTAGGAGAAAAACGGCCAAAAAAAGGCCAAATTGAAGATGATATATATTATAAAGAAAAAATGACCATATTGAAGTTGTTAACTTCCAAATGTTTGCATGTTTTTGTCTCTTAGTTTCGTATTGTTTTCTTAGTTGTGATGAAGCAAAGAGGTAATTGAAACCAAGAAATATGCCGGGGGGGGGGGGGAATAATATTTAGATGAATAAACTCAATACATACCATAGTTTATATATCTTTAAAAATCGTACCAGAGGACCGTAAAGAATAATTTGAATATTTTAGAATTAAATAATTTAAGGTAAAGTTGGTAAATTTGTAGATTCTAATGTTTTTAGGTGATTACGTGTGAATACATTGAAAAACTTTGGGAAAACAATTTATTTAAAAATTAGGGTGGGAGTCAGTTTCGCATATAAATTTAATGTAAAATGATCACCCATTTCCGAGCCATTGTCTAATTAGATAGCATTTTAAGGGCATATAACCAAACTTTTTTTCCAAAAGAGATAAATTGTGAGTTTTTTACAAGATTATTAACTTAAATTATTTAAATATAACACTTTAAAATATTATTCTTTTTTTTAATACCCTCCAGTATGATTTAAAAATAGTATGTAAATTGTAGATTATTATTTATGTTTCTTAGCAAGAACTTATTTATCTAAATATTTTTTTTTAATTCCTAAAACAAAAAGGATATCAAAAAGCCTACGGTTTCAATTTCATAGGGAAAGACTTTGAATCCTCACCGCTAAGAAAACAAGACGAAACCAATAGAGAAAACGTGCAAACATGTAGGAGTTAACATCTTCAATATAGCTAAACAATGTGTTCAAAATATTTTCCATTGATATATATATGTGTGTATATATACGCGTGTACATATATATATATGTATGCGTGTATATATATACATATATGTATATATATATATGTGTGTATATATATACATATATGTATATATATATATGTGTGTATATATACGCATATATGTATATATATATATGTGTGTATATATAAGCATATATGTATATATATATATATATATATATATACGCATATATGTATATATATATATATATATGTGTGTGTATATATACGCATATATGTATATATATATATATATATATATATATATACGCATATATATATATATATATATACGCATATATATATATATATATATACGCATATATATATATATATATATATACGCATATATATATATATATATATATATATATATATACGCATATATATATATATATATATATATATATACGCATATATATATATATATATATATATATATATATATTTCATAGGTAAACAATTTTTTTACATATTCATTTCCGTATTTTACAAGAATACAAGAATTAAACTTAAATAAAGGTTTCGTGTACAATAGTGTAACAATTTCCATGGAATATTACAGTTTCGATTATTTATTTGTCAAAAAATGTAAAATTATTTTTGACAAATTAGGCACTAGGCCATTAAGTGTTGGGATCGTTTGTTATGTCTTGGTCTACTTTTTTTGTCTAGAACTTTCTTAGAGAAGAATCGTTTCGTTGCAGTCACCACAATACCAGAGTTACTCTAGGGACCATCTACTTTAAATCTCCTTAAAATGTTGATAATTTTTAATTTATTCTTAACCCTAAATCTATTCTTGAGGGCCAAGAACAATCTGTGTCATTATTAAGATACGTGTGTCTATTAATCGGAGATATTTGGAAAATCTTTAAAAGATCTCAGATATAATTATCGATTTTTATTGAAACTTTAGCAACTCATCCAAGAAAGTTAGGTAAATTTATAGAAGTGCACCTCTCGTATTTCGACCCCTAAAAAAGGCTTGTACTTTTTTGGGCAAATTACATCTAAACAGCCTCATCAACCAAAAAAGTAGAGACTTTTTTTTTAGGGGGCGAAATACGAGAAGTGAAATTCCGTGGCCAAGAAATGCGTGCTCACTTTACGTATAACTTATATAGGAAAGTGATACCCCACCCATAACATCTAAAATAATAAAAATTTTCATTTTTTTTTTCATAGCGGATGTTTGTTGAGGCTGTTTACATGTAATTTGCCCCCAAAAGTAGAAACTTTTCTTTTAGGGGTCGAAATATGAGAGGTGCACTTCTATAAATTTACCGAAAATTAATATAATTATTTTGATTTTTAAATATATCTTTCCAAATACAACTGTTTCTGCTTGAGATATAGTTTAGCAGTCATAAGATTTTAAGTTTTCCATGAATTAAAAATTGTTACAATTAATTTCAAAGCACTAAGTTTAAAGAATTTCAAACATCAATTATTTCAGAGAAAATATACTTAGTGACCGGGTGACCTGACTGGACAGGGCCAAGTTGTCACTGGATCATAAAGTCTCTAAGAGGTGCCATATAACCACTTAACAAATAGGTGTCAAAAAGGTCTGATAAGTGAACTCTAGAATATTTACATTTTTTTAAATCATAGTTTACCAAAAGAAAAAGCCAATCTGGGAATGGGATCCCTTCAGAGTGACCCTTCCTTAGAAGAAGATAAATATTTGCTTTTTTCTCCTTAAATGACAAATGTTAGCAGATATTTATGTCAATTCTGGGTACTGGAGCTATTTTTTCATGCAGATCCATGATTTGAAAAAAAAGGCCAAAGTTTTAAAATACAAACTGCTTTTAAGTTACTTAATTTTAACGTTTTCTTTAATAATTACCATCAAGTAAATATTTATATGAAATAATCGGAAAAAGGCCAAAATTAAGGCCAAATCTGAAAAAAGGCCAAACAGAATTTTCTAAGGCCAAACTACTTTAAAAAAGGCCAAATTCGTGAAATTTGGCCTTAAAAAGGCCAAACTGGCAACCCTGGTAGAAGGCCCATGTTTTCTTCAATCTTTTCGTGGTTAGGGTTAGAATTAGGGTTAAGGTTAGATTATCCTGGTATAGTATTGTGATGGTTTGCATATTTACTTTAGTTTCATTTATATTATACACAGCATGTAGTCTTGTTGTGTTTCATTTTCTGCCCAAACTAAATAGTTATAGAAAATGATTCCTTATCAATTGAACTAATGTAACTGTTTTACCGACAGACATGTAGTCGTGTTTATAGGTGTTCCGTTAGTGTTATAATGTTAGTAGAATGGGATTCATTCGATTAGGGTCTTCGTTTGCACCAGATGTCCATGAAGTAGAAATGTATCACAAACTGCTCTAACAACATAAATTCTAAACTACATCAAACAAAACCATATGTGTGTCTCAATGTAAACACATCTAGCACAATATTTGTGGGTGCGTGCGCGCCGAAAGTTTATAGAATGTAAATATGGCACGAATTCCAATAAGAGTTTTTGAGATAACTGTTGTGCTTAAACTTTGTATACTTTTGAAATTGCACGAATATTATATCATCCAGCACAAAGGAAAAACCAGCTGGAGATTATTTAGATCCCCTTTGATTCCTTTCAGACGCAATTAATGGGGTAAGTCACATTCTCTATAAGTCTTGTTTATGGTTTTTAAACTACAGACAGTGTGTCAATTGTCAGGGGTATACGTTCCATTATTTCGTCCTCGTTTTCGCTACTTATCTCCATGAATGAGATAATTAACGCATGTTCGAGTTAGTATGATATCTCATTGGTGGCATATATTTAAATCCTGTCACGCGATCGTGATTTTCTAATAAGTTATTTCCCGCGTGATAGTAAAACTCATATACGCAATGTTTAGAACATCGATGTCATAAGTTTGGGAGTCTGTTCTATATATGTAAATGGTGTAAATTAATTCCCATGATTATATCTCCGCAAACACTTAGTTTCCAAATCATATGTCATTGAAACAAATAATGCTCAACATTATTTATTATTTTAACACGTGGAATTCTTTCGCACGCACGAGAGAAACACTTTAAAGTGTGAACGTCGAACAGTAACGCAGGCCTCACAACTGCGTTTCTTGTAAGCAGGAATAATTTCCCAAATTCTCAACGTGTTCCTTAATGTCTACTACACTGCAAGCCGATCCTCTAGACCATGGCGGCATTCTTGACAACACTCACACTCAAACATGTTTTGGTTGTTCTTTTATTGTCCCGCTTGTTGTATTATCCGACATTATCAGATCAGGTATTGTGTTTTCCATTTTGTATGTTTTGCATGGTTTTCTTTAGAATTCACTTCGAGGTTGCTATATTCGTTGTAATCATCGAACTTCCGGGATAAGATTTTTGTAATTGATATTTTATAATTAATATGGCGTTTATATTCACAGTTACAAGTGGAGATCGTTGGTGAAATCAGTAAGTAACCTTTGTGTTATTTAGAAGTGACGCATTTATTTGTTGTTATTTCTGGACAAGACGGGAGTGCATTACTGTCTAAACGTTTGGAATCTAAAAAGGATGATGAGGATAACAATGCACAACACATAAATAATGTAAATAACGACAATACGTCATTTCAGAGATTCAAACTAAAAAGAAATAATAAATATAATTAGGCCGAACGTATAACCGTCACACACGTGGATATTTGAGAAGAGCACCACGCTGAAACTTGTTGGTGTATCCTTCTCATCATATCTTTCTTGGAGTTCATACATTAAATCCATTGCTTTTTCTGCTTCTCCAAACGTCGGTTATCTCTATCGCTCCAAACACTTTCTCGCACATGAGGCTATATCGACAAGTCTACCATTAGACCATGTATTGAGTACTGTTTTCATATTTGATCAGGTAAATATCTGTCTCATTTGAGGGTTCTTGATAAGGTGCAGAAACGTATATGTAACTTGATTGACACCACACTTTCTTTTCCCTACCCATCTCCATGACAGATGTAATGTTACCAGTCTAAATCTTTTCTATTAATACTATTATGGCATGTATTTTTCAGAATTTTGTAGTCTGTTCCCCGCTTCTTTGATTCTAGATCGCATGACCCGTTGTCTAGTGCTTTCCAACAATTCGCCATTATAATACAGCTTCCTATTCCAGTAGGTTCTTACTGAAAACTGCAAGCTTGGTGAACTCTCTCTGTTTTCTCTCCTGTGTATTGTTTTAAGCCTAACCTCATTAGGCATCTGCTGTATTTTCGTTTACTTATTACCGCAGAGACAACAGTAATACTGCACAAACATTGCCCTCACAATTAAACCAACACTGTCTTCAATACAACAAAATTTGACCCATACAAAAAGGCAAAATAAACTATGTCGGTAAAATGGCAAAACTTTGATCTAAATATGTTCAAGCATAAATGAACAATTAAAAACAACTATCATCAG
This sequence comes from Sepiola atlantica, assembly GCA_963556195.1. NCBI lineage: Eukaryota > Metazoa > Mollusca > Cephalopoda > Sepiida > Sepiolidae > Sepiola > Sepiola atlantica. Next base: position 226,696,646 of record OY744516.1, read on the forward strand.
AACGTTTTATTTCCTACATGTACGATTTCAATCAAAACTTCAATTTCATTTACGTCACGTAGATAAAACGGTGCCGCAATAAGATATTTCCCGCGAATCACTGAATCACGTATCATTTCTTTATGTATCGATATTATTAAAAAAAAGATATGTTGAATTAGATTAATAATACAAGACAACAACGTAAATTATGCTATCACAAAAATAAAACAATATTAGTTTCGCCACCATAAGAAACAATTCTTTCATTTCCCCCTTGCGTTATCCTTTCTTTTTGCCAGTCTATCAACACAAGGAAACATAAGTGCTAACTCTCCATTAAATATTGTTATCCCATTTACACTATTTATAATTAACAGTCAAACCGATACATTTTTAAATCATCAAATTTGTTGTCTTTATCTTTTAATTCATGTGTTCTTGTCTTTTTCTTTGTAGATATCACTTCTTATCTCTCATATATATATATATATATATATATATATATATATATATATATATATATATATATATATATAACTGACAAGCTATACTCTAGGCCAAGCCTATTGAGTTCTATTCACAGCCTGATCAAATGTCCGCTGAATTCGGCATTAAAACGTTAATGTCAATCTTAGACATGTATTTTCTTTAAATAGTAAATATATGAACTAATAAACATGAATTTCTGATAATGTTCTGAGAATTATAACGATAACATTTGACATCTAAACGCATCAGTTAAATAATCGAATATATATATATATATATATATATATATATATATATATTTAACGTAGTTCACCCCAAACAAGGCAGGCCGCCACTGTAGACGTAAGGAGCTACTGAGAAGAAAGAAAAGGGGAGAAGGTTGGAGGGGGAACCTACATTGGGATCTGCGCAGCGAGATGTCTGTTTACATTCATTTTAAATGTCTGCATGTCAGTACTGTTGAGAAAATAGGGGGTAAGTAGAGAGTTCCAGAGACTAGCAGCACGAGGAAAGAAGCTATTTGAGTAGAAAGCTCTCCGGCATATGGAGACATCCACAGTGAATGGATGGAAGTTAGTCGATTGTCGAGTTAGTTTATTGAATTTACGTCGAGGGGGCACCAGAATAGCCAATTCATCGGAACATAATCCATTGAAGTATTTGAAAACAAGCACAAGGATGCTACATTGCGGCGATGGGTAATGAACCGGACCTGGGTTGACAGTGAGGAACCTATTAGGTTGGCGACTCTTTTTTGGACTTTGTCAAGGAGGGAGAGAGTAGTAGATTATGCACCAGCCCATATGTGGCAACAATATTCCATGCATGAGCGGATGGTGGCTTTGTAGAGATACAGGATAATGTCAGGTGTAAGGAGTTTACTAGCACAGTAGAGGGAGCCCACCTTCTTTGCAGCAACATTGGCAATGTCTTTAATGTATGTGTTCCAATTCATGTTACCTGTGAAGATTAGGCCGAGAAGTTTGAATGATGAACTCTCAGGTAGGGCATTATTTGCCATGACAATCGGTGGTTGGAGAGGTTTCTTGCCGTTATTGAAGGAAAGGAGCGTTGTCTTTGCGGCATTAAAAGTTACCAACCATTTATGACCCCAATCCACTACAGCCTGGAGGTCATTTTCTGAGGATTCAGCCATTGGCTCGGATATGATCGTGTCTGTTTTGCAAACATGGCGAGAGTAAGGCGTGGTGTCGTCAACAAATAAACCAATCTCAGACTCTATGTCATCAGGGAGATCGTTTATAGAGATCAGGAACATCAAATGTCCAAGGATAGATCCCTGGAGTACACCAGCATTTATGTGATGTTGCTAAGATGAACGGCCATCGAGGACAACCTGGATTTTTCTTTTGGTTAGGAATAATCTTATTATATCAATTAATTGCCCAGTAATAAGGTATGAGCGTATTTACAGGATAACTCCTTTATGCCATACCTTGTCAAAGGCCTTGGATATATCAAGCGCTACTGACCTAGCTTCACCTGCCTTGTCGAGTGTATGACACATGCGTTCAGAGATGACCGTTAAAAGGTTTGCATTAGATCGTGCTTGCATTAATCCATACTGGCATTCAGAAAGAAGTTTAGCATTAACTAAGTGCCGTACTATCCCTAGATTGATTCTCAGAATTCTTGTAGACTGGTATCACAGAGGCAATTTTCCAGCTATCGGGGAAGATAGATTAAGCTAAGCATTTATTGTAGAGTTTGGAGAGGACAGGGGTCAGTTCAGCAGAGCATTTCTTTATTACTATGACAGGTATAAGATCAGACCCACAATCTGTGGAGGTGTCAAGGTTTTCTTAATGATGTCTCTGACCTGGGATGGGGTGATGACCAGGTTATCAAGTGTGGCTTCGGTCCGCAATGAGGAATTAGGGAGGGGGTGGTTATTTGAGTCCAAATTGGATTTAGAAGCGAAACGTTGGGTAAGTAGTTCAGCCTTTTCAGTGGCCGTGCAAACGACATCGTTGTGGTTTGATAGTGGGGGAATCGTTGATTGATTATTCACTACACTATTATAGATTTTTCCAGAAATTACGAGTACCTAGTTCTTGTGACTGAATGCGTTGTTTTGTTAACACATTATACCTTCTCTTTGCTTCGCCTATCACGGCCTTGCAATTATTTCTTGACTTTATAAATGTATGTCTATTAGTAGCTGACTCATGTCGGCCAAATTTACGGAATGCCTGTTACCTCTCAGCAATAGCAGCTAGACATTCCGAAGTAAACGATTGGGGAGAGTGGGGCTTGCTAAAGAATTTTCGCATGGGGGCATAGGCTTCAATGTCTGGTTTGACCCATTCAGTTAATTCATTTGCACACTGGTCTGCAAGGAGTAAGAAGGTTTCCTTCCATGGGGCGTCACTGATGTTTTCATTTAATCTGCTACACTCGGGCCCTATATATATATATATATATATATATATATATATATATATATATATATATATATATACGTATGTGTATATGTATATATATTAATATATGTACATATATATATACATATATGTATATATGTATATATATATGTATATATATATGTATATATGTACATATATACATATATATATGTTTATATATATGTGTGTATATATATGTATGTATATATATATATATATGTATATATATATATATATACATACATGTATGTATATACGAAATGGCGTTCAAAAAGTAATGCCCCGTACCCATTTCCCGTAGCAGTAAAATAATTAAACTTGGCACAGTTATTAGTCTTTCTCTACATAGGAACCGCCCAAAGTTATGCATTTCTCCCATCGATTGATGCAACTCTAGACACCGTTTTTGTAGAAACCACCAGTTTTGTCTTCCAACTACGTCGTAACTTCAGATATCAAGTCTGCATTATCTGGAAAACGTTTTCCTTTACAAAAACAACTAGTCCATGAGCCAGACCAGATATTGGTACCACCTGGGGGACAAAGGGACACTATGATATTTCAAAAGACATATGTATCTAGTTACAGAAAAACTTTGAAGCCAAGCTGAGATCCACAGCTAAAGTGCAAAAAATCACTATCGATTATGGGTACCCTTGTCAAGAATTGTGCCATAAAAGAATGGGGTGGGGCAAATTAAAACGCCTATAACTCAGTAACTAGAGGGGATATATTGACATGTGACCACTCATTTTGTCCCTTACAAAAAGGCCTATGAAATAAAATTAGATGTCTTGTAGCCCTGACATAGGTCATTGGAGGTCAAAGGTCAAATGTCAAAAAAATTGATTTTTTTAAAAATTAAGGTGTAAGTATTATTAGATGAAAAGGTGATAACAAAATGTGTATTTCTCTGACAAAGGTAGTCTTTTCTTGAAGAAAACAATCTATGGTGGTTTGATGTCCTGAAAAAAAAAGTGAAAAAAAAACGAAAAATGTATTTTGAGTATAATCTTTTTTTATATGTTGCTAGGGGTAAGGGAAAGGTAAACTGTGATAATTTCAAAACTTTCAAATAACTTTTAATGAAGGACTATTCATTCTATTGCTTATACACTAAGGTACAAATGAAGGGTCATCTTATGCGTATACCAACATTTTATGTGGGTCATCAAAGGTCAAAAGGTCAATTTCCTCAGTTTTTTATCGAATCGAGGTGCAAATCAGAAAGGCATCAGAGATGCCTTTCTAATTGTCACCTATCGGTATATGGAATCTAAAATGAGTTATTTGTTACCAGTTAATGCCCTTGAAGTAATATTAGTTATCATATTGACATTTCTGAGACCCAGTTTCAGGGAAGACTGATCTACTTCAGGCCATTTTTAAAAAGTCATTTTGGGAAGAACCGGTGTCCCACCTCTGTAGAAAAGTGTATGCAAAATCCAAGTAGCTAGAAACTAAGAAAGACTATTTATACAAATAACCTATGTGTGCCACTGGAAAGGCCCCCATCAGCAGACTTTCATATTTAATTAGATGATATCCCTATTAATAAGTCATTATATAGGCCAAGAAAGATCAATAAGTCGCAACCTCTATTTACATTAATATTCTAGATGGCATTGCACCCACGTTCTCTATCATTTCTGGATGTTACTTAATCCTGCATTCCAGTGCTTGAATGACACAAACTAAACTGGCGAATCGCTATAAACCAAATTAAAATTTAATTGTAATGTTTGTTGTTCTTCCACAGAAAATCATGCATAATTCAGATCATTCAAAACAGATCATCACATATCCATGTCATCATCCTCATCTTCCTCCTGAGAACTATCACCACACAAATAATTCTCATCTGTATCTTCACTTTGGTTGGTACAAGTTGTGAGTTTGCACATATAAGTACACTTTAGTCTGTTGCGCAAACAACTACATGTTTCCTCGACGCACTTCCGCGAACATGTGCAAGAAAGAAGTTCCATCACCACTTCTGGTGCAGGCGATGCAGAACTCCAGTCAATGATAAGCTTACCATCTTCAAGACCCCAACCATGCCCTATCGGATCAGGAACTTCCGGAGAAACCTCTAAGCTTCTCTTCCAAATGGCACACTGGTAATTCGCTCTTCGACAGTGATTGACAAGAGATGATGAACATGGTGGTAATTGCCAAGATTCTGCTTCACCTTTTCGAGCACAAAATAAGTTGAATCTGAGATCATTTAAACTTGATATAGTTGTCTTTGAATTGTAAATATTGCAGGTGAATGCCTCCAGTTTTTCCATAAGTTCATCCGATATACTCCAGTCAGATCCAAGCATTTTCAATGTCTGAACATGTGTCTTGTTTTTTGCCAAAAGTTTATAAGCAGCTATCTTCCCTTTACCAGCAAATGCAGAAACAGTGTCACAACCAGTGAATGCATGAAAACCTGGTAATGCTTGACAAATGTCTTCTCCTAACATCTTAGATATTTTCTGTATATCAGTGAATTTTGTGCGTGTCTTAGTTCCACTTTTCAGATAGAGAGGGCAAGATAGCTTAGATGAAAAGGCAACACACAGAACGAACACATCTGTGTCCTCAGAGATTATGATGATTGAAGGAAATTTGGCTGCAGCGCAATGAGCTGCATGCAACAATAGTCGTGTATCAGCCTCCTCCTGATAAGACGCTAGACAACTGACACTTTCTACAGAGCCTTGTGACAGTTTTTTACAGAGTCTTCCTGTTGTAACAAACATAGATTTGTTATCCAGTCTTTCTATTCGTGATGGTTTGCTCCACTCATTCACTAGGAATTCAATTAGTTTATTTTTATTATCCGGTGCGCATAGAAATTTTCTCCACTGTGTTATTTTATGTCCAGGTGAAATTGTCTTGTATGCTGTTCCAGTTGATGAGCCCCTGTTAGCCCTCTCTAGATCCTTTATGGACTGCTCTCGGTAAACATCGAAAACAACATCTATGCGACTACATTTTGGTCCCTCTCTCAATACCATATTAAGCACAGTATCAGCTACATCAGTGAAAGTCATATGATTTGCATCTAATTTCTGGACCAGAGCCATTCCATCTATGATACATGCAGAATTATCAGGAATTGTTTCTACTGGCGTTGACTCCTTTGTCAAGTGTTTGTAGAGAGATGATTTCACAGTCTTCCGTAGTGTACCCTATGGTGTAGCTAATGCCCATGGAATAGGGCCCAAACGATGTGCAAGTACCTCTTTCAAGTCAACTTAACGAGTTTGTGCAATCAATATCATCTTAGCAAATAGATCTCTATCGGCTTTGATGATGATTGCTCTCCCAGCAGACTGATAAGTTCTCTTCACGCTCATGTCAGTAAATGTTTTTAAGTTAGCTTTCTTTATAGGATCATGGAATTTCGTTTTTGGTGGTTGACTTTCGAGTCTTTCTTCTCTGAACTGAATATATGAGTTCTCGCCAAGTTCTTTAGCTGTCAAGAGATCATGGGAAATATCTCTAGGAGCAGCAATCCCTGTGAAAATGTTGAGAAGTTCTTGATTTGGAGAACAGAATGGATTGACCCAAATATTTTCCAACATATTCACAAGCGAAGTAATGTCTCGTTCATCTCTTCTCATTCGGGATTCACTCAAATCTGGATGAATAACAGCGGTACAAGCATTGGTACCTAGGGTATCCCTTAGTAAATGTAGAAATGAACTGCGATATTCAGCAGTAAGATAGTATCTGGTAATTGCACTAGCTTTTAAACTAAAACCTTTTGTGCCTCCTGCTGTTTGTGTGTCTTTATTCACTGTTTCCTCGATAGCTTGGTCAATTGGGATCCTTCCGAATGGGTTCTTGGAACTAAGCTGAACTGAGAATCCACCATGATCAAGGAAATTGTGAAGCTCAGGGTGCTGCTTTTTAAGATGGGTCATTTCTGCATAATAATGTGTAAGGTACCGTGCATAATTCATTCGGTCGTATGCGAAGCACCATGGTATCATATCCCGAACTGACTGCAAATGTAAACACCAATTTCCTCTCCGGGAGGCACGAAGCATATTTAGGACGATGTTTACTAGGTCTATGTAAGACATCCAAAATGCTGCCAGCTCACCTGACTGAAAGCGTAGAGTTTCAAGATATTCAAAAAACTGGTAAGCCACAGACACAAACAATGGATTACAGAGAGTCTCCGACAACATTTCAGAGCCTACATTGCTGGAAAAATCTTCTATCAAGCTCACAATATCACCACAACTATCTTCAAAGTCTTGTTTTTTACAGAAGCTTCTCCATGCAAGACGAAGTAATGCCTCATAAAGAAGTTTGTGGAATCTAACTGCACGATTGTACTTGTGCCCATCAAGGACCCCACCAATCGAACCTTCAGCTATTACTCCGGATTCAATACACAAATCCTTCAAACCAGCATCCTGAAACCGCTTCCCTATGACACCAAGCAAAGTGCATACTGTATGGAACACACCCAGCCTTGGAACGATATCAGAAAAGGTGTCTTTATGTTTCCAAATCACCTCAGTTGCTTTTGCGTATAGAGCTTGGTAAAACACTAGAACAATGCTTTGGAGGGACAAAGCACGTCTGATTTTCTGTGACTGTAGCAGTATCTCATGCATTGTTGACAGTTCTGGTGCTGGTGCATTTATGGTAGGTAAGTATCGAACAGTGTCTGCTGTAACTTGTTCATTTTCACGCACATTGATATGAAAACCAGTCCAACTACCAACACATTGATTCACAGAGCTGTGCAATCTCGCAAGAACCCAAAGTAATGTTTTCTTATACACATCATAGTTCATTTCATCATCCTTCACATCAATGTACGCCCGAAATAAAGGACCAACACGTTCTCCAGCATTATATAGTGGTAAGCACGGTTGTATAACACTCAATGTTCTTGTCCTTTTAAATGACTCTAGAGAACTTGTCGTTTTATCAGCTGTTGGCAAATAATGTGGGCCATATATTCTTGGTTGTATTAGAATTCCATTCACCCTGTGTGATGTGCCCCCTCCGCTGAGTGTTTCCTCTAACCTATCAATATTGTCCCATGCCAATGTCCCCATTGTGTTAGGGTAAATGTCATTGGGTAATGCAAATTCATTGTCAGTGTTGCTCTCCAGTTTTTTTAGAGCAAGAGCAGTATCAAATTCTTCCATCGTTGTGTATGAAATGCCATGTCCATAACGATTGAGAATTTGTATCAGTTCGGTGTTTCCAGTGAGGCTTTTCACAGCTTGGGGGAGAATAATATGTTTTGGTGGTTTCACTCTAGCACAGGTCACACCATACACAATATCTTGTCCAACAGACTGTATTAGTATTTGTGTTTTTCGAGGAATATCATCAGATACAGGTGAACCAACAAAAAGAATTCTCAAAAAGTTATGTAATGCATCTGGAAAGAAAATACATGGGTCACTCATCTCTGCAGTAGCGACAGGCCATGGTGTGCTGATATCTATCTTTCTAACATCATTTCTAATGAAACGAGATGCTTTGCTAATGATTCCATCTTTGTCCACAGAGTCATTTGTTAAGATATCTAACTCTTCTCTCAATCTCATGTTCTCTTTCACTAGATCACCTCTTAACAGATTGTCTGGGTACACTAAAATTTTACCACTGTCATTAGGTATCATGTGAATGTTCTGATCAAATTCCTTCTGGAGCTTCCTTTGAATGTGCTTCTTTGTTGAAGATTTAATTTCAGTGATTCCCATCTCACGCAGAAAACTTGTAAGGTCCTCCGTTAATTCTGTTAACTTGATAACCCTCGGTTTTTTAAATAGTACATCTCTAATGTTATCAAAAAGTTTGTCATAACATAGTTTTTCAGCTCTAGCATATAGAAGTTCAGAATCAATGTTCGCTGGTGTGGTAAAAATACTTAAGGAAGTTCTGGTATTGTTACGATCACCAGATTTAGGAGGTCTGGTGTAATCACGGTAACACTGACGGTGATAGTGACCCTCGGCAGCTACAAGATCACGTGAGAGAAGAGCGATAACTCGGGTGTCATTTTTATGTGTAGCAGCATCTCTGATTGTCTTATCTGCTTGGAGGTTAACACATTTAATCAGTGGATCTCTTTTGTTTGTACTTTTCATATATTTACTAGTCTTCAAACAGAAGATACAAACAGCCTCGTACACCCTTGATATTGTAGATGTGACTGCGGTTTGACGTCTGTAGAATACTTTTGAACTACCTGCCTGTGACTGTTCAGGTTCTCGTGGATCCTCACTTATTATAATAGAATCTAGATCCCGCTTCTTGGTGAAACGATTCCTGCACTGTCGGTGATAAAAGATTTCTGGCACACATCCATCACCTGCTGCTATAGCTATATCAAGAATTGCATCAAAACATCTCATTTCTGCAGCGCGAACAAGTTGTGTCCATGAGTTCAAATCCTTTGGTGAATTCAAATCGGAGTCTCTTTCAGAGCAATTGAAAATACAAGAATGTCGACGACGTTTTTGTAAAGCTTCACAGGTTCCTTGGTTGCCCTCAGCCTCTTCTACTTCACCTTCTTCCATGCTTACATCAGTGCGTTCCATACTTTACCTGAAACAAAGCAAATTTCATAAGAATGTTGTGGACTCGCCAAAAAGATATAATTTCTGTAGCAACATATAAAAAAAGATTATACTCAAAATACATTTTTCGGTTTTTTTTTCAGGACATCAAACCACCATAACATTTATTATTTTGTACTTTTTATCAATGGACTAGATTGTTTTCTTCAAGAAAAGACTACCTTTGTCAGAGAAATGCTCATTTTGTTATCACATTTTCGTCTAATAATACTTACACCTTAATTTTTTTTTAAATTCATTTTTTTGACATTTGACCTTTGACCTCCAATGACCTATGTCAGGGCTACAACACATCTAATGTTATTTCATGGGCTTTTTTGTAAGGGACAAAATGAGTGGTCACATATATATATCTCCTCTAGTTACTGAGTAATAGGCGTTTTAATTTGCCCCACCCCATTCTTTTATGGCACAATTCTTGACAAGTGTACCCATAATCGATAGTGATTTTGTGCACTTTAGCTGTGGATCCCAGCCTGGCTTCAAAGTTTTTCTGTAACTACAAACATAGGTATTTCAGAAAAACGTAGTGTCCCTTTGTCCCCCCAGGTGGTACCAATCGATGAAATTTATGGGTTTGACTCATGGACTAAACTTTATAGAGTTAATAGTCAGAGAGTGCAAGACCAAGGGAATAAGGAGGATGGGGAGGACTTCATAGCCACACAATGTACTTCTGATCTGGCGGCATGCGAGTTATAGACGGGAGCGTTGTTCTGCAGGAGGAGGATACATTTGCTGATTTGTCCGCCTATTGATTTTGATAGTTTATCTTAATTTCATCAAAAGTGAAGCTTAATAAGCTCTTGTAATTGCGGTATCCTTTACCAGGAAATATGTCATCACGACTCCGTCTTGGTCCCAGCAGACTGTGAGCATGACCTTGCCAGCGGAGGGCTGCACCCTTTCCTTCTTTTTGAGGTGATGAGTCCAAGTGCTTCCACTGCATTGTCTGGGCTTTGGTTTCTGGATCATAGTGATGGACCCAAGTTCATCCTTTTGTAATCAGTCTTTTGAAAAACTTTGGCTTATCTTCTTAGCACATCTCCGAATTAATCCTCGAGCACTCGACGCGTTGTTGCTTCTGGAAAAATGTGAGCAACCTGGGAATCCATCTGGCATACACCTTAAGCATATGCAAATGGTCATGAATAATAGTTTCCACAGACCCTTAACTAATGTGGGCTATTTGGCGAATAGTAATGCGTCGATCTTCCAAAATGGCAGCCTCAACTTCACTGACAGAACCTCATCAATGGCAGAAGAGGGACGACCAGGTCTGGGAGCTGTTTCCACAGACTTCCGGCCATATTTGAATTCACGATTCCAGCGTTTTACGAGGTCATATGATGGGGAATCATCACCATGAGTATCTTTTATTTCATAAAAAGTCTCCTTTCATGTGCATCCTTTCAAATACAAAAAAAAACCTGATCACTGCGGGACACCAAACTGGATCCATTTCACACCTGACTTAGTTCAAACACGTGCAAATAAGAAACTGAGCTGTTTTTACATACATATATAAATCATTACACATGCTAAATGTTATTTCGATCAGACTATTCGACGTGGGCCAGGGGCATTAATTATCTAACGCCCATTATATATATATATATATATATATATATATATATATATATAGACGAGAAAGGTAAGGATGAACTATTCCGACGTAATGGACTCTCTAAAGTCTGATATCGTGGAGGCGTGCGTTGCTATAAACAAGAGCATGGTCAACAAAACGTGTAACCCATTTCGTACCCGCTTTGAGATATTTATAACCACCGGTGGTGGTTACATTAAAAAAATAATATAGTATCTAACTTTAACTCTTGCGAAATACACTGTCGAGTTTCACATATGCAAGTTGTGTTTTTATACCCTGTTTCAATTAATTTGTATCAATTGTTGGATGTTGCTGCAATAGCCTATATATATATATATATATATATATATATATATATATATGTTTAATTAAACAACAGTGAAAATTACTGTGAGTTTTTTATCTATCTTTTCAAGTTGGCAGACCAACAATTTAATGTACTTTTCAAGTGTGAACAGGAACTAGCCAAAACTGCAAACGATTACGACTCCCATGAGTCTTCATCAGGCACGTGAGGAGTTACACAAATTAAAATTGGTTAATTCATAAAGAAAGTCGATTAAAAAACTTTTTTTTTATTAAAACCATTTTTGCATACCTTCTCCTCACCTCATAAATAAATATGATCCTTACCTTACATTGCATTTGAGGTTATTCCCAAATACTATCTGAAAGAAGGATCTATTTCTAATACTGCTTGATGAGATCTCAGCGTTTTTACTGTTGTAGATCAGTAACATTGACATGCCAGTGTCGCAGATTTTGTCCATGTCTGTTTGAATGAAAACAATCATATCCATAACGTGGTATTTGTTATTGAACACTTTTTATTAGCACTGTTTACATTCTCTAGATTCCTATCCAGTGGATATTTACTTTACCTGGATTACTATATATTTATATACATATATATATATATATATATATATATATATATATATATATATATATATATATATATTAACATATTTCACCCCAAACAAGGCAGGGCACCACTGTAGACGTAAACGGTTAATGATCATTTTGATGTGTGGTTTTGGGTGTCACCCACAGTTGGGAGCAGTGGGGCGAGGTGTCTGTTTAAAACAGTTGTAAACTTCTGCATGTCGGTATTGCGGGGAAACAGGGAGCAGGAAAAGAGTTCCACACACCAGCAGAATGAAGAAAGAAGCTATAAATATATATATATATATATATATATATATATATACATATATATATATATATATATATATACATGTGTATGTGTATATGCGTATAAACATACCTTGTCGATATATATATATATATATATATATATATATATGTATATATATATATATATATATATATATATATATATATATATATATATATATATATATATATGTACATGTTTGTATATAATAATATATTTGCCCTGTCGCAATCATTTCATTAAATAACTTCACGTAACTATATTTCCTATTCGAATATATTTAACGTGGGTTAATGAAATATTTATTTCACTACGTATTTTGTTCCTATTGTTCACCTTATTTCTATCTTAATTACATTTCTAAATAAAGTTGATTATTATAATAAATTCAGATGATCTTTATTTCATTCGAACGTCAAATAGTAATTTTTATTTACTTCTATCTACTAAGCAGAGCAGTAAGCAGCTCGGATGGTCCAGGAAATATTTTTAATGGAAAAACGTTTATTAGCTAAATGACATTTCATCGAAGTTTTTTTCGCCCCCACCCAACCCCGGACGCTTGCTGCTTTGTTTCAAAGGGAAACACATATGCGCATTCATGATATAAAGTAATCTTCTCGCAACAGCATGAACGGATTAAAGAAAAAGCCGATCTTGGACGTGTTACGGGGTAATAAATACGATTCCATCGATAATGACGAGTTAAAATCCAATCGCATCTAGTGTGTTTATCATTCATTTATCACACTGGGAAGACATGAAGTATTGATTCTCAAGCAGCTCGCCATCACTTCCGCTTAATGAATGTGTGTTGTATGGCGGAAGTAAATAGTGGAACTGGTCACGTGTTTCATTTTTATCTCGTAGACCATCTATTAAAACATAACGACGAACTTGGCGACCTAGATGGAATTTCGAAATAAGCCATTTCTTAAAGCTATGGCGGCAAATTGTTCGCATTTCGACGGTCATGACTGGGTAGATGTGGCTATTAAATGTAATTCTCAATTATTATCGCCCCCAGTAAGAAGTTCACCTTCAACCTTCAGACTTCTGTAAACTTGGAACTGGTCGTATACCAACGCAATGTGGTCCTTATTATTAGTATGATAAAATAACAAATATAATTACATATTAAATACAGACACACGTATATATATATATATATATATATATATATATATATATATATATATATATATATATATATGTATATATATATATATATATATATGTATATGATAATTTTATTTACACAGACATGTACAATATCTGCGACACTGGCCTGTTGATGTTATCTATCAACAGTTACTATAAACTGAGATCTCATCAGGCAGATTTAGAATCCGATCTTAACCTTAGATCATATTTGGTATATATGATCTGAGGTTAAGATCGGATTCTAACTCTTCCTGATGAGATCTTAGTTTATAGTAACTGTTGATCGATAACATCGACATGCCAGTGTCGCAGATTTTGTACATGTCTGTGTAAATAAAATTATCATATATAAAGCTCTATTTTGATATTGAGCACTTTTTATAAACCCGGTTAAAATTCTCTGGATTACCACCCTGTGGATATTTTTTACCTGGATTATTACCATTATTATATATATATATATATATATATATATATATATATATATAATTAAATATTATAAGTAGCCCTTTTCAAGTACAATTGAAAGTAGAGAACTATCGGGGAGATTTTAAATAGACATTCACCTGAAGTTCCAGTGCAATACTCCGACTGTGTCGTTGTAGTTCTATCGTATGTCTAGATATTTATACTTGCCGCTTTCAGTGTAAATATCACTTACTTTCTCTGTAATCACGTGACAATCTCTCGTGGCCTTTAAGGACTAAGCGAACGCTTACAGATTCAAGGTGTCTCTGTGAACCGGACTCAAGCCCTGTGATTATCTACCAGTATTATTTTCGTAAGCTCAATACGACGCCGTACGTAGGTAAAATATTTAAGATGTATATATAATTTAATATATATATATATATATATATATATATATATATATATATATATATACAATATATATATATATATACAATATATATTATATATCATTTTTCTAGCTCAGCCGTGGAACTTTTATACACTGATGAAAGCTCATCATAAGCACCAGTGATATTATATATGTCATGAATATATATGTTTATAAAATTCGCAGAAACAATTGTATTTAAAGTGTATTCACAAAAATATATTAAATGTTTTCTCCATAACTATAGTTTACATGATACTATTGAGCTGCAACATAAACCTATATTTTAACTTAAACTAATGTAATATATATATATATATATATATATATATATATATATATATATATATATTTATTTATTTATATTTAAATATTTTCTTTGTAGTACAAAACTTTATAATGGCATGAAAGAGACAATATTTATTAATCATGATGAATTAAGAATTAAAAGATGAAAGGGCAGCTGACCGGTTTCGTACCTCGCTCAACAGACCCAAATATCGAGGTATCGTATAAAACATATAATAAAGATGCTATGAGAAGTATAGCGAGGGAAAGGGGTATAAAAAAAAGAAGAAAAAAAGAAGAAAAGTGTTCAATCAAATAGAAACAACATTAAGTCCATTGAACCAGATAGGAGACCTTCTTCATAGAAACCAACAAAGATATTGGCTAATGCTGGCCCTAAGAGAGAGCCCATAGAGACGGTGTCACTATGAGCTCTCCCTTAGGGCCAGCATTACCCAATATTTGTGTTGGTTTCCATGAAGAAGGTCTCATATCTGGTCCAAATAGACCAGATATTTACTTTCGTTACGTTGACTACACCTTTTGTCTGTTCAACAATGAAACGGAAGCGGACTTTTTTGTTACGTCCCTAAACAATATTCATCCAGCTCTTAAATTCACAATTAATAAGGAAGCTAATTCCTCACTCCCATTTCTTGATGTATTGGTTAATAAAGCTTCCTCTGGTTTCTTGACGTCAGTATATCGGAAACCTACCTTTACTGGTCTTTACACTCGTTGGGACTCATTTTGCATTACAAAACAAAAGTTCAATATTATTAAGGCCCTTACCCATAGGGCTTTAATGATTTGTTTGAAGACCAAGCTGGATGAAGAAATTAAATGTATCGCTAATACCCTCTGGAACAATGCCTATCCTTTAGACATTGTACAATCTACAATTAAAACCAAAATATCAAAGTTTTACAAAAGCAAATCAGCTTCTGTAGACAGATGCTCTATTTACCTTCGCTAACCTTAGCTTGGTAACATTAGCGATAGATTCGCCAAACAAATATTTTTGTGTGTAATGTTATTTTGCTGCGAATACACGAGTTGTTTTCTCCTCCCGACGGATCTACGTTTGGATGACGTCACAAAGAGTATACATCCGGGTCAAACAGCGTGTGCCCACAAAAATTCGCAATGCAAATTATTCACCAACGGACGTTTTACATAAGTTTATGGTTCGTCGATAGCCGAATATCTCATAAATAACCGCAGTGTGCATCTAATTACAGTGTCTACTCATTCTCCATTCTTAGTAAGTCGCACTCTTCCTATCATCTCAATATCCTAGAAACAATCTATATTAAGTCCTTGAGACCTTCTCTTTGCAAGCAAAGAGAAAATCTACTCGGGCTTAATGTTGTTTCTATTTGATTGAAGTTTTTTTTCTTTTTTTTTCTTTTTTTACCCCTTTACCTCGCTATAATTCTTATAGCATCTTTATTATATATTTTATACGATACGTCGATATTTGGCTGTGTTGAGCGAGGTACGAAACCGGTCAACTGCCCTTTCATCTTTTTAATTCTTAATTCATCATGATTAATAAATAGTGTGTTTTTCATGCCAATATATATATATATATATATATATATATATATATATATATATATATATATATATATATGTGTGTATATATATATATATATATATATATATATATATATATATATATATATATATATGTATACAGAGTGGGGCAGAGAGGGCGGACGTTTTTCAAATAATCACAAAATCGTACATTTTTTATTGAAAATAAATGTATTCATAGATTTGAGTTCGTATTGAATAGCATTTTACAAAATCAAGTGTGGAAAACAACATCACTTATGTGGCGTCCATTATCAGTGATACATTTTTGAAGGCGTTCTCGGAAGTTTTCATGCACTTTTTCAATCATCGCTCTGTCAATTTGGGTGACTTCCTCGCGAATAGCTTCTTTAAGTTCCATCCAATGTACGGAGTGTATGCTCGTATACACGTGCATTGAGGAGACCCCATAAGAAATAATCGCACATGGATAAGTCAGGAGACTGAAAAGGCTAATGATTGTCACCAAACCTGGAAATGAGTCGACCAGGAAAGAGAGGGCGAATAACGTCCATTATGATCTAGCTGTGTGAGCTGTCGCCCCTATCCTGTTGAAACCACACACGTCGAATGGAAATACGTTTTCGTAGTCACTCAAGTAAAAAGAAGTTGTTTATCATCTCGTTAAAGCGATCCGAGTTCACGGTAACAGCATTCCCATTATCTTCTGCGACAAAGTAAGAACCAATGACCCTAGTTTTGACTATAACGCACCAAACCGTCACGTTAGAGCTGTTCAGCGGTCTTTTTGTGCAATGTTTTTTGGATTTTCAGAAGCCCAGTAACGGTAGTTCTGTTGATTCCCCACGCCATTGTATTGAAATGAGCTTCATCACTCATGCACAATATGAGGATGTCATTTTGCTAAAAAATTGGGTGCATCTCATGTGCGAACGTCACTCGCTGTGCGTAATCCCCGGGCTTTAGCTCTTGCACAACGGTCAATTTGTAGGGGTGGAATTGTAGTTCTAAATGCAAAACACGCCTTACCGAACGATTACTCAGGCCTAGTTTAAAAGTATGTTTCCGAGCAGAACAGGTCGGACTGTGCAGCACGGCTTGTCTAACGCGTTCCACATTTTCAAGGGTACGTACTAATCGTCTAGTCCTTGGTGGTCTTTTGTTCATCAGTGTGCCTCGTCTACGAAGTGCGTTAATCCAACGTAGAATAGTGTTGCGAGTGGGAACAGCTTGATTTCGGTGGATATTGAAATGGCGACGAAACTCACGCTGAACTGCCGTGATAGACTCGTTATTCTTGACGAAACTGTCGTACGCAAAAACGCGGTGTTTTTATCGTCCATGGCTGCATTGCTCCACCTGAAAAGAGAATAAAAATAATGATAAGACTTCATGAACTCAAATCTGTGAATACATTTTTTTTTTAAATTAACGATTTTGTGATATTTTAAAAAACGTCCGCCCTCTCTGCCTCACTCTCTCTCTCTCTCTCTCTATATATATATATATATATATATATATAGAGAGAGAGAGAGAGAGAGAGAGAAAGAGAGAGAGAGAGCGAGAGAGAGATAGAGAGAGTAAGCAATGAAAATATATATGACAATCAAGCTACACAGAGGCTCCCGTGTTTCATCCCCGGGGGGAATCGTCAGGCTAAATCAGCGTGACGATTCCCCCCGGGGATGAAACACGGGAGCCTCTGTGTAGCTTGATTGCCATATATATTGTCATTGCTTACTACCTAGCTCTACTTACGTATCGAGCATTGTTGAAGTATATACTGAAAACTGAGACATAACAAATTATATCTCCTTATAATATTTTATGTGGATACATGAAGTCCTAATATATATATATATATATATATATATATATATATATATATATATATATATATATATATATAAAGTGGTGTACTAAAAGCGAACTTTTAGGAAAGGTAAAACCTAAGCCTGGCTTAAGGAAAATTTAACTTGAATTATTGCCTTTTTGCGGAATATATCTTGCTCTGAGCAATTGAATTGAATTTTGATTTGGCTTTTGCTTCTCTAATCACTTTCCATTCTTCTTCTTCATATATATATATATATATATATATATATATATATATATATATATATATATATATATATATATGTGTATATATATATATATATATATATATATATATATATATATTTACATCATATTAACATTTAAAATGATCTACACAAATTAATGCTTGTATCTGTACTACAGTGTACCGCGTCGGCACAACAAGTTTACGATGAAAATAAATTGCAAAAATATTATTAAAAAATCAAAGCCTATGTTGAGGCTACAAGCAGTAGACTATTATAATTAATAGCAATCTTTAACACAGTTACTTTGCTTAACGTCATGACTCTGGAAGAGAGTGAAGTGTCAAACAAGCTTTTCGCTTTCTTCGTTTAACCACAACTTTTTTGATTCAATACACCTCTCTCCCTTTTATATCACCCTAAAAGTCTACCAACACACATGCATAACATAATTTATATTTATACACCCATGCTATGAAACACATGCAAAAAAGCAGACTCATATATCGCCACTTAAATTCTCACATACATACACACGTCGGGCGCATTACATGCTTAACCTACAATTCTTGCCTATTGAGAATGTTAGTATACAAACACACACATGATCCTGACTATCTCATGAACTCAATATATCATACACATCCAGACGAGTTACATAAAATGTACTTACATACACACACACACACACACACAAACATACACACATATACATGGATATATCAAGAACAATAAATACTCACATACAGTTTAAAACACAATAACTAAGATAATATAATAAATAATATTTTCGTATTAAAAAAATATATTTGTTTAGTTAAATTGACCTTTCTACAATACTGTTACGGTACAATGATCTGAATAACCTTTCATGTTATATTTATCATTTAATTGCAGATATCTGAGGGTTTGCTTATTTAATTTTTAAAAAAATTGAATAGTATCTATGAAACTATAAATTTTATTCATCTTTAAATACATTGATCGCAACAGGAAGTTTACTGTCTATAACCACCTTTAAAAAAATCATATAATTACAAAAACATGCATTAGAATGGCAACACTGACACATACACAGGTTTGAAAACATAAAATACGGCAAAGAAGCGCATAAAAACAGCAATATATCAATAAAATAATTACATGCAAACTCACATCCGCATAATTCAAGCCGCATTGAAATCTCCAAAAATTCTAAATTTCTTAATCAACTTTACTTATGTATATTATAGTAGAAGATAAACAGATTTAATTAAAATACTATTATTTCATATTCATTCATAACAATTTACTACTGGCTTTGTGGTTATCTATTTATTTAATTATTAATTCAACATAATCTGCATTGAACAAATTTATTATATTCTATACTCTATAAACATTTACTGCAGTTTTATTTAAAATTATTGATTTAACTATTTACTTATTTGCTTCATTATTTATTAAATATTAATTACATTGACTAAAGGAGTTAAAATGTTATATTGATTACTACTTTATTGGTGAAGCTATTGTTGTTATGTTAAACTAGATAGTATGTTTACATTTACTAATGTATATTATTTATCAGGACCTGTTAATAGAATATTATGATTATTTAACTTGGTTGCTATTATATTTATCTAAGGTTATTTTTTTTTAAATGTCTACAATTACTCAGCAGTTCATCTCGTTGATTTAACAATTTATCTATTTCATGGAACGTAATAATAGCTCATTTCCATTGAGACAAAGTAAGAATAGTACTTTTTAGCGTGGAATTCTTATCTCTGCAGTTACATTAATTATTTCTGTTATTTTTACAAGCTTGTGTAGTTTTATTTTATTATTGATTATATATCTATTATCTTTATATAAAAGCTGTCTAGCATGGCTCTTAATCATTTTAAAGGTTATTTGTAAAGCGTAACTAAGTTTAAACTATTGGGTATATAAGTATATATGTGTATATGTGTATATAAATATATGTGTTTATACGTATATATCTGTAAAGGGTGAAAATCAGTTTCTCCAAATATTATTTATCCCCTTATAAATATTACCAACACTACTCTCCTTCTACGAAAACTCCCCACTGAAAAAACGTATTAAATGTATTAACATTTAATTCGTTTTTTCAGAATCTTTTCTGTCAAATAGCTGATAAAGCTAGACTTAAAAGAAGGTCGAAGCTGAAACATGCATGTACATATGTAGCCAAAACTGTTTGTATAAATACAAATGTATATAAATATATATATGTATATATATATATATGCATATATATATATATATATATATATATATATATATATATATATATATATATATATATATATATGTGTGTGTGTGATATTTAAAGAGTACTGCTATACTCTAGGCCCCGTCTAGTGAGTTCTCCTGACAGCCTGATTATATGTCTGCTGAATTTGCCATTTTGACGTTTATTTACTGGCTCATTTCTACGGAAATGTGTCGTAGCCACAACGGTACACGCTCCGACTTCTAAGTAATATATGACTTTAGTATCGGGGGTTGACTCATGTGACCGCCAGGGATTGTCTTCTCCCATACGGATAGATTTAAAGTAGCATGAAACACATTGTATAAGGGTTAATTTGAAAATAATATTTATTCATAAATAATTGTTCAAATCTCTCGTTAGATATAGCACTTGACAACAGTAATGCAATACTCTACGCCCTTATTGAGTTATCTTGAGAACCTGTTGATATGCCAGATGAAATTGGCAAAAACGTGTTAATTTACTCTCTCATTTCTATGGAAATGTGTGATAGCTAGAACGGTACCCGCTTCGACTACTTAGTCAATGACTCTGGTATAAGGTTCGAATCATTTAAAAGGCTGGGATTGTCTCCTCAAATACTGATTATTTCAGGGTGCTATGAAACAGTTGTATGTTATTTTATTTTTAAATAATATTTATTTATATATAATTGTATATATATTTAAATATATATATATATATGTGTGATTTCATGAAGGCTTACCAAAGCATTCCTTTCAGGACACCAATGATCACCATTAAAGATATTTTTTCTTACAAATACTATTTATTCAAATTAAATGTTTTTTCCTACACGTGTTTCACTACCAAGCAGTTACTAGCTTGGCAGATCATCAGGGAAATTAAATGTCTAGAATACTGGTTTCAACTGCCGACAATACACAATGTGGCGTTGCAATAGTTGAGGTCACTTAAGAAGAGAAGAGGAAAAAAATAAAAAGAACAACGATAAAAAAGAAAGTCATAGAAAAGTCCTGTAATCGAGTATCATCGAGCTTGTTTTTTATTGGAACAACCCCGGTCTTCACTGAATGATCTATTTTATAAGTGAAAAATCAAAATCTAAATCTATATATATATATATATATATATATATATATATATATATATATATATATATATATATATATATATATCGTTGTGTATGTGGATATATGAGTATTTATACTCATATATCCACATATACACATAGAAGAACGTTTTTGAGAGAGCAAGCACTTATTTGCAGTTAAAAAATATTTTAATTTCATAATCGGTTCCTCAGAAATGCTGATAAAATTGTATTCTATTGGATAAATATGATTTTGTATCTAATCCAAAAATAAGAAATATATATTTCGATTGATCACGCACAATAAATGTGTGCCGTTTTTCAGGTGTGACTGCGGGTGTACTTACATAAAGTTTCAATAAAATATTTCCCAGCAGTAAAAAGAAAATGACATTATCACAATGTGGGTTTTACAAACCGTGTGAATATGGAAGTTAGGGCATATTAGCGACATCACAGCCTCGCATACATCGTATATTTTTTCTGAAAAAATAACAGTTGTGGGCGTGATTCCCGCTTACGCATTTAAGGATGTAGGGCTTATTTTTCTTTAAAAAAACATGAAACGGTAAATTTGATAAAGTCTGTTTATATAAGTATACTATATACAACAAATAATACACCCTCACAATAACTTTTAGATATCTTTCATTAATATTTGTTATCATTATTTTTATCATTATTTTCATTATTATTATTATTATTATTATTATTATTATTATTATTATTATTATTATTATTATTATTATTATTACTATAAGAATATTATTATTACTATAAGAGTATTATTATTATTATTATTATTATTATTATTATTATTATTATTATTATTATTACTATTATTAATATTATTTTTAATGTCATTACTACCATTGGTACTATTACTGTCATTACGATAATTAATGATTATTATCGTCACGATTATTATTTTTATTGGCTTCTATAATCATTATTATTATTATTATTATTGTTTTAGTTATTGTAATTATCATTATTATTATTATTATTATTATTATCATCATTATTATTATTATCATTATTATTATTATCATTATTATTATTATTATTATTATTATTATTATTATTATTATTATTATTATTATTATTATTATTCGTTCTGGTATCCCTGTGATTATTAGTAATATTCATCGTTTTTTTTATAAAAACACTTCTACTTATTATCACATCTATTACTAAAATCCTTTTATTTTTTTATTAATTATGTCATAATAATAATAATAATAATAATAATAATAATAATAATAATAATAATAATAATGATAATAATAATAATAATAATAATAATAATAATAATAATAATAATAATAATAATGATAACGATGATAATAATAATAATAACAATAATAATAATAAAAAACGGAAATTAACAAAGAAACGATAAAAAAAACCTTAAGAAAAATGGAAAACTGGAGAGCACCGGGCCATGAAAGACTAGCGCAGACGTATCAGAATAGATGACGGAAGGAAGAACAACATTAATACAAAAATACCCAAAAAGGGAACGACCCCCAGTAACTACAGACCGATAACATGTCTACCAATAATGTGGAAAATTCCAACAACACAATTGAGAGAAAAAATCTACCAATCCCTGGACAAACGTGGACTGTTCCCCGAGGAACAAAAAGTATGTTGGAAAGGACAAAGAGGGGCACATGATCTACTGTACATTGATCAAAAGACCCTGACGGAGGTGAGGAGCAAATAAAAGAACATAACCATGGCATGGATTGACTACAAGAAGGCCTACGACAGTATCCCCCAAATATGGATAATTGAATGCTTAAAAATATACAAGATATCAGGCAGGATTATTAATCTCATCCAGAAAGCAATGGAAACATGGAGACTAAAACTGACAGCCGGAGGACAACACTTGTCTGAGATAAAAATACAGAGAAGCATTTTTCAAGGAGACTCTCTATCACCACTATTGTTTATAATAGCCATGATGCCACTCAACTACATACTCAGAAAGTGTGAGGCCGGATACAGATTTATGGATACAGAACAAAGAATAAACAACCTGATGTACATGGATGACCTTAAACTGTTTGCAAAAAACAAAAAAGAACTGGAAAAGCTGATAAATACAACCAGGATATTCAACCAGGATATCCAAATGGAGTTTGGAATACAAAAATGTGCACTGCTAGAGATTAAAAGAGGAAAACTGGAGACGACAGAAGGTATAGAACTCCCCAACCAAGAGGAGATGAGGGCGCTAGGAGAACAAGATAGTTATGAATACCTGGGAGTTCTAAAAGCAGACACAATCAAATATACAGAAATGAAAGAGAAGATTTGAAAAGAATATCTATGAAGAACAAGGAACCACTTAGAAACTAAACTATATAGCAGACACCTAGTAAAAGGGATAACACATGGGCTGTATCACTAATAAGATACTCTGGACCATTCATAGGCTGGACCAAAGAAGAACTCAGGCACCTTGACCAGAGGACTAGAAAACTAATGACTATGCACAATGCATTGAACCCAAAAGACGATACGGACAGACTCTACATGAAAAAAAATGAAAGAGGTAGAGGACTGGTAAGTATAGAAGACTGTGTGGAAGACACCAAAAAGAGCTGGAGAAATATGTAATCCAGAACACGGACAGACTGATCACCACGGCAAGAGATACCAGCCAAACAAACAACTCAGGAAGCACTGAAACCAGAAACAAAAAGACAAGAAAGGAAAAGTGTGAAGAAAAACGACTACATGGACGCTTTATAAGACTCACAAGCGATGAAGCCAGTGAGAACAGCTAGGCATGGCTAAGAAAAGGACACTTGAACAGAGAAACGGAATCTCTGCTGACGACCGCACAGAACAATGCGATTAGGGCAAACTTTATTAAAGCAAAGATAGATAAACCCCAGGAAAACAGCAAATGCCGAGTGTGTGGACAAAGAGACGAAACGATTAACCATATAATAAGTAAATGCAGCAAGATAGCCCAAAAGGAATACAAGAACAGACATGACAGCGTAGGGGAAATAAGTATACCGGGAAATGTGCAAACAACTGAATTTCGAATATGCCAAAAAACGGTACAAACACAAACCAGAAACTGTACTAGAAAACGAAAAACACAAAATCATATGGGATATGAATGTACAAACAGATTAACCCATAACAGCAAGGACACCGGATATGATAATAATCAACGAGGAAGAAAAATCCTGCAAAATCGTAGACTTTGCCGTTCCAGCGGACCACAGAGTGAAGATCAAAGAGACGGAAAAAAGAAGCAAATATACTGAACTTGCCAGAGAATTGAAAGGAATATGGAACATGAAGAAAGTCAGTATAACACCAATAATCATAGGAGCACTAGGAACAGTCACCAAAAATATGGAGAAAAGACTAGGAGAAATAGGAATCAAAGGGATAACTGAGACCATACAAAGGACAGTAATGATCAAAACAGCTACAATCCTGAGAAATCTC
This sequence comes from Sepiola atlantica, assembly GCA_963556195.1. Classification (NCBI taxonomy): domain Eukaryota; kingdom Metazoa; phylum Mollusca; class Cephalopoda; order Sepiida; family Sepiolidae; genus Sepiola; species Sepiola atlantica. The sequence continues at coordinate 226,721,677 of OY744516.1, forward strand.
CTCGAATGCGGAAATCAACCCACATAACAACGAATGGAGTACAAACACATGGAAGAACAAGACAACAGAACCGGGGAAAATACAACCGCGAGAGAGAGGCGCAAGCATAGGCTGACACCACGAAAATTATGGACAGAGGGTCGAGGAGGGAAAGCGCAAACCAGACCTCCACTGGAAGAGCGCGGACAGCTCTGGGACCGTGGAGAGGCTTGTTGCCACCCGGGCCCCAGAGGAGACCAATGGCCCTTATCACCGTGAAATCGGTGGTAGGTGGCTGTTGCGATACCGCAAGGTCATCAGCGGTGAGGAACGAACAGAGGTGGAGCATACTGGAAGTCTGAGAAGACTTGTTGTCACTCAGACTCCAGGGAATACCACAGGTTGTTGGCAGTGGGTGATCACTGACGATGACCAGTGTGATAACTCCTATTGAGTAAATAATAATTGTTATTATTATTATTTTTTAAAAAATTGGTATAAGGTGTATTGGTATCGTTTGTACAATCATTGTTATTATTAAGATTCTTATAATTACTATAATTATTAGTATTATTATTATTAATACAATTTACTATTAATCATTACTACATTGTATTTTAATTATAATTTTAACTAAATTCATCTCTATTTAGACTTTAATAAAAAAAAAGAGAAAAATCAAATCGAACAGCTTCCATTACCAGACAGGCCTTTTTCTTTCCCATCTTCCCCTAAGAATACCAGACAGACCTCAATTTTGAATATTAAAAATTAGGCTTACGTCTTTATCCCTATCTCCTGTCCTTTCTTTCTTTCTTTCTTTATGTTTGTTGAACTACCCCCTCCTCCGATTTGTTCAAACTGAAATAACCGAGCGAGCCACTCCCCGATCCTCTCTCTCTAAACGTACAATTCGACACCTAGCACCTCTCCCCTTCCCCCTCTAAACTTACAATACGAGACCAGTGCAAACAATAGATCAACCTTTGTAAACTCTTCAACAAAAAGCTACAAAAAGGTTTATTTCAATTATTTAAAATTTGACTATTTGACTATTTGAGCATCCGATGTTGAATTAAGATTTGTCCATTCTTTTTCAGTTCATTTTAATTTCTTTTCATTCTTTAGCAATAGGAACATCTAAGTGAAAAATGGACTTTTTCGCTTGATGAGCTGTTTGTTTGTAATAACAAATGATCGATAACATCGACATGCATATGTAGCGGCTTTATGTATATGCCTGTATGAATCAAAATAATTATATATATATATATATATATATATATATATATATATATATATATATATATATATATATATATATATATAATTATTTATAAATAAATATTATTTTCAAAATAAATCCACGCTGTAAAAAGAGAGCGACGTATATTACTGTGTTCATTATTAATATTATTATTATGAGTAGGCAATAGTCAGCTTATCTTTGTAAATAATTTTTACTAAAGGCAGGTCATCAAAACAAATGAATGCTTACGATTCAATTCGAAAAAGATAGTGACCTTTGTTAATCATATAAAAAGATCACATTGAAATGACTTTTTATTGATAGTTAGTTAGCAATTATACGTTTAACCTTTGTATAAAAGAGTAAGATGCAAACATTCAGCGAAAATAATCATTGTATGTTGCGCCGTACATATTAAAGGTCGATGACCTAAGGGCGATGACGTAAGTCTACGGCATTCACGTTAATGAACCTGTGTCTCTGTGCCACTTACATTAATACGGTATCACGTGCGTTTGCTTCAGAAAGAACGCAATGACGGAAAATAATAATTTTAAAATATAAATATAAATATTTACAAGTATGCAATAATATTTCAAGAAATAATAATGCTTCGGAATTTTTTAAATGAAGATTTGATAAGTTGTGTAATTCGGACAACTGTACTGATTCCGGATGTTATGTCTATAAAGTTTCGGCCAATGTAACCTCTGAACTTCTTTTTTTTTAACATATGTCACCCCAAACAAGGCAGCACACCACTATAGACGTAAGGGGCAACTGAAAAAAAAAGGGAGAAGGTTTGGGGTTAGGGTGAAACTAAATTGCGAGCTGCGCAGCGAGATGTCTGTTTACATTAGTTTTAAATTTCTCCACGTCAGTACCGTCGGGAAAACAGGGGGCAGGGAGGGAGTTCCAAGGCCAGTAGCACGAGGAAATAATCTATTAGAGTAGAAGGCTCTCCGGCATATGGGGACCTCCACGGTGAATGGATGGGATTTAGCTCATTGTCGAGTTGGTCTAGTGAATTTACGTCGAGGGCGCACCAGAGTAGCCAATCTATCGGAACAGAATCCATTGAAGTATTTGTAAAAAAGCACAAGGATGCTACATTGCGGCGATGAGACAGGGACTAGAGCTTGGTTGACAGTGAGGGGCCTATTAGGTTGGCGACTTTTTTTTGGACTTTGTCAAGGAGGGAGAGACTAGTAGATAATGCACCAGCCCAGATGTGGCAACAATACTCCATGCATAGGTGGATGGTGGCTTGTCGAAGTCCGTAATTCAAAGCCGAATTCAGGAAAGTATATGGAATCTCTAAAATAGCTATTATTAAATCACGTCGGATATTGTTATCTTTCTTTACGTTATTACACGGAGGTTTTAAGTCTTCGCTAAAGATAAGTGTGTGATACGAAGCCAGCTGTTTATCAGTATCACGGCCCTGCACTGTGGTTAGATGTCACAAAATTGTAACTCCGTAGTTTGACCGATTATAACTATTATTAGAAGTCAAAAATCTAACCTGTTTACTAGAATATCTGTATTCTATCTGACAGAAAAGTAATGATTCACGCTAAATCGAAAATCATATCCACTCATAATAGAATTTGCCTTTTCTCTGCCTCTGCCGTCAGTCACAATGTTTATATATTCAAAAATTGAAACTATTGCAGTAATACTTAAGGCACACTATATAAAGTGGCTACCATAAGCGGAAATTGAAACCGACACTTTCGGATCTTTAGTCTGATGTTCTACGAACTGAACTATTTAATTTTAAATATATCTCAATAAATTACGTTAACATCAATTCAAACATTAGCGATAATAAAAATAAATAAAATAAATTGTTAAACATTATCGATAGCGTTATAAATTCTTTTAATAGTTGAAAACAATTGTGTTTGCTTTAACTACGTAGTGTATGTAGTTCTTATATTGGCGTTAAAAACAATTTAATATGTAATGCTCACTAGAATTACATATTGAGTGTCACGCAGTGATCCGGTGTTTGTATTTGAAAGGACGCGCATCTTATATATATATATATATATACAAGGGGCGTTCAATAAGTAATGCCCCTGACCCATTTCCAATAGCAGTAGATTAATGAAACTTAGCACAGTTATTAGTCTTTCTCTACATAGGAACCACCTAGAGTTATGCATTTCTCTAATCGTTTGATGCAGCTCTGGACACCATTTTGGTAGAACACTCTATGTTTTTTCTTTAACTACGCCGTAACTTCAGAAATACAGGGTTGCATCATCTGGGAAACGCTTTTCTTTTAAAAAAAAACTCCATGGCTGAGAAGAGTTAAAAGTCAGAGGGTGCAATGTCAGGAGAGTAAGGGGGATGGAGAGGATTTCATAGCCACACACCCGTGCTTCTGATCTGGCGACATTCGACATGCGAGTTGTAGACCGGCGAGTTTTCCTGCAGGAGGAAGATACTTTTACTGATTTTGCCCCGCCTATTGATTTTGATAGCTTCTCTTGATTTTATCAAAAGAGAAGCGTAATAGGCGTCTGTAATTACGGTACCCTTTACCAGGAAATCTGTCATCACTACTCCGTCCTGGTCCCAGAGGACTGTGAGCATGACCTTGCCAGCGGAGGGCTGCACCCTTGCCGCTTTTTGAGGTGGTGATTCAAAGTGCTTCCACTGCATTTACTGGGCGTTGTTCTCTGGATCATAGTGATGGACCCAAGTTTTATCTTATGTAATCAGTCTTTTGAAAAACTTTGACTCATCTTCTTGGCACATCTCCAAATTCATCCTCGAGCACTCGACGCGTTCTTGTTTCTGGAAAGGTGTGAGCAACTGCGAATCCATCTGGCAGACACCATATGCATATGCAAATAGTCATGAATGATAGTTTCCACAGACCCTGTGCCAATCTAGATCTCTTGGGTTATTTGGTGAATAGTAATGCGCCAGTCGGACAAAATGGCAGCCTCAACTTGACAGACAGATGCCTCGTCAATTGCAGAAGAGGGACTTCCGGCCATGTTTGAATTACCGATGCCAGCGTTTTACAAGGTCATATGATGGGGCATAACTTTCTTTCATTTCATCATTAGTCTCCTTTGATGTGCATCCTTTCAAATACAAAAACCGGATCACTGCGCGACACTCAACTTGCCCCATTTGATACCTTACTCAGTTCAAACACCTGTATATCAGAAACCACAATTAGTTCAGAGCTGTTTTTTTGAAACATCACTAATACAGATATAAATCCAAAATTTCATCTAGATCGGACAACTGAATGTGGGTCAGGGACATTACTTATTGAACGCCCCTCGTGTGTATATATATATATATATATATATATATATATATATATATATATATATATAGATAGATAGATAGATAGATAGATAGATATACTATACATATTTTTTATCAACTATTAAAGTGTTACTACCTACAGACGATATAGTGTCGTGTTTTTTGCCCTCATCAGTGCACGAGTGGTGTTTGTAGGCAGTCGCATGGCATCGAACGCAGTTCTATAAATGCAGGCTAGAATTTAGAGAAGAACGCATGTTGTGAGCGTGCAAGAGTTTCTCGTCCCAGCAGGATACATAGTTCTTTCGGACTCCCCGTGGGACGAGTTTCTTGGCGGCGGCTGTCAACATCGTGCAATATGCCTTGTAGGCCTCGTCAATGTTGGACGTGGTAGGCACTGTCAATAATTCAGCTGCAGGGTGGGTGCTGCACGTGAATTCCGACAGGTTGGCCTTGCGGAAGTTCCACCTTCGGACTGGTTGTCCGTCCGTCCGTCGGCTGGATGAGCGATAGTATTGTGATACGTGACGGACGATGTTGTGAACGAGGAATCGATCCAAGAGGCGCTGTAAAGGGAGTGGCTCTTGCCCGATGACTTTGGCAAAGATCAGGTATGGGTTGGTTTCGGTATTCCAGAGGCAAATGAGTGGGGCTCTTTCGGGTCGAAGAGAAGCACGGCATCTACTGTGGATGCCCAGTCTGCCAGGTACGCGCCGTCTAAGGTGGTGATCTTATAGCTTCAGTAAGTGTTCCAGCAATTGAAGTCACCTGCATACACAGCGAGCCTTGTTGTGATCTGCTTGGTGGTGGCTTGTAGACATTTACGATAGTCGGCTCCTGCACTTTAGTGGCGGTCCACTCAACCCCGGCATTGGGGGTGCACTGACCGACTGGTGACCATGGTACGTCATTTCTGATGAATGCTGCCAGGCCGTGGTATCTGCTCTTCGTGTGACCGGCTAGTGTGTGCCCCTGGAGCTTCAGGATGGTGTCATTTTCCTTGTGAGTCTCCTGCAGGAGCACGACGGTTTCTTTGTTATTTGTGACAAGCTTCTCTAGGATGTCAAGCCTGGTGGTGGTGAGGCCTTCGATGTTGAACTGTATGATGCAGAGATGATAGATGAGAATAACAAATTGTATAGATACAATATTTATTAAAACATCAGAAGTTAAAGCAAGGGGTAACATGTCTTTAATTCATGAATTTTAAAAGACAAACTTTTTTCAACAGAGGATAAAATAAATACCAGTAATGTAACTGTTAATATTATCTGAAACATGTTGAACATAGTGTACCCCAAACAAGGCAAGCCGCCACTGTAGACGTAAAGAGATACTGAGAAAAACGGTAAAAGATTTTTGGGGGAGTCAACCTAAATTGGGAGCAACGCAGCGAGATTTTTGTTTACATTAGTTTTAAATGTCTGCATGTCAGTGATGTCAGGAAAACAGGGAGCAAGGAGGGAGTTCCATAGTCCAGCAGCACGAAGAATAGAAGCTGATGGAGTAGAAAGCTCTTCGGCATCTGGGGACCTCTACAGTGAATGGATGGATTTTGGCAGCTTGTCGAGTTGGTCTAGTGAATTTACGTCGTGGGGGTACCAGAGCAGCAGGCTCATCAGAGCATAATCCATTGAAGAACTTCTAAAACAGGCACTAGGAAGCAACATTGCGGCGATAGGACAGAGGCTAAAACTTGGTGGAATGTGAAGGACCTATCAAGTTGGCAACTTTTTTGTGACCTTGTCGAAGAAAGAGAGAGAGACTAGTGGATGGTGCACCAGCCCAGACGTGGCAACTATAATCCATGTATGTGCTGATGGTGGCTTTGTAGATATATAGGATAATGGCAGGTCTGTAAAGTTTACTGGCACGGTAGAGAGAGCTCACTTTCTTTGCAGCAGCCTTAGCAATGCCTTCAATGTATTTATTCTAATTCATGTTATATGTTTGAATGATGAACTCTCATGTAGGGTATTATTTGCCATTACAATTTGTGGTTGAGTAGGTTTCTTGTAATTATTGAAAGAAAGTAGCTTTGCCCTTGCGGCATTAAAAGTTACCATCCATTGTTGACCCCATTCCACTACAGACTGGAGGTCATTTTCTAAGGATTCAGCCATTACCTCAGTAATGTTTGCGTCCGGTTTGCCTACATGACGAGAGTAAAACGTGGTGTCGTCAGCAAATATTATAATCTCAGTCTCAATGACATCAGGGAGGTCATTTATGAAAATCAGGAACAGAAGAGTCCAAAGGATGGATATCTAAGGTACAGCAGAATTTATGCCATGTTGCTTAGAAGAACGTCCTCCGAGGGCAACCTGGATCTTTCTTTTAGTTAGGAAGGATTTAATTACATTAAATATTTGTCCAGTAATACCATATGAGTACAGTTTTATGAGAAGTCCTTCATGCCAGACCTTGTTAAAGGCCTTGGATATATTGAGCGCGACCGCCCTAGCTTCACCTGCCTTGTTCATTGTCCGATATATGTATTCAGATATGACCATTAGGATATCTGCAGTAGATCGTGCTTGTCTAAATCTGTATTGATGATCAGAAAAAAGTTTAGCATTAACTAGGTGCCGGACTATTGCAAGATTGATTACTGATTCAAAAGGTTTTAGCAAAGCTCGGGAGTAAACTGATTGGACGGTAGTTTAGTAGATCAGTTCTATCTCCAGAATTCTTGAAGCCTCCTACAACATACGCAATTTTCCAACTATCAGGGAAACAGCATTCAGCAAAGCATTTGTTGTATAGTTTGAAGAGGACAGGGGCCAGGTCGGCAGAGCATTTCTTTATTACTATTACTGATATAAGATCAGGCCAACAGGTTTTGGAGGTGTCAAGGTTTTTTATGATGTATCTGACTTGAGAAGGGGTTATGACCAGGTCCTCCAGTGTGGCTTCAGTCATCAATGGAAATTCAGGGAGGGGGTTGTTTGCTGAGTCCAAAGTGGAGTTTAAGACGAAACGCTAGGCAAGTAGTTCAGCCTTATCAGTTGCCGTGCAAACAACATCGCTGTGATTTGATATAGAGGCAATTGTCGATTGTCCGTTGTTCATCACACTATTGTATATTTTCCAGAAATCACGAGTATCTAATTTTTGTGATTGAATTCGTATACCTTCTCTTTTCTTCATCTATCACTACTTTGCAATCAGTTCTTGAAAACTTTTGAAAACTTTGAAAAACTTTGAAAAATGTATACCAAAAAGACATTTTAAAAAATGTGGCTGAGGAAGAACGTAAAGTCACCGTGAAAAAGAAAACGTAGTCACCGTCAAAAACGAAACAGCTGTTATAGTGGAAATATATGCTTTAAAAAGAATACTCGAAATATTCAGAAATCCAAATGTTGTTGTTAACAAGCTGATCATTCGACGGTTTTTCCATCATTTGATGAAAAGTGATTGTCTGTTAAAATCCATGGATTAAGGACATGGTACTCCTTGCTTTGTACTTTTTGACAAAACTCTAAGTTTCCGTAGCTAACGTGTGCATGTAAGTAACGTTCGTTTTTTAATGTTTTTAATTGATTGAAACTGTTCGAAAGAAACAAATGTAAGACTGAATAAATTCAAATACCTTGTCTCCACGTTTGTGAAATGTAAGTTCGGATCCATTTTTGTAAATATGCTTCACACGGGTTTAGGTAATGTTCGAATAATTCTTCAACGTAAGTCTTGTGAGATGTAATTCTAGAATCTTTGCCGCCAGTGTTGTGGCAATGTTAGTTTAGAAATCTTCCGTCGCCAGTGTGTGGCTTTGCAGGTTGATAATAATTAAAAACAACTACAAAGGTATAATACACTAAAGTGTGTTTAATAAAGTATGTTACAGGATAACGTATCATGCGCTTGCGACCATAACTGCCACATTTATCTGATCATTGACGCTTAGATGTTCCTGTATTTATTGTGTCTGGATAACTCATTTTTATTTCTGAAATAGGTAAATCAACTTACTCCATAACAATTCCAATATAACTTAACAGTATATATATATATATATATATATATATATATATATATATATATATATATATATATATATATATATATATATATATATTTAAACAAATTGCTTCCTTCAAAATAAGATTTTAGACATAATTCATCAGCATTTCGATTTTTAGAGACAATTTATTTATGTGCAAATATAAAAATAATAAGCATTCAATTTAGTTTAGATTGAATTTCCAAATCAAATGTGGACGCTTTCAAATCCTAAGTTAGTTTTATTGATTCTGTTAATTATTCAATTATATCATCCCGCTAAAAATATGGATCGATGATAACTTTCTTAACTTTTTCGGAAAATTATTGAGTACGCACCAATTTTTTTGATTGTCTGAAACATTTGAAAAATGTAGTAATTTTATTGTTTAAGGTTTTTTCGACTGTTTAGCTCGTTATGAAAATTGAAATTAAAATGATAATCCTTTTTCTTACAATGTCTAACCTTTTAAAATCTTATCTTAATGACGTTGACGTTCATTTTAATTTTCAATTGCAAACAGACGTACTAATAATGGCATTCTTTCTAATATGAAACGTTGCTTGGATTCGATAATAATCTTCATATCCTACAAAGAGAAATATTAAACATACTTCTTTGATTTTTAACATGAAGTTCAGCGGTAATATGTACATACTCTTTTTTGAAATTCGAAACAAAAATATCATGTTATGTTGGGAATTTTCATAGTAAACTGAAACATATCTAAAATTGAACAGTGCGTTTTATTTTCCTTACTAAGCATCAGGTATTCATTCAATAAAATAATCAACATTTGTTGTCATAAACATACAACGCTATTATTTTACTTAGGAATTGACTAATGTATTTATTTAGATTTAAAGTTCATATATCTATTTTATCAAATTAATATTGGTAAAAATGATACTTTATTTTTTAATGAATTTTATAGTTTTTCATTATAAAATCTTTTTAGTAGCATAGAAATAATAAATTCCATTTGGAATTAAAATAATAAGAAGCGGATGTAATTTTTATTAATATGTCAATTAAATTTATGTAGTATTCATTTTTTTAATATGTATATGTAGTTTCAATTTATTATTTCCTCTTTATTATAGCTTTCTTTTCCAATTGAATTTACGTTATAATTTGACTATATCGCAGAATAGTTTGGATACCTGACCGACGCAAAACCTTTTAAATGCAGGATAAAAACTAAGAAGACGATGAAGACATATTCGAGGAATATATAAAAAAAGAAAAAATTCAGTTAGAGAGAGGGCGTTTATTAACTAAAACTTAAATAAGTATTTGAAGATCTGTCATGTAAAAATGTGTTATAATTTGAGATATAAGCAGATTATATTACGAAATATATAAACAAACTCCAGTGAAGATCCTCAAAATTGCCTTTAGATATTTACTATGTTACGTTTTATGTTCTTCATGGTATGATCGGACATTTGTGAAGGAATATTTTGTTGACTAATGTATATAAATTACTATAAATAAAATAGCGGATAAAGATACAAAATATTCAGTATTTTGAATCCTTATTGATCATTTTCTGTCAGGAGATTGCCTTTCTTTTTTAAGGTCTTAGAGGTATGTATTAAAAACACAATGTTATATAAACAGACAATGAAAGATGTCGGTTAACAGAGTAGGAAGAAAAAAAAGAAAAGTATGAACATATTGAGGGGAAACGTTAAAGAAAAAATAGGTGACGGGATTAATAATTTAGTTAGTCATTCACAGAATTTAAATAAGTTTAGTATTAGTACATTTATTATAATTATTAGTAGGAATATATACGTTATCTGTCAGTTAAAAAGTATGCTTTAGGTGTCACACTTCTTTCCTATGATTTCCTATGATTTGCATTTGGTAGCACAAATACTGTACGTTTACGTGTGATACAACGCCACTCCACAGGGCATTAGATCACTTAGAGAGAGTACTCACCATTTATTCCCCCGTTAAACCAACACTACTACTTTTTTTCACAACCATTTTAAACACTCATTCAATCAATTACTGTTTTGTTGACAAGTTTATGATGTTATCTCTGAGCTATCTACCATCGAATAGATTAGTATAATATTTATAGATATAATAAATAAAATAGAACCATTTACGTTTTATAAGCGTAAAGTACTAACGTTCGAAGCGATGATACCCCTTAATAAAATGCATTATTTATAGATGTACACTAAACACGTCTCGGATGTATTCATTTTATTTTTTATCGAGAACGCTTTTCCGGCATTACTCAGAAATGAATGAAACTCCTGTATACACAAGATCAGAGGCTTGAACTCCATATAAAAATTATTTTCCTAATTTATCATCATCTGCATTACTGAGCTTCTAAGTTATGAAATACCAAGTAGATTCATGTCTTGTCTGGAGCGATTCTTACAAATAATAAAACTTTAAATGCCATGATATTATTTTAAACACATAAATACCAACGTATTTGTTCAGTTTTATTTTTGAACACATTTTGAACACATAAATACCACAGTTTTTTTAATTTTTATTTTTGAACACATGTTTGAACACATAAATACCAAAGTATTTTTTCACTTTTATGTTTTAACACATTTTTTACCACATAAATACCAAAGTATGTTTTCAGTTTAATTTGTGAACACATTTTACCAACACATAAATACCAAAGTTTTTTTTCAGTTTTATTTTTGAACATATTTTTGAACACATATATGCCAAAGTATTTTTCAGTTTTATTAGTGAACACATTTTTGAACACATAAATACCAAAGTATTTTTCAGTTTTATTTTTGAACACATTTTTGAACACATGAATACCAAAGTATTTTTTCAGTTTTATTTCTGAACACATTTTTGAACACATAAATACCAAAGTATTTTTCAGTATTTGTTGTCTCCTCTTTTATTTTAAAAAGTGTCGTTGTATCGTGATATATGACTATTTTAAATTGCATCTCGTACAGAGAGAGGCTTCCACAACTAATCTAGTATTGAATCTTATGACATCGTTGTCGAACTTTTTGTCCCTCTGAACTCTAGCTTTGAATTCAATTAATAAAACATACGGTTATTGTCCATTTCAGTGTCTGTGAATATTGGGACCGCCCCAATAGAATAGAGATGTACTGTTCGGATTTATATTCTCCTCTCACATTAGATATTTTGGAATTTCTCCAATTTTTTTCTCCCAAGACTCGCCATGTTTGCTAATGAGCTACATAGTTCTTTTTTGTACGAGACAAAATTTGTTCCGGGTTTAATTGAGAATGCAACACAAGAAAAATGGACAGGATGCCAATAATCTCCATAACTGTCTACGATCACAATCGCTCACTGCTATTTCTGCCGACGGTGATTATTAAAATAAAAAGGACAACAAAAAGATGACATAAATTTGAAGAGAAATAAAAGAAATAATTAATCTATATTAAATAAATTCTGAGATAGATTTTGAAAAATTTCCTACGACGTTCCGATATAAGGCTGATGGTTTCGGAATGTGCTCTCATTTTAGAAAATAATTCAAGTCGACGCCAAGCGTAGCGTTTCCCTTCTTACCATATCGTTACTCAGTTTTTAATAGAATTCTTAATCCTGATGAACGGAATACAGAGTCATTTGAACGGTTGAAAGGTCAACGACAACGTTCTTGAAGCCTATTTAGAAATATAAGTAATGAAAAATAGAATAACACATCCATTTAGAGACTACGTTTCGAGATGCAATAAAAATCGTTAAAATGTAAAAACAAAACATGATTTTTAAAAATAAATATTGCATCTCAAGACGTGGTCTTCAAAGGTATCTGTTTGCCCATTTTACATTACTTTAATTTCTTAAGATGCTTCAAGAACGTCATTTCATTTACCTAATATGCGCTCACCAACGTTGCACTGCAACATTTAACAAAAACACGTTGCAATGTCACCACCCTGCAACGAAGTCTGAACATAAGCCCTATGACACTGAGGAAATAAGCTACCATCACACAATACAAAGGTATTACCCTAAATTGATTCGTACCCTCTTTCTCTAAAGAAAACTGTTTTATCATTAGAAATTAATGAATAAAAAGCAAAAAAGAAATAAATATTTAAATGATTTTTTAATAAATAATGCATCTCAAAACTTGGTCCCTAAAGACCTTGTTTTTCTATTTTACATTCCTTCAATTCCTAGAGATGCTTCAAAGAACGTACATGTTATTAAATATATATAGCTTTATAGTAGAGCACTCAACCTCGGTTCGCGTGGTCGGGGTTCGAGACGTGTCATAGTCCTTTTGACTTGAAGCGTTGCAGTACGACGAAAAACCTGTAAGTGAGTAACTATTATATATATATATATATATATATATATATATATATATATATATATATATATATATATATATATGTAATGATAAAAATCCAGGAAACACTTCCACAGGGTAATAATCCGAATAATTTCAACCGGGTTTATAAAAAGTGCTCAATATCAAATACAGCTTTATATAAGAGTATTTTTTATTTACACAGACATGTACAAAATATGCGACACTGGCATGTCGATGTTATCGATCAACAGTTTGTATAAACTGAGATTTCATCAGGCAGAGTTAGAATCCGATCTAAACAGTAGGTCATATTTGGAAAGAATGAAATGGAGCAAAAGAAGAACAAGAAAAAAAAATTTTAATTTCAAAATTTACGGAGTTACGTGGTTTGGGACCGTTAACAATAAAAAAGTTAAAATCCAAAATCTAAAATCTAAAGTATAAAATAAAACAAAATAGAACAAATAAACTAAAGTAAAGAGAGAGAGATATGATAAAAAGTGTAGAATGAAGATAGATAGATAGATAAATAGAAAGATAGGTAGATAGATAGAAAAAATGAAATCGTCTGTTCATTCAGACAGAGAGTGGAGAGAGGAGAGAGAAGATACATGCAAGTGAATGTGTAAAAAATCGACAGTTACTTCAGCCTGGGCGAACAACGTATTCTCAAATCAGCTTTAATTCGTAGCAGTTTGTATGTGTATGAGTGTGTAGACATGTGTGTGTGTTCTCAAATCAGTTGTAATTGGTAGTATCATATATGTGTATGGGCGTGCAGACGCGTGTGATGGAGAGTCAGGGGTTGTTAATCAATTGTGTCACGAATTCTATATTTACACTGTTTTATTTGTCTTTAGAGCTTATCAAATTATAATTAATTAATTAATAGATCAAACAAATATAAGTATTTAAGTTTACATAATTAGTAGTAGTAGTAGTAATAATAATAATAATAATAATAATAATAATAATAATAATAATAATAATAATAATAATAATAATAATAATAATAATAATAATAATAATAATAATAAAAATAATAATGATAATGATAATAATAATGACAGCAACAACAATAATAGCGGTCAATAATGAGTAAGAATTAATAAAAAAAATTAACAGTCAGGTAAAAAATAAAATTAGAACGTAATAATAATAATGATGAATAATTAAAATTAAAATAAAATTAATAATAATATAGAAGTAGGTAGCAATAGTATTATACATAATGGTTGTTGATGTGGTAATATGAATAATTTTGTTAATAATTGTTAATGTGATCAGTATTATTGCAACCACTAATTCTACATTAGTGGTTGCAATAATACTGATCATATTAAAAATGGTAATAATAATAGCTATATTAATAGTAACAATCATAATGGTAACCACAATAATAATGACAATAGTTATAATGGTAGTAAAAAATAATAATAAATAGTAATAAAATAATACAAATAGTGGTAGTAATAATAATGATTATAATAATAATAATAATAGTGATAATGATAATAATAATTATAATAATTATAATAATAATAGTTATAAAAAAAACAAAAAAAACAATAAAATTATAAATAATGGCATTATCGTTTATGATAATATCACCATTGCTACTAAAACTAATAATAACAATAAAAGTAAAAGTCAGATGATGATAACTATGTTAATATTAATATCATTGACAATCATAATAAAGTGGTTGTCATTGTTACTGCTACACACAATAATCATGATAATAATAGTGAACAGAACATTAATATTAATAATAATAATAATCTCGATAATAGTGCAGACATGTCAAAAAATAAAATTTAAAAATATATTAATAATCAATAATAATAATCTAAAATAGTATACAATAGATGGATAAAAATAAAAGGGAATATTAGAAGATAAAAAAAAACGAAGATGGCAATTAATATTAATCATAGTAAAATGATAATAAAATAAAAATAAATAATTTAATAATAGAGAAATTATCTGTTGTGATAATACTAATACTATTAATAATAGTAAAAAAATAATAGTGATAGCTATAATATTAGTAACCTTGGTAACAACAATAATTTTAATAAGTGTAGTAATAATGATGATAATAACCATAAGAATAATAGTAGTATTATAAATAATAGTAATAAAATTCATAATAATATTAATTTATGAAACTGATAATAATAATAGTAGAGGTTGTTATTCTAATAATAGATATAATGATGGCTATAAATAGTGATTGTAGTAAATACTGTAAAAGATAATAATAATAATAATAATAATAATAATAATAATAATAATAATAATAATAATAATAATAATAATTAATAAGAATGGTATAAAATAATAGTTATGTTGACAAATTACCGTTAGTGGATAGGTGAAGTGCTTTTTTTTCTTTTTTGTAAGAGATAGTATTAGCGGGAAGGGTTATAAGTGAATTACTAAGGTGTAATCTATTATGCCTATAGTTAATTGAGGTTGTTTTTTTTTAGAAGTTTGCCTTTATCACTAAATTTAATTATTTCAAGCTTTTCAGTTAGGCAAAGGTAACATGGTGAGGTTAGGGAACTACAGGTGCTAGTTTTTCAGATAGTGTTCCAAGTCACTGTATGTGATTGATTATTGTTGGATAGTTCCCAGTTATATATAAAAAGTGAGGTTCTTTTTTGATAGGTAGAGTTATTACAAGAGCATTTATGGCCGGTATATTTTTCTTTAAAGGTATTAGCAGCCATAATTATATAGTATTTTTCAGGGTTGGATTTTCTTTAGTAGAGATTGTTGCTTCGTATACTGATTAATTTATTTGGCTATTTTGTTGTAGTGGGCATTCTGTTTTGTGTGTGCAGTTGCAAGCCTTGGATTTTGTTGTTTTCGTTTAAGTAGTTTTTTTTTCGATTTAGAATGTTATTGTTATGTTTTTTATTATTTTTTCAAAGTTTTCACCACAGTTATAGCTTAATTTGAGGGTGTTTTTATTAAAAATGGTATGCAGTATATTATTAGGAGGAAAGTGTAGATTAATTAAGTCTAGGTATCTTTTACCGAGTTTGGTTTTAACCATGTGATTATATGGGGGTGTGAACCAAATAATGTTTCTACCTCTATTTTTGCGTTTGTTGTTGGGAGGTTTAGGTTTGGTGAATTTAATTTGGGTGTTTTTGTATCCACTTTGTTTTAGCGCTTTATTGTAAAAGTCCTAATGTTTGTAAAAATTGCTTCCTTAGAAGAGTTATTGCTGATTCTTTTTTCAATTGATTTGTGGATATGTGGGATTATGGCTTTTGGGTGGTTAGAGAGTGCGTGGACATAGATTGGATTTGCATTATCTTTAGTATAAGGTTCATACGTTTCATTATTTAAGTTAAATGTTACGTCTTAGAAGTTAGCTAGTTTAATATATGATGTTATTTCCACTTTAAGATTTATTTATTTTTATTTCTCTAAGGATCATTTTTAAAATAATTTACTAGTATATTTGTTTGATCTATTAATTAATTCATGATAATTTGATAAGCTAAAATAAAACAGTGTAAATATTGAATTCGTGACACAATTGATTAACAACACCTGCCTTCCCATCACACGCGTTTGCACGCCCATACACATATATGATACTACCAATTACAACTGATTTGAGTACACACACATACACATACAAGCTGCTACGAATTACAGCTGATTTGAGAATACGTTGTCTGCCTAGGCAGAAGTAACTGTCGATTTTTTTACACATTCACTTGCATGTATCTTCCCTCTCCCCACTTTCTGTCTGAATGAACAGACGATTGCATTTTTTGCTATCTATTTACCTATCTTTCTATTTATCTATCTATTTATCTTCATTCTACACTTTTAATTATATAAATATATATATCTTTCTACTTTAGTTCATATGTTCTATTTTGTTTTATTTTATACTTCAGATTTTAGATTTTAGATTTTAACATTATTTTTATTTTAACGGTCCCAAACCACGTGACTCCCTGAATTTTGAAATTTAAAATTTCTTTTCTTCTTCTTCTTTTTCTCCATTTCATTCTCTCCAAATATTATCTAAGGTTAAGATCGGATTCTAAATCTTTCTGATGAGATCTCAGTGTATACAAACTTTTGATCGATAACATCCACATGCCAGTGTCGCAGATTGTGTACATGTCTGTGTAAATAAAAATAATCTGATATATATATATATATAGCTCATTGGGAAAAACTAATTTGAACTCCTGGCACTTGCAATGTTTGCATTGAGATATTTCTTACATTCAGTTAGTGTCGTATGATAGCGCATGGGTTAGCAGCTCGACAGTTGAGTTTCAATCCCGGCTTGAGGCACTAACTGGTCTCACCGCACTGATGAGCTGTGACATTTTTCTCAAAATTATCATCCTGAGGACGTCTTATAAATAAAGACGAATCGTTGATGAATACATAAAAAAACATATTTTGGTTTATCCTTTTTTATTTCCCATTACGTAGGATTACCCTCATCCTTCTCTTCTCGTATATATATATATATATATATATATATATATATATATATATATATATATATATATATATATATATACATTGTATTACTAAAATAAGTGAAACTACATAACGCGTTCCATCATTATGTCTTAATTGGCTTCTGTTTGTGTCTATCCGTTACACATCTGCATGTTATTGCCGTCTATGAATCGCTTATCTATATACACACTAAACAATGCTTAAATCCAACCGCATGGACGTTTTATATAATAATTAGCTATAAAAAGATGCTTCGTTGGTTGCGTGTACTTTCTGAGGCATATGAAACTGTGTGTAGTATTTACTTCTGACACGCAATACGTACAGAAAACTATTCATAGTAAATGAATAATGAAATGCAAGTTGCTATTTTATCTGTTACTAAGTGATGCCAATACCTTCCAAAAGTGTAAATGTTATTACAGTTAATGTGAAAACAATGCATCAGAAACGGTTTGGACCCGGCTTATCCAATCGTTAGTAAATGTTGGTATGTTTTATAACTTTTCTAACTCGTTCCTGAGTGAAAAGAAACCGCAACATCTGATCTAGATAAAAGTGACAAGACCGGTTGGTGGAGATAGCGAGGGAGATAAAGAGAGAGAGAGAGAGAGGGGGGGGAAAAGGTGAAAGAGAGTAAGAGAGAAAGAAAGAGAAAATAGGAGAAAGAGAGTAAGATAGAAAGAAAGAGAGAGAGAGAAAAAAGAGAGATATAGGGAGAGAAAGAGAGACAGGGTTAGCGCACATATACATAGATAGAAAGGGAGGGGCGAGGGTCTTAAAGTAAACAGACTGAGAAAAACAATCTGTCACGTTTATTAGACGTAAAAAGATACGATAAAAGAGACAAGACCGGCTGGCAAAGATGAAGAGAGAGATGGAGAGAGAAAGAGAGAAAGAGCGGGGAGTAATACAAGAAAGAGAGAAAGAGAGATGGGGTTAACACACATATGCATCGATAGAAAAGGACGAGCGACGGGTTGACAAAGGCAACAAACAGAGAAAAGCCATCTGTCACGTTTATTAGATGTATAAAGAGAGTAGCGCTTACGCCGTATAGTCAAAATGATGAAAAGGGTAAATCGCTGGTTTAATAAATATATGAATAATAAGATGTGATTTTATGAATGTAATAAATGCTTCACAAAGAATTATTCTAAAATATTCACGTGTATAACTATTAAGAGATAAAAAAATCGTTTTCTTTTCGTACAAAAGAAGAAATAATAGTCAAAATCTTAAAGAAAAAAGAAAATATGAAAATAAAAACCAACAACTTAATAATGCAGATGTTTATTTATTGACTACAACTAACTATCTTTTTCATACAACGTTCTCTATTGTGTTTGTATTGACGTTTTCTATTTAAGGGCCGCGAAAAAGAGAAAGTTGGATATTGTGTTAATACTTAAAATTTCTCGTAGGAACAATGGCTTTTTTTTAATAACTAGTGTTCGCCATGTGCTACCAATAAGACCCACAATTATATAAAAAAAAGCTTTTAAAGGTTTGGAAAGAAAATATGATATAATTAATGGGAACACTTTTAACGTGAGCAAGCTGTGCCGTGTGGTTGAGAAATTGACTGTGATGGCCAATTTTGATCGCATTTTTGTGTCCGTTTTTTTCTGATCTATTTCGTCATATAAACATATGTCCGTCATTTATTTCCGAAACATGAACAGCTAATAGTTATTGCACATGTTTTATTGTAAATCACTATTTTACATTACGAGAGAGTATTTATAGTTTTATACCGTTGCCAGTGAGATTAGGATCCGACAGTTAGTGAGTTAATTAGGCCATGAGCAACTGCATTTCACGCTTGACGAATAGTTTTCTCCAGACCGAGTGGTACTCTTATAGAGAATGCATCGCGTTTCGGTGACTTCGCGTCGTCAACATACGGGCAGGTCTCGGAAGCGGCCGTGAGCTGACGAAACTATTAACCAATCAAGTTGTAGCAGACATTAGACAATCAGGTTGCAGCAAGCAAACGATGAGTTTTGGAAGAAATTAATTTCTACAGTCTACAGCGCGTTAAAAAATTAATTTCTACGATCTGCGTCAGCGCGTTGCATCTCTTGAAGGACTCATTAAGTTTTGTTAGCAACAATCCCTACCCCTAACCCTAACCCTAACCCTTAACCCAGAAAATGTTGAAAAGGAAAAAACATTGAAAAGAAAATGACAGAAAAAAAATTGATTAAAAACAGGGGTTTCGTTGCCTATTATGTAAGAAAAATCATTTTTTGAAACTGTTTGGTGAACAAAATAACATTTTATTTGAAACATTTGATCAGCAATGGTTCCTTTGAGAAAAAAGTAAAATAAACATCTAATTAATAACAGTTGCTTCGCTATGGTGTGTTCGTTCTTTAATTTTATATATGTATTTTACTTTGATTTTCTTCCTCTGAATTCATCGTCTGACACTCTTCAATGTATTGTTTGTAAGTTTTAGCCTCGTCAACTCTTGAGCGCTCCCGATACCTGCCAAACGTTGACGACGCGAACTCACGGAAAGCAGTGTACACTTTTATTTATAGTAAAAGAGAAGGCCCTTTATTTGGAATTAATTTAATATTTTTTTACTGCACATCAACCCATTTTCGTTTTTATTATTTCGATTATCCGGACTATTGTTCGCATTTTATATTTTATTCTTGACACTTTTCGCCTAATGTAACCTGTGACCTTCTTCATGTACGTCTCGTCGAATTTGTATGTGAAACTGTACAGAATTTCGAACGGTACCCTTTATTTTATACACGGGGGTAGATTGCCATTGTTCCCTCAGTAATGAACGGGTAGGGGGCATACGTCACTCGTAATTATATGCTTAGCATCGACCGTACTCAGGATTTAATTTTAAATATCCAGATGACGGTCACTTAGAAGTTATTGTTACTTAGAACTTATATATTATCACGTAATACCTATGTTCGACATATAAGTCTCCAAGTTCGACGAGACCCACCTAAAGAAAAGCGGGGGTTCCATCGCTCGAAACCTTATGAGAACAACATAAACAATTTGAAAAGTAGTCCGAATAATCCAAAACATAAAAATTATCAATCCTGATCTGAAAAATCATCATAAAATGTAATACAATAAGAACGCAAACTAGAAACCATTCATTGCATATATTTATCATATTTCTATAGTTGTGTTACGATGATTCATCATTTTTGACATTATTTTTCTTCGGACTATAATCCCTAGCGTTGGGATGTCTATGTCTACTAGATGCTTGCCAATAATTAATCTATTCGTTAATTTGATTTAACTACGTACAGATTATCACAAGTAAACATTTGTTTGTGTCGGAACACGTATGGTCTGAGTGAATTGATTGTTTTGGTTTTTCTTTTAGAATTATCGGTACCTTTGTATGGATTTGGTCCTTCGATGCTTTTATGGAGAAACTTTTAACTTATTAATTTTATTTTATACTCTGACACGACGGACAAAACTTATTCTAACTATACGTGCAGTATTTCAACGCGTCTTGGTTAACTGAGTTGATTTCTGCAGACATCATTGGGGGTTAATTGCTTAAACTTTATGATACTTAGGAGCGCCGTTATGACTTTGCCATGGAGTCTTGGGGCATTGCATTTAAAGTACACACTAAATAAACACAATACCCGGTTGGCCAATCAAGGATGTACGGGTGGTTATATTCAAATATGCCATATAGAATCGCTCGGCAGAAACAGCCTTTGTTTTGTTGACAGGTTGTAGTTGGCTTATTGGAGGCAAGTTTCTTGCAATACTGACAGTAATAGCCATGAAAGCTGTATTTTAACAACAGACATACAGGTGTTTGCTTTCGTCTTCTCTGGTGTTTATGATAGCACTCGATTTCCGCTCGTCAATGGATAACAATTTTTAAAAATTAGACTCTTACAAACTTATTTTTCAATTTCAACATACATTTCGATATTGTATTCTTTTACAGCAGGCTACACTTACATATTCCAATATGATAGAAGTCCTAATTAATTCGCAATTATATTCTCAGTATTGCTCATGACGTCGATTGAACGTTTAACCTTCAGAAGACTGCACCTAGAACAGAAGTACTTAGTAAAATTCAGTTCTAGGTGCCATCCTTTGAAGGTTCAATCCTCAATGCGGGCGATACTAGGATATGCGATTTAAGAATACTTATATCCGGTCATGTCTGACACAATGAAAGCATGCTACACCAGTAGATCAAATAAAAGGTCTCGTTCGAAATCCAGTGCAGATTGCCAAGTTCGACAGGAATATTCCCGAGTTCGACAAGGTACACCTGAAGAAACGTTGTGAGAATAACACTCATAATAAGAAGAGTACTCCGAATAATTCAAATTATACAAATTAACCATCGTAATTTCAAATAGTAAGAAACATAATTTTCTTCTTTAGTTTTATTTTACATTTGATAGAGAATTTGTTTTCCAACTTTCTGTTCCGGGGTAATGTATGTGTATGTTAGCTAGAAAGTGTTCTTAACATTGCCTAAATAGTTTCCGGTCAAAGTTTATCGTCCTTCAATCTTGGTCTCTGAGACCATAACGATATTTTGTTACATTTTCCTGATGTCATATAAGGCGTACTTCAGTCATATTTTAGCAGATCGTTCGTTTCCAATTTCCGAAATTACTTTGTTAATTAATTTGTTTGGACACACTTTCATAATACGTGCTGAATTGGGGTCTATTTTCCAAAATGTCCAATTATGCTGTTGTTCGCTTTTCACTCGATTTTTGCTTCAATTGATGAGTACGAAAATGGGTACTGGTCCATTTTTTTTAACTATACAAAACCTAGTTTAACAGACGCTAGAATACGTAAACAGGCAGAAAAGGCCGAATCGATCAGGCGTTAAAATCAAAACGATTCTGCTTTTCAACATGAAACAAATAATGAAAGACAATAACTCACCTGGTGTATTTATTACAACTTATTTATTAATTTGACGAAGGACATTAATGTTTCCTTTCAATTTTTTTCGGGAAAGTTAAAAGTTACACTTTTTAGAGGGATAAACTGTGTGTTTTATTTAGAACCTAATCAATGCAACAATGACTTTTTACAGATTGTTTTTCGTTTTCTTGTGGTACTGGTACAGGTTTTTTAAATCATAAAACAACAAATTACAGGTTAGGGTTAGTTTACGGTTCGGGTTAGGGTTAGGGTTAGTTTAAGGTTATGTAACGGGCTGCTAAGGGTAAGAGTGAGGGATAGGGTTAAGGTTAGTTTAAGGTTAGTTTACGGTGTGTTAAGGGTTAGAGTTATGGTTAGGGTTGGTGTAAGGGTTAGTTTAAACTTGGTTAACGGTTTGTTAAGGTTAGGATAAAAAAAAACGATTCGTCTTCTGTTTGGTTCATTTAGCGGATTTT
Source organism: Sepiola atlantica (assembly GCA_963556195.1). NCBI lineage: Eukaryota > Metazoa > Mollusca > Cephalopoda > Sepiida > Sepiolidae > Sepiola > Sepiola atlantica. The sequence goes on from OY744516.1 coordinate 226,744,428, forward strand.
CATTTGGAGTTAAGGTAGACAAAGAGGAAAAAGACGAATTAGAAGAAGAATTAAGGTGATCGACACGGTACTATTCTGCTATCAATTTCTTTTCCTGACAAAATTGGATCCCTTTTTTTTCGGAGACTAAATCGCCTATGCTACAGGTAAGAAATTAATTTCTGTCTTAATCACTTTTCCTTAATGTTAAGATGTACTCAATTTACAGGTAAATTTGACGTCCGCTATTCCAGCATGATTGGCTAAGCGCTTCGGCATATTGCGACTGTTTACGTAAACGACCGGAAGATACCGAACAAAAGTCGGGGTTGTCTGGTTCAAAAGCTTTACCAGTACCAGCAAGCGACAACCATTAATTACTCGATGCGAATGTACCTATTTCTGAATGTAAATGTTCACTAAACAAAGTAATTATTATGAACATATAGAATAACAACCTATAAATTGTTAGAAAAGAAATGTATGTAAAACAAACGTACAAGAAAATCGGTGGATACAACATGTAAAAACATAAAATGAAATACAAATACTACTACTGCTATTACTGCTACTACTACTACTGCAATTATTACTACTTATAATAATAATGACAGAATAAGGAAAGCACGTAACTTCTTAATGTTTGGTCACATATAGTTTAAGTGAACTACGTTTCAGCAGTTTTCACAAGTAACACACATTTTGGTAGGCATTTGCAATTTTCCGTAATAGTTAAAAACGCAGCAAATTAAAGCGGCTAGTTGGATTGAAGTCGTAAACAAAAAATAACCGCAGTTTAACAAACTTTCTAGCTGATCTAATTCTAATCAGAAAGAGAACAAGATTATATATCAGGCAAATTACGTAACAGAAGAATTAAAAAAACTAGTATAAATCAAGTTTCGATTTGTTAGATTCATGAATATTGTAATCTAGCATTGAACATTGTACACGCACACAAATATATACATATATATATATATATATATATATATATATATATATATATATATATATATATATGTGTGTGTGTGTGTGTGTGTAGGTGTGTGGGTGTATGGTGTGGGTGTATAAATAATAATAATAGCAGGTTGCATGTGCCAATTCTGGGGTTTATTAAGCGTTACACTGTAAACGGTTTCATTTGGTTTGATTTTTCGGTGGGGGGTCCGGACTATATTGAAGTTGACCTAATGATATGCGTTCAACTTTTTGGATAGCACGGGACTTGATTCTTGTGGGGGCGCATCACAGTTACTACATATTACCGAGTTGTTTGAGCTGTCTTTTGAACTTGTTTTCCTTTTATTTTCATTCTTACGACAATTACCGTGTGGTGTATTGTCAGTTGTTGTGTTCAGTATCTTAGGTTTGTATCTCTCCTGATGAACTGCCGAGCAAGCACCTTGCTAGGTAGCGAAACACGTGTAGGGAACAATAACTTTACGAAATAAATAAATAATGAAATAACATATGTTTTTGTTGTGATGAATCCTCTCTGGAAAAAAAAAAAATATTGGTAAACTCTCTAAATATATGTATAGATGCTCTATACCAAATAATCTGAGCTCATCGAGCTTGTTTGTATTGGTCTTGTCCAAAAAACATAATATTTCTGTAAGATAATAATTACTAAACAAGTTCGTATATGTATATTAATAGACATATAAATAAATAAATAAATAAATAAATATTAGAATGCATACGACCTAATCTTAAATATTAGCGTGAAATTAAATTGGCCGTAGTGTTGACATGTTGTCTTTGTCAGTGTTCACATGATAATGTGAATTAGATTTAAAACGTAATCATGATTTACTTTAACTACAAATGTTCGATAAAAACTACTTTTGAACCCTCATGATACTTTAAGAAATAAAATAAATAAATAAATATTTAATAGCTTCGGTATTTTGGAATCATGTCTAGGTAACTGTAAGATATCTTCGTTGTGAGTGACAAATTCCCCCCTTTAGTTTCACATTTAATTAGAAACTTACTACTTAAGTGAATAATTCTGGGAAATTAAGCTAATCTTAGGATTGATGGAAACGATTTATTAATAAATACTATATGTCTTCCACAAAAACACCGAAGTATAACACTTTTAATAGTTCCTTAAATGGACGGCTGACGTTATGAAACTTGCTCTAAACTGTTGAACTTAAATGAGTTTCGTATCCAAAAAACCTAAATAGACATTGATGTAACTTTAGTAAGCAAAATATTATCCTGAAGTGAATTAGAATTTTTATAAATAAATCATAGAACTTATTAACTATTTTAAGATATATTACTGAATTAAAATTTATAATTGTTCGCACAATTTTTAGGATGCACTAGCTTTGAACGAAACATTCAAAATAGCTTATTAGTGGGTTCCCCCACCTGTAAGCTTTTGCTCTCTTTTTATTTGTTTTTTGTTTGTTCTCACTCAAAAATGAACTACTGTATAGTGTAGGTTTTTTCAAGACACTTTAATCCAAGAAATGTTTACTCTTTGTAATTTTTCTCTGATGGTTATGTAGTGTTGCAGAGACGATATTGACATAACAATGTTGTTTGGCACAAGGCAAATGAAACGGACCGTAAAAATATATCTCACAGAAATATTATGTTTTTTTGGAAATGTGAAAAATAAAAATAATAAAATAAAACCATGGTTATTGGAATATAATATGAACTGACTTTCTATTTTATACTGGAGCACTCGGGATTGTAATACCACAGCGTTTTTATTACTAGTATATGAAAAAAACTGTGATCCATACATTAGTTAGTATGTAGAATAGAGGCCATTGAATTTGAACTCGGTGGTCGACCTATGATTTATTACGGCAACCACCCATGTGTATGTAAAGTTTACCTTTGTAAATGTGTCTACAGTGTGTTTTATTTAATTAATTAATTAATACAGAAATAATTGAATTTTCGTGTTTCTTTTAATTAATCGTGGATATCATTGCATTTGTTAGAAGAATAAACTTCTGTCCGGCGCGAATGCAGTCATCTTTTTTTCTTATTAAAACTTGTGTTTTGCCCCAAGAATCATTCGTTTTCATCCGACGTTATGTAAGATAAATAAATAGATAATTAATCATGTGAGAGTAATTTTTATTTCGAATAACAGATTTTCTAATTAACTGTGATCTATGACAACTTCAATTCTCTTTACACGTGGGGATTTAGTTGAGGTTTTCCTTGGAGGCTAACAGGTTTTATGTACATGTATTGGCTTTTCTAGTGAGGAACCAATTTTATTTTTGCAGTATGTCAAATACATTAATTAAAAATACCAGAACATTAATCAGTTGCCATTTTACTGTCGGGTATACTTGCGGGTGAACATTGATTAGCATAGCTGTATGTTTACAATGAACATAATAAGTTATACATCGAAAAAATGAAAACGTGTTTTTTTGATAAAACTAGCAAAATCTTTCAATAAATACATAATTTAAATAAAGAAACTATTTATGCGTTATAAATACGCCCGAGGAGAATTTATTTGTATATGTCCGCCTTCTATTACAAAAACTTATCTAGTTCTTATTAAAAATTATTTGTAATTGTTCATCAATGCTATCGTTCTGGATTATAACCTGTTAATATATATATATATATATATATATATATATATATATATATATATATATATATATACAGGGTGGGCAAAAATAAGCGTCCTATTTTTAAAAATTCATAACTTTTTTATTTATTGATTTTTTTTTTTTTTTTTTTAGAATAAGTAAAGGACCCCTTCCGAAGCAAGCATGAGCCGTATTAGCCCTGAGGAACGTACCCTCATTTAGAAAACATTATTTTTGCTTAAAAAACTCAAAACAGTGTAAAAAACAATACTTTAGTTTTTGTAAGTTTTAAGAAGTGTTTTTCGGCTAAAATTTGTTTTGTTTATTTCAAAAGATCTCGGAAGGGTCAGTCTACACACACATAAAGTTTGGTGGTTTAACTTTTATTTTGTGGAAGTTATTCAAATTCAAGTTATTCAAATTTAAAGATATTTTGGCCCACCCTGTATATATAATACGTAAAAGTCAGCATCTAAAGTTTAAAGACGAGGTTAATGAAAACAATATATATTGAATATACAAATATATGCACATCTTTTCGAATAGAGCTAAAGGTTGTGTCTAGGCACATTATTTATGTATACTTGTTATAGTTCATATATATATAGATATAAATATAAGAATATTTTGAAAAACCAAACCAGTCCAACGTAATTTGATGTGTTTGTTTTTTAAAATAAATGATTTATTTATTCTAAAAACTTTAGATCTCTCAGCGTAATACGCCTATGTCAAAAGTATAGGCGTTCAATTCTATTTTTTTTCCTTTAGTTTCCTTTTTAATTCTTTTCGATCGGAACATATTTTCGCAGCTCAGACGAAAATTCTTCTCTATGTAATTACAATTCGTGTTTGAATGTCGGTGTGCCTGAATTACGTTGTGTACTACGTGTGTATCACATGGCTTCTTATATATATATATATATATATATATATATATATATATATATATATATATATATAGAAAAGAGGGTAGTGCAGTATTAGTGCAGTTCCAACGAGAGAAAAGTATATATGTAAAGGAGTAAGGCTACCAACATTTGTAGAATGTTTTTTTCAACATTTATTTATTATTTTGTTGTTTTACCATTTTATAATTTTATAAATTATAAAATGGTAAAACAACAAAATAATAAATAAATGTTGAAAAAAACATTCTACAAATGTTGGTAGCCTTACTCCTTTACATATACATATATATATATATACATATATATATATATATATATATATATATATATATATATATATATATATATATATATTTAAAACATTTGCGTCTACAAAGGCAGTGGCTATATTTAATATACGCAAAAGTGTCGAAGACACAGTGAAAGGTGAAAATGTCGAGGAAGTTGACTACATTTACATAGGGAAGATGGTGGGAAGCGACATTACTATAATGCCTGAAATCAAACAGGCACTTAATAATGCACCGATAGAAAAGCTAAGAGTTGCACACGGAATCAGTCTACGTGAAAGAAAACGAAACACCTGGATCAAACAGTAAACGGGGATAAGTAACATAATCACCATAATACTAACGGTAAAACATCGATGAGCAGTTCAGCTTCTGAGATATATAGACAACAGTTGGATATATATATATATATATATATATATATATATATATATATATATATAGCAATAGAATATACCCCGCTGCAATGGAAAACATCTATAGAGAGTCTAGAAACCCGTAGGAGAGACGACCTCGACAGGCAACTAGGTCTTATTTGGCTACGCCTAGCTGGGGACAAAAGAAAGTAAAAGGAAACCAGAGGGATTCCTTTTCCAGGTATGATAAAACACCTGATGATGACAATGCATATGATTTAATATACATATATATTTACTCTGACGTTAAATAAATATTTCTCGTGTGTTATATAAGTTTTCTCAAGATAGATATCAATGACTCCGTAGACATTTATTTGAAGCAACATTTTACAGAAGGAAGTAAATGCTGCCTATGTAAAATTATTAAAGCCCATCTCTATAATATGGAATTACCTGTCTGTTTCACAAATAGTGTCATCGATAGGCTAAGCCCTAAAAATTCAATATTATATTCAAATATTTCAGTGGCCTTTATAGAGACTTGATCTATGTCTGTAATGACAAATGCAGTTCCATTCAATTTCATGTTAAATAATATTGCATGCTACTCGAAATTATTTTACACGAGAACCATATAACCATAATGGCCGACCAAACAATAGAAGTTGTATTATTTGGCTTATTCCGACTACTGTTCTCATCTTGAGTGTTATTCTTACAATATGTCAGCCGATGAAACCTCCGGTATTATTCAGCTTCGTTTCAGTATTAAATTTCGAGCGGAATGACATGTGTGCAACAGATATAAGTGCTAAGTAATAATTAATTCGAAGTGATGTATGCTATAGATACAGCAAGTATGTTAATTATGTTTTAATTGAAATCGCTCCAGAAAAGGCATGAAGCTACTTTATGTAATTAAAATTGATTAATAATACAGTATAACATTTGCTAAGTTGTAGATGTTCAATCCGAAATTGCTGAATACCCTAGATCAGTTATGTATGTATTAATATAGTATTAGATTAGGTCAGTGGTATATGCTGAAACTAATATTGCACAATACCTTAGATACATCTGGTGTGTAGGGATACTAATTTCTTTTAATTTAGCGTTCACAAAAACTCAGCGTTACTGGAGAAAGAATATAATCAGGTATTGAGCTAAGAGCGAGGAAGACATGGTACTTAGCGTTTCCCGAGAATACACGAAAACTAATATAGCTTACATTATGTTATGGAAGAAAAGAGAAACCCAAGTGTAAATGTGAACAGGTGGCTGTTCCGTTAGAGTATTTAGCTGGGAGGTTGAAATAGAAGATACTTTGAATTGTCGAGGAATAAATTAAGACAACTAGAGGTTGCATTATATTATTGAAACAGAGAATGAAGGAGAAAAGAAACCAGGTGTTATCCGGTAATACATATAAGTATATGTTCTTTTTAATTGGCGTGTTGAACGCAAAAGCGAGATACTCGGCAATGCCTGGTAATACATGAAAAGGCTGAGTTTATTTATATTATTTCGGCAGCGAAGGAATGGGACAATCAACTCGGCGCTGCTCGCGAATAAATATAAACATGTATATGTTTCATTAGAGTGTTGAGCTGTGTGAGAGGGAGGTAACGGTGTGGCCCGTGAATACATTACAACAAATATAGGTGTTCTAATGTTATTCATACGATCACGGTAGGAGAGAAAAAGTTGGCGTCGTTTATGAATGAATATACACATATATCTGTTTCATTATAATGTTCAGCATAGAGGGGGAAGAAAATAAACTCGACGTTGTCCGATGATACATTTAAACAAATATGTGTTTCATTATATTATTCAAGGGAAGAAGGAGTAAACAAAAAACTCGCCTTTAGATAGGAATATATATATATATATATATATATATATATATATATATATATATATATATATATGTGGAGAGAGAGAGAGAGAGAGAGAGTACAGTTTTTTTATTATTATATACCAATGACCATGGTTTGTTTTATTACTTTTATTTTTATTTTTTTCACATTTCCAAAAATTCCAAATTTCTGTGAGATATATTTAACGGTCCGTTTCATTTGTTTTGTGCCAAACAACATTTGTATGTCAATATCGTCTTTGCAACACTACAAAATCATCAGAAAAAGTACACAAATAATCAAAACAGTTCTTTGATTAGAGCGTCTTGAAAAACACCCACATCATACATCAGTTTCATTTTAGCGTGAAATTAAACAAAAAAAAAAAATTTTTTTTTTAGTTCAAGCACTCACACGTGTGCGATCAAACTAATCCGCCATTTTGATATTACATATATTGTCTTTAATAATTAAGTATATATATATATATATGCATATATATATATGCATATATATATGCATATATATATATATATATATATATATATATATATATATATATATATATATATATATATATATATATATTGAGAGATAGGGAGAGGGGGAGAGAGAGAGAGAGACAGACACACAAAGAAAAAGAGACTTTTGCAACAAACTTGCGGCGTTTTTTTTTTTACATTTTTGAATCTATTTTGTTTTCAGATTTTGGATCTACCTTTTCCGAGAATTGTATTTTAGAATTATTTCATAATCTGTTTTTTTTTTTCGAATTAATTTACGTTTATTTTCGTTTAATTACAGATTATGAAAATGGAATCTCAAGTGCTTTTTTTTCCAGGTTATAAGACCGCAAAAGCTGCTCGTAACATTAGTGCTGTGTATGGAGAAAATTACAGGACTGAAGAGAATCCCTCATGATTTGTATTCCAAGTTCAAAAATGGAAAATGTACCTCAAGTACTTAAGAGCGATTAGAACAACTTAAGCACACAAATACTCATAAAACAACAACGGAAATAGCTGCGATAGCGATGGCATCTTTACTCGATGAAAATAGTCATAATTGTGTTTCTGTATGTTTCAAATGACAACAACAAAATCAAAAAGTCACAGTCTCCGATGGATTGTTTGCTCATAACCGTGCAACTCATGGACACAAGAAACGATTTCTTTACCGAATCGTTACTGGCGGCGGAAAATATGACACAGCGCAATGTATGGCTTAGCCTCGTCAAATAGGTCACAACGCGTGTAGAAACAAGATCTTCATCCGCGTAACACGATGTTGTGCGTATGGTGGGACTGGGAAAGGATTAGCCATTAAGAATGGCTTTAACGGAACGAAACGGTTATCGCGAAAGTCTCGGTTCAAACGATGGAACGATTCAACATTCATGAAACACGACTTAATCGGCAGAATGAAGATCTTTTGCTACTCAATAACGCCCGATCAGAGTGTAGTATCTGTTCCGATGGATACTGCACCCCATATACTGGTATTGTCTAGGCCTTCGGGGCTTGATTTACGCCGGTCTATGGGTGTTGTCCTGTGCAGTTCTAGGAGGTCCTCTTTGGGGAGGAGTAAGTTTATTGCTTACTGCCTGAGGCGCCCCTACCGGGGAATGCTGACGGGGCTGCCCAGGCAATTTTTAAACCCCACTTTCCCGACCCTACCTGGGGTCACATCTTACTTGTGGGAGTAAGATAAAAACTGGCTTTGTGCCTAACTCCTGGAGAGGAGTAAATCAATACTCAATAACGCCCGCTCTGATAGTACCAATGTGACCAGTAAAGCAATTTAACTGCATGGCTAAAAAGTGCTGTCACCGCAGACGTAATCTTCCGAATTGGCAGCAACGGATTTCTACGTCTATCGATTCATCGAATGCTATACGAGAAGTTTCGTTCAATTCCCAGCTTCGTTGGATGAACATTTCTAGACGAAACAAACTATGTTCTAACAATAAAGTATTGAAATACTTGTTAGGCGTTGGAAAGAAGTTGTAAACAACAAAAGAAAATAGATGATTGTTTAATTATTCTTATGTTTTATTAACGCTTTTTTAATTAAAATTAAACTTTAAAAAAGGAACTAATTTGCAAACTCAATACAATATCGGTTAACTTGTTATGTTTTGACACTACCGCTTAGTCTGACAATTTTTCCATACAATATAACGAGGTTAGGCATACATATAAACATCCCGTAATAATTCAAACGTCTTTGAGAGGAGGAATATTGATGTGCACCAAAGAGGCGAACATAATAGAAGGTTGTAAGTAAGATATATGTGAGACAAAACTGTGCACTGATTCATATGGTGTAATAAAATAATACATCTGTATCACTGAATTTCACTGCGAATGTATGACTGTGATATTGTATGAATTAATATATAGTAAAATACGTTACCCGTTGGGTTACCCGTTTAGCTCTTGTTAGATTGATTAAAACATTAATAATTGAGTTTGTAAAGTCTGTTGACAGGAATACAATATCTGAAATTAGCCCTAGTTTGATCGGTATACGCCTTAACCTCTTTTCTCACTCGTTTTCGTCTATGGCTACGGGTTAAATATATTACTACCACCAGGTGTTCCCTTTATATAATGGATTGTTCTAATGGTTTTATCATTTCATTTCAGTAGTACCTAAAATACACAGAGAGAGAGAGAGAGAGAGAGAGAGACAGACAGAGAGACAGAGAGAGCGAGAGCGAGATAGAGAGAGAGGGGGATAGAAAAAAAGAAAAGGAAAAGATACGGGATGATATATATCGTATAAAAAGGCGAGGTGTCAAACGACATACAATTAGAGGACCTGAAGTTATAGATCTAAATTTAGTAAGATATAGGTAATTTTGGTGACTTAATTTCTTATTTCAGCTGAGTAGAAAACATTAAAATAAAATCTAAAAAAAACTAATTCTAAGAACTAAGAAATATTTTTGTATGCAATTTGCGTGATTAAAATATATACAAAATAGCCGTAAAGATACATACCATTTAATCTTTTTCACATTTCATTTGAAAAAGCCCAGCATTTATGCCCGACAAAGCAAAGTACTTTCAACTGTGAATCTGAAGAACTAGATAATAAGTCGTTTTTTTAATTTTGATTTCACAATCTTGGCTTACAGTTTAGCCCATTCGCTACCAACCTGATTTGAAATTTCATTGTATTCTATCTCTAATCACCGAGGCAAGATTATTTAAATCCTGCACTTGTTCCAATATCTAAAAACTCGGATCTAACTTTGTCGCATCCAAATTGAACAACATGTATTCCGTATTTTTAAAGTTTGTATTCAGCCCAATATTTGCTATGTTTCAATTTTTAATCTTGATAGAATTAGTTTTGTTTGTTTCTAGATAGTTTGAGATCAATGCGAGATCGTGCGTAATCATCAGTGAACAAAACTGACGAATTCAAGATTCATTTTAAATTAGCTTTTTTTTAAAGTAAGAATGAGAACAAATGGATGAAATCTGCACTTCACACTCCGAGATCAATGGAATAATTTGACATTTATTATGTCTCTTTATTATCATTATCTTCTGACCGATTAATTTGTTCATACAACTTATTTTTCAATAATTTCTTTGACACATCAGTTTGAATGCATTTTTTCCAAACTACATATACATTTAACTCTACATGAAAACACTGCTTAATGAAATGATCTAATAAAAAAGTCATGAACGGTCGCCGTATTGAGGCCTTTACCTAATGATTTATTGATGGAAGTTGTTCCCAAAGTTTCGAATTATATGTTTTCCTTAATGGCATTAATTTCTTATCCGTTGGACTAAACTCGCAAACCATTGGATAACAACTAATAATAACAAAAAACACGATGAAAAACAGACGCGGAAAGATGCATAATTAAAGTGTGGCCACATTAGTTGATTTTGAGTTGGAATCCTGATTACGCATACACTTTTACTTAGCGAATCCACTCTGAATATGTCCGATAAATACGATGGAGGCTGATAGTCAGCTATGGGTAAGATATTGAAAATCGATTAAAAGAATTAACAGATAAATATTGAATGACGCCGAATAGAAAATAAAACAAAGACTCAGACTGCAGCAACACCCAGCACTTCGTATTACTTGGATTATTCGGACTACTGTTTTCATTTTGCATGTTTTTCTCACAGCGTTTCGACAGATGAAACCTCCGATTTTCTTCAGATGCTCCTTGTCAGGTCAACTTTTATGTCAAACTCGGGGATATGTACGGAATTTAAAAAGGAATAATTTATTAAATCCGCAGGGTTAAGTTATTATTTCCCTCTCAGTCATAAACAGATAGAATTCTGGCACATTGTAAGAATATCTTAGATGATAATAATCCAAATACTACACATTACCAAATATAAAATATTTCGAAATTATAACAATTATTAACCTGATCAGCTTATACGTGGAGATGTGTATTTTGAGTTATAGATAGACGTGCGGAATACTGAATTGACTGTGAAATTGCATTCGATTTTACGCAAATATAATTGGAAAAAGTATTATTGATATTCCCCCTTCAGCTATAGGTTAAATCGTGACATCTATACGTACTCGAATACTATTTTACACAGTGATTTTATTTCAGGATTAAATATCTTAAAGAGATGTATATGCTTTAAAATTGACTAACTCGCTGGATTGATTATTTCGAATGATTATTGTTTTAAATGTGTATCGTATTCACATTAATTCCCGACAAGTATTGTACAAGAATTGTTATTCATCATTAAGAAGTTTTTGCAATTCGGTTATACGTTTTTACACTTAATTGATTCATATTTAAACGATCATTCTGTCTATGATGTTCAGAGGAATCCTTACATCTGCAACCAAATACAGTAATTTATAAAATAAACAGATTGATATGCTTCAAAACGTACTAACTCGCTGGACTTTTAACTTTTGTAATAATTATATCTTAACATGTGCACTTTATTCACATTAATTCACGGCAAGTATTGTGCATCAGATGTCAGTTTTTGCGATTCAGTTTTACATAGTTTTAATTTATTTATATTTAAACGATAATTTTGTCTATCATGAAGCCACTTGATCTAAGGAGCTAACAAGAACGAAAGATGATTATTGCGAACACAGGGGATGCCTAGTGGCCTGAGTCGTGGAAAATCAAGGCTATATGTAGGAGGAAAAGAGTTCGCAGCAAGAGTGTACCACAAGCCTGTAGTTCTTGGGAAGAAGTTGTTGTATTAGAATGAGGTAGTAAAACAGCCAATCCTTATCTTTTCAAACAAATACACACAGTTATAAGTCTTAATATTTTGGATGATATTGATTTTTTAAAAACATTTTATGGACATCATTTTTTCATATATATATATATATATATATATATATATATATATATATATATATATATATATATATATACCACGTATGTGAAGAAATTATTCAGAATTATTTTTATCAGGATACAAATTACTCTTTTTATATGTGACAGTCTTGCTGCTATCCCTTAGCATTATCCCTAATATCTGTCGTTATTTTGCTGAACCACTGCTTTGTTAAATATCCAGTTCATCGGTGAAACTTCTACAAAGATAATATAGCAGTGTAAAAGAAATATGTTCATGTTTGTTACATTTGTGTCTAAAGTGATGTCCTCTATCTTCAACGCCAAAGTTATGTCCCCTATCTTCAACGCCAAGTTATGTCCTCTATCTTCAACGCCAAGTGATGTCCTCTATCCTCAACGCCAAGTTATGTCTTCTATCCTCAACGCCAACTTACGTCCTCTATCTTCAACGCCAAGTTATGTCCTCTATCTTCAACGCCAAGTTATGTCCTCTATCGTCAACGCCAAGTTATGTCCTCTATCTTCAACGCCATGTTATGTCCTCTATGTATAACGCCAAGTTATGTCCTCTATCTTCAACGCCAAGTTATGTCCTCTATCTTCAACGCCAAGTTATGTCTTCTATCCTCAACGCCAACTTAAGCCATCTATCTTCAACGCCAAGTTATGTCATCTATCTTCAACGCAAAGTTATGCCCTCTATCTTCAACGCCAAGTTATGTCCTCTATCTTCAACGCCAAGTTATGGCCTCTATCTTCAACGCCAAGTTATGTCCTCTATCTTCAACGCCAAGTTAGGTCCTCTATCTTCAACGCCAAGTTATGTCCTCTATCTTCAACGCCAAGTTATGTTCTCTATCTTCAACGCCAAGTTATGCCCTCTATCTTCAACGCCAAGTTATGTCCTCTATCTTCAACGCCAAGTTATGTCCTCTATCTTCAACGCCAAGTTATGCCCTCTATCTTCAACGCCAAGTTATGTCCTCTATCTTCAACGCCAAGTTATGTCCTCTATCTTCAACGCCAAGTTATGTCCTCTATCTTCAACGCCAAGTTATGTCCTCTATCTTCAACGCCAAGGTATGTCCTCTATCTTCAACGCCAAGTTATGCCCTCTATCTTCAACGCAAAGTTATGTCCTCTATCTTCAACGCCAAGTTATGTCCTCTATCTTCAACGCAAAGTTATGTCCTCTATCTTCAACGCCAAGTTATGTCCTCTATCTTCAACGCCAAGTTATGTCCTCTATCTTCAACGCCAAGTTATGTCCTCTATCTTCAACGCCAAGTTATGTCCTCTATCTTCAACGCCAAGTTATGTCCTCTATCTTCAACGCCAAGGTATGTCCTCTATCTTCAACGCCAAGTTATGCCCTCTATCTTCAACGCAAAGTTATGTCCTCTATCTTCAACGCCAAGTTATGTCCTCTATCTTCAACGCCAAGTTATGTCCTCTATCTTCAACGCCAAGTTATGCCCTCTATCTTCAACGCCAAGTTATGTCCTCTATCTTCAACGCCAAGTTATGTCCTCTATCTTCAACGCCAAGGTATGTCCTCTATCTTCAACGCCAAGTTATGCCCTCTATCTTCAACGCAAAGTTATGTCCTCTATCTTCAACGCCAAGTTATGTCCTCTATCTTCAACGCAAAGTTATGTCCTCTATCTTCAACGCCAAGTTATGTCCTCTATCTTCAACGCAAAGTTATGTCCTCTATCTTCAACGCCAAGTTATGTCCTCTATCTTCAACGCCAAGTTATGTTCTCTATCTTCAACGCCAAGTTATGCCCTCTATCTTCAACGCAAAGTTATGTCCTCTATCTTCAACGCAAAGTTATGTCCTCTATCTTCAACGCCAAGTTATGTCCTCTATCTTCAACGCCAAGTTATGTCCTCTATCTTCAACGCCAAGTTATGTCCTCTATCTTCAACGCCAAGTTATGTCCTCTATCTTCAACGCCAAGTTATGTCCTCTATCTTCAACGCCAAGGTATGTCCTCTATCTTCAACGCCAAGTTATGTCCTCTATCTTCAACGCCAAGGTATGTCCTCTATCTTCAACGCCAAGTTATGTCCTCTATCTTCAACGCCAAGTTATGTCCTCTATCTTCAACGCCAAGTTATGTCCTCTATCTTCAACGCCAAGTTATGTCCTCTATCTTCAACGCCAAGTTATGTCCTCTATCTTCAACGCCAAGTTATGTCCTCTATCTTCAACGCCAAGTTATGTCCTCTATCTTCAACGCCAAGTTATGTCCTCTATCTTCAACGCCAAGTTATGTCCTCTATCTTCAACGCCAAGTTATGTCCTCTATCTTCAACGCCAAGTTATGCCCTCTATCTTCAACGCCAAGTTATGTCCTCTATCTTCAACGCCAAGTTATGGCCTCTATCTTCAACGCCAAGTTATGTCCTCTATCTTCAACGCCAAGTTAGGTCCTCTATCTTCAACGCCAAGTTATGTCCTCTATCTTCAACGCCAAGTTATGTTCTCTATCTTCAACGCCAAGTTATGCCCTCTATCTTCAACGCCAAGTTATGTCCTCTATCTTCAACGCCAAGTTATGTCCTCTATCTTCAACGCCAAGTTATGCCCTCTATCTTCAACGCCAAGTTATGTCCTCTATCTTCAACGCCAAGTTATGTCCTCTATCTTCAACGCCAAGTTATGTCCTCTATCTTCAACGCCAAGTTATGTCCTCTATCTTCAACGCCAAGGTATGTCCTCTATCTTCAACGCCAAGTTATGCCCTCTATCTTCAACGCAAAGTTATGTCCTCTATCTTCAACGCCAAGTTATGTCCTCTATCTTCAACGCCAAGTTATGTCCTCTATCTTCAACGCCAAGTTATGTCCTCTATCTTCAACGCCAAGTTATGTCCTCTATCTTCAACGCCAAGTTATGTCCTCTATCTTCAACGCCAAGTTATGTCCTCTATCTTCAACGCCAAGTTATGTCCTCTATCTTCAACGCCAAGTTATGTCCTCTATCTTCAACGCAAAGTTATGTCCTCTATCTTCAACGCCAAGTTATGTCCTCTATCTTCAACGCCAAGTTATGTCCTCTATCTTCAACGCCAAGTTATGTCCTCTATCTTCAACGCCAAGTTATGTCCTCTATCTTCAACGCCAAGGTATGTCCTCTATCTTCAACGCCAAGTTATGTCCTCTATCTTCAACGCCAAGGTATGTCCTCTATCTTCAACGCCAAGTTATGTCCTCTATCTTCAACGCCAAGTTATGTCCTCTATCTTCAACGCCAAGTTATGTCCTCTATCTTCAACGCCAAGTTATGTCCTCTATCTTCAACGCCAAGTTATGTCCTCTATCTTCAACGCCAAGTTATGTCCTCTATCTTCAACGCCAAGTTATGTCCTCTATCTTCAACGCCAAGTTATGTCCTCTATCTTCAACGCCAAGTTATGTCCTCTATCTTCAACGCCAAGTTATGTCCTCTATCTTCAACGCCAAGTTATGCCCTCTATCTTCAACGCCAAGTTATGTCCTCTATCTTCAACGCCAAGTTATGGCCTCTATCTTCAACGCCAAGTTATGTCCTCTATCTTCAACGCCAAGTTAGGTCCTCTATCTTCAACGCCAAGTTATGTCCTCTATCTTCAACGCCAAGTTATGTTCTCTATCTTCAACGCCAAGTTATGCCCTCTATCTTCAACGCCAAGTTATGTCCTCTATCTTCAACGCCAAGTTATGTCCTCTATCTTCAACGCCAAGTTATGCCCTCTATCTTCAACGCCAAGTTATGTCCTCTATCTTCAACGCCAAGTTATGTCCTCTATCTTCAACGCCAAGTTATGTCCTCTATCTTCAACGCCAAGTTATGTCCTCTATCTTCAACGCCAAGGTATGTCCTCTATCTTCAACGCCAAGTTATGCCCTCTATCTTCAACGCAAAGTTATGTCCTCTATCTTCAACGCCAAGTTATGTCCTCTATCTTCAACGCCAAGTTATGTCCTCTATCTTCAACGCCAAGTTATGTCCTCTATCTTCAACGCCAAGTTATGTCCTCTATCTTCAACGCCAAGTTATGTCCTCTATCTTCAACGCCAAGTTATGTCCTCTATCTTCAACGCCAAGTTATGTCCTCTATCTTCAACGCCAAGTTATGTCCTCTATCTTCAACGCAAAGTTATGTCCTCTATCTTCAACGCCAAGTTATGTCCTCTATCTTCAACGCCAAGTTATGTCCTCTATCTTCAACGCCAAGTTATGTCCTCTATCTTCAACGCCAAGTTATGTCCTCTATCTTCAACGCCAAGTTATGTCCTCTATCTTCAACGCCAAGTTATGTCCTCTATCTTCAACGCCAAGTTATGTCCTCTATCTTCAACGCCAAGGTATGTCCTCTATCTTCAACGCCAAGTTATGCCCTCTATCTTCAACGCAAAGTTATGTCCTCTATCTTCAACGCCAAGTTATGTCCTCTATCTTCAACGCCAAGTTATGTCCTCTATCTTCAACGCCAAGTTATGTCCTCTATCTTCAACGCCAAGTTATGCCCTCTATCTTCAACGCAAAGTTATGTCCTCTATCTTCAACGCCAAGTTATGTTCTCTATCTTCAACGCCAAGTTATGCCCTCTATCTTCAACGCCAAGTTATGTCCTCTATCTTCAACGCCAAGTTATGTCCTCTATCTTCAACGCCAAGTTATGCCCTCTATCTTGAACGCCAAGGTATGTCCTCTATCTTCAACGCCAAGTTATGTCCTCTATCTTCAACGCCAAGTTATGTCCTCTATCTTCAACGCCAAGTTATGTCCTCTATCTTCAACGCCAAGGTATGTCCTCTATCTTCAACGCCAAGTTATGCCCTCTATCTTTAACGCCAAGTTATGCCCTCTATCTTCAACGCCAAGTTATGCCCTCTATCTTCAACGCCAAGTTATGTCCTCTATCTTCAACGCCAAGTTATGCCCTCTATCTTCAACGCCAAGTTATGTCCTCTATCTTCAACGCAAAGTTATGTCCTCTATCTTCAACGCCAAGTTATGTCCTCTATCTTCAACGCCAAGTTATGTTCTCTATCTTCAACGCCAAGTTATGCCCTCTATCTTCAACGCCAAGTTATGCCCTCTATCTTCAACGCCAAGTTATGTCCTCTATCTTCAACGCCAAGTTATGTCCTCTATCTTCAACGCCAAGTTATGTCCTCTATCTTCAACGCCAAGTTATGTCCTCTATCTTCAACGCCAAGGTATGTCCTCTATCTTCAACGCCAAGTTATGCCCTCTATCTTCAACGCCAAGGTATGTCCTCTATCTTCAACGCCAAGTTATGCCCTCTATCTTCAACGCAAAGTTATGTCCTCTATCTTCAACGCCAAGTTATGTCCTCTATCTTCAACGCCAAGGTATGTCCTCTATCTTCAACGCCAAGTTATGCCCTCTATCTTCAACGCAAAGTTATGTCCTCTATCTTCAACGCCAAGTTATGTCCTCTATCTTCAACGCCAAGTTATGTCCTCTATCTTCAACGCCAAGTTATGTCCTCTATCTTCAACGCCAAGTTATGCCCTCTATCTTCAACGCAAAGTTATGTCCTCTATCTTCAACGCCAAGTTATGTCCTCTATCATCAACGCCAAGTTATGCCCTCTATCTTCAACGCCAAGGTATGTCCTCTATCTTCAACGCAAAGTTATGTCCTCTATCTTCAACGCCAAGTTATGTCCTCTATCTTCAACGCCAAGTTATGTCCTCTATCTTCAACGCCAAGTTATGCCCTCTATCTTCAACGCAAAGTTATGTCCCCTATCTTCAACGCCAAGTTATGTCCTCTATCTTCAACGCCAAGTTATGTCCTCTATCTTCAACGCCAAGTTATGTCCTCTATCTTCAACGCCAAGTTATGCCCTCTATCTTCAACGCAAAGTTATGTCCTCTATCTTCAACGCCAAGTTATGTTCTCTATCTTCAACGCCAAGTTATGCCCTCTATCTTCAACGCCAAGTTATGTCCTCTATCTTCAACGCCAAGGTATGTCCTCTATCTTCAACGCCAAGTTATGTCCTCTATCTTCAACGCCAAGTTATGTCCTCTATCTTCAACGCCAAGTTATGCCCTCTATCTTCAACGCCAAGTTATGTCCTCTATCTTCAACGCCAAGGTATGTCCTCTATCTTCAACGCCAAGTTATGCCCTCTATCTTCAACGCCAAGTTATGTCCTCTATCTTCAACGCCAAGTTATGTCCTCTATCTTCAACGCCAAGTTATGCCCTCTATCATCAACGCCAAGTTATGTCCTCTATCTTCAACGCCAAGTTATGTCCTCTATCTTCAACGCCAAGTTATGCCCTCTATCTTCAACGCCAAGTTATGCCCTCTATCTTCAACGCCAAGTTATGTCCTCTATCTTCAACGCCAAGGTATGTCCTCTATCTTCAACGCCAAGTTATGCCCTCTATCTTCAACGCAAAGTTATGTCCTCTATCTTCAACGCCAAGTTATGTCCTCTATCTTCAACGCCAAGTTATGTCCTCTATCTTCAACGCCAAGTTATGTCCTCTATCTTCAACGCCAAGTTATGCCCTCTATCTTCAACGCAAAGTTATGTCCTCTATCTTCAACGCCAAGTTATGTTCTCCATCTTCAACGCCAAGTTATGCCCTCTATCTTCAACGCCAAGTTATGTCCTCTATCTTCAACGCCAAGGTATGTCCTCTATCTTCAACGCCAAGTTATGTCCTCTATCTTCAACGCCAAGTTATGTCCTCTATCTTCAACGCCAAGTTATGTCCTCTATCATCAACGCCAAGTTATGCCCTCTATCTTCAACGCCAAGGTATGTCCTCTATCTTCAACGCAAAGTTATGTCCTCTATCTTCAACGCCAAGTTATGTCCTCTATCTTCAACGCCAAGTTATGTCCTCTATCTTCAACGCCAAGTTATGCCCTCTATCTTCAACGCCAAGTTATGTCCTCTATCTTCAACGCCAAGTTATGTCCTCTATCTTCAACGCCAAGTTATGTCCTCTATCTTCAACGCCAAGTTATGCCCTCTATCTTCAACGCAAAGTTATGTCCTCTATCTTCAACGCCAAGTTATGTTCTCTATCTTCAACGCCAAGTTATGCCCTCTATCTTCAACGCCAAGTTATGTCCTCTATCTTCAACGCCAAGGTATGTCCTCTATCTTCAACGCCAAGTTATGTCCTCTATCTTCAACGCCAAGTTATGTCCTCTATCTTCAACGCCAAGTTATGCCCTCTATCTTAAACGCCAAGTTATGTCCTCTATCTTCAACGCCAAGGTATGTCCTCTATCTTCAACGCCAAGTTATGCCCTCTATCTTCAACGCCAAGTTATGTCCTCTATCTTCAACGCCAAGTTATGTCCTCTATCTTCAACGCCAAGTTATGCCCTCTATCATCAACGCCAAGTTATGTCCTCTATCTTCAACGCCAAGTTATGTCCTCTATCTTCAACGCCAAGTTATGCCCTCTATCTTCAACGCCAAGTTATGTCCTCTATCTTCAACGCCAAGTTATGTCCTCTATCTTCAACGCCAAGGTATGTCCTCTATCTTCAACGCCAAGTTATGCCCTCTATCTTCAACGCAAAGTTATGTCCTCTATCTTCAACGCCAAGTTATGTCCTCTATCTTCAACGCCAAGTTATGTCCTCTATCTTCAACGCCAAGTTATGCCCTCTATCTTCAACGCAAAGTTATGTCCTCTATCTTCAACGCCAAGTTATGTCCTCTATCTTCAACGCCAAGTTATGCCCTCTATCTTCAACGCCAAGGTATGTCCTCTATCTTCAACGCAAAGTTATGTCCTCTATCTTCAACGCCAAGTTATGTCCTCTATCTTCAACGCCAAGTTATGTCCTCTATCTTCAACGCCAAGGTATGTCCTCTATCTTCAACGCCAAGTTATGCCCTCTATCTTCAACGCCAAGTTATGTCCTCTATCTTCAACGCAAAGTTATGCCCTCTATCTTCAACGCCAAGTTATGTCCTCTATCTTCAACGCCAAGTTATGCCCTCTATCTTCAACGCCAAGTTATGTCCTCTATCTTCAACGCAAAGTTATGTCCTCTATCTTCAACGCCAAGTTATGTCCTCTATCTTCAACGCCAAGTTATGTTCTCTATCTTCAACGCCAAGTTATGCCCTCTATCTTCAACGCCAAGTTATGCCCTCTATCTTCAACGCCAAGTTATGTCCTCTATCTTCAACGCCAAGTTATGTCCTCTATCTTCAACGCCAAGTTATGTCATCTATCTTCAACGCCAAGTTATGTCCTCTATCTTCAACGCCAAGTTATGCCCTCTATCTTCAACGCCAAGTTATGTCCTCTATCTTCAACGCCAAGGTATGTCCTCTATCTTCAACGCCAAGTTATGTCCTCTATCTTCAACGCCAAGTTATGTCCTCTATCTTCAACGCCAAGTTATGTCCTATATCTTCAACGCCAAGTTATGCCCTCTATCTTCAACGCAAAGTTATGTCCTCTATCTTCAACGCCAAGTTATGTCCTCTATCTTCAACGCCAAGTTATGCCCTCTATCTTCAACGCCAAGGTATGTCCTCTATCTTCAACGCCAAGTTATGTCCTCTATCTTCAACGCCAAGTTATGTCCTCTATCTTCAACGCCAAGTTATGTCCTCTATCTTCAACGCCAAGGTATGTCCTCTATCTTCAACGCCAAGTTATGTCCTCTATCTTCAACGCCAAGGTATGTCCTCTATCTTCAACGCCAAGTTATGCCCTCTATCTTCAACGCCAAGTTATGTCCTCTATCTTCAACGCAAAGTTATGCCCTCTATCTTCAACGCCAAGTTATGTCCTCTATCTTCAACGCCAAGTTATGCCCTCTATCTTCAACGCCAAGTTATGTCCTCTATCTTCAACGCCAAGTTATGTCCTCTATCTTCAACGCCAAGTTATGTCCTCTATCTTCAACGCCAAGTTATGCCCTCTATCTTCAACGCCAAGTTATGCCCTCTATCTTCAACGCAAAGTTATGTCCTCTATCTTCAACGCCAAGTTATGTCCTCTATCTTCAACGCCAAGTTATGCCCTCTATCTTCAACGCCAAGTTATGTCCTCTATCTTCAACGCCAAGTTATGTCCTCTATCTTCAACGCCAAGTTATGTCCTCTATCTTCAACGCCAAGTTATGCCCTCTATCTTCAACGCCAAGTTATGTCCTCTATCTTCAACGCCAAGTTATGTCCTCTATCTTCAACGCCAAGTTATGTCATCTATCTTCAACGCCAAGTTATGTCCTCTATCTTCAACGCCAAGGTATGTCCTCTATCTTCAACGCCAAGTTATGCCCTCTATCTTCAACGCAAAGTTATGTCCTCTATCTTCAACGCCAAGTTATGTTCTCTATCTTCAACGCCAAGTTATGCCCTCTATCTTCAACGCCAAGTTATGTCCTCTATCTTCAACGCCAAGTTATGTCCTCTATCTTCAACGCCAAGTTATGTCCTCTATCTTCAACGCCAAGTTATGCCCTCTATCTTCAACGCCAAGTTATGTCCTCTATCTTCAACGCCAAGTTATGCCCTCTATCTTCAACGCCAAGTTATGTCCTCTATCTTCAACGCAAAGTTATGCCCTCTATCTTCAACGCCAAGTTATGTCCTCTATCTTCAACGCCAAGTTATGTCCTCTATCTTCAACGCCAAGTTATGCCCTCTATCTTCAACGCCAAGTTATGTCCTCTATCTTCAACGCAAAGTTATGTCCTCTATCCTCAACGCCAAGTTATGTCCTCTATCTTCAACGCCAAGTTATGCCCTCTATCATCAACGCCAAGTTATGTCCTCTATCTTCAACGCCAAGTTATGCCCTCTATCTTCAACGCCAAGTTATGTCCTCTATCTTCAACGCCAAGTTATGTCCTCTATCTTCAACGCCAAGTTATGCCCTCTATCTTCAACGCCAAGTTATGTCCTCTATCTTCAACGCCAAGTTATGTCCTCTATCTTCAACGCCAAGTTATGCCCTCTATCATCAACGCCAAGTTATGTCCTCTATCTTCAACGCCAAGTTATGTCCTCTATCTTCAACGCCAAGTTATGCCCTCTATCTTCAACGCCAAGTTATGTCCTCTATCTTCAACGCCAAGTTATGTCCTCTATCTTCAACGCCAAGGTATGTCCTCTATCTTCAACGCCAAGTTATGCCCTCTATCTTCAACGCAAAGTTATGTCCTCTATCTTCAACGCCAAGTTATGTCCTCTATCTTCAACGCCAAGTTATGTCCTCTATCTTCAACGCCAAGTTATGTCCTCTATCTTCAACGCCAAGTTATGTCCTCTATCTTCAACGCCAAGTTATGTCCTCTATCTTCAACGCTACGAATATCCCTATTTTATTTAAGCTGTTCGTAATTTATTTGACGATGAATATTTTCACAATTCATCCATTAAATTATTTAAGTAAGTGGAAACATAAACGAATAACGAAGAGATGGAATACGTTTCACTATGTTTCATTTAAGTTAGAGTCCGATTAGCGCAAATCTATTAAACATTTGAAAAAAGGATCAACAAATGAAATATAGACAGAATGAATTATTTAATTAATATAACTAGAATATCTACCCATGATGTAAACACTATTCACGCATACTAAATATGTGTATAGTTTTATAAGAATGAGGATACTTTAAAGTGAATACTGAATTTGCAATAGCTAGTTCATTACGTATATCTTATATTAAATGCGTGATGTGTTATAACTATTCCTAATATAATTGTATTTATCAGCACACATTTGAAATAATATTATTCTACAGAAATTTTAATACGCATTTTTCAATGACGTGTAATAGACATACTGGTTAAAAATTAAAAATTATTGACCTGATTTTGTGACATTCTGGAAAATTTTTAAAGAGTCCCAGCTAAATCATTTCCCCATGTGTGTGCCTTATACTATTATAAGTCATGTGTTCTTCAACTCTGGTGAATATTGTTGATTTTCTAAATGAAGACAGTTTATTTCTATTTCCAAAGTGATGAATAGACAACAATTTTCAGTTGTGTAATATTGTTTTGATCGATTATTTGGAGAATCAGCAAGAAGTGAAATGAGATTCATTATATTGAGAAAAAGTTAAAGAATGCTCGAAAACGCTTAAATTTTCATTGAATGGAATTGTGTCTCGATATACATGCCTCGGAAACTCGCCAGTCTTTCAGGATGCGTTTTACGAATTAAACAGTTATGTGTATTTCTTTATATACACATATCAAATCAGCATTGATAAGCAACAGTTGTACGGGTGATAGAAAGAGGTCGAGAGAAGACATCCCAAGTGTGTTTTGTTATCATGCTTATACCGCTCTGGTAACTGGGAGTTTAGTGTACGATCTGTAAGAAAATACATGTTAAAAAATATGTGCGGAAAGATAAAATATAATGAATTAAAAAAAGAGAAATGCGAAAACGATGAAGACAACAAAAAAGCATAGTAGAATAAAGACTTTAAGGAAGTCGACGAAAAAAACTTGGAGTAGAGAATGAAAGTCAAAATGAGGAAAACGGAGGAGAACGAGAAAAAGAAGAAGAAGAAGAAGAAGAAGAAATCAAAAAGACGAAACAGACGAAAGATAAGAATTAGATAAAGAAGGGACAGAGAAAGACGAGGTAGAAGTAGAAGAAAAAGCAGTAGAATAAGTAGATATAAAAAGATGAAGAAGCCGAAAATAATTTTTATGTTTTTGTTAAAATACGAACAAGTAAAAAACTGGAAGAACAAAATGTTTCGGGATTGAGTTATGTTTGAAAACTTCCTTTTTAATTCCTCTAATAAGCTGTAAATAATATTTAACTGAATAAGTCACACATCTCTTACTGAGCTATCTAGGGATTCTCTCGTCCTTTCTCACTGTGTGTTGATTTAAATACTCTCTAATTGTTTTAATGTTTTTGTGAACTATTCGAGAAATATTGTTTCTCTCTTTTAAGTTAATTTATTCGTTCACACAGTAAACACATATGTAAATTAGATGCCAAATTAATTGGGCTCTTTACTTTTGTATTATTTATAAAGATGATATAGAAGTAAATTATTATAAAGAAGGAAACGATGATGAAATGAAAATAAAGACGCAAGAAAAGAGATATGGGAAGAAGGAATATGTATGGAAAATACGAAGGAAGAGAGACAGATAAAAGAAGAAAGAACGAGGGAATAAAGAGGTGGAAGAGGATGAAGTAAATGCAATAGAAAAACGTATATCACTCCTCATTATATGGTATTAATTAAGGAGCAGTCACTGTTTTATCACTAGATTCGTGGAGGTTATAAGTCAATAGCTTTACTAAGAGTATTAGTGTGTAATTACACACGGGAGATGAATCGGCATAACCAATTCTATATATACAAGGGTATCGATTAGGTCGATAGAACACTCTATATGCAGGAAAAGATAACGTCAATTATCTAAAACAATTAATAAAGGATAGACGGTAACGAAGGGGTGAAGAAACTGAGTAAAAAAAAGCGGAAACACACATTCAGAATTAAGAAAGAGAAGACAATGTAGATTGGCTGGTCTCCTTCATCCAAGAAAGACAATTAATAACCTCTGAAAGGAGGCCTGCATGGTACAAAGTTTATAATAAAGCACGAGTTGCGTAATTAACCCTAACCCTGTTCCTTATTCGGCATCGCATAATTCAAGAACTAGGGCAATTCCAGAAGGATTTCAAGCAATGCTGGAAGAAAAAAAAGTACTGATGGTATTCTAAGGGATTTTCCTCGAAAACATTTGCTCTTCCAAGGTTTGGCAGTCTTAGCTACACTTCTGTTTCAGCTATATATAGTAGGATAAGGATTTATATGTGTTACAAATTTATTAGAGAAAACGAATTCAAAACCCTATTGTAACTTAAACCTTAACCCTAACCCTAACCCTATTGTAACTTGAAGAGGGAATTCAAAGTTGGCAGTCTGCCCCGGTAAAAATTACAATGATTGCCTTGTCTAATTTATGATACATGATTTTTTTAAAGATTAAATATCTGAGCCTGCCGGGTTCTGCATTCACCCTAAGCGGGTCAAGTCGGCTTACTTCTTTTATAGTAAGTTCTAGGGAATATAAATTCGCAAACAGTCTCAAGTCGCACGTATTTTTCAGTCAAAAGAGATTATTTAATAGGATTTTAATGGGTTCAGTTTTGGCTGGTAGGTACCGCCTCTATTCCCATTCAATCTGGTATTTTCAAATGGTCACTCTTTTGCTTCTGATAAACATCAACCTGACTGAACTACGATTACGTAATGAGAACCGGTGTATCAACGTGATTATGCCTTTAAAGGCTCAAAATTGCTTTCTTTAGGGTGTTAAGTATTCAGTGGTTAATATATCTGGAAAACATAATGTTCACAATTGTTTTTTACAAAAACGACAATACAGATTTATACAAATACATACTAATGCAAAGTAGCAGTTTAAAAAAATATATATTTTAAGGACGTCATAACCGGATGCTTTCAATTTAAGGTCGAGTCAAGATAAGGAGAAAAAGGTTAACCTCACAGGATCGTAGAATTAGCCCATGCATCATACTGATGTACGACATGTCTATATGCTGCTGTTTTTATTGTTTATTGAAAGGGCATAGCATGTTCACAACTATAGCACATGCGTTATCCATCTCAATATTGACATGGTAAAACGTTGCTTAAGTTCAGTAATGCGAAAAGGGTCGATGGCTCAACGTGGTATATACGTTAGTAGTAAGTGAACAACGACACATTAAAAAGAGTAAGATTGGTTTTATGACAATGACAAGTTGGGGATGAGTTGGATGGCGAAGACCACATCGGGACGTAGGCAGGTTAATAGACGCCATGTATGAGGATAATATATGATAATGCACAAGAAGAGAATTCTTCATGTATGATAATGTAGACAAAATAACCATAAAAATATATAGTAATCAGAATGTAAGATTCATATTTGTAAATTTTCGAGAAAAACGTAAAATAGCTTTAAAAAGTCGTCTTCAAGCAAGCAAACTACTTCAGCTATTACTAATTCTATTACTGATTTAATGAATCTGAATGAATTATTAAGCAGACAAATTGGAAAAAACTGATGAGTTGCAAACATTATTATAATTCTGTCACTGTTCATTATCGGCCGTTTGATACGTGTGTGTGTCTAAAAAAAGAAAATGAAAGATTCGAGAATCTAATCACATGCCAATTCGCGATTCGAAGAGAATGAAAATGTTCATGGCTTATTGCAAACGAGGAACCATTCTATTTACGGTCTACTGAAGATGTCATATTGTCTTTTATACTTCTCTCTCTCTCTCTCTCTCTCTCTATATATATATATATATATATATATAAGTATTTTAACAGTTCTATATGTGAAGGTAAAGATTAGAAATAGAATACACACTATACTTATGTGAGTAGGCTTCACAGAAACGTTCATGTTTAATTCACGATAGTAATTATCAGGCTAATTTCGAGTCCATTAGCTTGAAAATTTGCCTCGAGCGAGAAGCACACACTTTTCTGTTCAGCTTTCGTGTGATAAGTATATATATACATATATATATGTATATATATATATATATATATATATATATATATATATATATATATATATATATATATATATATATATATATATATCATGAGATTAAAGTAGAGCCCTGTTCGGGGAAGTTCAAAATAGACTGACACGTAGCTATAAGGCATATTCCGATAACGTTCGTTGAATACTCTAGTCATTCTTTTTAGATATGCCGCCCTTCACATGAATAGAACTTAAATTCCCTTCGTGAATGTTGTAATGTCGTGTGGCCTAATGGTTGCAGTGCTTGCTTACGGAGTTTAGGTTGATTCTGTGGCAGGGGTTCGAACCGTGTAACCGTCCGAGATTATCATCCCTGCACTGATGAGAGCGAAATCTTGAAACACTTGCGTATGTAGGTAAAAATAATTTAATATGATTTATTTAAAATTAATATATATATATATTACTATTTCATGTATCCACATACAATGTTATAAGGATATACCATTGTTTACCTATTATATTGACACAACAACGAAACAGAAACAGAACAATATAATAGGAAATAAGAAGTAAAACGAACCGGACATTTGTTCGTGAGAAGCCCAACGATTGGCTAAGAGAACAAAAAAGAAGCTGATTGGTTTACTAGCTAATCGTGTATATAAAAACTTATTCCATGCATTTTAGCCTGAAGATTCCTCCGAAGTATGAATTCCAACGAATGTTAAGTCTGCAATATCTTGGATTTAGTTAGTTTGTCTGGGAATTTAAACTGCATTTTACATTTTTTTTGTAATGACTCAAACCTTCTTTAGACTATATATATATATATATATATATATATATATATATATATATATATATATATATATTTGAAAAAGTCATACATTAGAAGCGTTGGAGAAATGGCAAAGATAAAGAGAATATTTTTTAATTAAATATTTACAAAACCTTCGCAACGCAAGTTATTGTTTTTAAAAATAAATTATTTATTCATCTTAAAAACATTTTGTTTTTAACTTGAGCGCTTTCGGTAATAATATTACCATCTTCAGAATAATAAGCAGATTTTTTCCTCTTTTTGTTTTCCTCCTTTTTCTCCTCCTCACTGTTGAATTTATTTATTTATTAACATTCTTACAATACTGATACCGAGAGAACTCACTTATTTTTACAGATATATATTTACGCGAAAAGGAAACCATTATTTCACTCCATCAAAGTACTATATGCAATATAAAAATAATATGTGTTGGTACTAAAATAAATAAAAATAGACTTTAAATAAACCCAGCCAGCGTCGGGTTGGCACACGCATGAGCGTATATATATATATATATATATATATATATATATATATATATATATATATATATATATATATATATATATATATATATATATATATATATATATTTTGGCAGCAAGTCATTATCTAAGCAAGCATTGTTAAACATCACGGAACATTCGCGTTTGTATATTTTCCTCGTGCCCTCTTTTTGGTTTCAGGTGGCAATCCGTATAGTACTTCACCGATAGTTATTAATTCGGCCATTTTCTCGAGCGCTTTCGACTTTCGTAGTCGTCTTCAGGATTAGGGTTTTGTTTGTTTTTTTAAATTTAAATAAGAAGACTGGGGTTATTGTTTTATAGTTATCGTTACGGGCGAATGGAAGAGAGAAGAGGGTGTGGGGTTGAGTTCATTTTATTCTATCGTTATTGCGTTTGGTTTTATTGTTTACTTATTTATTTTATTAGTTCTATATATGTTTTATTAGTTTTATATATATATATATATATATATATATATATATATATATATATATATATATATATATAAATATAGTGGTGTGGGGTTATTTAGGGAGTATATTTTCATTAAGGAGGACTTATCTCCAACAAAACTAGAACTAACTGTTACATTGGCTGCACCACTACTACACTTTCCCAAAGGCTTACATTGCTTCACTCAAACTCTAGTTTAATCTGCCAACACTTAAAAAAACATAAGTCACCACATTCATTATTTACACACATTTAGTCAACAACACACAAATTATACATCACGACCTCAATGTAAAAAGACAAAAAATACTTGATACACTGTATATAAAAGCTGGACACCCTAAAATATTTAAGAGTCTAGCTAAACTATTTTAAAGACTTGCTTAGTTATTTACTTCAAATAATTCCGAGCTGACAATATAAATTTACTTTTAACTTTTTAATTTTTGCACGTAGTCACATACAATATACGGATTTTCATCACTCATACGTGCATTTGAAAAGCCATACGAACTCAATAGATATTACCAAACATGATGAATACTCTGGATGAAGACAATTGGATAAATCACTAGAATGTACTAGCGATGAAAGGAACATAACACTTACCAATCCTACATACGATCATTTGACAAAAATACTTGATTGACCATTCGAAAAATCGAAAAAATAAAAGAGACTTATTAATCAGGAGCATTCCGTTTTGTTCAATAACGTTTGTCTTCACACACACACACACACACACACACATATATATATATATATATATATATATATATATATATATATATATATATATATATAATATATGTAATTATTAATTGATAAATATTTAATTTTTATCTACATGTGTATACGTTTCATCGTTACATAATTGTCAGTGTAACTATTCAAGCCGGTCGCATGATTCGATGCCCCGGGATTAGAGATGTTTGTTTTCAACACCAAATCTGACCATTCAACATGTTATGAATAATCATATGAAATCATGTGAAACAAACTTATTTATGTCAGTAAACGGACATGTTCATGAGCAGCAATCAGAGAGTTCTACTTAAAGGGACGGCTGTCTTATCTCGCATTAAAGAGCTCATATATATACATATATATATATATATATATATATATATATATGTGTGTGTGTGTGTGTGTGTGTGTGTGTGTGTGTGATTATATATTCATGCATGTTCCTTCGCAAGTCAAATACTCTTCATGCCGGCTGCCTACATTTATGTAGTTGTTCATCGTTGCTATGAGAGTTATGACGCCTAAATTTGAGTCATGAACATGAATAGTCACGGGGTTTCGAATACTGTGACTGACTTAATAAATATCTATACATTGACGATTCCGAAAGGATGACACGTGTACCTGTGTAGATAAACAAATATTTATAATTATATATATATATATATATATATATATATATATATTTCGAGAGGTCGCACATTGAAGCGTTGATGAAATGACAATAAGAAAGAGAATATTAAAAAAAATATTTTGAAGCTAGAACAACGCAGAATATATATATATATATACTTTTTTTTACATGATTCACCCCAAACAAGGCAGGACGCCATTGTAAACGTAAGGGGCTACCGAGAAAAAGGAAAAGGGGAGAAGGATTAGTGGTTCAGCTTAAATTGGGATCTGAACAGCGAGATGTCTGTTTACATTAGTTTTAAATTTCTGCATGTCAGTACTGTCGGGGAAACAGGGGGCAGGGAGAGAGTTCCAGAAGCCAGCAGCACGAGAAAAGAAGCTATTTGAGTAGAATGCTCTCCGGCATCTGGGGACCTCCACAGTGAATGAATGAGATTTAGTAGAATGTCGAGTTAGTCTAGTGAATTTACGTCGAGGGGGCACTAGAGTAGCCAACTAATCGGAGCATAATCCATTGAAGTATTTGTAAAACAAACACAAGGATGCCACATTGCGGCGATAGGACAGGGGCTGGAGCTTAGCTGACAGTGAGGGACCTATTAGGTTGACTACTCTTTTTTGGACTTTGTCAAGGAGGGAGAGACTAGTAGATGATGCACCAGCCCAGATGTGGCAACAATACTCCATGCATGGGCGAATGGTGGCTTTGTAGAGATACAGGATAATGTCAGGTGTAAGGAGTCCACTAGCACGGTAGAGGGAGCCAACCTTCTTTGCGGCAGCCTTGGCAATGTCTTCAATGTATGTGTTCCAATTCATGTTACCTGTGAATGTTAGGCCAAGGAGTCTGAATGATGAACTCTCAGGTAGTGTGTTATTTGCCATGTAGTTGTTGAAGGAAAGGAGCTTAGTCTTTGCGGCATTAAAAGTCACCAACAATTTATGGCCCCAATCCACTACAGCCTGGAGGTCATTTTCTAAGGATTCAGCCATTGCCTCAGATATGATCGCGTCTGTTTTGCCAACATGGCGAGAGTAAAGCGTGGTGTCGTCAGCAAATAAACCAATCTCAGACACTATGTCATCAGGGAGATCGTTTTTATAGATCAGGAACAACAAAGGTCCAAGAATAGATCCCTGGGGGACACCAGCATTTATGTCATGTTGCTTAGATGAACGGCCATCGAGAACAACATGGATGTTTCTTTTGTTTAGGAAGAATCTAATTATATTAAGTAGTTGCCCAGTAATACCGTATGAGCGTATTTTCAGGAGAAGCCCTTTATGCCATACCTTGTCAAAGGCCTTGGATATATCAAGCGCTACTGCCCTAGCTTCACCTGCCTTGTCGAGAGTATGATACATGCGTTCAGAGATGACCGTAAGGATGTCTGCAGTAGATCGTGCTTGTCTAAATCCATACTGGCAGTCAGATAGAAGTTTAGCATTAACTAAGTGACGTACTATCGCTAGATTGATTAAGGATTATAGATTTTGGTAAAGATCGGCAGTAGACTGATTGGGCGGTAGTTCTGAGGGTCGGTTTTTTTAACATAAATTATTTATTTATCTTAAAAACTTTTTTTTGTTTTGTTTACACGTGAATACTTTCGGTAATAGATACCTTCTTCGGAAGTATAGTCATTTTCTTTTTTCTCTTCTTTTTTTTCTCCCTGACATTTTCCCAGCCAAGTTGAAATTCGTCTGGTGTTGTTGATGGCGAAAGTTGAAATGTCTATTGTGTGCAGCACGCGGACACGTGAATAACGTATTTCGAGAGGTCGCGCATTGAAGCGTTGATGAAATCTCAATAATAAAGAGAATATTTAAAAAAAAAATTATTTTGAAAAAAAAAACGCAGATATTTTTTTTTCTAAAATAAATTATTGATTTATCTTAAAAACTTTTGTTTGTTGTTGTTTAAACTTGAGTACTTTCGGTACAAGATACCTTCTTCGGAAGTATAGTCATTTTCTTTTTTCTCTTCTTTTTTTCTGCCTGACATTTTCCCAGCCAAGTTGAAATTCGTCTGGTGTTGTTGGAACACGCACACGCATGTACACACATGCCGTGTTTATTATTCGAAATGTTTTTTTTTGTGTAGTTTATTGTATCAATGTAAATGACAGGATATATTTCAAAAATTACAGACATCACTGAAGCAGCCATTCATAACAATAACCGGAATCAAATCGGCCGAAAATAAGCATAACTTTTTTCACTGACAACTTTAAATTATTTTACAAAATACTCATTCGTAAATTAGTTTTCATTATTTAGCTAATTACTGATAAATTTGTAAATATTATTTTAAAAGATTGTCTAAATATTACGTTATGTTTTTATTTTCTTCGAACCGACACCGGCGCATCAAGTCTCTGTCAACCTTATTAGCTTTTTTGATTGGAATAAGCATTTTGAGAAATAAAAACTGAATATACTTGTGCCAATAACATTGTAGAGAAAACTAAAGAAAATACGCTATCACGAATGAAATAGAAATGTGTCAGACGGATGGATATGTCAGAGGAATTGCTGATTTTGAAAAAAATGACGGACTAAACAGTATATAGTAGATTACGCATCTATATTTAGACAACTCTGTCATTATGTACAGTTTATTAGTGTGACTATACGTAGCGAAATTCAAGCCCGTACAACAGTCACTAGTTTACGTTGTTCTACTGATTAAGCAATCGATGTATTACTAGAAGTTGATGAAATGCTCTCGCATTTAAATACAATTTAAAATATGTTTACATTTCTTATAATACTGATAACTAAAACAACTCTATTCGTTTTACATATACTTTTGTTTATGTATATAATTATTTATGATATATATATATATATATATATATATACATATATACAATTATATGCTAAATAAAAAATAAGTTTAATGAAATAACGTGAATCTGTCCTATAGAAGATTGAAATGGTATAAAACTACATACATATATTGTATATAGCATCGCTCTGACCTAAAACTATTGAGCTATTATAATTCCTTCATGTTATTAAATTTGTATTTGAATAGAAGAAATCTTAATATAAATAATAAAGAAATACATATGTATATATATATATATATATATATATATATATATATATATATATATATATATATACATAAAAAGTAGTCCGTCACTAAAACATAAAAACATCCACGCTTTCTTTGAATAGACGAACAATATTAGTATAATTAAAGAAGAAGGGCCAAGAACATTACAAATTAAATTAATTTGCTAAAATGTTGCAATAAAAATACGCCGCTTTTAATTATTTTAGAATTGCATTGCTAAAACACAACGATCGCATCTATGCATATAAGCCGAATAAACGCTAAACCGTTATACGAGCATAGTAAACGCCCCAGAAAACGAAATGAGTTCATTTCAACCAGAGTAGTTCAAGAGTCATAAAACGTGCATGACCGGAAACACACAAGAATTACCAGCTGTGATAACATTTAGTCTTATTTGTAGGAATATATCATAATATTGATTCGTGTCAAACAGACTTTTCTACAGTTTTTAAATGTTTTAGTCCTACCATATATTTACATACTAGTAGCGATGCTGCATTGCTATGGTAGACACCTATCTGACGAATGCGATTTCATATAAAAGCGTGTTTGTATTTTAACAAATATGTTGCATGTAGTAACGCCATTCACGTCATAGCGGAATGGGTCTTCAAGTGCGTGGCTTCCCCGGTTATTTCGAAGACGTTCCTTACTAAAACAAACAATTTTTTTGAAACGATCATATTCTTATGACTATTCGCAGGTTTTGGATGAATGTCAAACTGCTTCCCAGTAGAGCACGTGATCTACACTTACTTCCGTTTTAATGTTTCATTCTAATTCAAAAGAAGTTTATTCAAAAAGCAGAAAAGGTGATTATCTAACTTGTGTCAATCATCAAATACAACCAGCGGCATCTGTGGGACTTCCATAATTGTTGCCTGCATCATCAGCAGCAGATTCAGGGTTTTGATCACTTCTTGATTCCGACCAGCTAATAGGTGATTGTCATTCAGGGGAGTTTGCTATAGTCGCCACGCTAGGCACTGTGATTTGGCGACGCTATTTGCCCATAACTAGGAGTCCAGATAAAGCCCTGCTATTCCCAAATGGTCAACCGTCCGGTACTGGTGAGGCGCAAAGTCACTTAACTTCGCTGATCTAACTTGAAACCCCGGCGTGTCGAAGTGATTCTGCCTGCATATGTATTCATAATTTACTTTTAATGATATTTCCTTCAAAATAATACGTTTATGTAACGTAATGATATTAAACATCAGTGTCTCTTTCTTCTCCCGTAAAAAAAATAAGTGGCATGGTCAGATAAATATCCTTTAAATAAATAAAACGAATATCTCGCTTCTTAACTTATTAAAAATTGTAACAATGTATATGCTTTAAAAAAAATGAATATTTTTATTCATTTTACTGTAAAAATAATTGTTAGCTCAATATTTTCTTTAAAATAACTTTAACGAAAATCTTAACCGTTCTATTTAATTAATTTATTTTTACAAATTAAATAGTTTCACAATTAATAAGATATTTCTTATTAGTGTAAAATAACTGTAAGCTGATATTTAAATAAATACGCGATCCCATCTTTAAAAAGGGCGTGGTAGGGGATAACGTACGTACGAACATGTAATTTTATCAGCGTAGTATTATATTGACATTTATTTCCATAAATCTATTATCTATCTATTTTTATACAATATTTATACCTGCATATACATTAACATTTTAATGGGATTACGAAGCCCATAATATATGCAAGATGTATTAATAGCATTTTAGTGGATGATGTTTAGGTTTACTACTCCCTACATACTATATTATGAGTAAGATAATATATAGCATATGTTACCTAACAAACACACGAAATAGTAGATTGCATAAGAAGAGGCACACACGTTTTTCATATTAGTATCGTAACTAACTACACCACTGTGTAATTTTACTGTAACTTACCTACCGATTTGTATTCGTCCTTACCTTAAAATACACGGAATATAAATGTGTAATGAATAGAATGGAAGTCTAAAGGTTTTAGTAGTTTTAATTATTTACCTATTTATTCAGTACCTTAAAATTAAGATTGGATATTCTCATTCTCTTTTTCTTGCCTTTTTTCTTGTACCTTTTCTCTTTCTCTATTTCTCTTGCTCTCCTGCTCTAATTTTTCTCTTTTTCATCTTGCACTGTCTCTCTCTCTCTCTTTCTCTCTCTCTTCCCCCATCTCTCTATTGCTCTTAGTATATCTCTCCTGCCCTTTCTTTTCTCTCTTTAACCTTTCTCTCTTATTTTCTGTATTGCTCTCTCTCTCTCTCTCTCTCTCTCTTTATTCAATATTGCTCTTTCACCTTATAAGTACGTAATAAGAATCATATATAATTTGGACTACTGTTCTCATCTTGAATGTGATTTTCACAACGTTTCGACTATATTATAAGCTAAAATCTCCTCCAGGTGTATTTCGTTTAACTCCAGAATCCGTATGAAATTCTGAAGAAGACTCTTCAAATTAATGTTCAATAAATACTCATTAAATAACTAAAACGATGCCATTTATTTGGACAATTTATTTGAAATGAGTAAAATATATTTGTGTACAGCGACACCAAATATGTCTCACTTCTCATTTTGTAGTTACTATATGTGATTAGATATTCTCATATTTCAAATTTGTGCATAATGTGGTAAAGCCCGACTAATGGGTTAGGGTTAGGGTTAGGGTTAACGTTAGGGTTAGGGTTAGGGTTGGGTATTATTTAAATTTACGTTCTCTGCCATAATAGTCTGAACAATAATTTCAGATGCCTCGTAATTTATTTATATGAATTTCTTAACAGTTGGTACAGATACATTTCCGAACTATTACGTTAATTGCTATTAATGGTTTTTGCTTCCTTTATCAATTAAACCAAAATCGTGTTCGATGGAAGGAAACATTGCAAAAATCATTTAATGTGGAAATGTCGCCGGACGCCATTTTGGAAATCATGGCAGCCAATTAGTTTTAGAATGCGTATAAAACGACCAAACATTATAAAAATAGTGAAGATGAAACGAGAAAAGATAATTAATTATGCATTTGATGTTGAATCCCTAAAAGGCAGTTTTAATTTCGTTTTTACGTGAAAGAAAATATACCAGATGAGATAGATGAACATTGTTCAGATATTTGAATTCAGTACATCACAATTACTACAATAAAAAACCTCCACATGATTGGTTCAAAGTTCCAAAGGGAATGTTTTTTGGAATAGATATAGATTGATGAATATTTAGGTAAAATACGGAATAATCACGTTTACACACCGGTTCCCGTTGAATTACCGAAGTAAAGCGACGTTGAGCCTGGTCAGTATTAAATAGGTGATTATTTGGGAACACCAGGTGTTGTATGCTCTCTCCGCCTGTATCGGCATTGTTTGAAGTTGTCCTGGACTTCTCCTTGTCACTGGAATCAAGCAGTGTCAATTCAGGAGAAGTGTGGTGGAGGAATACGCAACCTTTGCTTCAAAAGTACATGCGCAGCTTCCCTTACAAGGGGGTAGCTAGTGTCTCTCAAGTCTTAACAGAATCAACCATATTACGTAAAACGTTTGATGCATCATGGTTTGCGGTAGAGTGTATTTAATATAGTTTTGCTTTAGAAAGATTCGACTTGTTCAGTCAACCACTGATATTGATTTAAATTGTTTTAAGTAAGATAATATTAGTTTATAAATCCAGTCAAATTTTAAAGAAATGAAATGAACGAACTCGAAAATAATAGTAATTGTAAATTAGAGTAGGGTGTGAAGTTTAGTACGCAGAGTGTGCGTGAACTTTGAAACATGAAAGAATAAAAAAAATGAAAAAATAAATAAAAGCGAATGAAAAAAAAATGTCTACGCACACACACGCGCATGCATGTGTAGAGCGGGGGAGGCATATACAGTTATATGTGTGTAGGCATATACATGTGTACACGTACACCCACAAAGGTGTACGTGTACACATATATATGGAGAGAGGCAGAGATAGAGTGTGCGTGTTTGTGTGTGTGTGTGTGTGTGTGTGTGTGTGTGTGAGAGAGAGAGAGAGAGGGGGAAGGCAGATGAATGGAAGCAACCTACTGTTTGAAAATGTTGTTGGTTAGTTCGTATTTTTGTAAAAAGTGTACTTGCTGAGAAGTCCCAGATCTCTATTTAGTACTAATGTGTGCGTGTTTAGTTTCAGGATAGGTTTGGCCTCATATTTCCTTCTGAGTTTTTGTGATTTGAATTTGGAGGCTAGGAGAATACATTTCCTGTTGTCTATGGTGTGGTTTGTGTGATTAAAATGTACGGCTACTGGGTGTTCTTTGAGCCTGTTGTTGATTGGTATTTGTGGTTGTTGAAGCGTTTGCGGAACTCCAGGCTTGTTTCCCCAACGTAGTTGCCTTTAGTGCATCGGGTGCAATATAATAACTAAACTACGTTGGGGCTATAACAGGTGAGAGGAGGGGACTAAATTTGATGTTGGTGCCTGGACGTGTGAATGCGTCGTCGGTTGTTATGTATTGGCAAATTTGGAATCTGGTCTATTACATTTGTTGTTTCCCTGTGGTGCGAGGGTGTGATGTATATTGATTGATGTAAGAAGAGAATGTAAGTTCGAGAGCTGTCGTTTTACGCAGATGGGTGTTTTTTGTATATTTTGTTAATCGTGGGGTCGTTCTGTAGCCGTGTGTATAAGTTTTTGAGAGGGGCGTGTAATTTGTTGGCGTTGGGATTGTAGTCAAACACCATTGGTATTTGTGAGTGTGTTTTTTTGCTGTTATTGTATGTTAGTAGGTTTTGTCTCTTTGTGTTGGATGCTTCCCTAATATATTGTTTTATCATTTTGAAGGGGTACTTCCTGTGGAGGAACTAGTTGGCTAAAACAACTACCTGTGTTTCGTACTCGGTTTGGTCCGAGCAGATCCTTTTGATGCGTAGGCATTGACTATATATGATTGATTTGTTTGTGGTTAACTGGTAGAAGCTCTCAAAGTTACGGTAACCGTGTCCGTCGGTGGATTTAGTGTGGAGTGATGTGGTGATGTGATTGTTGGTAATATATATATATATATATATAGAGAGAGAGAGAGAGAAAGAGAGAGAAAGAGAGAGAGAGAGAGGGGGGTTAGTGGGCATTGAATAAAATGGCCGGTATATCAAACAACATACGTGAGGATCTGGTGTTGTCAACATCCCTAAGTGAAAGTGATACTCTGGAACCGACTGGATTCGAGCTTAGAACACCCAGGTCTTCAGTTCGTGTGGGTATACACTTAACCACCGTGTTGATGATGGTTATAGACTGAAACTTTGTAAGAGACGGGTGACTTGTTGAGTAAATTGCTAATTAAGGCAAGTTATAACAAAGTAAATGGAGACTTCTACAAACATAGTTCAATCCCCAGACTAAGGCATTGTTTACCTATTATTTTATATGACAAAACATATATGTGTAAAAAACACTTTATTGCAGTAATTTTTATTTAGTTTTGTATACTTAACTTTTTCTTAGAAAAAATTGTTGATGAGTTATTGTTTAATATTATTTTTTAAGTAGAAAAAAAATTAATAAATTCTTTATTTTAAAAAAATTGATTACAAATGTACACACACGTAAAATTGACAGAAAGTATTATTTGGACGGATTATGTCTTGCATTGCGCATGGGGTAAAAATTAAAAAGTGTTCATTTAGTGTTATGTTATGGTGTTGCATCAAACCTTTAGAAAATAATTAAAAGTTTTTTATTTTAATATTTTTATTTTAATGTAAAAGATTACAAACATGTGACATGCTGTGTTGATGGCACCCCCTTTTTTACGAAGCCTAGGCAACTGTTTACGATAACATTACTTTGAGCTAGCTGTACTGTACGGCCCCCTTTTGCATAAACTGCATGACTACATCTAGAGTGATCTGATTCACACATCGTAGGTGGGAATGAGAGCCACGCACTCATGCCGATCTAATACAACTATAAACTTCAAAGTGTATAGTTGGCTTCTGATAAGGAAAAATACATTCTATTTGTTTTACTGAAATATTCTATCAAATTTTCATTTATCCTCGAAAACGTTTGTTATATTTTCACTTCCGACTTCAATGTAATGTATTTTAAATTATAATTGTTTAAGATAATACAGAAAGGTTTTGTTTTTAATTACACTGTTAACAAACCAGGGATGGATTTGTCATCAAATTAAAATTAAGAATAAAGCAAAATATCGCAGCCTTTTCAAATTATTTTCTTTGTTAATAATTTATATTTGTACTAATTGTTTTTGAAA
The DNA here is from genome assembly GCA_963556195.1 of Sepiola atlantica. Taxonomy (NCBI): domain Eukaryota; kingdom Metazoa; phylum Mollusca; class Cephalopoda; order Sepiida; family Sepiolidae; genus Sepiola; species Sepiola atlantica. Next base: position 226,783,797 of record OY744516.1, read on the forward strand.
TTTGAAAATATTTGGATTAGTATTAATATTTTTGATTAATAATTTGAATAATTGAAATTCACGATCAGTTTTTACAGATCATAAACACTTCAAAAAGTTTAGGATGATCACAGAGACTAAAAACTATTTTAAGTTAGGCGTCAATTTTCTGTCGCTCTTAGAAATGTTTTACTAACGAAGAGAGAGATCAATTTACAACTTTTATCGTAGTTAATTCCTAGCTATCTATGGTCAATTAAGTACTTAGCCATTCGGAAAGGGGTGGAAATTTCATTACGCTTGTATTATTTTAGGGAAATAAATTCCCCTTTTCATTTGCGAAATGGAGAAATACGTCTGTTCTGCTTGCTTCGAAAAACCAGACTGACAAAAAAAAAAGTTTCCCACACAAAAACCCGTGACGTCACAGAACCTTTATGCGCATGTGCATTTTGACCCTTGACGGGGTTGTTCTGGCAATGCTTGTGATCTCCGACTGTGAGAACAAGCTTTATTTGGCACATGATTGTACGAGTCCCCCCGCAATCAATCGCGCAAGCCAAACCAAGCGATCTCCCACACATACGTCTACTCAACATGCGTCCTGCCCCACATGGCCATTATACAACATTTCTATCCAGACATGTCTCTTTTTTCCCTTTTTTGCGTGTGTTCGTTTCCTACATTCGAGAATAAAAAAAACAAATGACTGTTGTCAACGAGAAATACATTCTAAGCGAATGTTGCAAGATGCTAAATGTATTGGCAACGATTATCTAAAGAAGCGGGAATCTGGGATATCTTGTTATTTAGATTCCAGGGAGCATCACCTTGTTGCGAATGAGAGATAACTGATAATAACTTTTCTGAGAACTCCTAGCGAGTCAGAAATAATAATAGTATTAATAATAATTATCATAATAATAATAATAATGATGATGATGATTATGATGATGATCATAAGGATAATAGGGATAATGATGAGAATAAGAATAATACTACTACTACTACTAATAATAATAATTATAATAATAATGATAATAATTGTAATAATAATAGTGATAATAATAATAATAAATAAATAATCTTATTGCATTTTAATAGAGTGAAATGGAGAGTTTATTCGAGAAGATATATAAATCAACAGTTTTAGTAGCTCAGCTATATTTCTAGTATTTCGCTATTAAAGACGGTGTCTAAAGTGTTTCACAATATTCATTAAAGAAACATTTTGAAGTACAACGTCACAACAAGACAGGTTATCTTTCGGGTCGCTTTCGCACAGTTTCTGAGCAATCATTAATATGTATAAAATGACGATAAATATGTAGTATTATTGTATATGTTCGATCAGACAATTTCAAAGCAGAATCATGTTTGTAAACTAGACGTTTTCGAGACTGAATAACATAATGTATCATACTGTCTGGAAGTTCGAGCGTTTCGAAGCCTTCCAGTCGGCTGCCTTTTAAGTACTGGACTTGTGGCTCCGAACATTCAAACACGTAGCAGTAGCAATATGCTATCCGAAACAACTACATTCTTACTAACGTGTGAATAGTATCAATTTGCTATTCGAGACAACAACATTCTTACTACGTGTAAATAGTATCAATTTGCTATCCGAGACAACAACATTCTCACGTAACGTGTAAATAGTATCAATTTGCTATCCGAGACAAAAACATCCTTACAAACGTGTAAATAGTATCAATTTGCTATCCGAGACAACAACATTCTTACTTACGTGTAAATAGTATCAATTTTCTATCCGAAACAACAACATTCTTACTAACGTGTAAATAGTATCAATTTCCTATCCGAGACAAACACACATTCTACTCACGTGTAAATAGTATCAATTTGCTATCCGAGACAACAACATTCTTACTTACGTGTAAATAGTATCAATTTGCTGTCCGAAACAACAACATTCTGACTAACATGTAAATAGTATCAATTTCCTATCCGAGACAACAACATTCTATATACGTGTAAATAGTATCAATTTGCTATCCGAGACAACAACATTCTTACTGACGAGTAAATAGTATCAATTTGCTATCCGAGACAACAACATTCTCACGTAACGTGTAAATAATATCAATTTGCTATCCGAGACAACAACATCCTTACTAACGTGTAAATAGTATCAATTTGCTATCCGAGACAACAACATTCTTACTTACGTGTAAATAGTATCAGTTTGCTATCCGAAACAACAACATTCTTACTAACGTGTAAATAGTATCAATTTCCTATCCGAGACAACAACATTCTAGTAACGTGTAAATAGTATCAATTTGCTATCCGAGACAACAACATTCTTACTAACGTGTAAATAGTATCAATTTGCTATCCGAGACAACAACACTCTTACTAACGTGTAACTAGTATCAATTTGCTATCCGAAACAACAACATCCTTACTAACGTGTAAATAGTATCAATTTGCTATCCGAGACAACAACATTCTTACTAACGTGTAAATAGTATCAATTTCCTATCCGAGACAACAACATTCTAGTAACGTGTAAATAGTATCAATTTTCTATCCGAGACAACAACATTCTTACTAACGTGTAAATAGTATCAATTTGCTATCCGAGACAACAACATCCTTACTAACGTGTAAATAGTATTAATTTGCTATCCGAGACAACAACATTCTTACTAACGTGTAAATAATATCAATTTGCTATCCGAGACAACAACATTCTTACTAACGTGTAAATAGTATCAATTTGCTATCCGAGCCAACAACATTCTTACTGACGTGCAAATAGTATCAATTTGCTATCCGAGATGACAACAATCTTACAAACGTGCAAATAGTATCAATTTGCTATCCGAGACAACAACATTCTTACTAACGGGTAAACAGTATCAATTTGCTATCCGAGAAAACAACATTCTTACTAACGTGTAAATAGTATCAATTTGCTATCCGAGACAACAACATTCTTACTTACGTGTAAATAGTATCAGTTTGCTATCCGAAACAACAACATTCTTACTAACGTGTAAATAGTATCAATTTCCTATCCGAGACAACAACATTCTAGTAACGTGTAAATAGTATCAATTTGCTATCCGAGACAACAACATTCTTACTAACGTGTAAATAGTATTAATTTGCTATCCGAGACAACAACATTCTTACTAACGGGTAAACAGTATCAATTTGCTATCCGAGACAACAACATTCTTACTTACGTGTAAATAGTATCAATTTGCTATCCGAGACAACAACATACTTACTAACGTGTAAATAGTATCAATTTGCTATCCGAGACAACAACATTCTGACTAACGTGTAAATAGTATCAATTTGCTATCCGAGACAACAACATTCTTACTAATGTGTAAATAGTATCAATTTGCTATCCGAGACAACAACATTCTTACTGACGAGTAAATAGTATCAATTTGCTATCCGAGACAACAACATTCTTACTAACGTGTAAATAGTCTCAAAAGTTTCGTTATGTAGCAATTACAGGTTAAGCATTTTTTCAAGAAAACTTTCTACAGATGAAAGCGTAATAGGCACCATTCCGAAGCATAGTGTGTGATTCAAGTATGTGAGACGGAATCGTCAGTCATAAGCCGAATTAAATTGACGACACTTGCATTGGTTTATTAGCAACACAGGCATGATAGTTGAAACTGAGGAGGGAATGTAATTCTGCCGCACTCTGTACATGTAGAAGACTTGGTTGTAAACATGTCAAATATGTAAATAAGTGATTCATAAGTAAGTGTTTTCATTCTTTGCAAATAAGCCGAGATGTATATTATAATAACAATTTAACAAATCCTAAAAGAATCATCAGCGAATCTTAGATGAAATATTTTGTTTATTCTGAAGATAAAACAATTCAACATATATTTCAGCAACGACAGATGTTTTTATCTCGAAAGAGTTCAGAATCGCCATGCTTCAGTGTGAAATTATATTGTGAATGCTATTATCAAGTTTGGAATAGCATTGATGTTGCTCTGTTACACTTAAGCATGACATAGTAATTTCATCTGGAAACGCATAGTTTGAATGGTCGCATTCTTAAATACACGATTTTTATTTGAAATCCATGTTTCAAAAATACTTTTCAAATGGTTGCTTTTATTACGCCTCTATCAATGTTGGCTTCATTTTACTACATATATATATGGGATAATTTTCTGAGGATACACCCATTGACTAAGATATGCATGATTTTCGTTTGCTTGCATATCAGCAATATAGTCTTGTCACGAAATCTACCCATCTTCGATGCTAATGAATCAGCGAAGTAATTTATGAAGATCAGGTATAATTATGATCTAAGTATCAAATCCTGAGGCACACCCGCATTAATCAGATGTTGTTTGAATATGCAGCCATTGACAACGACCTGAATCTTTTTTTTAACAATAAGGATCTGATTATATTAAATATTAATCCAGTAATACCGTACGAATTCATTTTTCTAAGAAGACCTCCATGCTAAAAACGATGGTATGTTTGCGATGAAAACAGGCACATTGTAGTTTGCTTCATGATTTTATATAAAATGACATTTTCTCAAAGAGTATGAACGCCAACTCTTAATCAATCCATAAATATCATTTTCACATTACCTACCATGTATCTAACGTGTTTTTGTTTTCATATGTTTCCACGTTTGCGAATGATTATCTGTTTTTGAGAATATTTCAAAGGAATCTAAAATCAAAAATAAATCATATCAACTGGAAGTGACACACGTAAGGTGCAAACCAAAAAGTATCGATAACAACTGCATGTGAGTGTTCGACTCTTTTATAGAAATATCTAATCCTACATTTTGTATTAACGATTAAGATTTGTTCTAGGGGTTGCAGCGGAGACTAGTGTCTACAACACACGATATGTACGAGTCAGTTACTTAAAACAATGAATAAATGCGTTCGAAGTTTTTATTAAAAGTAAATATTGCCATTCGTGAAAAGTAAAATATAACAGTAATATACTATGTGTTACTGTCAACAGCGCGTGTAAAGTATTATGTAAAATAATAAAATAAAATATTAACGTGTTTGTAGACGTATTTAAAATAAAATAGCTGCACCAGTTAAGTATTATTTTTAAAAATGAAACAAAATATCAACCTGTTTTCAGACGTATTTAAGATAAAATGGCTTCATTATTCAAAAAATAAAAAAATAAAACAAAATGTCAACATGTTTGCAGACGTACTTTAAAAAAATGGCTGCACCAGTTAAGTATTATTTTTTTTACATGAAACAAAATATTAACGTGTTTGCAGAGGTATTAAAAAAAATGGCTGAACAAGTTAAGTATTATTTTAAAAATAAAAATATATATCAACGTGTTTGCAGACGTTGTTTATAAAAATGGCTGCATCAGTAAAGTATTATTTTTTAAAAATAAAATAAATAGCAACGTGTTTTCAGACGTATTTTGAAAAATGAAAATGCTGCACCAGTTAAGTATTATTATTTTTTTAAATAATACAAATAATCAACGTGTTTGCAGACGTATTTTTAAAAAATGGCTGCACCAGTTGAGTATTTTTAAAAAAATAAAACAAAATATCAACGTGTTTGGTGACTATTTTAAAAAATTGCTTCACCTGTTAAGTATTTTTTTAAAAAGATAAAACACAATATCCACGTATTTGTAGACGTATTTTGAAATAAAATGGCTTCCAGTTAAGTATTTTTAAAAAATGCACACGTTCGAAGTCGTTATCAAAAAATAAATAAAACTGCTTTAATTGCTTTAATTCTGCAGCTATAAAATGACGAATTAATTTAACGAATTTTGATTCGTTAAATTAATTCGTCATTAATTTTTAATCTCAAAACTACTAATCAAACTAATTATTTAAAATGTTTTAAACTTTTCAGATACATTCTCCACCAAGATGTATCTTGTTTGATTTTTTGTTTGTTTTATGAAATGAAAAAACTCGTTTCTTTGGGTTCTAATAAATTGTATTTATTTCATGAACGTAACTGCTTACCCCAGATCAAATCGAAAGACACTTTCAGTAATGCCTCATTATGTGATAAATTAAACCCTCGTGAGCATTTACTATATTGTTCTAAATTCGATTCTATAACAAACTAACTAACATTGACTTTTATAACTATAAAGAAAGTAAATATATGTAATTCCTTCCCGTCGCGTAAAAGTTAGTGATTTAAACACGTGCCTATTTTCTAGCTCTCGGACGAAACCATTTCAAGTGATGCGAGTAAGCGAGAAAGCAAACAGCGAGTCAGACACACCTGATATTTACCTCTGAACATGAAATGAATTCGAAAAATATCCTCGACTCTATAATAAAAATGTCAACTGTGTGTGTTTTTCTTTCTTGGGTCAGCAGATAGTAAAATAATAATTTATACATGAAAAATATAATTACTAACGTATGTTTATGATTTTATATGGGTAGTTTAGTCATATATTTGGATAAATGGTGATGCGAACACTGGCGACGCGTCATGTTTTAGTACGGAGTGTGTACACTGGTTTGTGAATGAAGTGAAATGAATTTGTATGAGTCTGGATGGTTCTGACATTTTGACCGACTTAAGTGTGTGTTTGCCCTTTGTTTCCCTGATTCTTTCTGGAATTGTGTACTTAGAGAGGAGACAACGTTGAGGTTGCCAACGCCCGTAAGTGAAACTGATGTAATCGTGAAAATTCAGGTACGAAAAGTAAAATTACTGCTTTTAGATATGAATAGGTTAGTAATATATCTAGATTAATAGTAGATTAGTACATTTAAAGTAGATTAGTACATTTAAAGTAGATTAGTAGATTTAAAGTAGATTAGTACATTTAAAGTAGATTAGTAGATTTAAAATAGATTAGTAGATTTAAAATAGATTAGTAGATTTAAAATAGATTAATAGAGTTAAAGTAGATTAGTAGATTTAAAGTAGATTAGTAGATTTAAAGTAGATTTAAAATAGATTAGTAGATTTAAAGTAGACTAGTAGATTTAAAGTAGATAAGTAGATTTAAAGTAGATCAGTAGATTTAAAGTAGATTAGTAGATTTAAAATAGATTAGTAGATTTAAAATAGATTAGTAGATTAATAGTAGATTAGTACATTTAAAGGAGATTAGTACATTTAAAGTAGATTAGTAGATTTTAAGTAGATTAGTACGTTTAAAGTAGATTAATAGATTTAAAGTAGATTAGTAGATTTAAAGTAGATTAATAGATTTAAAGTAGATTAGTAGTGAGCGCGAAAAATGGCGACGCGTCATTGATTGGTTCCAGTTTGTAGATGACCATGTTATCCCTGATTTTTTCTGGAATTGTGTACTTACAAAAGAAACCACGTTGAGGTTACACACATCCGTAAATGAAACTAATTCTATGGAACCGACACGATTCGAAATTGGTACATCCAGGACATGAGTTCGTCTCGATTTTTAGTTGTCGATCGCGACCTTAGAGTGTTTGTGAACAATTTTGTTTATGGAGATCGCTAAGTAGCTAAACGATAAGTGTTATATGGATGGAGTCGGACCCAGGAAACCGAAATTCTTCCCCCTTCGTCAGAAACATCGCCTATGAAATGTGAGTACTAATGGATAAAAAAGGGAAGCGAGAGTTACGAGGCTACCGAAAGTAAACCCAAGGTCAACTGTAACGCTCCTTATATATACCGTATATATATAATGATAAGCAGACACTTTCTTAAATATTAAAACAGTTAAAACAAGCAATGGCGTTTTTATGTACACTTAGTGCGCAAGCAAAATTCCTATCTTCCTTGGATATACAATGACCGTTTGAAATGACAGAAGTGCGTGCGGGAAACATGTGAAATACAATATCGACACTTTTACTGCCTATTTAAAACCTTCTATTTTCTCTGGTTTACAATTCCCTCGCTTCCTCCCTCCTCCATTTTTAGTTTCAAGTTCTCCGTTTCTTCTTGGAATGCTAAAAGTAACATTATTTTCTTTTACTTATATTTCTAATTATTTATTCGCACGCACAGGTAATTAAATCAATTAAAGATGGCGTAACCCGGAAACAAAGGGGATCTATTCCTGCACAATCCACCGGCGGTTTCGTTTAAAGATTGTTGATTGATGTGATCCTTTTTTTGTCGATCGCACGCAACAAATTAGACATTGTCATTCGTTCGTTAACACAATGAAGAAACAAAACAAAAATGTGAATCCAATGAAAGTGTCTATAACCAACAACGAAAACGAAACATGAACGAAACATGAATCCACTGTAAATGTGCGAGCATAAAGAAACAAAATTCGAAAATAGTGCCGGAAATAGTTCCCACGAAACGTCCACTGAAAACAATTACGCATATCACAAACATTGCTATTCTTATCTATCATCTGTTTTGAAACTATCCATTTAGAAGGTTAGAATTGATAACTAAAGTAACATGAGGTTCTCTTTAAAAAAAGCGATCCAAGTTAATCCCAGGTACAAAATATACCAAACAATAGGAATTTAATTAACGTTTTTATTCAAGGCTTGGAAAAACTAAACTTCATTTCACATACTGCGACCATTTTTATGAATACCGGCGTATTATTAACCTGAGTCGTATGTACCTAAAGTTATAAACAGGTACGTAGTATTATCTTATTAACATGTACGTTTTATTATTTAAAGTAATAATGCCTACCTTTTAATAACTTAAGTCATTAGTACGTACGTTTTATTACTTTGAATTATTACTACCTACGTGTTAATAAGTTAATTCATTAATACGTACGTTTCATTACGTTAATGTAATAATACCTACGTGTTTAAAACGTATGTTTTATTACTGTTAGTTATTAATACGTACTTAGTAATACCTTAAGAAATTTACACGTACTTATATTTAGCTTAAATAATTAACACGTACGCACCTTGAATGATTAACCATTAATATGTATGTATTAATATCTTTACTAATTAACATGAACGTATTAATAAATTAAGTAATTAACACGTACGTATTATAACCTTAATTAATTAATCATTACGTATTATAACCTTAAGTAATTAATTCTTACGTAGTATAACCGTCAGTAATTAACATGTATGTATTATTAGCTTAAGTTATTAACACGTTCGTAGTAATACCTTTAGGTATACACACGCACGTATCATAACCATAAGTAATTAACATGTACGTATTAATACATTAAGTAATTAACACATACGTATTATTACCTTAAGATATTAACACGTACATATTAATACCTTTAGTTATTAACCGGTACGTATTAATAGCATTAGTTATTGACCGGTACCTATTAATACCGTTAGTTATTAACTGGTACGTATTAATACCTTTGGTTATAAACCGGTACGTATTAATACCTTTATTTATTAACACGTACGTATTAATTAACACGTGCATATTATTATCTTGAGTAATTAACACATACGTGTTAGTACCTTAAGCCATTAACAATTACAACGTACGTATTATTACCTTAAGTTATTCTCACGTACGTATTATTATCGTAAGTCATAACACGTACGTATGAAATCCTTAATTCATTAACATGTCCGTATTAATACATTAATTAATTAATACGTACGTATTAATTAATTAAAAAATGAACACGTACGTATTATAAGACAGTATTGTGTAAGTTCTATTACCGTGACACATTCTGTAATTTCATTTTACTGACACAAACTAACGCCATTTTCTATTATAGTACGATTTACTATGAATCTCCATTATTCGTTAATCAAAAATATATGTTATTTTTCTAAATATATCATCTGAAAGCTCCTAATAATGTCCATACAGTTCATTGTTTTTTTTTATCATAATCATAAGATCATGAATCTAATATTTTAGATAAAGGCATTGATTAACAATTAATTTCGGCAGCTTCGTAAATCTCGCTTTTCTTATTTTATTCTGCAGTTCTCACATTCCGTGACCGATGTTTCTGACAAAGGGGGAGATATGCTGTTTTCTGGGTTGGAATCTATCTACGTAACAGTTATCGTTGGCTAGTTGTTTAGCTTGAAGTAGTAGTTTAGCTCCTTACGTAAAGTGGCTTCATGCCTTGCCTTGAGCGATTTCCATGAGAAACAAACATTTAAGAGAGTATATTCTAGAGGCTGAAGATGCAACACTTACTACAGACGAAAATAACAAAAAATAACATAAGAATTAACACCTTTATCCGGTCATAGCTAACGGAACGAGAATAATCTACCTCGTGGGTTTAATAACGGGTTCAGTTCGAAACTGTGTGTAAATTTAAGATCTGAATATGAAAATTACAAATGTTAAATAAGTAACACCTGAAGAAGATCGAAGGTAACATCGGTCAGAAACGGTATGAATATAACAAGCAAATGTAATGAAACAAATAAGATTCATACTTTATTGTAAACAAATAAAAACATCAAACCACACAGTTAAAAAGCCCATTTCTTTGACCTAGAACACACTATGAAGAACAAATGTAATATATCAAGTTCAATGCACCATGTGAGAATGTACCTCCGACAGTAATAATATAACTAATTGTTACATCAGGCTCACACCTCCCTATAACTCACATTACATCTCTCTGCCACTAGCTTCATTTGCCAACACTTAAGAAAATATGACTACCCCCTTCACAATATCGACACTTCCTAGTTAATAGTACTAAAATAATACACCACAATACCAACATCAAAATATTAAACATTTTTGAAGCCTTTTACATCAAAACTAAGCATACTACAATCAATAATGCTAGTTCCGAAACTATTCTCAACATTTTCTAGTGTCTATCATAGTAACTAGCATTTCCAATATTTTTACCGTTAGGCAATCATACTTTTGAATTTTGCACGCGCTTAGAACATAATACCGTTCGCATGCAACATTTTAATATTGTAGACGCTCATTTTCAAGTCGTATATAACTAGCTATTTAATAAATTCAACAGTATATATATATATATATATATATATATATATAGGCAGGTTTGATTGAATGAAACGAAAACTTCTGTCTATTTCATTTTATGGTCCTTTATTCTCTCTTGAACAACACTAGTGCGTCTAGAACACGTGATATACGAAATCGGAACCCTAGGTGGCGTCCAGTGTTCTGCCAATTCATCTAAACGAAAAGCTAATGGCAATGGTGGGAATATATATATATATATATATATATATATATATATATATATATATATTATAGAATAATGCTGTATGTGTGAGTGGGTGTGTGTCCACCTTAAACTCAAATACTACACAAGACATCCCCAGGAAGATGGTGATTTGTCATTAGGCAATACCACGGAAAAATAAGAATAATTTTGAAGAAAATTATTAATTATTTGGTTGTCAACTGGAGAAATATTTTGATGATATGACGATATGAAAGAAATTGTAATTCCTCCGGAATTTCAGAAACGATACTTTCCCGGATATTATTTAATATTTTCCACATTTTCTTCGGACTATTGTCCTCATAAACATCAGTTCGCTTTAGATTATTGTGAGAGAGGGGACGACATCTCGGCGTACTCTGGGTTAAATATATGTTCTTATATTGGTGTATACTGGACAAGTAACTCAGTGTTGACCGGTAACAATAATAGTAACAATACAGTATGGCATTTGATAAAAGTTATATACTTAATTTAAAAGTTGTTAATACACTAGAAAAAAACGCAGCGTTGACTGGGAGTATATCAAACTACGTATAGATTTCATTATAGTATTCCTACGGAGAGGGAACGTGTATAAATCTTAACATATATCTGTTTTATTAGAATGTTGAGCTGAGGTTAGGAAGACAAAATACTCGGCGTTGACCAATAATCCATTAAAACAAGTAAAGATGTCATTATATTATTGATAGGGAATAAAAAAAGAAGACAAAAAACTCAGCGTTAGACTTAAAGAATATAAACAGGCATATGTTTCATTAGAGTGTTGAGCTTTGTAGAAAACAAGAAACTCAGCGTTAGACTGGAATGAATATAAACAGGCATATGTTTAATTAGAGTGTTGAGCTTCGTAGAAAACAAGATACTCGGCGTTAGACTGGAATGAATATAAACAGGCATATGTTTCATTAGAGTGTTGAGCTTCGTAGAAAACAAGAAACTCGGCGTTAGACTGGAATGAATATAAACAGGCATATGTTTCATTAGAGTGTTAAGCTTCGTAGAAAACAAGAAATTAAGCGTTAGTCTGGAATGAATATGCACAGGCATATGTTTCATTAGAGTATTGAGCTTTGTAAAAAACAAGAAACTCAGCGTTAGACTGGAATAAATATAAACAGGCATATGTTTCATTAGAGTGTTTAGCTTCGTAGAAAACTAGAAACTCAGCATTGGACTGGAATGAATATAAACAAGCCTATGTTTCATTAGAGTGTTGAGCCTCGTAGAAAACAAGATACTCAGCGTTAAACTGGAATGAATATAAACAGGCATATGTTTTGCTAGAGTGTTAAGCTCCGTAGAAAACAAGATACTCGGCGTTAGCCTTGAATGAATATAAACAGGCATATGTTTCATTAGAGTGTTAAGCTCCGTAGAAAACTAGAAACTCAGTGTTGGACTGGAATGAATATAAACAGGCATATGTTTCATTAGAGTGTTGAGCTTCGTAGAAAACTAGCAACTCAGTGCGTGACTGGAATGAATATAAACAGGCATATGTTTCATTAGAGTGTGTAGCTTTGTAGAAAACAAGATACTCAGCGTCAGCCTTGCATGAATATAAACAGACATATGTTTCATTAGAGTGTAAAGCTCCGTAGAAAACAAGATACTCGGCGTTAGACTGGAATGAATATAAACAGGCATATGTTTCATTAGAGTGTTGAGCTTCGTAGAAAACTAGAAACTCGGCGTTAGACTGGAATGAATATGAACAGGCATATGTTTCATTAGAGTGTTGAGCTTCGTAGAAAACTAGAAACTCGGCGTTAGACTGGAATGAATATAAACAGGCATATGTTTCATTAGAGTGTTGAGCTTCGTAGAAAACTAGAAACTCGGCGTTAGACTGGAATGAATATAAACAGGCATATGTTTCATAAGAGTGTTGAGCTTTGTAGAAAACAAGATACTCGGCGTTAGACTGGAAGGAATATAAACAGGCATATGTTTCATTAGAGTATTGAGCTTTGTAAAAAACAGGATACTCATGGTTGGACTGGAATGAATATAAACAGGAATATGTTTCATAAGAGTGTTGAACTTTGTAGAAAGCAAGAAACTCAGCGTTAGACTGTAATGAATATAAACAGGCATATGTTTCATTAGAGTGTTGAGCTTCGTAGAAAACAAGAAACTCGGCGTTAGACTGGAAGGAATATAAACAGGCATATGTTTCATTAGAGTGTTGAGCTTCGTAGAAAACAAGAAACTCAGCGTTAGACTGGAATGAATATAAACAGGCATATGTTTCATTAGAGTATTGAGCTTCGTAGAAAACAAGCAACTCGGCGTTAGACTGGAAGGAATATAAACAGGCATATGTTTCATTAGAGTGTTGAGCTTCGTAGAAAACTAGAAACTCGGCGTTGGACTGGAATAAATATAAACAGGCATATGTTTCATTAGAGTGTTAAGCTCCGTAGCAAACAAGATACTCGGCGTTAGACTGGAATGAATATAAACAGGCATATGTTTCATTAGAGTGTTGAGCTTTGTAAAAAACAAGAAACTCAGCGTCAGACTGGAATGAATATAAACAGGCATATGTTTCAGTAGAGTGTTGAGCTTCGTAGAAAACACGAAACTCAGCGTTAGACTAGAATGAATATAAACAGGCATATGTTTCATCAGAGTGTTGAGCTTCGTAGAAAAAAGAAACGCTACGTTAGACTGGAATGAATATAAACAGGCATATGTTTCATTAGAGTTTTGAGCTTCGTAGAAAACAAGAAACTCAGCGTTAGACTGGAAGGAATATAAACAGGTATATGTTTCATTAGAGTGTTGAGCTTCGTAGAAAACAAGAAACTCAGCGTTAGACTGGAATAAATATAAACAGGCATATGTTTCATTAGAGTGTTGAGCTTTGTAGAAAACAAGAAACTCAGCGTTAGACTGGAATGAATATAAACAGGCATATGTTTAATTAGAGTGTTGAGCTTCGTAGAAAACAAGATACTCAACGTTAGACTGGAATGAATATAAACAGGCATATGTTTCATTAGAGTGTTGAGCTTCGTAGAAAACAAGAAACTCGGCGTTAGACTGGAATGAATATAAACAGGCATATGTTTCATTAGAGTGTTAAGCTTCGTAGAAAACAAGAAATTAAGCGTTAGTCTGGAATGAATATGCACAGGCATATGTTTCATTAGAGTATTGAGCTTTGTAAAAAACAAGAAACTCAGCGTTAGACTGGAATAAATATAAACAGGCATATGTTTCATTAGAGTGTTTAGCTTCGTAGAAAACTAGAAACTCAGCATTGGACTGGAATGAATATAAACAAGCCTATGTTTCATTAGAGTGTTGAGCCTCGTAGAAAACAAGATACTCAGCGTTAAACTGGAATGAATATAAACAGGCATATGTTTTGCTAGAGTGTTAAGCTCCGTAGAAAACAAGATACTCGGCGTTAGCCTTGAATGAATATAAACAGGCATATGTTTCATTAGAGTGTTAAGCTCCGTAGAAAACTAGAAACTCAGTGTTGGACTGGAATGAATATAAACAGGCATATGTTTCATTAGAGTGTTGAGCTTCGTAGAAAACTAGCAACTCAGTGCGTGACTGGAATGAATATAAACAGGCATATGTTTCATTAGAGTGTGTAGCTTTGTAGAAAACAAGATACTCAGCGTCAGCCTTGAATGAATATAAACAGACATATGTTTCATTAGAGTGTAAAGCTCCGTAGAAAACAAGATACTCGGCGTTAGACTGGAATGAATATAAACAGGCATATGTTTCATTAGAGTGTTGAGCTTCGTAGAAAACTAGAAACTCGGCGTAAGACTGGAATGAATATGAACAGGCATATGTTTCATAAGAGTGTTGAGCTTTGTAGAAAACAAGATACTCGGCGTTAGACTGGAAGGAATATAAACTGGCATATGTTTCATTAGAGTATTGAGCTTTGTAAAAAACAGGATACTCATGGTTGGACTGGAATGAATATAAACAGGAATATGTTTCATAAGAGTGTTGAACTTTGTAGAAAGCTAGAAACTCAGCGTTAGACTGTAATGAATATAAACAGGCATATGTTTCATTAGAGTGTTGAGCTTCGTAGAAAACAAGAAACTCAGCGTTAGACTGGAAGGAATATAAACAGGCATATGTTTCATTAGAGTGTTGAGCTTCGTAGAAAACAAGAAACTCAGCGTTACACTGGAATGAATATAAACAGGCATATGTTTCATTAGAGTATTGAGCTTCGTAGAAAACAAGCAACTCGGCGTTAGACTGGAAGGAATATAAACAGGCATATGTTTCATTAGAGTGTTGAGCTTCGTAGAAAACTAGAAACTCGGCGTTGGACTGGAATGAATATAAACAGGCATATGTTTCATTAGAGTGTGTAGCTTCGTAGAAAACAAGATACTCAGCGTTGGACTGGAATGAATATAAACAGGCATATGTTTCATTAGAGTGTTAAGCTCCGTAGAAAACAAGATACTCGGCGTTAGACTGGAATGAATATAAACAGGCATATGTTTCATTAGAGTGTTGAGCTTTGTAAAAAACAAGAAACTCAGCGTCAGACTGGAATGAATATAAACAGGCATATGTTTCAGTAGAGTGTTGAGCTTCGTAGAAAACAAGAAACTCAGCGTTAGACTGGAATGAATATAAACAGGCATATGTTTCATCAGAGTGTTGAGCTTCGTAGAAAAAAGAAACGCTACGTAAGACTGGAATGCATATAAACAGGCATATGTTTCATTAGAGTTTTGAGCTTCGTAGAAAACAAGAAACTCAGCGTTAGACTGGAAGGAATATAAACAGGTATATGTTTCATTAGAGTGTTGAGCTTCGTAGAAAACAAGAAACTCAGCGTTAGACTGGAATAAATATAAACAGGCATATGTTTCATTAGAGTGTTGAGCTTCGTAGAAACAAGCAACTCGGCGTTAGACTGGAATGAATATAAACAGGCATATGTTTCATTAGAGTGTTGAGCTTTGTAGAAAACAAGAAACTCGGGGTTAGACTGGAATGAATATAAACAGGCATATGTTTCATTAGAGTGTTGAGCTTCGTATCAAAAAAAGATACTCAGCGTTAGTCTGGAATTAATATGAACAGGCATATGTTCCATTAGAGTGTTGAGCTTCGTAGAAAACAAGAAACTTAGCGTAAGACTGGAATGAATATAAACAAGCCTATGTTTCATTAGAGTGTTGAGCTTCGTAGAAAACAATAAACTCGGCGTTAGACTGGAAGGAATATAAACAGGCATATGTTTCATTAGAGTGTTGAGCTTCGTAAAAAACAAGAAAATCAGCGTTAGACTGGAGTGAATATAAACAGGCATATGTTTCATTAGAGTGTTGAGCTTCGTAGAAAACAAGCAACTCGGCGTTAGACTCGACTGAATATAAACAGGCATATGTTTCAGTAGAGTGTGTAGCTTCGTAGAAAACAAGATACTCAGCGTTGGACTGGAATGAATATAAACAG
Organism: Sepiola atlantica; assembly: GCA_963556195.1. Taxonomy (NCBI): domain Eukaryota; kingdom Metazoa; phylum Mollusca; class Cephalopoda; order Sepiida; family Sepiolidae; genus Sepiola; species Sepiola atlantica. The sequence continues at coordinate 226,800,417 of OY744516.1, forward strand.
GCATATGTTTCATTAGAGTGTTAAGCTCCGTAGAAAACAAGATACTCGGCGTTAGACTGGAATGAATATAAACAGGCATATGTTTCATAAGAGTGTTGAGCTTCGTAGAAAACTAGAAACTCGGCGTTAGACTGGAATGAATATAAACAGGCATATGTTTTATTAGAGTGTTGAGCTTTGTAAAAAACAAGATACTCAGCGTAAGACTGGAATGAATATAAACAGGCATATGTTTCATTAGAGTGTTGAGCTTCGTAGAAAACAAGAAACTCAGCGTTAGACTGGAATGAATATGAACAGGCATATGTTTCATTAGAGTGTTGAGCTTTGTAGAAAACAAGAAACTCGGCGTTAGACTAGAATGAATATAAACAGGCATATGTTTCATTAGAGTGTTGAGCTTCGTAGAAAACAATAAACTCGGCGTTAGACTGGAATGAATATAAACCGGCATATGTTTCATTAGAGTGTGTAGCTTCGTAGAAAACAAGATACTCAGCGTTGGACTAGAATGAATATAAACAGGCATATGTTTCAGTAGAGTGTGTAGCTTCGTAGAAAACAAGATACTCAGCGTTGGACTGGAATGAATATAAACAGGCATATGTTTCATTAGAGTGTTGAGCTTCGTAGAAAACAATAAACTCGGCGTTAGACTGGAATGAATATAAACCGGCATATGTTTCATTAGAGTGTTGCGCTTCGTAGAAAACAAGCAACTCGGCGTTAAACTCGACTGAATATAAACAAGCATATGTTTCAGTAGAGTGTGTAGCTTCGTAGAAAACAAGATACTCAGCGTTGGACTGGAATGAATATAAACAGGCATATGTTTCATTAGAGTGTTAAGCTCCGTAGAAAACAAGATACTCGGCGTTAGACTGGAATGAATATAAACAGGCATATGTTTCATAAGAGTGTTGAGCTTCGTAGAAAACTAGAAACTCGCCGTTAGACTGGAATGAATATAAACAGGCATATGTTTTATTAGAGTGTTGAGCTTTGTAAAAAACAAGATACTCAGCGTAAGACTGGAATGAATATGAACAGGCATATGTTTCATTAGAGTGTTGAGCTTTGTAGAAAACAAGAAACTCGGCGTTAGACTAGAATGAATATAAACAAGCATATGTTTCATTAGAGTGTTGAGCTTCGTAGAAAAAAGAAACTCGGCGTTAGACTGGAATGAATATAAACCGGCATATGTTTCATTAGAGTGTTGAGCTTCGTAGAAAACAAGAAACTCAGCGTTAGACTGGAATGAATATAAACAGGTATATGTTTCATTAGAGTGTTGAGCTTCGTAGAAAACAAGAAACTCAGCGTTAGACTGGAACAAATATAAACAGGCATATGTTTCATTAGAGTGTTGAGCTTCGTAGAAAACAAGCAACTCGGCGTTAGACTGGAAAGAATATAAACACGCATTAGTTTCTTTAGTGTGTTGAGCTTTGTACCAAAACAAGAAACCCAGCGTTAGACTGGAATGAATATAAACAGGCATATGTTTCATTAGAGTGTTAAGCTTAGTAGAAAAAAGATACTCGGCGTTAGACTGGAATGAATATAAACAGGCATATGTTTCATTAGAGTGTTGAGCTTTGTAAAAAACAAGAAACTCAGCGTTAGACTGGAATGAATATAAACAAGCATATGTTTCAGTATAGTGTTGAGCTTCGTAGAAAACAAGAAACTCAGCGTTAGACTAGAATGAATATAAACAGGCATATGTTTCATCAGAGTGTTGAGCTTCGTAGAAAAAAGAAACGCTACGTTAGACTAGAATGAATATAAACAGGCATATGTTTCATTAGAGTGTTGAGCTTCGTAGAAAACAAGAGACTCAGCGTTAGACTGGAAGGAATATAAACAAGTATATGTTTCATTAGAGTGTTGAGCTTCGTAGAAAACAAGAAACTCAGCGTTAGACTGGAATAAATATAAACAGGCATATGTTTCATTAGAGTGTTGAGCTTCGTAGAAAACAAGCAACTCGGCGTTAGACTGGAATGAATATAAACAGGCATATGTTTCATTAGAGTGTTGAGCTTTGTAGAAAACAAGAAACTCGGCGTTAGACTGGAATGAATATAAACAGGCATATGTTTCATTAGAGTGTTGAGCTTCGTAGAAAACTAGAAACTCAGCGTTGGACTGGAATGAATATAAACAGGCATATGTTTCATTAGAGTGTGTAGCTTCGTAGAAAAAAAGATACTCAGCGTTGGAGTGGAATGAATATTAACAGGCATATGTTTCATTAGAGTGTTAAGCTCCGTAGAAAACAAGATACTCGGCGTTAGACTAGAATGAATATAAACAGGCATATGTTTCATTAGAGTGTTGAGCTTTGTAAAAAACAAGAAACTCAGCGTCAGACTGGAATGAATATAAACAGGCATATGTTTCAGTAGAGTGTTGAGCTTCGTAGAAAACAAGAAACTCAGCGTTAGACTAGAATGAATAAAAACAAGCATATGTTTCATCAGAGTGTTGAGCTTCGTAGAAAAAAGAAACGCTACGTTAGACTGGAATGAATATAAACAGGCATATGTTTCATTAGAGTTTTGAGCTTCGTAGAAAACAAGAAACTCAGCGTTAGACTGGAAGGAATATAAACAGGCATATGTTTCATTAGAGTGTTGAGCTTCGTAGAAAACAAGAAACTCAGCGTTAGACTGGAATAAATATAAACAGGCATATGTTTCATTAGAGTGTTGAGCTTCGTAGAAAACAAGCAACTCGGCGTTAGACTGGAATTAATATAAACAGGCATATGTTTCATTAGAGTGTTGAGCTTTGTAGAAAACAAGAAACTCGGGGTTAGACAAGAATGAATATAAACAGGCATATGTTTCATTAGAGTGTTGAGCTTCGTTAAAAAAAAAGATACTCAGCGTTAGTCTGGAATGAATATGAACAGGCATATGTTCCATTAGAGTGTTGAGCTTCGTAGAAAACAAGAAACTTAGCGTAAGACTGGAATGAATATAAACAGGCCTATGTTTCATTAGAGTGTTGAGCTTCGTAGAAAACAATAAACTCGGCGTTAGACTGGAAGGAATATAAACAGGCATATGTTTCATTAGAGTGTTGAGCTTCGTAAAAAACAAGAAACTCAGCGTTAGACTGGAGTGAATATAAACAGGCATATGTTTCATTAGAGTGTTGCGCTTCGTAGAAAACAAGCAACTCGGCGTTAGACTCGACTGAATATAAACAGGCATATGTTTCAGTAGAGTGTGTAGCTTCGTAGAAAACAAGATACTCAGCGTTGGACTGGAATGAATATAAACAGGCATATGTTTCATTAGAGTGTTAAGCTCCGTAGAAAACAAGATACTCGGCGTTAGACTTGAATGAATATAAACAGGCATATGTTTCATAAGAGTGTTGAGCTTCGTAGAAAACTAGAAACTCGGCGTTAGACTGGAATGAATATAAACAGGCATATGTTTTATTAGAGTGTTGGGCTTTGTAAAAAACAAGATACTCAGCGTAAGACTGGAATGAATATGAACAGGCATATGTTTCATTAGAGTGTTGAGCTTCGTAGAAAACAAGAAACTCAGCGTTAGACTGGAATGAATATGAACAGGCATATGTTTCATTAGAGTGTTGAGCTTTGTAGAAAACAAGAAACTCGGCGTTAGACTAGAATGAATATAAACAGGCATATGTTTCATTAGAGTGTTGAGCTTCGTAGAAAAAAGAAACTCGGCGTTAGACTGGATTGAATATAAACCGGCATATGTTTCATTAGAGTGTGTAGCTTCGTAGAAAACAAGATACTCAGCGTTGGACTGGAATGAATATAAACAGGCATATGTTTCATTAGAGTGTTGAGCTTTGTAAAAAACCAGAAACTCAGCGTTAGACTGGAATGAATATAAACAGCCATATGTTTCAGTAGAGTGTTGAGCTTCGTAGAAAACAAGAAACTCAGCGTTAGACTAGAATGAATATAAACAGGCATATGTTTCATCAGAGTGTTGAGCTTCGTAGAAAAAAGAAACGCTACGTTAGACTAGAATGAATATAAACATGCATATGTTTCATTAGAGTTTTGAGCTTCGTAGAAAACAAGAGACTCAGCGTTAGACTGGAAGGAATATAAACAAGTATATGTTTCATTAGAGTGTTGAGCTTCGTAGAAAACAAGAAACTCAGCGTTAGACTGGAATAAATATAAACAGGCATATGTTTCATTAGAGTGTTGAGCTTCGTGGAAAACAAGCAACTGGGCGTTAGACTGGAATGAATATAAACAGGCATATGTTTCATTAGAGTGTTGAGCTTTGTAGAAAACAAGAAACTCGGCGTTAGACTGGAATGAATATAAACAGGCATATGTTTTATTAGAGTGTTGAGCTTCGTAGTAAAAAAGATACTCAGCGTTAGTCTGGAATGAATATGAACAGGCATATGTTCCATTAGAGTGTTGAGCTTCGTAGAAAACAAGAAACTTAGCGTAAGACTGGAATGAATATAAACAGGCATATGTTTCATTAGAGTGTTGAGCTTCGTGGAAAACAATAAACCCGGCGTTCGACTGGAAGGAATATAAACAGGCATATGTTTCATTAGAGTGTTGAGCTTCGTAAAAAACAAGAAACTCGGCGTTAGACTCGACTGAATATAAACAGGCATATGTTTCATAAGAGTGTTGAGCTTCGTAGAAAACTAGAAACTCAGCGTTGGACTGGAATGAATATAAACAGGCATATGTTTCATTAGAGTGTGTAGCTTCGTAGAAAACAAGATACTCAGCGTTGGACTGGAATGAATATAAACAGGCATATGTTTCATTAGAGTGTTAAGCTCCGTAGAAAACAAGATACTCGGCGTTAGACTGGAATGAATATAAACAGGCATATGTTTCAGTAGAGTGTTGAGCTTTGTAGAAAACAAGAAACTAAGCGTTAGACTGGAATGAATATAAACAGGCATATGTTTCATTAGAGTGTTGAGCTTCGTAGAAAAAAAGATACTCAGCGTTAGTCTGGAATGAATATGAACTGGCATATGTTCCATTAGAGTGTTGAGCTTCGTAGAAAACAAGAAACTTAGCGTAAGACTGGAATGAATATACACATGCATATGTTTCATTAGAGTGTTGAGCTTCGTAGAAAACAATAAACCCGGCGTTAGACTGGAATGAATATAAACAGGCATATGTTTCATTAGAGTGTAGCGCTTAGTAGAAACCAAGCAACTCGGCGTTAGACTCGACTGAATATAAACAGGCATATGTTTCAGTAGAGTGTGTAGCTTCGTAGAAAACAAGATACTCAGCGTTGGACTGGAATGAATATAAACAGGCATATGTTTCATTAGAGTGTTAAGCTCCGTAGAAAACAAGATACTCGGCGTTAGACTGGAATGAATATAAACAGGCATATGTTTCATAAGAGTGTTGAGCTTCGTAGAAAACTAGAAACTCGCCGTTGGACTGGAATGAATATAAACAGGCATATGTTTCATTAGAGTGTTGAGCTTTGTAAAAAACAAGATACTCAGCGTAAGACTAGAATGAATATGAACAGGCATATGTTTCATTAGAGTGTTGAGCTTCGTAGAAAACAAGAAACTCAGCGTTAGACTGGAATGAATATGAACAGGCATATGTTTCATTAGAGTGTTGAGCTTTGTAGAAAACAAGAAACTCGGCGTTAGACTAGAATAAATATAAACAGGCATATGTTTCATTAGAGTGTTGAGCTTCGTAGAAAAAAGAAACTCGGCGTTAGACTGGAATGAATATAAACCGGCATATGTTTCATTAGAGTGTTGAGCTTCGTAGAAAACAAGAAACTCAGCGTTAGACTGGAATGAATATCAACAGGTATATGTTTCATTAGAGTGTTGAGCTTCGTAGAAAACAAGAAACTCAGCGTTAGACTGGAACAAATATAAACAGGCATATGTTTCATTAGAGTGTTGAGCTTCGTAGAAAACAAGCAACTCGGCGTTAGACTGGAAAGAATATAAACACGCATAAGTTTCTTTAGTGTGTTGAGCTTTGTACCAAAACAAGAAACCCAGCGTTAGACTGGAATGAATATAAACAGGCATATGTTTTATTAGAGTGTTGAGCTTCGTAGAAAACCACCAACTTAGCGTTAGACTGGAATTAATATAAACAGGCATATGTTTCATTAGAGTGTTTAGCTTCGTTGAAAACAATAAACTAAGCGTTAGACTGGAATGAATATGAACAGGCATATGTTTCATTAGAGTGTTGAGCTTCGTAGAAAACAAGAAACTCAGCGTTAGACTGAAATCAATACAAACAGGCATATGTTTCATTAGAGTGTTTAGCTTCGTTGAAAACTAGAAACTCAGCGTTGGACTGGAATCAATATAAACAGGCATATGTTTCATTAGAGTGTTGAGCCCCGTAGAAAACAAGATACTCAGCGTTGGACTTGAATGAATATAAACAGGCATATGATTCATTAATGCGTTAAGCTCCGTAGAAAACAAGATACTCAGCGTGAGACTCAAATGAATATAAACAGGCATGTGTTTCATTAGAGTGTGGAGCTTCGTAGAAAACTAGAAACTCAGCGTTAGACAGGAATGAATATAAACAGGCATACGTTTCATTAGAGTGTGGTGCTTCGTAGAAAACAAGATACTCAGCGTTGGACTGGAATGAATATAAACAGGCATATGTTTCATTAGAGTGTTGAGCTTCGTAGAAAAAAAGATACTCAGCATTAGTCTGGAATGAATATAAACAGGCATATGTTTCATTAGAGTGTTGAGCTTCGTAGAAAAAAACAAACTCAGCGTTAGACTGAAATGAATATAAACAGGCATATGTTTCATTAGAGTGTTGTGCTTCGTAGAAAAAAGATACTCAGCTTTAGTCTGGAATGAATATAAACAGGCATATGTTTCATTACAGTGTTGAGCTTCGTAGAAAACAAGAAACTTAGCGTTAGCCTTGTATGAATATAAACAGGCATATGTTTCATTAGAGTGTTTAGCCTCGTAGAAAACAAGAAACTCAGCGTTGGACTGGAATGAATATAAACAGGCATATGTTTCATTAGAGTGTTGAGCTTTGTAGAAAACAAGAAACTCGGCGTTAGACTAGAATGAATATAAACAGGCATATGTTTCATCAGAGTGTTGAGCTTCGTAGAAAAAAAGAAACTCGGCGTTAGACTGGAATGAATATAAACAGGCATATGTTTCATTAGAGTGTTGAGCTTCGTAGAAAACAAGAAACTCCGCGTTAGACTGGAATGAATATAAACAGGTATATGTTTCATTAGAGTGTTGAGCTTCGTAGAAAACAAGAAACTCAGCGTTAGACTGGAATAAATATAAACAGGCATATGTTTCATAAGAGTGTTGAGCTTCGAAGAAAACAAGCAACTCGGCGTTAGACTGGACGGAATATAAACACGCATATGTTTCATTAGTGTGTTGAGCTTTGTACCAAAACAAGTAACTCAGCGTTAGACTGGAATGAATATAAACAGGCATATGTTTCATTAGAGTGTTGAGCTTGATAGAAAAAAAGATACTCAGCGTTAGTCTGGAATGAATATAAACAGGCATATGTTTTATTAGAATGTTGAGCTTCGTAGAAAACAACCAACTGAGCGTTAGACTGGAATGAATGTAAACAGGCATATGTTTCATTAGAGTGTTGAGCTTCGTAGAAAAAAACAAACTCAGCGTTAGACTGGAATGAATATAAACAGGACTATGTTTCATTAGAGTGTTGAGCTTCGTAGAAAAAAGATACTCAGCGTTAGTCTGGAATGAATATAAACAGGCATATGTTTCATTAGAGTGTTGAGCTTCGTAGAAAACAAGAAACTAAGCGTTAGCCTTGTATGAATATAAACAGTCATATGTTTCATTAGAGTGTTTAGCCTCGTAGAAAACAAGAAACTCAGCGTTGCACTGGAATGAATATAAACAGGCATATCTTTCATTAGAGTGTTGAGCTTTGTAGAAAACAAGAAACTCGGCGTTAGACTAGAATGAATATAAACAGGCATATGTTTCATCAGAGTGTTGAGCTTCGTAGAAAAAAAGAAACTCGGCTAAAGACTGGAATAAATATAAACAGGCATATGTTTCATTAGAGTGTTGAGCTTCGTAGAAAACAAGAAACTCAGCGTTAGACTGGAATGAATATAAACAGGTGTATGTTTCATTAGAGTGTTGAGCTTCGTAGAAAACAAGAAACTCAGCGTTAGACTGGAATAAATATAAACAGGCATATGTTTCATAAGAGTGTTGAGCTTCGTAGAAAACAAGAAACTCGGCGTTAGACTTGACGGAATATAAACACGCATATGTTTCATTAGTGTGTTGAGCTTTGTACCAAAACAAGAAACTCAGCGTTAGACTAGAATAAATATAAACAGGCATATGTTTCATTAGAGTGTTGAGCTTAGTAGAAAAAAAGATACTCAGCGTTAGTCTGGAATGAATATAAACAGGCATATGTTTTATTAGAGTGTTGAGCTTCGTAGAAAACAACCAACTGAGCGTTAGACTGGAATGAATATAAACAGACATATGTTTCATTAGAGTGTTGAGCTTTGTAGTAAACAAGAAACTCAGCGTTAGACTCGAATGAATATAAACAGGCATATGTTTCCTTAGAGTGTTGAGCTTCGTAGAAAACAAGAAACTAAGCGTTAGACTGGAATGAATATAAACAGGCATATGTTTCATTAGAGTGTTGAGCTTCGTAGAAAACAAGAAACTAAGCGTTAGACTGGAATGAATATAAACAGGCATATGTTTCATTAGAGTGTTGAGCTTCGTAGAAAACAACCTACTAAGCGTTAGACTGGAATGAATATAAACAGGCATATGTATTATTAGAGTGTTCAGCTTCGTAGAAAACAAGATACTCAGCGTTTGTCTGGAATGAATATGAACAGGCATATGTTTCATTAGAGTGTTGAGCTTCGTAGAAAACAAGAACCTCAGCGTTAGACTGAAATCAATATAAACAGGCATATGTTTCATTAGAGTGTTTAGCTTCGTAGAAAAAAAAATACTCAGCGTTTGTCTGGAATGAATATAAACAGGCATATGTTTCATTTGAGTGTTCAGCTTCGTAGAAAACAACAAACACAGCGTTAGACTGGAATGAATATAAACAGGCATATGTTTCATTAGAGTGTTGAGCTTCGTAGAAAAAAGATACTCAGCCTTAGACTGAAATGAATATAAACAGGCATATGTTTCATTAGAGTGTTTAGCTTCGTAGAAAACTAAAAACTCAGCGTTGGACTGGAATGAATATAAACAGGCATATGTTTCATTAGAGTGTTGAGCTTCGTAGAACAAAAATACTCAGCGTTGGTTTGAAATGAATATGAACAGGCATATGTTTCATTAGAGTGTTGAGCTTCGTAGAAAACAAGAAACTTAGCGTTAGACTGAAATGAATATAAACAGGCATATGTTTCATTAGAGTGTTTAGCTTCGTAGAAAACAAGAAACTCAGCGGTGGTCTGGAATGAATATAAACAGGCATATGTTTCATTAGAGTGTTGAGCCTCGTAGAAACCAAGATACTCACGTTGGACTGGAATGAATATAAACAGGCATATGTTTCATTAATGTGTTAAGCTCCGTAGAAAACAAGATACTCGGCGTGAGACTGAAATGAATATAAACAGGCATGTGTTTCATTAGAGTGTTGAGCTTCGTAGAAAACTAGAAACTCAGAGTTAGACAGGAATGAATATAAACAGGCATATGTTTCATTAGAGTGTGTAGCTTCGTAGGAAACAAGATACTTAGCGTTGGACTGGAATGAATATAAACAGGCATATGCTTCATTAGAGTGTTGAGCTTCGTAGAAAACAAGAAACTCAGCGTTGGACTGGAATGAATATAAACAGGCATATGTTTCATTAGAGTGTTGAGCTTCGTAGAAAACAAGATACTCAGCGTTGGACTGGAATGAATATAAGCAGGCATATGTTTCATTAGAGTGTTGAGCTTCGTAGAAAACTAGAAACTCGGCGTTAGACTGGAATGAATATAAACAGGCATATGTTTCATTAGAGTGTTGAGCCTCGTAGAAAACAAGATACTCAGCGTTGGACTGGAATGAAAATAAACAGGCATATGTTTTATTAGAGTGTTGAGCTTCGTATCAAAAAAAGATACTCAGCGTTAGTCTGGAATTAATATGAACAGGCATATGTTCCATTAGAGTGTTGAGCTTCGTAGAAAACAAGAAACTTAGCGTAAGACTGGAATGAATATAAACAAGCCTATGTTTCATTAGAGTGTTGAGCTTCGTAGAAAACAATAAACTCGGCGTTAGACTGGAAGGAATATAAACAGGCATATGTTTCATTAGAGTGTTGAGCTTCGTAAAAAACAAGAAAATCAGCGTTAGACTGGAGTGAATATAAACAGGCATATGTTTCATTAGAGTGTTGAGCTTCGTAGAAAACAAGCAACTCGGCGTTAGACTCGACTGAATATAAACAGGCATATGTTTCAGTAGAGTGTGTAGCTTCGTAGAAAACAAGATACTCAGCGTTGGACTGGAATGAATATAAACAGGCATATGTTTCATTAGAGTGTTAAGCTCCGTAGAAAACAAGATACTCGGCGTTAGACTGGAATGAATATAAACAGGCATATGTTTCATAAGAGTGTTGAGCTTCGTAGAAAACTAGAAACTCGGCGTTAGACTGGAATGAATATAAACAGGCATATGTTTTATTAGAGTGTTGAGCTTTGTAAAAAACAAGATACTCAGCGTAAGACTGGAATGAATATAAACAGGCATATGTTTCATTAGAGTGTTGAGCTTCGTAGAAAACAAGAAACTCAGCGTTAGACTGGAATGAATATGAACAGGCATATGTTTCATTAGAGTGTTGAGCTTTGTAGAAAACAAGAAACTCGGCGTTAGACTAGAATGAATATAAACAGGCATATGTTTCATTAGAGTGTTGAGCTTCGTAGAAAACAATAAACTCGGCGTTAGACTGGAATGAATATAAACCGGCATATGTTTCATTAGAGTGTGTAGCTTCGTAGAAAACAAGATACTCAGCGTTGGACTAGAATGAATATAAACAGGCATATGTTTCAGTAGAGTGTGTAGCTTCGTAGAAAACAAGATACTCAGCGTTGGACTGGAATGAATATAAACAGGCATATGTTTCATTAGAGTGTTGAGCTTCGTAGAAAACAATAAACTCGGCGTTAGACTGGAATGAATATAAACCGGCATATGTTTCATTAGAGTGTTGCGCTTCGTAGAAAACAAGCAACTCGGCGTTAAACTCGACTGAATATAAACAAGCATATGTTTCAGTAGAGTGTGTAGCTTCGTAGAAAACAAGATACTCAGCGTTGGACTGGAATGAATATAAACAGGCATATGTTTCATTAGAGTGTTAAGCTCCGTAGAAAACAAGATACTCGGCGTTAGACTGGAATGAATATAAACAGGCATATGTTTCATAAGAGTGTTGAGCTTCGTAGAAAACTAGAAACTCGCCGTTAGACTGGAATGAATATAAACAGGCATATGTTTTATTAGAGTGTTGAGCTTTGTAAAAAACAAGATACTCAGCGTAAGACTGGAATGAATATGAACAGGCATATGTTTCATTAGAGTGTTGAGCTTTGTAGAAAACAAGAAACTCGGCGTTAGACTAGAATGAATATAAACAAGCATATGTTTCATTAGAGTGTTGAGCTTCGTAGAAAAAAGAAACTCGGCGTTAGACTGGAATGAATATAAACCGGCATATGTTTCATTAGAGTGTTGAGCTTCGTAGAAAACAAGAAACTCAGCGTTAGACTGGAATGAATATAAACAGGTATATGTTTCATTAGAGTGTTGAGCTTCGTAGAAAACAAGAAACTCAGCGTTAGACTGGAACAAATATAAACAGGCATATGTTTCATTAGAGTGTTGAGCTTCGTAGAAAACAAGCAACTCGGCGTTAGACTGGAAAGAATATAAACACGCATTAGTTTCTTTAGTGTGTTGAGCTTTGTACCAAAACAAGAAACCCAGCGTTAGACTGGAATGAATATAAACAGGCATATGTTTCATTAGAGTGTTAAGCTTAGTAGAAAAAAGATACTCGGCGTTAGACTGGAATGAATATAAACAGGCATATGTTTCATTAGAGTGTTGAGCTTTGTAAAAAACAAGAAACTCAGCGTTAGACTGGAATGAATATAAACAAGCATATGTTTCAGTATAGTGTTGAGCTTCGTAGAAAACAAGAAACTCAGCGTTAGACTAGAATGAATATAAACAGGCATATGTTTCATCAGAGTGTTGAGCTTCGTAGAAAAAAGAAACGCTACGTTAGACTAGAATGAATATAAACAGGCATATGTTTCATTAGAGTGTTGAGCTTCGTAGAAAACAAGAGACTCAGCGTTAGACTGGAAGGAATATAAACAAGTATATGTTTCATTAGAGTGTTGAGCTTCGTAGAAAACAAGAAACTCAGCGTTAGACTGGAATAAATATAAACAGGCATATGTTTCATTAGAGTGTTGAGCTTCGTAGAAAACAAGCAACTCGGCGTTAGACTGGAATGAATATAAACAGGCATATGTTTCATTAGAGTGTTGAGCTTTGTAGAAAACAAGAAACTCGGCGTTAGACTGGAATGAATATAAACAGGCATATGTTTCATTAGAGTGTTGAGCTTCGTAGAAAACTAGAAACTCAGCGTTGGACTGGAATGAATATAAACAGGCATATGTTTCATTAGAGTGTGTAGCTTCGTAGAAAAAAAGATACTCAGCGTTGGAGTGGAATGAATATTAACAGGCATATGTTTCATTAGAGTGTTAAGCTCCGTAGAAAACAAGATACTCGGCGTTAGACTAGAATGAATATAAACAGGCATATGTTTCATTAGAGTGTTGAGCTTTGTAAAAAACAAGAAACTCAGCGTCAGACTGGAATGAATATAAACAGGCATATGTTTCAGTAGAGTGTTGAGCTTCGTAGAAAACAAGAAACTCAGCGTTAGACTAGAATGAATAAAAACAAGCATATGTTTCATCAGAGTGTTGAGCTTCGTAGAAAAAAGAAACGCTACGTTAGACTGGAATGAATATAAACAGGCATATGTTTCATTAGAGTTTTGAGCTTCGTAGAAAACAAGAAACTCAGCGTTAGACTGGAAGGAATATAAACAGGCATATGTTTCATTAGAGTGTTGAGCTTCGTAGAAAACAAGAAACTCAGCGTTAGACTGGAATAAATATAAACAGGCATATGTTTCATTAGAGTGTTGAGCTTCGTAGAAAACAAGCAACTCGGCGTTAGACTGGAATTAATATAAACAGGCATATGTTTCATTAGAGTGTTGAGCTTTGTAGAAAACAAGAAACTCGGGGTTAGACAAGAATGAATATAAACAGGCATATGTTTCATTAGAGTGTTGAGCTTCGTTAAAAAAAAAGATACTCAGCGTTAGTCTGGAATGAATATGAACAGGCATATGTTCCATTAGAGTGTTGAGCTTCGTAGAAAACAAGAAACTTAGCGTAAGACTGGAATGAATATAAACAGGCCTATGTTTCATTAGAGTGTTGAGCTTCGTAGAAAACAATAAACTCGGCGTTAGACTGGAAGGAATATAAACAGGCATATGTTTCATTAGAGTGTTGAGCTTCGTAAAAAACAAGAAACTCAGCGTTAGACTGGAGTGAATATAAACAGGCATATGTTTCATTAGAGTGTTGCGCTTCGTAGAAAACAAGCAACTCGGCGTTAGACTCGACTGAATATAAACAGGCATATGTTTCAGTAGAGTGTGTAGCTTCGTAGAAAACAAGATACTCAGCGTTGGACTGGAATGAATATAAACAGGCATATGTTTCATTAGAGTGTTAAGCTCCGTAGAAAACAAGATACTCGGCGTTAGACTTGAATGAATATAAACAGGCATATGTTTCATAAGAGTGTTGAGCTTCGTAGAAAACTAGAAACTCGGCGTTAGACTGGAATGAATATAAACAGGCATATGTTTTATTAGAGTGTTGGGCTTTGTAAAAAACAAGATACTCAGCGTAAGACTGGAATGAATATGAACAGGCATATGTTTCATTAGAGTGTTGAGCTTCGTAGAAAACAAGAAACTCAGCGTTAGACTGGAATGAATATGAACAGGCATATGTTTCATTAGAGTGTTGAGCTTTGTAGAAAACAAGAAACTCGGCGTTAGACTAGAATGAATATAAACAGGCATATGTTTCATTAGAGTGTTGAGCTTCGTAGAAAAAAGAAACTCGGCGTTAGACTGGATTGAATATAAACCGGCATATGTTTCATTAGAGTGTGTAGCTTCGTAGAAAACAAGATACTCAGCGTTGGACTGGAATGAATATAAACAGGCATATGTTTCATTAGAGTGTTGAGCTTTGTAAAAAACCAGAAACTCAGCGTTAGACTGGAATGAATATAAACAGCCATATGTTTCAGTAGAGTGTTGAGCTTCGTAGAAAACAAGAAACTCAGCGTTAGACTAGAATGAATATAAACAGGCATATGTTTCATCAGAGTGTTGAGCTTCGTAGAAAAAAGAAACGCTACGTTAGACTAGAATGAATATAAACATGCATATGTTTCATTAGAGTTTTGAGCTTCGTAGAAAACAAGAGACTCAGCGTTAGACTGGAAGGAATATAAACAAGTATATGTTTCATTAGAGTGTTGAGCTTCGTAGAAAACAAGAAACTCAGCGTTAGACTGGAATAAATATAAACAGGCATATGTTTCATTAGAGTGTTGAGCTTCGTGGAAAACAAGCAACTGGGCGTTAGACTGGAATGAATATAAACAGGCATATGTTTCATTAGAGTGTTGAGCTTTGTAGAAAACAAGAAACTCGGCGTTAGACTGGAATGAATATAAACAGGCATATGTTTTATTAGAGTGTTGAGCTTCGTAGTAAAAAAGATACTCAGCGTTAGTCTGGAATGAATATGAACAGGCATATGTTCCATTAGAGTGTTGAGCTTCGTAGAAAACAAGAAACTTAGCGTAAGACTGGAATGAATATAAACAGGCATATGTTTCATTAGAGTGTTGAGCTTCGTGGAAAACAATAAACCCGGCGTTCGACTGGAAGGAATATAAACAGGCATATGTTTCATTAGAGTGTTGAGCTTCGTAAAAAACAAGAAACTCGGCGTTAGACTCGACTGAATATAAACAGGCATATGTTTCATAAGAGTGTTGAGCTTCGTAGAAAACTAGAAACTCAGCGTTGGACTGGAATGAATATAAACAGGCATATGTTTCATTAGAGTGTGTAGCTTCGTAGAAAACAAGATACTCAGCGTTGGACTGGAATGAATATAAACAGGCATATGTTTCATTAGAGTGTTAAGCTCCGTAGAAAACAAGATACTCGGCGTTAGACTGGAATGAATATAAACAGGCATATGTTTCAGTAGAGTGTTGAGCTTTGTAGAAAACAAGAAACTAAGCGTTAGACTGGAATGAATATAAACAGGCATATGTTTCATTAGAGTGTTGAGCTTCGTAGAAAAAAAGATACTCAGCGTTAGTCTGGAATGAATATGAACTGGCATATGTTCCATTAGAGTGTTGAGCTTCGTAGAAAACAAGAAACTTAGCGTAAGACTGGAATGAATATACACATGCATATGTTTCATTAGAGTGTTGAGCTTCGTAGAAAACAATAAACCCGGCGTTAGACTGGAATGAATATAAACAGGCATATGTTTCATTAGAGTGTAGCGCTTAGTAGAAACCAAGCAACTCGGCGTTAGACTCGACTGAATATAAACAGGCATATGTTTCAGTAGAGTGTGTAGCTTCGTAGAAAACAAGATACTCAGCGTTGGACTGGAATGAATATAAACAGGCATATGTTTCATTAGAGTGTTAAGCTCCGTAGAAAACAAGATACTCGGCGTTAGACTGGAATGAATATAAACAGGCATATGTTTCATAAGAGTGTTGAGCTTCGTAGAAAACTAGAAACTCGCCGTTGGACTGGAATGAATATAAACAGGCATATGTTTCATTAGAGTGTTGAGCTTTGTAAAAAACAAGATACTCAGCGTAAGACTAGAATGAATATGAACAGGCATATGTTTCATTAGAGTGTTGAGCTTCGTAGAAAACAAGAAACTCAGCGTTAGACTGGAATGAATATGAACAGGCATATGTTTCATTAGAGTGTTGAGCTTTGTAGAAAACAAGAAACTCGGCGTTAGACTAGAATAAATATAAACAGGCATATGTTTCATTAGAGTGTTGAGCTTCGTAGAAAAAAGAAACTCGGCGTTAGACTGGAATGAATATAAACCGGCATATGTTTCATTAGAGTGTTGAGCTTCGTAGAAAACAAGAAACTCAGCGTTAGACTGGAATGAATATCAACAGGTATATGTTTCATTAGAGTGTTGAGCTTCGTAGAAAACAAGAAACTCAGCGTTAGACTGGAACAAATATAAACAGGCATATGTTTCATTAGAGTGTTGAGCTTCGTAGAAAACAAGCAACTCGGCGTTAGACTGGAAAGAATATAAACACGCATAAGTTTCTTTAGTGTGTTGAGCTTTGTACCAAAACAAGAAACCCAGCGTTAGACTGGAATGAATATAAACAGGCATATGTTTTATTAGAGTGTTGAGCTTCGTAGAAAACCACCAACTTAGCGTTAGACTGGAATTAATATAAACAGGCATATGTTTCATTAGAGTGTTTAGCTTCGTTGAAAACAATAAACTAAGCGTTAGACTGGAATGAATATGAACAGGCATATGTTTCATTAGAGTGTTGAGCTTCGTAGAAAACAAGAAACTCAGCGTTAGACTGAAATCAATACAAACAGGCATATGTTTCATTAGAGTGTTTAGCTTCGTTGAAAACTAGAAACTCAGCGTTGGACTGGAATCAATATAAACAGGCATATGTTTCATTAGAGTGTTGAGCCCCGTAGAAAACAAGATACTCAGCGTTGGACTTGAATGAATATAAACAGGCATATGATTCATTAATGCGTTAAGCTCCGTAGAAAACAAGATACTCAGCGTGAGACTCAAATGAATATAAACAGGCATGTGTTTCATTAGAGTGTGGAGCTTCGTAGAAAACTAGAAACTCAGCGTTAGACAGGAATGAATATAAACAGGCATACGTTTCATTAGAGTGTGGTGCTTCGTAGAAAACAAGATACTCAGCGTTGGACTGGAATGAATATAAACAGGCATATGTTTCATTAGAGTGTTGAGCTTCGTAGAAAAAAAGATACTCAGCATTAGTCTGGAATGAATATAAACAGGCATATGTTTCATTAGAGTGTTGAGCTTCGTAGAAAAAAACAAACTCAGCGTTAGACTGAAATGAATATAAACAGGCATATGTTTCATTAGAGTGTTGTGCTTCGTAGAAAAAAGATACTCAGCTTTAGTCTGGAATGAATATAAACAGGCATATGTTTCATTACAGTGTTGAGCTTCGTAGAAAACAAGAAACTTAGCGTTAGCCTTGTATGAATATAAACAGGCATATGTTTCATTAGAGTGTTTAGCCTCGTAGAAAACAAGAAACTCAGCGTTGGACTGGAATGAATATAAACAGGCATATGTTTCATTAGAGTGTTGAGCTTTGTAGAAAACAAGAAACTCGGCGTTAGACTAGAATGAATATAAACAGGCATATGTTTCATCAGAGTGTTGAGCTTCGTAGAAAAAAAGAAACTCGGCGTTAGACTGGAATGAATATAAACAGGCATATGTTTCATTAGAGTGTTGAGCTTCGTAGAAAACAAGAAACTCCGCGTTAGACTGGAATGAATATAAACAGGTATATGTTTCATTAGAGTGTTGAGCTTCGTAGAAAACAAGAAACTCAGCGTTAGACTGGAATAAATATAAACAGGCATATGTTTCATAAGAGTGTTGAGCTTCGAAGAAAACAAGCAACTCGGCGTTAGACTGGACGGAATATAAACACGCATATGTTTCATTAGTGTGTTGAGCTTTGTACCAAAACAAGTAACTCAGCGTTAGACTGGAATGAATATAAACAGGCATATGTTTCATTAGAGTGTTGAGCTTGATAGAAAAAAAGATACTCAGCGTTAGTCTGGAATGAATATAAACAGGCATATGTTTTATTAGAATGTTGAGCTTCGTAGAAAACAACCAACTGAGCGTTAGACTGGAATGAATGTAAACAGGCATATGTTTCATTAGAGTGTTGAGCTTCGTAGAAAAAAACAAACTCAGCGTTAGACTGGAATGAATATAAACAGGACTATGTTTCATTAGAGTGTTGAGCTTCGTAGAAAAAAGATACTCAGCGTTAGTCTGGAATGAATATAAACAGGCATATGTTTCATTAGAGTGTTGAGCTTCGTAGAAAACAAGAAACTAAGCGTTAGCCTTGTATGAATATAAACAGTCATATGTTTCATTAGAGTGTTTAGCCTCGTAGAAAACAAGAAACTCAGCGTTGCACTGGAATGAATATAAACAGGCATATCTTTCATTAGAGTGTTGAGCTTTGTAGAAAACAAGAAACTCGGCGTTAGACTAGAATGAATATAAACAGGCATATGTTTCATCAGAGTGTTGAGCTTCGTAGAAAAAAAGAAACTCGGCTAAAGACTGGAATAAATATAAACAGGCATATGTTTCATTAGAGTGTTGAGCTTCGTAGAAAACAAGAAACTCAGCGTTAGACTGGAATGAATATAAACAGGTGTATGTTTCATTAGAGTGTTGAGCTTCGTAGAAAACAAGAAACTCAGCGTTAGACTGGAATAAATATAAACAGGCATATGTTTCATAAGAGTGTTGAGCTTCGTAGAAAACAAGAAACTCGGCGTTAGACTTGACGGAATATAAACACGCATATGTTTCATTAGTGTGTTGAGCTTTGTACCAAAACAAGAAACTCAGCGTTAGACTAGAATAAATATAAACAGGCATATGTTTCATTAGAGTGTTGAGCTTAGTAGAAAAAAAGATACTCAGCGTTAGTCTGGAATGAATATAAACAGGCATATGTTTTATTAGAGTGTTGAGCTTCGTAGAAAACAACCAACTGAGCGTTAGACTGGAATGAATATAAACAGACATATGTTTCATTAGAGTGTTGAGCTTTGTAGTAAACAAGAAACTCAGCGTTAGACTCGAATGAATATAAACAGGCATATGTTTCCTTAGAGTGTTGAGCTTCGTAGAAAACAAGAAACTAAGCGTTAGACTGGAATGAATATAAACAGGCATATGTTTCATTAGAGTGTTGAGCTTCGTAGAAAACAAGAAACTAAGCGTTAGACTGGAATGAATATAAACAGGCATATGTTTCATTAGAGTGTTGAGCTTCGTAGAAAACAACCTACTAAGCGTTAGACTGGAATGAATATAAACAGGCATATGTATTATTAGAGTGTTCAGCTTCGTAGAAAACAAGATACTCAGCGTTTGTCTGGAATGAATATGAACAGGCATATGTTTCATTAGAGTGTTGAGCTTCGTAGAAAACAAGAACCTCAGCGTTAGACTGAAATCAATATAAACAGGCATATGTTTCATTAGAGTGTTTAGCTTCGTAGAAAAAAAAATACTCAGCGTTTGTCTGGAATGAATATAAACAGGCATATGTTTCATTTGAGTGTTCAGCTTCGTAGAAAACAACAAACACAGCGTTAGACTGGAATGAATATAAACAGGCATATGTTTCATTAGAGTGTTGAGCTTCGTAGAAAAAAGATACTCAGCCTTAGACTGAAATGAATATAAACAGGCATATGTTTCATTAGAGTGTTTAGCTTCGTAGAAAACTAAAAACTCAGCGTTGGACTGGAATGAATATAAACAGGCATATGTTTCATTAGAGTGTTGAGCTTCGTAGAACAAAAATACTCAGCGTTGGTTTGAAATGAATATGAACAGGCATATGTTTCATTAGAGTGTTGAGCTTCGTAGAAAACAAGAAACTTAGCGTTAGACTGAAATGAATATAAACAGGCATATGTTTCATTAGAGTGTTTAGCTTCGTAGAAAACAAGAAACTCAGCGGTGGTCTGGAATGAATATAAACAGGCATATGTTTCATTAGAGTGTTGAGCCTCG
Organism: Sepiola atlantica; assembly: GCA_963556195.1. Lineage (NCBI taxonomy): Eukaryota > Metazoa > Mollusca > Cephalopoda > Sepiida > Sepiolidae > Sepiola > Sepiola atlantica. The sequence continues at coordinate 226,820,535 of OY744516.1, forward strand.
TAGAAACCAAGATACTCACGTTGGACTGGAATGAATATAAACAGGCATATGTTTCATTAATGTGTTAAGCTCCGTAGAAAACAAGATACTCGGCGTGAGACTGAAATGAATATAAACAGGCATGTGTTTCATTAGAGTGTTGAGCTTCGTAGAAAACTAGAAACTCAGAGTTAGACAGGAATGAATATAAACAGGCATATGTTTCATTAGAGTGTGTAGCTTCGTAGGAAACAAGATACTTAGCGTTGGACTGGAATGAATATAAACAGGCATATGCTTCATTAGAGTGTTGAGCTTCGTAGAAAACAAGAAACTCAGCGTTGGACTGGAATGAATATAAACAGGCATATGTTTCATTAGAGTGTTGAGCTTCGTAGAAAACAAGATACTCAGCGTTGGACTGGAATGAATATAAGCAGGCATATGTTTCATTAGAGTGTTGAGCTTCGTAGAAAACTAGAAACTCGGCGTTAGACTGGAATGAATATAAACAGGCATATGTTTCATTAGAGTGTTGAGCCTCGTAGAAAACAAGATACTCAGCGTTGGACTGGAATGAAAATAAACAGGCATATGTTTTATTAGAGTGTTGAGCTCTGTAGAAAACTAGAAACTCGGCGTTAGACTGGAATGAATATAAACAGGCATATGTTTCATTAGAGTGTTGAGCTTCGTAGAAAACAAGATACTCAGCGTTGGACTGGAATGAATATAAACAGGCATATGTTTCATTAGAGTGTTAAGCTCCGTAGAAAACTAGAAACTCAGTGTTGGACTGGAATGAATATAAACAGGCATATGTTTCATTAGAGTGTTGAGCTTCGTAGAAAACTAGAAACTCAGTGTTGAACTGGAATGAATATAAACAGGCATATGTTTCATTAGAGTGTGTAGCCTCGTAGAAAACAAGATACTCGGCGTCAGCCTTGAATGAATATAAACAGACATATGTTTCATTAGAGTGTTAAGCTCCGTAGAAAACAAGATACTCGGCGTTAGACTGGAATGAATATAAACAGGCATATGTTTCATTAGAGTGTTGAGCTTCGTAGAAAACTAGAAACTCAGCGTTAGACTGGAATGAATATAAACAGGCATATGTTTCATAAGAGTGTTGAGCTTTGTAGAAAACAAGATACTCGTCGTTAGACTGGACGGAATATAAACACGCATATGTTTCATTAGTGTGTTGAGCTTTGTACCAAAACAAGAAACTCAGCGTTAGACTGGAATGAATATAAACAGGCATATGTTTCATTAGAGTGTTGAGCTTAGTAGAAAAAAAGATACTCAGAGTTAGTCTGGAATGAATATAAACAGGCATTCGTTTTATTAGAGTGTTGAGCTTCGTAGAAACAACCAACTGAGCGTTAGACTGGAATGAATATAAACAGGCATATGTTTCATTAGAGTGTTGAGCTTCGTAGAAAACAAGAAACTAAGCGTTAGACTCGAATGAATATAAACAGGCATATGTTTCATTAGAGTGTTGAGCTTCGTAGAAAACAAGAAACTAAGCGTTAGACTGGAATTAATATAAACAGGCATATGTTTCATTAGAGTGTTGAGCTTCGTAGAAAACAAGAAACTAAGCGTTAGACTGGAATGAATATAAACAGGCATATGTTTCATTAGAGTGTTGAGCTTCGTAGAAAACAACCTACGAAGCGTTAGACTGGAATGAATATTAACAGGTATATGTATCATTAGAGTGTTGAGCTTCGTAGAAAAAAAGATACTCAGCGTTAGTCTGGAATGAATATGAACAGGCATATGTTTCATTAGAGTGTTGAGCTTCGTAGAAAACAAGAAACTCAGCGTTAGACTGGAAGGAATATAAACAGGCATATGTTTCATTAGAGTGTTTAGCTTCGTTGAAAACTAGAAACTCAGCGTTGGACTGGAATGAATATAAACAGGCATATGTTTCATTAGAGTGTTGAGCCTCGTAGAAAACAAGATACTCAGCGTTGGACTGGAATGAATATAAACAGGCATATGTTTCATTAATGTGTTAAGCTCCGTAGAAAACAAGATACACGGCGTGAGACTGAAATGAATATAAACAGGCATGTGTTTCATTAGAGTGTTGAGCTTCGTAGAAAACAACAAACTCAGCGTTAGACTGGAATGAATATAAACAGGCATATGTTTCATTAGAGTGTTGAGCTTCGTAGAAAAAAGATACTCAGCGTTAGTCTCGAATGAATATGAACAGGCATATGTTTCATTAGAGTTTTGAGCTTCGTAGAAAACAAGAAACTCAGCGTTAGACTGAAATGAATATAAACAGGCATATGTTTCATTAAAGTGTTTAGCTTCGTAGAAAACAAGAAACTCAGCGTTAGACTGGAATGAATATAAACAGGCATATGTTTCATTAGAGTGTTGAGCTTTGTAGAAAACAAGATACTCAGCGTTGGACGGGAATGAATATAAACAGGCATAGGTTTTATTAATGTGTTAAGCTCCGTAGAAAACAAGATACTCGGCGTGAGACTGAAATGAATATAAACAGGCATGTGTTTCATAAGAGTGTTGAGCTTCGTAGAAAACAAGAAACTCAGTGTTGGACTGGAATGAATATAAACAGGCATATGTTTAATTAGAGTGTGTAGCTTCGTAGAAAACAAGATACTCAGCGTTGGACTGGAATGAATATAAACAGGCATATGTTTAATTGGAGTGTGTAGCTTCGTAGAAAACAAGATACTCAGCGTTAGCCTTGAATGAATATAAACAGGCATATGTTTCATTAGAGTGTTGAGCTTTGTAAAAAACAAGATACTCAGCGTTGGACTGGAATGAATATAAACAGGCATATGTTTCATAAGAGTGTTGAGCTTTGTAGAAAGCAAGAAACTCAGCGTAAGACAGGAAGGAATATAAACAGGCATATGTTTCATTAGAGTGTTGAGCTTCGTAGAAAACAAGAAACTCAGCGTTAGACTGGAATGAATATAAACAATCATATGTTTCATTAGAGTGTTGAACTTCGTAGAAAACTAGAAACTCAGCGTTAGATTAGAATGAATATAAACAGGCATATGTTTCATTAGAGTGTTGAGTATCGTAGAAAACAAGCAACTCGGCGTTAGACTGGAAGGAATATAAACAGGCATATGTTTCAGTAGAATGTTGAGCTTTGCGGAAAACAAGAAACTCAGCGTTAGACTGGACGGAATATAAACACGCATATGTTTCATTAGTGTGTTGAGCTTTGTACCAAAACAAGAAACTCAGCGTTAGACTGGAATGAATATAAACAGGCATATGTTTCATTAGAGTTTTGAGCTTAGTAGAAAAAAAGATACTCAGCGTTAGTCTGGAATGAATATAAACAGGCATTCGTTTTATTAGAGTGTTGAGCTTCGTAGAAAACAACCAACTGAGCGTTAGACTGGAATGAATATAAACAGGCATATGTTTCATTAGAGTGTTGAGCTTCGTAGAAAACAAGAAACTAAGCGTTAGACTCGAATGAATATAAACAGGCATATGTTTCATTAGTGTGTTGAGCTTCGTAGAAAACAAGAAACTCAGCGTTAGACTGGAATAAATATAAACAGGCATATGTTTCATTAGAGTGTTGAGCTTCGTAGAAAACAAGAAACTAAGCGTTAGACTGGAATGAATATAAACAGGCATATGTTTCATTATAGTGTTGAGCTTCGTAGAAAACAACCTACTAAGCGTTAGACTGGAATGAATATAAACAGGCATATGTATCATTAGAGTGTTGAGCTTCGTAGAAAAAAAGATACTCAGCGTTAGTCTGGAATGAATATGAACAGGCATATGTTTCATTAGAGTGTTGAGCTTCGTAGAAAACAAGAAACTCAGCGTTAGACTGAAATCAATATAAACAGGCATATGTTTCATTAGAGTGTTTAGCTTCGTTGAAAACTAGAAACTCGGCGTGAGACTGAAATGAATATAAACAGGCATATGTTTCATTAGAGTGTTGAGCCTCGTAGAAAACAAGATACTCAGCGTTGGACTGGAATGAATATAAACAGGCATATGTTTCATTAATGTGTTAAGCTCCGTAGAAAACAAGAAACTCAGCGTTAGACTGGAATGAATATAAACAGGGATATTTTTCATTAGAGTGTTGAGCTTCGTAGAAAACAAGAAACTCGGCGTTAGACTGGAATGAATTTAAACAGGCAGATGCTTCATTAGAGTGTTGAGCTTCGTAGAAAACAAGCAACTCAGCGTTAGACTGGAATGAATATAAACAGGCATATGTTTCATTAGAATGTTGAGCTTTGTGGAAAACAAGAAACTCAGCGTTAGACTGGAATGAATATAAACAGGCATATGTTTCATTAGAGTGTTGAGCTTCGTAGAAAACAAGCAACTCGGCGAGCGACTGGAAGGAATATAACAGGCATATGTTTCATTAGAGTGTGTAGCTTCGTAGGAAACAAGATACTCAGCGTTGGACTGGAATGAATATAAACAGGAATATGCTTAATTGGAGTGTTGAGCTTCGTAGAAAACAAGATACTCAGCGTTGGACCGGAATGAATATAAACAGGCATATGTTTCATTAGAGTGTTGAGCTTCGTAGAAAACAAGAAACTCAGCGTTAGACTGGAATGAATATAAACAGGCATATGTTTCATTAGAGTGTTGAGCTTCGTAGAAAACAAGAAACTCGGCGTTAGACTGGAAGGAATATAAACAGGCATATGTTTCAGTAGAATGTTGAGCTTCGTAGAAAACAAGCAACTCGGTCTTAGACTGGAAGGAATATAAACAGGCATATGTTTCATTAGAGTGTTGAGCTTTGTAGAAAGCAAGAAACTCAGCGTTAGACTGGAATGAATATAAACAGGGATATTTTTCATTAGAGTGTTGAGCTTCGTAGAAAACAAGAATTTCGGCGTTAGACTGGAATGAAGTAAAACAGGCAGATGCTTCATTAGAGTGTTGAGCTTCGTAGAAAACAAGAAACTCAGCGTTAGATCGGAATGAATATAAACAGGCATATGTTTCATTAGAGTGTTGAGCTTCGTAGAAAACAAGAAACTCGGCGTTAGACTGGAAGGAATATAAACAGGCATATGTTTCAGTAGAATGTTGAGCTTCGTAGAAAACAAGCAACTCGGTCTTAGACTGGAATGAATATAAACAGGCATATGTTTCATTAGAGTGTTGAGCTTCGTAGAAAACAAGAAACTCAGCGTTAGATTAGAATGAATATAAACAGGCATATGTTTCGTTAGAGTGTTGAGCTTCGTAGAAAACAAGCAACTCGGCGTTAGACTGGAAGAGATATAAACAGGCATATGTTTCTGTAGAATGTTGAGCTTTGCGGAAAACAAGAAACTCAGCGTTAGACTGGACGGAATATAAACACGCATATGTTTCATTAGTGTGTTGAGCTTTGTACCAAAACAAGAAACTCAGCGTTAGACTGGAATGAATATAAACAGGCATATGTTTCATTAGAGTTTTGAGCTTAGTAGAAAAAAAGATACTCAGCGTTAGTCTGGAATGAATATAAACAGGCATTCGTTTTATTAGAGTGTTGAGCTTCGTAGAAAACAACCAACTGAGCGTTAGACTGGAATGAATATAAACAGGCATATGTTTCATTAGAGTGTTGAGCGTCGTAGAAAACAAGAAACTAAGCGTTAGACTCGAATGAATATAAACAGGCATATGTTTCATTAGAGTGTTGAGCTTCGTAGAAAACAAGAAACTAAGCGTTAGACTGGAATAAATATAAACAGGCATATGTTTCATTAGAGTGTTGAGCTTCGTAGAAAACAAGAAACTAAGCGTTAGACTGGAATGAATATAAACAGGCATATGTTTCATTATAGTGTTGAGCTTCGTAGAAAACAACCTACTAAGCGTTAGACTGGAATGAATATAAACAGGCATATGTATCATTAGAGTGTTGAGCTTCGTAGAAAAAAAGATACTCAGCGTTAGTCTGGAATGAATATGAACAGGCATATGTTTCATTAGAGTGTTGAGCTTCGTAGAAAACAAGAAACTCAGCGTTAGACTGAAATCAATATAAACAGGCATATGTTTCATTAGAGTGTTTAGCTTCGTTGAAAACTAGAAACTCAGCGTTGGACTGGAATGAATATAAACAGGCATATGTTTCATTAGAGTGTTGAGCCTCGTAGAAAACAAGATACTCAGCGTTGGACTGGAATGAATATAAACAGGCATATGTTTCATTAATGTGTTAAGCTCCGTAGAAAACAAGATACTCGGCGTGAGACTGAAATGAATATAAACAGGCATATGTTTCATTAGAGTGTTGAGCTTTGTAAAAAACAACAAACTCAGCGTTGGACTGGAATGAATATAAACAGGCATATGTTTCATAAGAGTGTTAGGCTTTGTAGAAATTAAGAAACTCAGCGTTAGACTGGAATGAATATAAACAGGGATATTTTTCATTAGAGTGTTGAGCTTCGTAGAAAACAAGAAACTCGGCGTTAGACTGGAATGAATTTAAACAGGCAGATGCTTCATTAGAGTGTTGAGCTTCGTAGAAAACAAGCAACTCAGCGTTAGACTGGAATGAATATAAACAGGCATATGTTTCATTAGAATGTTGAGCTTTGTGGAAAACAAGAAACTCAGCGTTAGACTGGAATGAATATAAACAGGCATATGTTTCATTAGAGTGTTGAGCTTCGTAGAAAACAAGAAACTCAGCGTTAGACTGGAATGAATATAAACAGGCATATGTTTCATTAGAGTGTTGAGCTTCGTAGAAAACAAGCAACTCGGCGAGCGACTGGAAGGAATATAACAGGCATATGTTTCATTAGAGTGTGTAGCTTCGTAGGAAACAAGATACTCAGCGTTGGACTGGAATGAATATAAACAGGAATATGCTTAATTGGAGTGTTGAGCTTCGTAGAAAACAAGATACTCAGCGTTGGACCGGAATGAATATAAACAGGCATATGTTTTATTAGAGTGTTAAGCTCCGTAGCAAACAAGATACTCGGCGTTAGACTGGATGAATATAAACAGGCATATGTTTTATTAGAGTGTTGAGCCTCGTAGAAAACAAGATACTCAGCGTTAGACTGGAATGAATATGAACAGGCATATGTTTCATAAGAGTGTTGAGCTTTGTAGAAAACAAGATACTCGGCGTTAGACTGGAAGGAATATAAACAGGCATATGTTTCATTAGAGTGTTGAGCTTTGTAAAAAACAATATACTCAGCGTTGGACTGGAATGAATATAAACAGGCATATGTTTCATTAGAGTGTTGAGCTTCGTAGAAAACAAGAAACTCGGCGTTAGACTGGAATGAATACAAACAGGCATATGTTTCATTAGAGTGTTTAGCTTCGTAGAAAACAAGAAACTCAGCGTTAGACTGGAATGAATATAAACAGGCATATGTTTCATTACAGTGTTGAGCTTCGTAGAAAACAAGCAACTCGGCGTTAGACTGGAATGAATATAAACAGGCATATGTTTCAGTAGAATGTTGAGCTTTGCAGAAAACAAGAAACTCAGCATTAGACTGGAATGAATATAAACAGGCATATGTTTCATTAGAGTGTTGAGCTTCGTAGAAAACTAGAAACTCAGCGTTGGACTGGAATGAATATTAACAGGCATATGTTTCATTAGAGTGTGTAGCTTCGTAGAAAACAAGATACTCAGCGTTGGACTGGAATGAATATAAACAGGCATATGTTTCATTAGAGTGTTAAGCTCCGTAGAAAACAAGATACTCGTGTTAGACTGGAATGAATATAAACAGGCATATGTTTCATTAGAGTGTTGAGCTTTGTAAAAAACAAGAAACTCAGCGTTAGACTGGAATGAATATAAACAGGCATATGTTTCATTAGAGTGTTGAGCTTCGTAGAAAACAAGAAACTCAGTGTTGGACTGGAATGAATATAAACAGGCATATGTTTAATTAGAGTGTGTAGCTTCGTAGAAAACAAGATACTCAGCGTTAGACTGGAATGAATATAAACAGGCATATGTTTAATTAGAGTGTGTAGCTTCGTAGAAAACAAGAAACTCAGCGTTAGCCTTGAATGAATATAAACAGGCATATGTTTCATTAGAGTGTTGAGCTTTGTAAAAAACAAGATACTCAGCGTTGGACTGGAATGAATATAAACAGGCGTATGTTTCATAAGAGAGTTGAGCTTTGTAGAAAGCAAGAAACTCAGCGTTAGACTGGAATGAATATAAACAGGCATATGTTTCATTAGAGTGTTGAGCTTCGTAGAAAACAAGAAACTCGGCGTTAGACTGGAATGAATATCAACAGGCATATGTTTCATTAGAGTGTTGAGCTTCGTAGAAAGCAAGAAACTCAGCGTTAGACTGGAATGTATATAAACAGGCATATGTTTCATTAGAGTGTTGAGCTTCGTAGAAAACAAGCAACTCGGCGTTAGACTGGAAGGAATATAAACAGGCATATGTTTCATTAGAGTGTTGAGCCTCCTAGAAAACAAAGTACTCAGCGTTGGACTGGAATGAATATAAACAGGCATATGTTTCATTAGAGTGTTGAGCTTCGTAGAAAACTAGAAACTCTGTGTTGGATTGGAATGAATATAAACAGGCATATGCTTCATTAGAGTGTATAGCTTCGTAGAAAACAAGATACTTAGCGTTAGCTTTGAATGAATATAAACAGGCATATGTTTCATTAGAGTGTTAAGCTCCGTAGAAAACAATATACTCGGCGTTAGACTGGAATGAATATAAACAGGCATATGTTTCATTAGAGTGTTGAGCTTCGTAGAAAACTAGAAACTCAGCGTTAGACTGGAATGAATATGAACAGGCATATGTTTCATAAGAGTGTTGAGCTTTGTAGAAAACAAGATACTCGGCGTTAGACTGGAAGGAATATAAACAGGCATATGTTTCATTAGAGTGTTGAGCTTTGTAAAAAACAAGATACCCAGCGTTGGACTGGAATGAATATAAACAGGCATATGTTTCATAAGAGTGTTGAGCTTTGTAGAAAACAAGAAACTCGGCGTTAGACTGGAATGAATATAAACAGGGATATTTTTCATTAGAGTGTTGAGCTTCGTAGAAAACAAGAAACTCGGCGTTAGACTGGAATGAATTTAAACAGGCAGATGCTTCATTAGAGTGTTGAGCTTCGTGGAAAACAAGCAACTCAGCGTTAGACTGGAATGAATATAAACAGGCATATGTTTCATTAGAGTGTTAAGCTCCGTAGAAAACAATATACTCGGCGTTAGACTGGAATGAATATAAACAGGCATATGTTTCATTAGAGTGTTGAGCTTCGTAGAAAACTAGAAACTCAGCGTTAGACTCGAATGAATATGAACAGGCATATGTTTCATAAGAGTGTTGAGCTTTGTAGAAAACAAGATACTCGGCGTTAGACTGGAAGGAATATAAACAGGCATATGTTTCATTAGATTGTTGAGCTTTGTAAAAAACAAGATACTCAGCGTTGGACTGGAATGAATATAAGCAGGCATATGTTTCATTAGAGTGTTGAGCTTCGTAGAAAAAAGATACTCAGCGTTAGTCTGGAATGAATATAAACAGGCATATGTTTCATTAGAGTTTTGAGCTTCGTAGAAAACAAGAAACTTAGCGTTAGACTGAAATGAATATAAACAGGCATATGTTTCATTAGAGTGTGTAGCTTCGTAGGAAACAAGATACTCAGCGTTGGACTGGAATGAATATAAACAGGAATATGCTTAATTGGAGTGTTGAGCTTCGTAGAAAACAAGATACTCAGCGTTGGACCGGAATGAATATCAACAGGCATATTTTTTATTAGAGTGTTAAGCTCCGTGGCAAACAAGATACTCGGCGTTAGACTGGAATGAATATAAACAGGCATATGTTTCATTAGAGTGTTGAGCCTCGTAGAAAACAATATACTCGGCGTTAGACTGGAATGAATATAAACAGGCATATGTTTCATTATAGTGTTGAGCTTCGTAGAAAACAACCTACTAAGCGTTAGACTGGAATGAATATAAACAGGCATATGTATCATTAGAGTGTTGAGCTTCGTAGAAAAAAAGATACTCAGCGTTAGTCTGGAATGAATATGAACAGGCATATGTTTCATTAGAGTGTTGAGCTTCGTAGAAAACAAGAAACTCAGCGTTAGACTGAAATCAATATAAACAGGCATATGTTTCATTAGAGTGTTTAGCTTCGTTGAAAACTAGAAACTCAGCGTTGGACTGGAATGAATATAAACAGGCATATGTTTCATTAGAGTGTTGAGCCTCGTAGAAAACAAGATACTCAGCGTTGGACTGGAATGAATATAAACAGGCATATGTTTCATTAATGTGTTAAGCTCCGTAGAAAACAAGATACTCGGCGTGAGACTGAAATGAATATAAACAGGCATATGTTTCATTAGAGTGTTGAGCTTTGTAAAAAACAACAAACTCAGCGTTGGACTGGAATGAATATAAACAGGCATATGTTTCATAAGAGTGTTAGGCTTTGTAGAAAGCAAGAAACTCAGCGTTAGACTGGAATGAATATAAACAGGGATATTTTTCATTAGAGTGTTGAGCTTCGTAGAAAACAAGAAACTCGGCGTTAGACTGGAATGAATTTAAACAGGCAGATGCTTCATTAGAGTGTTGAGCTTCGTAGAAAACAAGCAACTCAGCGTTAGACTGGAATGAATATAAACAGGCATATGTTTCATTAGAATGTTGAGCTTTGTGGAAAACAAGAAACTCAGCGTTAGACTGGAATGAATATAAACAGGCATATGTTTCATTAGAGTGTTGAGCTTCGTAGAAAACAAGAAACTCAGCGTTAGACTGGAATGAATATAAACAGGCATATGTTTCATTAGAGTGTTGAGCTTCGTAGAAAACAAGCAACTCGGCGAGCGACTGGAAGGAATATAACAGGCATATGTTTCATTAGAGTGTGTAGCTTCGTAGGAAACAAGATACTCAGCGTTGGACTGGAATGAATATAAACAGGAATATGCTTAATTGGAGTGTTGAGCTTCGTAGAAAACAAGATACTCAGCGTTGGACCGGAATGAATATAAACAGGCATATGTTTTATTAGAGTGTTAAGCTCCGTAGCAAACAAGATACTCGGCGTTAGACTGGATGAATATAAACAGGCATATGTTTTATTAGAGTGTTGAGCCTCGTAGAAAACAAGATACTCAGCGTTAGACTGGAATGAATATGAACAGGCATATGTTTCATAAGAGTGTTGAGCTTTGTAGAAAACAAGATACTCGGCGTTAGACTGGAAGGAATATAAACAGGCATATGTTTCATTAGAGTGTTGAGCTTTGTAAAAAACAATATACTCAGCGTTGGACTGGAATGAATATAAACAGGCATATGTTTCATTAGAGTGTTGAGCTTCGTAGAAAACAAGAAACTCGGCGTTAGACTGGAATGAATACAAACAGGCATATGTTTCATTAGAGTGTTTAGCTTCGTAGAAAACAAGAAACTCAGCGTTAGACTGGAATGAATATAAACAGGCATATGTTTCATTACAGTGTTGAGCTTCGTAGAAAACAAGCAACTCGGCGTTAGACTGGAATGAATATAAACAGGCATATGTTTCAGTAGAATGTTGAGCTTTGCGGAAAACAAGAAACTCAGCATTAGATTGGAATGAATATAAACAGGCATATGTTTCATTAGAGTGTTGAGCTTCGTAGAAAACTAGAAACTCAGCGTTGGACTGGAATGAATATTAACAGGCATATGTTTCATTAGAGTGTGTAGTTTCGTAGAAAACAAGATACTCAGCGTTGGACTGGAATGAATATAAACAGGCATATGTTTCATTAGAGTGTTAAGCTCCGTAGAAAACAAGATACTCGTGTTAGACTGGAATGAATATAAACAGGCATATGTTTCATTAGAGTGTTGAGCTTTGTAAAAAACAAGAAACTCAGCGTTAGACTGGAATGAATATAAACAGGCATATGTTTCATTAGAGTGTTGAGCTTCGTAGAAAACAAGAAACTCAGTGTTGGACTGGAATGAATATAAACAGGCATATGTTTAATTAGAGTGTGTAGCTTCGTAGAAAACAAGATACTCAGGGTTGGACTGGAATGAATATAAACAGGCATATGTTTAATTAGAGTGTGTAGCTTCGTAGAAAACAAGAAACTCAGCGTTAGCCTTGAATGAATATAAACAGGCATATGTTTTATTAGAGTGTTGAGCTTTGTAGAAAACAAGATACTCAGCGTTGGACTGGAATGAATATAAACAGGCGTATGTTTCATAAGAGAGTTGAGCTTTGTAGAAAGCAAGAAACTCAGCGTTAGACTGGAATGAATATAAACAGGCATATGTTTCATTAGAGTGTTGAGCTTCGTAGAAAACAAGAAACTCGGCGTTAGACTGGAATGAATATAAACAGGCATATGTTTCATTAGAGTGTTGAGCTTCGTAGAAAGCAAGAAACTCAGCGTTAGACTGGAATGTATATAAACAGGCATATGTTTCATTAGAGTGTTGAGCTTCGTAGAAAACAAGCAACTCGGCGTTAGACTGGAAGGAATATAAACAGGCATATGTTTCATTAGAGTGTTGAGCCTCCTAGAAAACAAAGTACTCAGCGTTGGACTGGAATGAATATAAACAGGCATATGTTTCATTAGAGTGTTGAGCTTCGTAGAAAACTAGAAACTCTGTGTTGGATTGGAATGAATATAAACAGGCATATGCTTCATTAGAGTGTATAGCTTCGTAGAAAACAAGATACTTAGCGTTAGCTTTGAATGAATATAAACAGGCATATGTTTCATTAGAGTGTTAAGCTCCGTAGAAAACAATATACTCGGCGTTAGACTGGAATGAATATAAACAGGCATATGTTTCATTAGAGTGTTGAGCTTCGTAGAAAACTAGAAACTCAGCGTTAGACTGGAATGAATATGAACAGGCATATGTTTCATAAGAGTGTTGAGCTTTGTAGAAAACAAGATACTCGGCGTTAGACTGGAAGGAATATAAACAGGCATATGTTTCATTAGAGTGTTGAGCTTTGTAAAAAAAAAGATACCCAGCGTTGGACTGGAATGAATATAAACAGGCATATGTTTCATAAGAGTGTTGAGCTTGGTAGAAAACAAGAAACTCGGCGTTAGACTGGAATGAATATAAACAGGGATATTTTTCATTAGAGTGTTGAGCTTCGTAGAAAACAAGAAACTCGGCGTTAGACTGGAATGAATTTAAACAGGCAGATGCTTCATTAGAGTGTTGAGCTTCGTGGAAAACAAGCAACTCAGCGTTAGACTGGAATGAATATAAACAGGCATATGTTTCATTAGAGTGTTAAGCTCCGTAGAAAACAATATACTCGGCGTTAGACTGGAATGAATATAAACAGGCATATGTTTCATTAGAGTGTTGAGCTTCGTAGAAAACTAGAAACTCAGCGTTAGACTGGAATGAATATGAACAGGCATATGTTTCATAAGAGTGTTGAGCTTTGTAGAAAACAAGATACTCGGCGTTAGACTGGAAGAAATATAAACAGGCATATGTTTCATTAGATTGTTGAGCTTTGTAAAAAACAAGATACTCAGCGTTGGACTGGAATGAATATAAGCAGGCATATGTTTCATTAGAGTGTTGAGCTTCGTAGAAAAAAGATACTCAGCGTTAGTCTGGAATGAATATAAACAGGCATATGTTTCATTAGAGTTTTGAGCTTCGTAGAAAACAAGAAACTTAGCGTTAGACTGAAATGAATATAAACAGGCATATGTTTCATTAGAGTGTGTAGCTTCGTAGGAAACAAGATACTCAGCGTTGGACTGGAATGAATATAAACAGGAATATGCTTAATTGGAGTGTTGAGCTTCGTAGAAAACAAGATACTCAGCGTTGGACCGGAATGAATATAAACAGGCATATTTTTTATTAGAGTGTTAAGCTCCGTGGCAAACAAGATACTCGGCGTTAGACTGGAATGAATATAAACAGGCATATGTTTCATTAGAGTGTTGAGCCTCGTAGAAAACAATATACTCGGCGTTAGACTGGAATGAATATGAACAGGCATATGTTTCATAAGAGTGTTGAGCTTTGTAGAAAACAAGATACTCGGCGTTAGACTGGAAGGAATATAAACAGGCATATGTTTCATTAGAGTGTTGAGCTTTGTAAAAAACAATATACTCAGCGTTGGACTGGAATGAATATAAACAGGCATATGTTTCATTAGAGTGTTGAGCTTCGTAGAAAACAAGAAACTCGGCGTTAGACTGGAATGAATATAAACAGGCATATGTTTCATTAGAGTGTTTAGCTTCGTAGAAAACAAGAAACTCAGCGTTAGACTGGAATGAATATAAACAGGCATATGTTTCATTACAGTGTTGAGCTTCGTAGAAAACAAGCAACTCGGCGTTAGACTGGAATGAATATAAACAGGCATATGTTTCAGTAGAATGTTGAGCTTTGCGGAAAACAAGAAACTCAGCATTAGACTGGAATGAATATAAACAGGCATATGTTTAATTAGAGTGTTGAGCTTCGTAGAAAACTAGAAACTCAGCGTTGGACGGGAATGAATATTAACAGGCATATGTTTCATTAGAGTGTGTAGCTTCGTAGAAAACAAGATACTCAGCGTTGGACTGGAATGAATATAAACAGGCATATGTTTCATTAGAGTGTTAAGCTCCGTAGAAAACAAGATACTCGTGTTAGACTGGAATGAATATAAACAGGCATATGTTTCATTAGAGTGTTGAGCTTCGTAGAAAACAAGATACTCAGCGTTAGACTGGAATGAATATAAACAGGCATATGTTTCATTAGAGTGTTGAGCTTCGTAGAAAACAAGAAACTCAGTTTTGGACTGGAATGAATATAAACAGGCATATGTTTCATTAGAGTGTGTAGCTTCGTAGAAAACAAGATACTCAGCGTTGGACTAGAAATGAATATAAACAGGCATATGTTTAATTAGAGTGTGTAGCTTCGTAGAAAACAAGAAACTCAGCGTTAGCCTTGAATGAATATAAACAGGCATATGTTTCATTAGAGTGTTGAGCTTTGTAAAAAACAAGATACTCAGCGTTGGACTGGAATGAATATAAACAGGCATATGTTTCATAAGAGTGTTGAGCTTTGTAGAAAGCAAGAAACTCAGCGTTAGACTGGAATGAATATAAACAGGCATATGTTTCATTAGAGTGTTGAGCTTCGTAGAAAACAAGAAACTCGGCGTTAGACCTGAATGAATATAAACAGGCATATGTTTCATTAGAGTGTTGAGCTTCGTAGAAAGCAAGAAACTCAGCGTTAGACTGGAATGAATATAAACAGGCATATGTTTCATTAGAGTGTTAAGCTCCGTAGAAAACGATATACTCGGCGTTAGACTGGAATGAATATAAACAGGCATATGTTTCATTAGAGTGTTGAGCTTCGTAGAAAACTAGAAACTCAGCGTTAGACTGGAATGAATATGAACAGGCATATGTTTCATAAGAGTGTTGAGCTTTGTAGAAAACAAGATACTCGGCGTTAGACTGGAAGGAATATAAACAAGCATATGTTTCATTAGAGTGTTTAGCTTTGTAAAAAACAAGATACTCAGCGTTGGACTGGAATGAATATAAACAGGCATATGTTTCATAAGAGTGTTGAGCTTTGTAGAAAGCAAGAAACTCAGCGTTAGACTGGAATGAATATAAACAGGGATATTTTTCATTAGAGTGTTGAGCTTCGTAGAAAACAAGAAACTCGGCGTTAGACTGGAATGAATTTAAACAGGCAGATGCTTCATTAGAGTGTTGAGCTTCGTAGAAAACAAGCAACTCAGCGTTAGACTGAAATGAATATAAACAGGCATATGTTTCATTAGAGTGTTGAGCTTCGTAGAAAACAAGAAACTCGGCGTTAGACTGGAAGGAATATAAACAGGCATATGTTGCAGTAGAATGTTGAGCTTTGTGGAAAACAAGAAACTATGCGTTAGACTGGAATGAATATAAACAGGCATATGTTTCATTAGAGTGTTGAGCCTCGTAGAAAACAATATACTCGGCGTTAGACTGGAATGAATATGAACAGGCATATGTTTCATAAGAGTGTTGAGCTTTGTAGAAAACAAGATACTCGGCGTTAGACTGGAAGGAATATAAACAGGCATATGTTTCATTAGAGTGTTGAGCTTTGTAAAAAACAATATACTCAGCGTTGGACTGGAATGAATATAAACAGGCATATGTTTCATTAGAGTGTTGAGCTTCGTAGAAAACAAGAAACTCGGCGTTAGACTGGAATGAATATAAACAGGCATATGTTTCATTAGAGTGTTTAGCTTCGTAGAAAACAAGAAACTCAGCGTTAGACTGGAATGAATATAAACAGGCATATGTTTCATTACAGTGTTGAGCTTCGTAGAAAACAAGCAACTCGGCGTTAGACTGGAATGAATATAAACAGGCATATGTTTCAGTAGAATGTTGAGCTTTGCGGAAAACAAGAAACTCAGCATTAGACTGGATAGAATATAAACAGGCATATGTTTCATTAGAGTGTTGAGCTTCGTAGAAAACTAGAAACTCAGCGTTGGACTGGAATGAATATTAACAGGCATATGTTTCATTAGAGTGTGTAGCTTCGTAGAAAACAAGATACTCAGCGTTGGACTGGAATGAATATAAACAGGCATATGTTTCATTAGAGTGTTAAGCTCCGTAGAAAACAAGATACTCGTGTTAGACTGGAATGAATATAAACAGGCATATGTTTCATTAGAGTGTTGAGCTTCGTAGAAAACAAGATACTCAGCGTTAGACTGGAATGAATATAAACAGGCATATGTTTCATTAGAGTGTTGAGCTTCGTAGAAAACAAGAAACTCAGTGTTGGACTGGAATGAATATAAACAGGCATATGTTTAATTAGAGTGTGTAGCTTCGTAGAAAACAAGATACTCAGCGTTGGACTAGAAATGAATATAAACAGGCATATGTTTAATTAGAGTGTGTAGCTTCGTAGAAAACAAGAAACTCAGCGTTAGCCTTGAATGAATATAAACAGGCATATGTTTCATTAGAGTGTTGAGCTTTGTAAAAAACAAGATACTCAGCGTTGGACTGGAATGAATATAAACAGGCATATGTTTCATAAGAGTGTTGAGCTTTGTAGAAAGCAAGAAACTCAGCGTTAGACTGGAATGAATATAAACAGGCATATGTTTCATTAGAGTGTTGAGCTTCGTAGAAAACAAGAAACTCGGCGTTAGACTGGAATGAATATAAACAGGCATATGTTTCATTAGAGTGTTGAGCTTCGTAGAAAGCAAGAAACTCAGCGTTAGACTGGAATGAATATAAACAGGCATATGTTTCATTAGAGTGTTAAGCTCCGTAGAAAACGATATACTCGGCGTTAGACTGGAATGAATATAAACCGGCATATGTTTCATTAGAGTGTTGAGCTTCGTAGAAAACTAGAAACTCAGCGTTAGACTGGAATGAATATGAACAGGCATATGTTTCATAAGAGTGTTGAGCTTTGTAGAAAACAAGATACTCGGCGTTAGACTGGAAGGAATATAAACAGGCATATGTTTCATTAGAGTGTTGAGCTTTGTAAAAAACAAGATACTCAGCGTTGGAC
Source organism: Sepiola atlantica (assembly GCA_963556195.1). NCBI lineage: Eukaryota > Metazoa > Mollusca > Cephalopoda > Sepiida > Sepiolidae > Sepiola > Sepiola atlantica. The sequence goes on from OY744516.1 coordinate 226,838,178, forward strand.
TGGAATGAATATAAACAGGCATATGTTTCATAAGAGTGTTGAGCTTTGTAGAAAGCAAGAAACTCAGCGTTAGACTGGAATGAATATAAACAGGGATATTTTTCATTAGAGTGTTGAGCTTCGTAGAAAACAAGAAACTCGGCGTTAGACTGGAATGAATTTAAACAGGCAGATGCTTCATTAGAGTGTTGAGCTTCGTAGAAAACAAGCAACTCAGCGTTAGACTGAAATGAATATAAACAGGCATATGTTTCATTAGAGTGTTGAGCTTCGTAGAAAACAAGAAACTCGGCGTTAGACTGGAAGGAATATAAACAGGCATATGTTGCAGTAGAATGTTGAGCTTTGTGGAAAACAAGAAACTATGCGTTAGACTGGAATGAATATAAACAGGCATATGTTTCATTAGAGTGTTGAGCTTCGTAGAAAACAAGAAACTCAGCGTTAGACTGGAATGAATATAAAGCGGCATATGTTTCATTAGAGTGTTGAGCTTCGTAGAAAACAAGCAACTCGGCGTTAGACTGGAAGGAATATAAACAGGCATATGTTTCAGTAGAATGTTGAGCTTTGCGGAAAACAAGAAACTCAGCGTTAGACTGGAATGAATATAAACAGGCATATATTTCATTAGAGTGTTGAGCTTTGTAAAAAACAAGATACTCAGCGTTGGACCGGAATGAATATAAACAGGCATATGTTTCATAAGAGTGTTGAGCTTTGTAGAAAGCAAGAAACTCAGCGTTAGACTGGAATGAATATAAACAGGCATATGTTTCATTAGAGTGTTGAGCTTCGTAGAAAACAAGAAACTCGGCGTTAGACTGGAATGAATATAAACAAGCATATGTTTCATTAGAGTGTTTAGCTTCGTAGAAAACAAGCAACTCAGCGTTAGACTGGAATGAATATAAACAGGCATATGTTTCATTACAGTGTTGAGCTTCGTAGAAAACAAGTAACTGGGCGTTAGACTGGAATGAATATAAACAGGCATATGTTTCAGTAGAATGTTGAGCTTTGCGGAAAACAAAAAACTCAGCATTAGACTGGAATGAATATAAACAGGCATATGTTTCATTAGAGTGTTGAGCTTTGTAGAAAGCAAGAAACTCAGCGTTAGACTGGAATGAATATAAACAGGCATATGTTTCATTAGAGTGTTGAGCTTCGTAGAAAACAAGAAACTCGGCGTAAGACTGGAATGAATATAAACAGGCATATGTTTCATTAGAGTGTTGAGCTTCGTAGAAAGCAAGAAACTCAGCGTTAGACTGGAATGAATATAAACAGGCATATGTTTCATTAGAGTGTTGAGCTTCGTAGAAAACTAGAAAATCTGTGTTGGATTGGAATGAATATAAACAGGCATATGTTTAATTAGAGTGTGTAGCTTCGTAGAAAATAAGATACACAGCGTTAGCCTTGAATGAATATAAACAGGCATATGTTTCATTAGAGTGTTAAGCTCCGTAGAAAACAATATACTCGGCGTTAGACTGGAATGAATATAAACAGGCATATGTTTCATTAGAGTGTTGAGCTTCGTAGAAAACTAGAAACTCAGCGTTAGACTAAAATGAATATGAACAGGCATATGTTTCATAATAGTGTTGAGCTTTGTAGAAAACAAGATACTCGGCGTTAGACTGGAAGGAATATAAACAGGCATATGTTTCATTAGAGTGTTGAGCTTTGTAAAAAACAAGATACTCAGCGTTGGACTGGAATGAATATAAACAGGCATATGTTTCATAAGAGTGTTGAGCTTTGTAGAAAGCAAGAAACTCAGCGTTAGACTGGAATGAATATAAACAGGCATATGTTTCATTAGAGTGTTGAGCTTCGTAGAAAACAAGAAACTCGGCGTTAGACTGGAAGGAATATAAACAGGCATATGTTTCAGTAGAATGTTGAGCTTTGTGGAAAACAAGAAACTCAGCGTTAGACTGGAATGAATATAAACAGGCATATGTTTCATAAGAGTGTTAGGCTTCGTAGAAAACAAGCAACTCAGCGTTAGACTAGAATGAATATAAACAGGCATATGTTTCATTAGAGTGTTGAGCTTCGTAGAAAACAAGCAACTCGGCGTTAGACTGGAAGGAATATAAACAGGCATATGTTTCAGTAGAATGTTGAGCTTTGCGGAAAACAAGAAACTCAGCGTTAGACTGGAATGAATATAAACAGGCATATATTTCATTAGAGTGTTGAGCTTTGTAGAAAACAAGATACTCAGCGTAAGACTGGAATGAATATAAACAGGCATATGTTTCATTAGAGTGTTGAGCTTCGTAGAAAACAAGCAACTCGGCGTTAGGCTGGAAGGAATATAAACAGGAATATGTTTCAGTAGAATTTTGAGCTTTGCGGAAAACAAGAAACTCAGCGTTAGACTGGAATGAATATAAACAAGCATATGTTTCATTAGAGTGTTGAGCTTCGTAGAAAACTAGAAACTCAGCGTTGGACTGGAATGAATATAAACAGGCATATGTTTCATTAGAGTGTGTAGCTTCGTAGAAAACAAGATACTCAGCGTTGGACTGGAATGAATATAAACAGGCATATGTTTCATTAGAGTGTTAAGCTCCGTAGAAAACAAGATACTCGGCGTTAGACTGGAATGAATATAAACAGGCATATGTTTCATTAGAGTGTTGAGCTTTGTAAAAAACAAGAAACTCAGCGTTAGACTGGAATGAATATAAACAGGCATATGTTTCATTAGAGTGTTGAGCTTCGTAGAAAAAAAGAAACTCGGCGTTAGACTGGAATTAATATAAACAGGCATATGTTTCATTAGAGTGTTGAGCTTCGTAGAAAACAATAAACTCGGCGTTAGACTGGAATGAATATAAACAGGCATATGTTTCATTAGAGTGTTGAGCTTTGTAGAAAACATGAAACTCGGCGTTAGACTCGACTGAATATAAACAGGCATATGTTTCATAAGAGTGTGTAGCTTCGTAGAAAACAAGATACTCAGCGTTGGACTGGAATGAATATAAAAAGGCATATGTTTCATTAGAGTGTTAAGCTCCGTAGAAAACAAGATACTCGGCGTTAGACTGGAATTAATATAAACAGGCATAGGTTTCATTAGAGTGTTGAGCTTCGTAGAAAACTAGAAACTCGGCGTTAGACTGGAATAAATATAAACAGGCATATGTTTGATTAGAGTGTTGAGCTTTGTAAAAAACAAGATTCTCAGCATAAGACTGGAATGAATATAAACAGGCATATGTTTCATTAGAGTGTTGAGCTTCGTAGAAAACAAGAAACTCAGCGTTAGACTGGAATGAATATGAACAGGCATATGTTTCATTAGAGTGTTGAGCTTTGTAGAAAACAAGAAACTCGGCGTTAGACTAGAATGAATATAAACAGGCATATGTTTCATTAATGTGTTGAGCTTTGTAGAAAACAAGAAACTCAGCGTTAGACTTGAATGAATATAAACAGGCATATGTTTCATTAGAGTGTTGAGCTTCGTAGAAAACAACCAACTAAGCGTTAGACTGGAATGAATATAAACAGGCATATGTTTCATTAGAGTGTTGAGCTTCGTAGAAAAAAAGATACTCAGCGTTAGTCTGGAATGAATATAAACAAGCATATGTTTCATTCGAGTGTTGAGCTTCGTAGAAAACAAGAAACTCAGCGTTAGACTGAAATCAATAGTAACAGGCATATGTTTCATTAGAGTGTTGAGCTTCGTAGAAAAAAAAATACTCAGCGTTAGTCTGGAATGAATATAAACAGGCATATGTTTCATTTGAGTGTTGAGCTTCGTAGAAAACAACAAACACAGCGTTAGACTGGAATGAATATAAACAGGCATATGTTTCATTAGAGTGTTGAGCTTCGTAGAAAAAAGATACTCAGCCTTAGACTGAAATGAATATAAACAGGCATATGTTTCATTAGAGTGTTTAGCTTCGTAGAAAACTAGAAACTCAGCGTTGGACTGGAATGAATATAAACAGGCATATGTTTCATTAGAGTGTTGAGCTTCGTAGAAAACAAGATACTCAGCGTTGGACTGGAATGAATATAAACAGGCATATGTTTTATTAGAGTGTTGAGCTTCGTAGAAAACAAGAAACTCAGCGTTGGACTGGAATAAATATAAACAGGCATATGTTTCAATAGAGTGTTGAGCTTAGTAGAAAACAAGCAACTCGGCGTTAGACTGGAAGGAATATAAACAGGCATATGTTTCATTAGTGTGTTGAGCTTCGTAGAAAACAAGAAACTCAGCGTTAGTCTGGAATGAATATAAACAGGCATATGTTTCATTAGAGTGTTGAGCTTCGTAGAAAACAAGAAACTCAGCGTAAGACTGAAATGAATATAAACAGGCATATGTTTCATTAGAGTGTTGAGCTTAGTAAAAAAAAGATACTCAGCGTTAGTCTGGAATGAATATAAACAGGCATATGTTTCATTAGAGTGTTGAGCTTCGGAGAAAACAACCAACTAAGCGTTAGACTGGAATGAATATGAACAGGCATATGTTTCATTAGAGTGTTGAGCTTCGTAGAAAACTAGAAACTCAGCGTTGGACTGGAATGAATATAAACAGGCATATGTTTCATTAGAGTGTTGAGCTTCGTAGAAAACAAGATACTCAGCGTTGGACTGGAATGAATATAAACAGGCATATGTTTTATTAGAGTGTTGAGCTTCGTAGAAAACAAGAAACTCAGCGTTGGACTGGAATAAATATAAACAGGCATATGTTTCAGTAGAGTGTTGAGCTTAGTAGAAAACAAGCAACTCGGCGTTAGACTGGAAGGAATATAAACAGGCATATGTTTCATTAGTGTGTTGAGCTTCGTAGAAAACAAGAAACTCGGCGTTAGTCTGGAATGAATATAAACAGGCATATGTTTCATTAGAGTGTTGAGCTTCGTAGAAAACAAGAAACTCAGCGTAAGACTGAAATGAATATAAACAGGCATATGTTTCATTAGAGTGTTGAGCTTAGTAGAAAAAAGATACTCAGCGTTAGTCTGGAATGAATATAAACAGGCATATGTTTCATTAGAGTGTTGAGCTTCGGAGAAAACAACCAACTAAGCGTTAGACTGGAATGAATATGAACAGGCATATGTTTCATTAGAGTGTTGAGCTTCGTAGAAAACAAGAAACTCAGCGTTAGACTGAAATGAATATAAACAGGCATATGTTTCATTAGAGTGTTGAGCTTCGTAGAAAACAAGAAACTCAGCGTTAGACTGGAATAAATATAAACAGGCATATGTTTCATTAGAGTGTTGAGCTTCGTAGAAAACAAGCAACTCGGCGGTAGACTGGAAGGAATATAAACAGGAATATGTTTCATTAGTGTGTATAGCTTTGTAGAAAAAAAGAAACTCAGCGTTAGTCTGGAATGAATATAAACAGGCATATGTTTCATTAGAGTGTGTAGCTTCGTAGAAAACAAGATACTCAGCGTTGGACTGGAATGAATATAAACAGGCATATGCTTCATTAGAGTGTTGAGCTTCGTAGAAAACAAGAAACTCAGCGTTGGACTGGAAAGAATATAAACAGGCATATGTTTCATTAGAGTGTTGAGCTTCGTAGAAAACAAGAAACTCAGCGTTGGACTGGAATGAATATAAACAGGCATATGTTTCATTATAGGTTTGAACTTTGTAGAAAACAAGAAACTCGGCGTTAAACTGGAATGAATATAAACAGGCATATGTTGCATTAGAGTGTTGAGCTTCGTAGAAAACAAGATACTCAGCGTTGGACTTGAATGAATATAAACAGGCATATGTTTCATTAGAGTGTTGAGCTTCGTAAAAAACAAGAAACTCGGCGTTAGACTGGAATGAATATAAACAGGCATATGTTTCATTAGAGTGCTGAGCTTTGTAGAAAACAAGAAACTCGGCGTTAGACTGGAATGAATATAAACAGGCATATGTTTCATTAGAGTGTTGAGCTTCGTAGAAAACAAGATACTCAGCGTTAGACTGGAATGAATATAAACAGGCATATGTTGCATTAGAGTGTTGACCTTCGTAGAAAACAAGATACTCAGCGTTGGACTGGAATGAATATAAACAGGCATATGTTTCATTAGAGTGTTGAGCTTTGTAGAAAACAAGAAACTCAGCGTTAGACTGGAATGAATATAAACAGGCATATGTTTCATTAGAGTGTTGAGCTTCGTAAAAAACAAGAAACTCGGCGTTAGACTGGAATGAATATAAACAGGCATATGTTTCATTAGAGTGTTGAGCTTTGTAGAAAACAAGAAACTCAGCGTTAGACTGGAATGAATATAAACAGGCATATGTTTCATTAGAGTGTTGAGCTTCGTAGAAAACAAGATACTCAGCGTTGGACTGGAATGAATATAAACAGGCATATGTTTCATTAGAGTGTTTAGCTTCGTAGAAAACAAGATACTAGGCGTTGCCCGAACAATGATTAAAACAAACATAGGCTGAATTATATTATTAATACGAACAAAAAAGTTAACAAGAAAGTCGATGTTACCCGTTAATAAATATCAACCGGTATATGTTTCATTAGAGGCTTAAGCTTGGAAGTGAGATGCAAAATACTCGGGGTTGCTCGGGGCTATATGAAAATAAATGCCACGCCCGTGTTGTTGGATGGTGAGCAATTCAGAAGACAGTGCAGCGTCAAGCGATAAATTACAATGCCGATTAGATGTATCAATGATGGCCTTAATCGGTTGAGCTATAGTGACAACAACGATAATAGCAAAGATCAACATGTCTCGGTAGAACTACCACACTAAGCGAATGCTGTGCAACCTTTTTTAGATCGATCACAGACGAATGAGCCAACCCCGTTCCTGCTTCGTGTGTGATAATGAGGATATTGGGCTAGGGGGTCTCTCATGGGCAGAGTCATACTCCCGTCATAAACGACAAAAATTACATGTGCATGAAAGCTTTAAGAGAAATTTGCATTGCGTCCACCGGAACTGATGAAAATTAAAGTTTAGATGTTTTAATGGAAATAAGTCCAGACAAAACATGACGCCACTTGATGTAAGGAGCTAACAAGATCAAATACGATGTACATTGGCCTGAGCCTTGTGACAAACAAGGTTATAGGTAGGAGGAAAACAGTCAGTAATAGAACGACGGTTTATTGTTTTGCACGTTGCTGTCTTACAAATTTGCATAACAGTATGTGTAAAGTAAAGGAAGAAGACAATAAACTAGGCCAGTGAATAATTATCACCATGTATAGGTTACATAAACGTGCGCAGCTAGATGTGAGGTAGAGTGAGGTAGACCAGCTACTCGGCGTTGTCTGAGAATAAATTAAAACAAATACATGTTACATTACTTTAAAACATAATGCTCAGGTAATTTTCTCCCATTTTTATTATTAGTTTAAAAACATTATATACAAGAGAAGGGAATGAGCAATGTAGAGAGGAAGGCGGAGATAAACAGATTAAAAGAGGAGAAGAAAGGGCATGGCAAGAGTAACGTATAGAGATGTATATCCGACTACAATTCGCCACTGATTCGCAAGTCAGGAGAGTTACCGGTTGGTCACCAGAAATCAGCTCAGAATTTAGGAGGAATTTAACTGTGTAAATACCAAGTCGGCGAGTATTCACAACAAGCGGCGAAGAGTGATCTAACAACAACAAATCGTGTTGGATGTCGCAATGAAGCTAATCGTACTGCTTCTTATTAAATTTAGCCAGAGTGGGCAGCCTTAGTGAAGGTGGCTATAAAATAATATATATATATATATATATATATATATATATATATATATATATATATATATATGTATATATATATATATATATATATATATATATATATATATATATATATATACACATATTTATATATAAGTATACATTTTTATTTATACAAACATTATTGGTTACATATGTGCATACATGTTTCGGTTGCACTTTTCCCAGAAAGTCAACCTCATCAGACCAAGAATTTTCGAGAAATGGATGGATTTGAATAAATTTCTCTCCTAAATAAATCTTTTGGTGGTTTAGTCATTTTCTATTTGTTATGAATTAAACCCCAAAAAGATTTATTTAGGAGAGAAATTTCTTCAAATCCATCCATTTCTCGAATATTCTTGGTCTGATGAGGTTGACTTTCTGGAAAAAGTGCAACCGAAACATGTATGCAAATATGTAACCAATAATGTTTGTATAAATAAAAATGTATACTTATAAACAGCTCTACTTGTTATTGAGCACTTTTTATAAACACTTGAGTTTCTACGGATTTACATTTACAGAAACTAATACAATATATGTACGATATATTTATATATATATATATATATATATATATATATATATATATATATAATAATTTACTAATTAATGTTTAATTTGTATCCACATACTTATCCGCTTTATTTTAGCTCAATCTTCATCATGCAGATAACTGTTCGAACCAGATATGAAGGTGAAGAAAGTATCAGAGTTTCCTGTGAATACGATTCGAGACACAGTGTATTTTCTAATATATATATATATATATATATATATATATATATATATATATATATATATATATATTATGTATATTATATATGTTATATACATTATGTGTATTGTATATATATATATATTATATGTATACATATATATATATGTTATGTATAGTATATATATATACATTATATATATATTTTATGTATATTATATATATTATATTTATATATATATATATTACGTATACTATATATATTATATATATATATATATATATATTATGTATATTACATATATTATATATATATATATCATGTATATTATATATATATATATATTATATATATTATATAGTATGTGATTTTTCAATTTTAGATAGATATGATCAATAAATAAACTTAGAAAGAAAAAGTATTTTGTGGTGACGAATGATCTCCTGAACTGAATGGTTTGGTAGCCTTCAAAATATCACATATAAATGCTCTGTACCCTGTAATCTAGTATCACTGAGCTTATTTTTATTGGCCTAATCCCGGTCTTCACTGAATAAACTATCTTCTAAGTCAAAATTCTAAATCTATACTATATATATATATATATATATATATATATATATATATATATAATTCTGTATCGTATATATATATATATATATATATTATTATTATATGTATATATATATTATATATCTATGCATATATATAATATATTATTATATAATATAATAATATTTTTCCCACACACACAAGTGTTTCACCGTTGCTATGAAATACATATATTGTTATGCTAAAACCGGTATTGTCCGGGCCTTCGGGTCTGGATTTACGCCGGTCTATCAGTTGCCCGTCCTGTGCAGTTCTAGAAGGTGCACCTTCCCAGGCTTTGCTTTCTCACCCTTTGGGAAGGGGTTAGTTTATTGCTAATCGCCTGAGGCGCCCCTACCGGGGAATGCCGACGGGGCTGCCCAGACAATTTTTAAACGACCAGAGTGCTCAGATTCTCGAGCGCTGTTTTTTCCCCACTTTCCCGACCTTGTGTCACATCTTGCCTTGTGGGAGGAAGATAAATAGAATCTATCTCATTACTTACCTGCATGTGTCACACTTTGTTAGTTTAGGGACTGTTTTCTCTCATGAAATTATGTGTCTCTTTTACTACACGTGTTTTCTTTTCGAGAAAGAAACGAGGAAAAGACTGTTTAGATTCACTGTTTGCTTCCTTTCTCTCTCTCTCTCTCTCTCTCTCTCTCTCTCTCTCTCTTTCTTTCTTTTTATACCCCGCGTATATTCAGTGCAGTCGAAGTAACATCATTGTTTCCATTTATTGATATTTTTGCAAGTTTCTTTATTTTTATTCTTATCGTTGTATAACATCTTATGCGAAAAAGTAAAATATATTTTGTCTTGTTGACAATTGAATTTTACACAAACGCCGCAAGTTTATATAAATATACATACTCACACATTATATGCATGCGGTAAACACACTTAACATGTATGCAAAGACGTGTATATCAAACATATACACTTAACACATCAACAAAACACATGCACATATGCATATGTGTACACATGACTACATATGTCTAACAATATGTATGTGTTGCCACTTCAATGTTTACCAAATGGATTAGCGTGTGCGTTATGCAAATTCGTATCGTTTATGTTATTTCTTCCTAGACTGAGCTCAATTTCGGTAAAATTATCTGCATATGTTAACAAGTTTCCGTGTTTATTGTCCTAGAAGATATTTTAAACAGTAACTAAATAAAATAATCAGAAAAAAAGAGTATAAATGGTGCATAAATATCAATGGAGTAAGATAATTTTGTTCGGAAGGAAACAATGGTGTGTGGACGGAAAATCGGAAAATAACACTAGAAGTTATTTTGTTCCGGAATTTTTTAGATGAGGGTTGATAATTTGTAGAATTCGGTATATTCGGACTACTCTTCTCATCTTGGGGTCTTTTTGTCACAACGTTTCGGCGTTTGTAACCTCCGACCTTCTTCAGGTGTACCTTGTCGAACTCGGGAATCTCGAACGGAAACCCTTAATTAAATCCATGGGGATAGCATGCTCTCGTTCCATCTGCCATGTCCGGAAAGAAGTCTTCAGTAATTCGCAATTCTTCGTATCGCCAGAACTGAGGATTGAACCTTCAACCTTCAGATGACTGTCACTTAGAACTGCATTTTATTTAATAATATATCCACTGCGCCACGGGTCCTGAAAATTTCTTCCCAGGTATGAAAGATTGGACGAGAGCATGCGACCCCCATGGATTAAATAAAGGGTTCCGTTCGAAACTCCGTCCAGATTCCCAATTATCCCAGATTATTTACTGGATTTACTGGGGAAAACACAGAATTGCTTCAGATATTTGTACTGAAAAAACCTCCACGCGGCGAATAAGTCTCACAATCAACAATTTTTTTAACCTTTGTGCGTTCGTATTTCGTATTGAGATATTTCCGATAAAATAAAAGTCAAGCACTTTAGAGAGATTAAATAATAAACAATCAGCTAATGCTCGGTGCGTTACTTCGACTCTGTCGTTGAGTTCTATCCGAATGTCTTCAAATTTACAGTCGTCTCTTTCAGCGTAAATATGAGTTAATTTCACGTGACAACCGCCCATGGCCAAGTGAGTAAATTCCTGTTTACAGTTTCAAGGTATCTAGGTGAACCGGATTCGCACAACGTGACCGTCTGAATTGTCATTTCCCTACATTGACAAGTGCCGAAAGCACGAAGCGACGTCGTTTGTAGGTAAACTGTTAAAATATTAATAATATATGTATATATATATATATATATATATATATATATATATATATATATATATATATATAGAAAAGAGGGTAGTGCAATAATTGTGCAGTTCCAACGAGAGAAAAGTATATATGTAAACGAGTAAGGCTACCAACATTTGTAGAATGTTTTTTTTTCTCAACATTTATTTATTATTTTGTTGTTTTACCATTTTATATTTTCGTTGTTTTACCATTTTATAATTTTATATAACGCGTTTCAAGCGGTCGTCCGCTTTCATCAGAAATGTAAATCCAAATGGATTTACATATCTGATGAAAGCGGACCACCGCTTGAAACGCGTTATATAAAATTATAAAATGGTAAAACAACGAAAATATAAAATTATAAAATGGTAAAACAACAAAATAATAAATAAATGTCGAGAAAAAAAAATTCTATAAATGTTGGTAGCCGTACTCCTTTACATATATATATATATATATATATATATATATATATATATATATATATATATATATATATATATATATATATATTATTAATATATATATATATATATATATATATATTATTAATATTATATACACTATTATTCCATGTATCCACATAAAATGTTATAAGCAGATATCATTTTTTATGTATCAATGTTAGTATTTACGTCAACAGTGATCAATGCGTAAGTAAAGCTAGGTAGTAATTTATGAAAATATATTTATGACAATTAAGCTATACAGACGTTTCCTTGACTATTCCCTCCGGTGATGAAACGCGGACACGTCTGTGTACCTTAATTTTCATAAATATATTTCGTAACTTACTATATATATATATATATATATATATATATATATATATATATATATATATATATAACCGTCGGAACTTTCTACACTGACACATCGATGTATTGATTTATAAATATTATTAATAGCCTCTTTACTAATGCCGGCCACCCTGACTGAGTTTAATAACAAGCAGTACTACAAGCTTCATTGCGAGTTCCAACACAGGTTGTTGTTGTTGTGAATCACTATTCGCTGCTCGTTGTAAAATACCCACCGACTTGACTATTACAAAGTGAAATTCCGCATTAATTCCTTGCTTATTTGTGGTGGCCAAAGGGAAATGATTTTTACTGCGAATCAGTGGCGATTTGTGATCGGAGTTCGCGCCCGCCGACCCTCGGAAAATAACTTTCTGCACTGAAACATCAGTGTCTGTAGGTAATAAATAATTAATATTTTTTTATAAATATTATATATATATATATATATATATATATATAGTTATATTATGTTTGATAATTCAATTCTCACTCATTAAATACGGCGCGATACTTATTCGAATTATATACCAAGCGTTTACGCACCGATATCGATTTATTTTTAAATTTAACAACTTACATATTATTTATATTTGTATAGAAATGCATTTATGCAAATAAATTTTTAAATGTCAAATGATCTTAAATTTTCCAAGCCCAAAGGGTTCATTTTTAGCTTAATCCAAATAACTAAAATTATTCTCCTCCAACGATACGCACCTATCATAAAGGTTAAACCATGTTAAATAATACTATTTAGAACAGGCGGCACTACACTGCTTGAAATTTGGGTAACCCATAACCCTCTCGAGAATGCTTATCCCGTAGTAATAATAGTTGATATCACCATTCACCTCCAACATCCAAACCGAACTGCCGTTACTAAAAAAATCAGGCATATAACCTACGTGTTTATTTAGAATCGCTCAGAAATCTCAGAAAACAAATAATTAGGATAAAACCTGTTCTATTTCTGCTGAACAGTACGTAATTTTAAAGAATCTTTAAGAAAATTGAGATAAAACACATATATTTGAACTAAAAATGATTTAAAAATAAAAATAAAACACTTCAAAAGACTTTTGGGTAATTCGAGTTATAACGTATCACCGTACTTGATATATTAATTTATATGGGCTGTCATTCTTGATAAACGTTGCTGATCATATGTGTTGTCGATGTACATTAAATAAATCTAAAAAAGTAAAAGTAGCAATTGTAAACAAATTCTGAATGAGTAAAGTAGGCATAAAATAGTTTGTCCCGACGCGGAAATTCTATAGTTACCCCTACTCCTACAATAGTAACCTCTGACCTGTGCAACTGGTATTGCGCATAAGCAGCAAGCATTGCCCTGTTTCAACCGCTACAACAACAAATAGACACACACTGATAGTATTAAGAAAACGCTTTAAAGTGTAATGGCCGCCGCTAAGAGTAACAACACTGAGATTACCAGAAAACGCATCGAGTCAAAGGATGTTAAGGACTCGCAATTTCTGGACAATTCAAAATAGTGTGGTGAACAATGGGTAATTGTTATTTCTCCAATATCGCTTGAATAGGAACTGATGAAACTGAACCGCTTGCCCAACGGTTCGCCTTAAACTCTTTCTTAGGAAATACAAACCATTCTCTCCCTAATATTACTCATCGAACAGAACGAGCACTATAGGAGCTAATTATCACCCTCTTCTCATATCCCGACTATTATAAAAAAAAACAACATATTCGCACATCCGAAGCATGTGGATCGTAATAAAGTATATATATATAGTAATAAAGTAATGCTATCCTAAGCTGACCCTGTCCTCTGAAAAGTCTATAATAAATGCCTTGCTGAATATATCTTATCTGATAACTGGAAAATTGCCTTTGTGGAAGCAATTTTCAAGAACTCTTGTAAAATAACTGCCCGAAAATGTATTGTTCCATACGTATCCTCCCGCTCGTTTCAAAAGTATTTGAATCATTAATCAATCTAGCGATAGTCGAGCATATAAAAAATGCTAAACTCATTTCTGACCCAAAGTATTGATTTAGGTTATCTTGTTCATCCGCGGGTATCCTAAGTGTAATCCGAACACATACACTATATACTAGCTAAATCAGATGAGCAAAACTGCCATAGTGTTTGGTATATCAAAAACCTTTGACATTAATAGTGGTGTGCCTCATGATTCCTGATCTTTAGTAACGGCCTCCCTGATGCAATTAAGGAGAGTAGAAAGTAACATTTTGGTTCACTTTCGGCAGCTTCGTAACTCTCGCTTCCTTTATTTTGTCCTTTATTCTTCACATTCAATGAACGATGTTTCTGACATATGGGGGATAATTGCTGTTTTCTTGGTCGAAATCTATCGATCTTACACTTATCGTTGACTAGTTTTTGACTTTGAAGTAGTATTTTTTAGATCCTTAAATCAAGTGGCTTCATGACTTGTCTGGGGCGATTTCCATAAGACACACTTGTATCTGAGATAGATCATGTTCTATTTTGGGCATGTACGCTAATCAGACACACACATATCTAATGCAATTGCTGAATCCTTATTTTTCTGACCTTGATAGCCACAGTCAATGCTTCCAAGACAAAGCCCGTTTCTTCTTTTAACAATTATAAGAAACCTTTCCAAACACTGATTATCATGACTGATAGCGAAGATCTCGGTTTTAAAACTCTTCGTTCGCATGCAATATAAATGTAAATAAATACATAAAAGATACTGCCAAGTCTGCTCCAAAGAAGGTAGGCCCAATCTACCCGGCTAGAAACTTCTCACACATGCCAGTATCCTATATTTCCATAAGACCACAATTCTCTAATGCATGGAGTAGTATTGTCTTATCTGGGCTGGTGCTCCAACAATAAGGTTGGACGAGTTACAAAAAAGAGTATCTTATTTAATCAGTCCTGCACTGACTAACAAGCCCAGCTAGTGTCTCATTTCCCTAAAGGTGTCATCCCTGTGCTTGATTTACAATTACTTCCACAGAATATGATTCAATCAATATACTGCACGTGTACCCCTTGAACATAAAGATCAACGATCAATAAAACTTGCAGCTCAATCCAACAAATTTGTTGTTGAAGTACCCAGATGACAGGAAACTTTCTACCTTTAGAGCTTCATTCTCGTATTCTTTGACTTTGGAATTTACCTTGTGTTTCGTTCCCCCCCCCCCCCACTGCACCAATATGCAACAATTGAAATGTAATGTGAACAACTATCTTGGTTCACAATTCATTACTTATGCTGCCTCTTAAAAATCTGACCATTAATCACAGTAGCCTATCACCGCTCAGTGGCAATATGCCTCGTTTTGGGGTGAACGAAAACGAAGAAAAAAGAAACAAAATTGTTTCCCGAGTTATGATAGCGTACATACACATGAAACTATCAGTAAATTATTGCATAAAAATAACTTTCATTCCGAATAGAAAGTATAGTGTTTGTTATGTTACATGTACGTATTATCTAACCACGTGTTATCACCGACGATAACATATGAGAAGGTTATTTGCTCATTTTATTTTATTTGAGTATGCTCTTTTATTTGAAATATTGAAATACTATTTATAAAATTAGTCATTTTGGAGCGGTGGAGAGAAATAACATTAGATTTCGAGTTTAATGAACTGAAATGATACTTTGGTTGGTTTTCTGGGTAACTGTTTACTTCTCCTGTACAGATTTGTTCAAAATTGGTCATTTTAGTTTCTCAAATATATCACTGCAATATATTAAAACTACTTCTTAGCAATTTCTTCATAAGTTAGTTTTTCTTTGGAATATATTTGTTCTCGAAATTTAAAGATTATTTTATCTAGTAAAAACACACATAAAAGTGTAGTAATCAACAGTTTTTATTCGTCAATGATAAATGTATAATATTTTCGCAATCTTCTCTTAATTATTCTATTTAATTTCGCTCCGAGTCATGTGCAAGACAATTAATAATAGTCATTACCTCTCTCCGTGCCCCATTATTCTTAGATCATGTTGTGAGGTGAGGAAATGGTATTCTTGATGACAACCATATTGTCCTAAAATGTGTTCATTATGAGATTAGGAAATCATTGTCGACTTCTTGATATACAGCAGCATCGACCGTCTATTTCACAAAACGAACACAAACACAACGAAACCAGTGATATACATACAACTCAAAACTATTTCAGATTGATTGAATTACAGGCTTTTTTCCCACTTTTAAAATCATATTTGCGTTTTGACTTTTGTCAAACAAGCTGGTCACAAGATACAAAATATGGATTAATTATCATCCGGTTCTATTGATTGAGGGATCAGATTATGATCTCTAGAGAACATTGGACACCATTGTTTCCATTTAAAAGTTAATAATGACAAAAATATCAGTTTTATATAGCCACATCTTAGCCGATAGTGTATCAGGAGGTTTGAGCATGGTGAAACAGCAACGCCAGCATCATTCCAGGCTTTGAAAATTACAGCAAAATCGACAAATCGTTCGTTAATAGGATCTTATTGAGCTGGTGTCTTTTTTCTAACCGTTGATTGCGGTTGAAACCTTATTTGTTTGCCATTTTTAACAAGTTCGCTTTTTTTCATTTCAGGATGAAAAAGTAAGGATATTCGGACAAGAAAGTTATATATATATATATATATTTGAATCTTGTCTGCTTCAACCTGCCTGTGAATAATGAACTTTTGCCTTTGACATATCTTTAATTCTTTTTATTTGTGATAGTTGGCTAAAATTTACTGTACATTGAAGATTTCACATTTTATCACAACACTTGGACATTAGATATACGATGCGAGTCTAAAACGTATCCGACCTTTGGGCAGAAAAAATATTTCAAATACGTGACGGGCTTGGGACCCTAATCCCCTTCAAAGAAGACCCCTTGTGCTTGCACACACTTAGCCCGCCGATCCATCCAGTGCCAGAAACACCTCTGGAAGTCTTCTTTTGGAATGGTGTTCATCTCCGCCGTCGCGTTCCGCATTATTTCTATTTTCGCACCCCCTCAACAACAGCTGCACTGCGAGCAGTTTGGGGGCTGCCAGAACGCTGGTCACTCTACGTTGATGTGCCGCCGTATTTGAATCGGTTGAACCCCTCCTTAATTTGTGTTACACCCATTGCATATTCTCCAAACGGAGACTTCCAGAGGTGTTTCCGGCAGTGGATGTATCGGTGGGCTAAGTGTGCGAAAGCACAAGGGGCCTACTTTGAAGGCGATTAGCTTCCCACACCCGTCGGGTATTTGAAATATTTGTTCTGGCCTAAGGTCGGATACTTTTTAGACATACCTTGTATTTATGAAATGACGTCACCTGTATCTTCTTAAATGCATTTCAATAATAAGAGCGAAATTCCAGATGATTTACTTTCATTGAATTGAAGTAAAGTTAGGAGAACAATACCCGACCTCAGACAAGAAACACATATTAAGGTTTTTCGCAAAAAATGAAATGGAATCGTCCAATTTCGGTGCATCTGTATTGTATATGGGTGTGTTTTAAAAACAATGAAATATAGCTTCATAAAATGTATTTCATTGGATATTTGCTAGTTTTACCATTGATGTAATAAATGGAGGGTAAATAAAACAAATACAACGGAGTGAACGTTGTAAATTAACTCTCAGAAAATGTATTAACTCTCAATTAAATTAAGTTAAAATTAAAAAATAAATTAAAAAATAAATTAAATTAAATGGTAATTAAATTAAATGATAAAATAAATTAAAGCTATTAAAAAATAAATTAAAAAATAAAATTAAATTAAGTTAAAAAAATTAACTCTCAGAAAATGTGTTTTTTGTGCATTTGGCTTTAACCGGAAGCTGTAGGCGGAAAAGTGAAACGAATAGGGAAAGTAAAAGATGAAAAAAGAGAACAGTAAATGATAGCTGTTTAGGATGAGTGTATAAACAACATAGGATAAAAGAGTCACTAGAGAAAGTGAGACCGGAACGAAAAGAAAACAGAAAAGAATGAGAAGAACAGGAAGTGAGAACCGATAGATAAAAAGAAATATGAACGGAGAAAGTGAGACATTGATGGGTAAGAATCAAGAAAGACGTAATAGAAAAACGATACGAGTTATAACGGAAAGTAATTGTAACAAAGAAGAGAGAAGTAAGTGATAGCGGAAAGATCGAGCGAGAAGATACCGATGGAATATAACAACTGTTTGTGGTATTGCTTGTTGTTTGGTAGGAAATGGTGGGGGTCTATGAATAACACACGATAGAACATCTCGTCAACTGATGTAGGCAGCAGAGGTAAAGAGATGGATTGAATCACGACTAATGAACACTGAATGTCTATTACATGTATAGAAAGAACTCTGTACCGCTTCCCACGCAAAACGACTAACCACAAATACAACTTTCAAGGAGATCGTCCAAACGACAGAAGAAAAAAGTTACTGACGATGCTTTTTTTACATTTTATTTGGCATTATTTAAGAGAAGAAGAAAACAAAACATGGTACTTTTATGATGGAACTGAAGAGGAAGCTCCAGAGAGAAAATGGAAAAATGCCAACTCATCTAAATTGAACAATATAAGTAAATCATTAAAAGTGTAAGGTAATGACAATGTAGCCATGAAGCTTATGACCGGCATTAACATGATCTCATTAAAACATAAATAAACAAAAGTATATTTTAAAAAATACACTTATTTTTTTAAGTCAGTACAATGCGAAATAAATATATTGTAAAATTCTTGAATTAAATATACCTACTTGAAAAAAAATACCTGTTGTGTCAACCATTAAACTCGAATTATATTAATCGAATCAGAAAAAAAAATTGCAAAAACACTTTTATATATAAAATAAAAGTAATTATCCAGATTAGGACCCGAGCTAAAATAAACTTGTGTCGGTCGTTTCCGGATGTTTACGTAGACGGCCCGAAAGCCGAATGAAAAGTCGGTTGCCTGTGTCCAAAATTTTCTAAACTAGACTTGATGTACAACTGGAAACAAGTGATAACATACTTTTTTTATTTAGACAGTGCAAGCGAGACTTGAAAGGTGGCGGTTTCAGAAACGCGAAGAGCCGAAGCGCTTGGTGATCGGAGTATCGAAGCACCAGGGGAATTGGGAGTTTACCTATGTTCATGGCACCGATGAAGCTTTATTGGCTATGGTACCCAAGCCCGTCTTGCTGTTAGGCTTTCGTGTCTGCTTACTAAACATGCGACTGATAAGCAAGTTGGTATGTGACTTGTATTTCATCAAAGTGCTTGTTGAACAATTGCTTCAGTTCACGCTCGGCTAGACAATACAGAGCAAATTACTTTTCAATCAGATGTATATATGAACGAGTTTCTAGCGGAAACCAACTCTGTGACCTCAGCAAGAAAACAAACTTTCATGAGACAAAAGTATATCAAAAGAGTTTTTATATGTGTGTGCGTAGCCGGCGTAAACCACCCGTTGATGGGAAATAAAGAAAACCAAAGTTTTCCCATATACGTTCTGCTCTTTGTCATTCTTGTTGGATCTTAACGGGTACCCCGAAAGAACGGGTAATGCAACATATAAACCGACATACACAGACACAGACACACACACACACACACATATATATATATATATATATATATATATATATATATATATATATATATATATATAGGGTTAGGCCTGATATCACGTGTGTTATCCGCCAAAAATATTCTGATGTTTATTATTTACCAAAAATCTGGCAATTATTAAATTTAAATGAAATTTACGGCATTTACAATTTAATGAATTAATTTCATATTGAACATTCTATTCCGAACTTGATGTAAATATTTTGTTTTTGTAAGGTCCATTTAAACTTAATAATTCCAACATCAGAATAGTGAGAATTGTCCTCGAGTGTCCCCCGGCTTTGATATGTTGGGTACTTATTAAAAAAAAGAGCATTACTAATTACTTCATTCTCCACAAAGACCTGGGGATATTATTCCAATGAAAATTACATCTCGGGGCATTTTTGGGTCAGGGAATGTAATTTAAAATCATTATTCTCGTTTAACTCTATCGATAGATTATTTTAATAATTAAATATGCACTTGAGGTTTAATATCGAAACATTAATGCAGCTATTATATGACATTTTAATAATTGTTCATCGTTTATTGACGTGATTAGCAATTTTAAAATCGTGGAAATTGGCATGTTTTCGGCTTATTAATTGCTGTGTTGTTTCAATTTGAGTGCCAAATTTGATTTTATAAAAGAAGAAAAATATTGTTTCACTATTTATATGTTTGCATTATTATGTACTTTACTTTAATATGATTGATGCCCGCTAAGAACGTTTGACCCCCGACTTGTTAAACGAGAACATTTTTAATGTTCCCAAAATATTTCCCCGTGTTTTAAGCAAAAAGTAATTCGTGTTCGTCTGTAAATCTGGTTCGTCTCTAAATTTTGAATTTGCTTCAAACTAAATCGGTCGGAGTTATATGGAATTTAAAAAGGTTTTTAAGCAAGAAAAAATGTTTTATTTATTTCATGTTTTATGTTCCCAAAATATCTGCCCGTGTTTTAAGCAAACGGTAATTCATAATATTACAAAATCTTGTTCGTCTCTAAAATTTTGTATTTGCTTCAAACTGAATCGGTCGGAGTGACATGGAATTAAAAAAGTGTTTTAAGCAAGAAAAGAATATTTTATTTATTTCATGTTTAATGTTCCCAAAATAATTCGCTGTGTTTTAAGCAAACGGTAACACATAATATTGCAAAATCTTATTCCTCTCTAAAATGTTGAATTTGCTTCAAACTATATTTTATCTATTTCATTTTAAATTAAATCAGGTGATGAGGAAATTCTAACAATGTGAAGTAACCTCTCAGTTTTCAAATACAAGATGTTCACCTTTGGCCCAGAAAAGGTCGTATCTTTCCCGGTCACATTTATTGATGAACCAGTAGCTGATAGAGATACAGAAAGAAACAGCCTCAGGGACGCTGAAAGAAGATGTTTGCTCCCACATTAGCTCACTAAATCCACACTTGTCTATCAATTGTTTTTATTTACCTTGTTCCCTATCTCTCGCAGCTACGGAACAGTCTTACTCTATCGATTGTTTTTATTTACCTTGTTCCCTATCTCTCGCAGCTACAGAACAGTCTTACTCTATCAATTGTTTTTATTTACCTTGTTCCCTATCTCTCGCAGCTACGGAACAGTCTTACTCTATGAATTGTTTTTATTTACCTTGTTCCCTATCTCTCGCAGCTACGGAACAGTCTTACTCTATCTCTATCA